>OY986437.1:96039174-97239174 GCA_963920525.1 Dichetophora obliterata
GTGAAACAGTGAAGAAAAACTTGGCATAAGACATAGTGGCGTTTATAGACATGATGGATCATATGATAACTGCATACTTGAGTTAACCCTTAAATTTACTGTTTTTTAACTAAATTATAAAATTGCAAATGTTTTATAAAAGAAAAAACGCAGACTTTCTCTACGGTTTATAAAACTCTGTTCGTCTTGGTACGCCCGCGCAGAGATTGCAGGACACTGTTAGGTATCCTGACTGGTCACTGCATGTTGGCATCTCACGCAAGGAAGCTGGGTATCACCACGGATGACAACTGCAGGAAGTGCAAGGAGCAAGGCACGGTGGAGACGCTGAGGCTCCTATTATGCACATGCACCCCACCCTACTTAGATCAAGACTTAAATACCTAGGCTCCTCGACGTTACTTTCACTTGTAAGCAAAGTATCTCTGGAATCCCTCCTAGAATATGCGAATTCAACGCAAATCTTTACATTTTTCAATTAAACGCAAAAGTTCCTTTGCTTGTAACCGGCACCACTAAGAATCAATCTATGTGACCCTCCGTTAGGAGGCATCCGGATCGACTTAACCTATTACCACATTCATATCCTGAAAGTTGCTTCGAATGTACTCGCACAGATTATGAAACCCATGAGCAAAGCTAGTTTTGAGATGCATTTCAGAAATTATTATTTTTAAGGACTTCATCGCTAGCATCATGTAAAGGAGACAACTACACAATAAAGATACCATATTTAGTGAAATGTTATACATATACATATACAATATGTTCTTACACATTTTTATCTTCTCTAATTATTACTTTAGTAGTAAGTAAATCATTACTTTTATTGTAATTAAGAAAAAAAAATTAAACCACTTTAAGATTAACCACTAAATTAATTTAAAATACAATGAAATTTTCAGGGTATTCCTTACTTTAACTATCGTATTGGCACCAATCCATTTTTGTAATCAAACCCTCCCTCCCATTTTGACAATCCTGGCTACGATCCTGTACACACAAACCTTCCTTTTTGCATTTTTTTTTTACCACCATTCACGATTTCAAGGGCATTGGATTTTTATAAAAAGTATGCAACTATAATGTTATCTCTTTTCAGTCTCTTTAAAAGCTTTTAAAAGAAGAAAAAGAATGCAAAAACACAAGAAATGTGTCTTAAAAAAAGCACACTAACAATTTTTTTTAATATTTATCATATCATATACCCTTTGAAATATCCTCATTAAAAACTAATTCGAAAGTCGCAGAAAAGTTTCTTCATTCGTTAAAATATAAGCAAAATAGTCAAACAACTTCTAATAAATAATATAATATAATATAAATAATATAAATAATATAAATAATATAAATAATATAAATAATATAAATAATATAAATAATATAAATAATATAAATAATATAATATAAATAATATAAATAATAAATAAAATTTTATTTAATTTCAATCAAACAAAAGTTCAATTTGAAGTGAAAGAGCTTCAGTTTTCAGGTAAAAAAAAATTAAATTACACCAACGCATTTCTTGGAATACTTGTTTGGCACAATCATTCATATTGCATTATTCAATAAACTAAAAAAGGGTTAAGAAAATTTCCCTTAAAAATAAGCTCACTGCTGAAGTGACTTTGATGGATGTCGAAGAATGTGTGTGCTTTGATATAAATAGAACACAAGCAGTTACCACTTTAAAACTAAGAATTATCTTAGAATCCGATCGTGTATAAGTTATTTGCATTTAGTGTCCAATTTTAACGGATAAAGAAAGTTTTCATATTTTTTTATTTTATATGTTGAAAAAATAGAACATGGTTTATCAAAACTGTGGCAAAGTTGCCAAATACGTGATCATGTGTAACAACGAATCTTAAAACCATATGCTGCATGTCAACGAAATTAAAGCGAAAATGAAACAGTTTCTATAACAAATCTATTTCGCACACTCACGTATACCGACACACTCATAAGCACATACCTCAGTCTATAAATTTTGCAATAAAACTGTCAGATTGATAAAATGACAGCTTCATAAATTGATTTCAGTTCCATTTACGAAAGTTTGTTTTATAAAATTTGCACTCTCTCGCTTCGCTTCTTCATAGTGTAGCAATATGTACTAGTTGTTGATGGTGCAGCAGCAAAACTGCTATTTCTGTATGAGTTTGACACAAAAGTTTGACATTTCAATTTGTCAAATTTTATTCATGTATAGCTATTTCTGTTTTATTCATCAGATTCAGTCATGTTGTCTCAAGTATTGTGCATAAATTGAAGTGGCATACATGGAAATTCCGGTGCAGTGTGCAGTGTTGCCAACAATTGCAAACTAAAATGATCAAACTAACAAAACAAAATGAGTAATTTTAGGGAAAGACCACAAAAAAAAAATCGTAAAGATTTTGCTCCTTTTTTTGTAATTCTATTTCATAGTCCGTTTAAAATAGACATTGCAGTTTGTAAAAATTCTCATATAGCTGGAAATTTGTACAGACGTTGTGTTCTCCATTACAATTAAAATGTTAAAAGTCCCCAACGATCCCATGTCGGCAAAAAAGTTATTCATTCTTTTGTCGGCAAAAAAAGTTATTTAGTTACCATTTTGGGTTTTTTAAGTTTTCTGCGAAATGATAAATTTAACATTAAAAGTTGGTGAGGCAAAAATGTAGACCATTAAATTATCAACTAAAATAGTTTTATACTTTTCCTCCTAAGATTAACAATTTCTGTGATTCGAAAAAAAATCGGGTCAAATTAAACAAAGTTTAACTAAATTTCAGGTCAATATTTGCCAACATGAATCGTCTGGTTAAGATTATCCAACACCATTCAGGTCAATTAAGCCTGTTTTTGTGGTTTAATGAAACTAGCAAGTGTGGTTATCTTAACCGAATTTTAACCAGTAATTGTGGTTAAATCGAATTATATCAGGTTAGTTAACAAAATGTCAATAATGAGATTTTTGTAATAAGTGCAGGAGAGAGGGATTTTCGCTTTTATTAGAGCAAATAAATCATGGGCACCTTGTTATTACAGAATTTGATAAAATTAAAAATTTAAAGACAAGACATTTCATCTTCCTTACCCCGAGGTACCCTTTGTCTGCATCACTAGAGCAAAATTTGACAGCCGGCAGGTTACTTTTTTTCGTCATAAGCTTACCATGTTTTTTCCGCTATTTTCTACAGGGAAAAAAGTCAACGGTGACCAGAAAATGAAAACTTATAAAAAAACTTTTTATTTTATGATATTATCTAAGAGAAAAAGTTTAATTTTATTAATTTAAGCAAGATACGTGTAAACTCATTTACCATGATGATCAAATGGTCTGCTCTGTTTCACAAATGTAGTTTTTCTTTTTCGTAAATGTTTAGTAAATGTTTCGTAAACTTTTTTGTTTTAGTAAAATGGAAGGCATTGGCTAAAGATAATGAAAAAATAGTTGATGCAAGGAAAGAAAAATATATTAAATTTGTTTTTTAATTGCTAAATTACATAATTACTTAACTACCTAATTACTTAATTACCCAATTAAACTACAACATTGTCAGTATGTCAGGCACGTGACGTGATTTGTCTTCACGGGACGATATGTAAATATAATATTAAAAACAAACTGTGGACTTTATGAGTAATGAAAGTTTGGCTTTCAAAGACCTCTTATTCATGTTAGTTACTTTCGCTAAAATTTGTAATCGAACACAACGATTTGCAACGTTGGTTGACTGGACCAGTCCGATGCGTGACAGTAGATGTCTTATTTTTTCTCTTGCATTTAATAAAATTTAAAGAAAGTTTGAACGTACAATGCAGAAACAAAATGCAATATATTTAATTAGACAAAAGGACTTCACTTCTATTGATTGGATGTACAATAAAATAATTGGAAATTTAAAATTGGATGTACAATAAACTCAAAAAAATGGTTGAGTGTACATGGTTTACTGTACATGACCGTGGAATGCTCCTACATGTATTTCTGTAAACCAGATCCATCAGATGAAACTAATGTTGATCAGGTTAATACGATGTGGTTGACTCTCCTAATCAGATTCGTCAGGTAAAAGAAAACCTGGAGCACGTAAGAGCATTTTTTCCTGAGTGTTATGTATACAGTCGCTCACAGCTTATTTTATGCAGTGAATACTTTCAATTTTAGGGCTTTATAACAACGAAACTTACAGGAATAGAAAAAAATAATATAGTATCATTTAAAAGAACAAGATGTTTAGTTTACTAAATTAACTTAATTTATTATAAAAATATATATTAAGTTGGCTTAAAATTAAGAAAAGAGAAAATACTGCTTAATTTCATATCACAGCTTATTTTAAGCAGTCACTTGTTATTTATAAATTTTTCGTATTAATTAACGGTATCTGATATTTTTATTATTTGGTATGATGGCCCTTGTTGTCCACAACAGATCTAGGGTGGTTTGGCATTGATGCGACCAGTTTTTGAGTGATAGGTGGCGAAATATTCGCCCACTTCGTTTTCAATATCTCTTTCAGGTGGTTTTTGTTTAAAATTTGATGTTTCCGGATGTTATTTTCCAATAAAGGCCACACATTTTCAATAACATTAAGGTCTGGCGACTGTGCTGGCGGCGTCATCAATTGTGGGCAGTTGTATATTAGCCTGGTTTGCACAATACTAGCATTGTGCTTTTGATCGTCATCCTGGTAAAATCGTAAATTCAATTTTATACCCAGAACCTTTGCACTCTGCAACAAATTGTTCTTCAGGTTCTTTAGGTACTTAAATTTGTCCATTGTTGTTTCAATAAACGGCAACTTCAAAGTACCAGCAACGGACATTCAATCCCAAACCATGACGCTGCCACCGCCATGTTTCACGGTTTGTTTTAAGTTTTTTTTGTTGACCTCGGTATTCGGTTTTCGCCACATATAGCACATACCATCTGAACCAAATAAATTGATCTTCGATTTATCTGCAAAAATAACTAAATTCCAGTACTCTGGGGCCTTGGACATATGTTCTTTGTTGTAGTTGAGTCTGAATAATCTGTTTTTGGGGCTAATGAACGGCTTGTTGCGGGCCGTTCTTATTAAAATAAAAATTAAACTTGCATTTTTTAATTTTTTTAATTTTTTTTTTTCGCAAAAATACCCAAACTCGAAATTTCCAAAAAAAGTACACTTCTACCAAAAAATTTCATAACAAGCAGGTTATTTAACGTAATCCCACAATTTTTTGTATTTGTTTTGAATATAGTTTTAGAAAATATCTCCACAATATTTCAATAAAATTTTTTTTAAATTTGGATTTTTGTGATTTTTTTAATACAACAAGGAAAAAAATTAGAATTTTTTCGAAAAGCAAAAAATCACAACTCTAGTAGTTTTGTCTAATTTCCATGTTTGAGAGCAAATTCTGAAGAAAAATTAAATCAAAAACGAGACGCCTTCTATTTTTTTAAAAACATGCACTTAAAGAAAAACTATTGGGATTTTAAAGAAAAAAGAGCACTTTTCCCCATATAAATCAGATTTTCAACTTAAGGTCACAAGCCGCACGTTTGTATAAATATTTATATTTTTTCCTGAAATTTTTAGAATATACTTTTGACATGATAAGAAACAACGAAGGCACCGCACATATTCAATTTATAAAAAAAAAATTTCCCATACAGTTAAGGGCCACCCTAATGTATATATTTCCGCACTATCTCCGAGGTAGTGCACTTGCCGCTTTTACGTGGTTTCTCCACAAACTATAGTGATCCTGTTTAATGAAATAATATTGTATTAAATATGAACTAGTTCTATTAGAAATGAAATCAAACAAGCTTCGGACAGAATATTTCAGCATAATTTGATGGCTTACACCGTTTTTTAATTCTTTGACCCATTGTCGAGAAATTCGAATTTCAAGGGCAAGTACATGTTAAAGCAGTTTTTGTGAGAACATTTTTTTAGCGGGCTTATGTCTTCAGGGAAACATTAACAATTAATTACCTGATAAATAATTACGCAGAGCAGATTACCTCTCAAAACCTTATCCTTAGGGTCCAAATTGATTTAAGTTCCAGCAAATGTCTCCTAGCACAGCATCTAGGTTTTTACCACTATACCAGTGCTCGAGTCTCGCCGTCACCTGATGGAAACGTTTGCCATGCTCATCAGTAAAAGCAGATTCGTTTGGTGATTGTTGACCGAATTTTTCTGCGTGGTAATGCAAGAAATGAATTTGCGGCGACATCCTAACTTTTAAAACGTGGAATGCTTGCTTTGTTATGAAACGTTTGTTAAAACTTACTCACTAGAAGAAACATAAAAGAAGAGCTCCAAATGAATAACGAAAAAAATTAAAAGACATGGTTTAAAATTTTGGACTAATTTTTAAATCTAAGCTTCGGATTAAAGTTATTTATTTTAATCTTAAAAAAGAGTAGAGTTTTGGGCTATTTTTGGACTATGAATTTAGTTCCCGAAAGCTTACTTGCATTTGTAATGAGTCAAAATAAGCGAAAATTTGTTAGCAACTGCGATAGACGAGGGGATAAGATGTCGAACCGGCAGATGAGAGGACGTGGGTTCAAATCAAGAGATGAAGAAATGGTCAGACTAAATTTGATTTTAAGTTTATGGTTTATATTGTTTAATTTTTAATTTTTTTTTTGCTAAAGAGCAATCATTTTAGGATTAGAAAATTTTAAACTTTTCCTTAGATTAAAAAGTAATCTTGTGTTGTCTTGTGTTGTCTTATATGTTATCCAATAAATTTTAATGTTTAGTCCAAAATTTTAACCGTGCCACAATCTCTGGTAGAGTCTTAGGCTTGATCTAAAAAAAAAACTTACTGCTTTATCGTCATGAGAAAATAAATCTTGCGAATTTATTCGAACAGATGTCAAATCATATAATGCTTAAACAGTGGGTTGGTCACAGCTGATTCACTCAATACAACTGATGAGGGGTGCTTCTGAAACCGGTTTAGTCAGCTGTATGATTGATTCTATACAGAGTTGTTGTTGTTGTCAAACTTACTTACCTTCTTCAAACTTACTATTACGTTTTTTGCTGACTTTTATTAAAAACTGCAAAAAATCTTACGTGGAAAATTGCCTAAAAGTGGTGAATGTAAAAGAAATTAATTGGCAATTACCGCCCCTGGAAAGACTTTTACCGAGCTTGTATTGATCAATTGCATTGTGCGTGTTATTATATGTTTGAACACAAACGATCGATAACTGGACCTACAAGTTTAATGACGACTCCGAGCGGCTTATGTTCTCTAAAAACTTTACACGGTGAGAAAAAATCAAGCATTCTTTGTCTGAATCAATCACATATGCTATCAATTTGCACTTAAGCATAAATTTCTAAGCTCGAGCATTATTTTGCTAGAAGTGAGCAAATTTAAAACACATGGTATTAAGAAAAATATGTTTAATTGAAGAGATATTTTCTTAAAACTCTAGAATATTATTTTTAAATTTGAACCTTATATTTGCTTGAAGTGAGAAAAATTTGATTGATGCATGTAAACAATTTTCTGAAAATTAGAATTATTTGCATGATTTGAGAAATTTGATATCCTCGAATTGAGTAAAATTTGCTTGATACAAGTGAACAATTTACTGAAAACTAGAATAATTTGCTTGATTTGAGAAATTTATTTTCCTTGATATCTTGTTTTTATGATTTTAAATAAAAATGTAAATTTTTTAAGAATTATATTTGAGCTTAGTGTCGAATAAATTCATGAAACAAAAGGTTGCAACAACAAGTTTTTTGCAGAACAAACCACCAAGCAGACTATACAGACAGTTTCTTTGATCGCTACATCGACTCTTCAGTAGTATTTTGTAGTTTCTGTAAGCCGTCCACTTTGATAAGCTTATACCAATGGTCATCAACGCAGAGTCCACACAACAACAAAGACAGCTTTCCGAGTGCGCAGCTTTACACTGAAACAAGAAGTTGTGAAAAGCTCTCGCCAAATGGTGCAAGGAAATATTGCCGAGTGATAAATTTTCAATGTAATGTTTTCTTTTTGTGTTTGTTTTTCGGCCTTTTAATATACATATACAAGATTAGAAAAAGTAAAAGTGTTGAATAGAATGAATATTTACGTACATTAATAAATAAAACAGCGAACGACACCCTTACCGCATGAACGCTCAAATTATACTGACTTCAAACTTAAAGCACAGCCGAAAAAACAAACCTACCTTTACGCAGTGTACAAAAGCAGTGAGCCAATTGCTATTTCGTGTGCAAAAACACAAAACCACACGATGCCCGCGTATTATGGGAAAACATTAGGTGATGACCACTGGCTAATTAATACACACAACTTCTTATTAATCAAAATATAATTATTTGTGCATTTTTTGTCTTTCAAATTAATATTTTTCTACTTTTTTTAAAAAAGCAAAAGTTCGAAAAAGTAACTGCTTCCTTAAATTGAGAACAGTTTGCTTGATTCAAGTAAACAATTTTCTTAATACTGGAATATGTCTTTAATTTAGTTATTATTTCAATAATATTTCTAATAAACAACACTGCTTTTGCTGAAATTAAGAAAATTTTTTATTAATTTAAGTTGTGCTCCAGGTTCTCGAATCAAGTATTTTATTCTTGCTTCAAGCAATCATTTATACTACTCAATTTTAGAAATAAATTCTGAAACTGAAATAGTATTTCTTAACTTTAGTTTTTAATGCTATATTTGAGCAAGTGAAGCTTCATTTTAAAAATATTTAAATCAAGCAAACTATTTGCTTAATAGAAGAATATTATTTCTCTACGTGTTCCTTTTCGTTGAAATTCACGAGGTTGTCTGCTTTCAATGGCTATAAAATACAAACTAAATGACGCAACTTGCTCAAGAAATAACAGATGGTACACCCAGCGACAAAAAAAACCCTCGCACACGAATTTTCGCAAGTTTTTCATGTAATTTTTTTTAAATATTTTATTTTTAATTATTTTTTTACTGTTTTTTTTTTTTATAAATTTACAGATGAGTTCAATAAATTCGATTTAAGGGCGCTGGTCTTACTATTGGAATGAAAGTGTGAAATGGTTAAAAAAAGAGGTAAAGGGTCCAACAGGTAAATAGCATGCCGTGTACGAAATTTAATACAAAATTACAAGACAGGGTGCTCCATTTTTCGAAAAAATGGTAGTGGAAGGCCTAAGAAAATAACAACACGAGAGGAACGCCTTATAAAAATAATTTCTCTACGTGATCGCTTTCTTCATGCCGGTAACATCAATAAAACATTCAATTCACAAACTGGAATAAAAATCAGTAACCGAACAATGCAACTTCAACTGAAAACACAGGCTTAAAAAAAAAAAAAAAAAAAATCCTTGTACATTCAATGCGACTATTTTTTTCTTATGTAATCTTAAGTAATACATAAGAAAAAAATAGGTTTGCTTAACTCAAAAATCACACTTCTTATAAATAGGTTTTCTAAATATGAATTTTTGAATTTTTTTTCGGAAGTAGCTTCACATATCAGACTATAGCTCGAGTTAGAGACGTCCAATAGAGTCACACAAGTAACCATTATAAAGGTAATTAAATTTTGAACATTACTGTCCAATCAGTTTGATAGTTTAAGATAAATACCGGAGGTATGAGCAATTTAGTGATGGTATCAAAATTCAATATTTTCAAATTCAGTATTTATACCCTGTTATTTCTCGAGCTAAAGATATCCATTTGGGTCGTACTAGATATAAAATCAACGGATATCAAATTTTTAACAATCACTTTTAACATTGTTTTGGCGGCCTCAATAGTCTAGTGGAAGCGCGCTCTACTATCGCACAGGGGTCCCGGGTTCGAATCCTGGCCGGGCCATGGTCCTACGCTATAACCTTTTTATCTTTGTAGTTGGTGGTGGTAGGAAAAGTTTGTGGAGAAGAACGCTTGGTAACTTGACTTGACTGAGGGCAGCATAACACTTGCGACCGTAGCCTAGTGAGTAGAGTGCGTGGCCCCTAAGCTAAAGAACCGCGGTAGCCCGGGTTCAATTCCAGCTTAGACAGAAAAATTTGTTTCAATTGAATTAATTTTTCTGTTCGGTCGGCACTTATCTGCAGACAATGGCAAACCTCAGAGAGCAAAAATTGCCATGTAAAGCTCTTTGAGAACATAAGCCGTTCGGAGTCGGCATAAAACACGTAGGTCCAGTTCTCGGTCATTTGTGATCAAACATTTCACAACACGCACAACACAATTGATCAATAGAAGCTAGGTCAAAGTCTTCCAAGGGCTGAAATGGCCAGTTTATTTTTTTTTTGTTTCTACAGCTTCTGCCACATTGAGAATATCCTACATAAAAAGTTTCTCTTGGTTATTCCCTTCTTCCATTCTGTGGTATCACAACGGACTAATAATGGTCTAAGTGGGCTGGTCTTAAGACCTGCCGCCACCTTAACCCTAACCTAGCCTAACATTTTTGGCCAAAATATACGAGAAACATAGATTTTCTTGCCAAAAATTAAATAGTATATGAAAGAGTTTATTTAGTTTATTTCATTAATTGTTATTATCGAATTTCAATATCATGTGCTAACGTTAGAAATTTTTTTTGCCTTTATAGCGCTGCTCAACGATTTTCATTTCTTGGTAAAATTTTTCACCATGCTCGTAACTTACAGCTCCGAGATTCTCCGGGAAAAACGGATTCCACATGAAAAACAAGTTACTCAATGGAAGACGCTGATCAAAAATAAATATACTTTTCTTTACCCGCCATGGCTCTTTCTGGCATTTAAAAAAGTTTTTACAAAGTAGATATAGTCTTACCAGTTCAGGTGTAGGGTTTAAATGCAAAAACAGAGTAAGAATTGTATTTTGATACCATCACTCAATTGTTTATAACTCCGGTATTTATCCATAGATTTTCTTCATCAATAACTCATTAGCTTCTTAAAAATGTGGTATATACGTTTTTTTATATATTTTTTGCAAATTTGTTACTAATTTTGCAAGGCGATAAAAATAATTATAGATTTAAATTTTGACCCAAAAATTAAAGTTTCTTCATATATTTCAGCCTATCACGCTTAAACTATCGAACTGATTGAAAAGTAATGTTTAAAGTATTGTTTAAAATTGCATTACCTTTATAATGAATTCTTGTGTGACTCTATTGGACGTCTCTTACTCGTGATATAGGCTGATATGTGAAGCTACCTCCGAAAAAAAATTCATATTTCGAAAACCTATCCAAAATCCTGATTTTTTTAATATTATTTTCGAGTTGGGCCGGCCATAATCCATAAGAAAAAATAGTGCGTTGAATGTACATTTTAACTGTAAACTAGTGAAATTTATTTCTAAAAATTTAAAAAGTGTCTACTCTGTGAGTTTTTTTTTGTTGCAGTGTGTAGATGGTCCTACGTAAGATGAAGTTTAAAACTGTTTAATTTACAAGTTCTATTTTCTCGGTGTACAATTTTGTAGTGCATATATGTGCATGCCTAAAGGAGGACCTTTGAGACCAACATGTTGTTTCTGTCACAGTAAACAGGACATAATTGCTGTCTAAATGTGTTGTTCATGTATCAGAGCAAACAAATACATACACAAACATGCATATGTTTTTAAACAGCAAACACTGACAGCAATTGTCAATGTATGTGTGCCTTTCACTGCCTGCGTATGCGTGCATGTATTTGTGTCTTCTCATAAAAGTTCACAAGTAATTTGCATTATTTGCAGAGCAACTATGACAAACAGTATTAAATAAATACATATTGATCTATATAGCTATGTGTGTGTGTGTGTCTATCTGACTGAGCATGTGTTTGACAAATACTAATTTTGCGTAAATTACAAACGGCCAACCGAGTTCAAAGCCCTCTTAGCATGCTTCATTAAAAGTTGATATTATTGAGGTATTTATTTTTTGATGTTTTTTTCTTAAAAAAAAAATTAAGTAAAATCAATTTAGAATTTGATTATTTTTAAATAAACATCTCGTACTGAAGTCAAAGGTTGTTGATCCTGTCTCGAAATGCATTCATGCCTAACTACTTTTGATTTCATGGCTGGCTTTAAGATGGTTTGAGATATATCTAAAAATGCTTATTAGGGTAAATTTGATTTGCGCCTCAATCAACACACAAAGCTTCACAGACAAGATTTAGAAAAAACAAAATCTGCTCCTGCCATACCATCAACATCACACCAATTCACACACACACACACACACACACACACACACACCCACACAACAGTCGTCGGTAAACCTGCTGCCAAATTTGATGTTATAAGTCAAACGTTTCAATTTAATGCTAACAACAACAACAACAGCATTAGCGCAGTATCTTCAAAATAAACGCGAAATTAAGAAACATTTATTTACGTCAGCAGGATGTGTAGTAGGATACGTTAAGCAGTAGCTGAAGCTGCTCAATATTTTCATCTTACATTCACGCACACTTTGCAACTTCCGTGTGCTGCCTTGTTTGTGCATGTGTGAAAATTGGTCTTCTATTTGTTATATGTGCGAAATATAAACGATAAACGCAACTAATTTCAAGGATCAAATACACCTGCGCGTACCCTCCAACAAATGTTTCGTTGTTTTTCACAAAAGTCAATAAGGGCAATGAAGCAAATGCGTCAGATTATGAAGATTCACGTATTTATATTCTTACCTTGGAATTGATTTTGTTATTTGACGAATGTGCTTTACTACTGAATTTACTATAAGACACCGCATTGCACCTAGCCAACATATGACTAGACTATTTTTATATTTTGCAGTGCCAAAATTTGTGGGATTATTAATGCTTTAATGAATAATTTACTTCACAATCAGGTGAGTTAATAAGTGTCAGAGTCAAGGATAATCTTCTTATTTTAATTATGAATTAGATAAGAAATAAAGATTGCATGAACTTAGGGCTAAGAATCAAAAATAAATAATTAAAACAATTACAGGCATATAACTAGTGTCCGACCGAATATTCGGTTTCGGTTACGGCCAGTTTCGGCCCTTTTTGTCGGTTTCGGCTATTCGGCCAAAGTGAGGCCCATTGCAGAATAACCAGGTAGATGCAATTCGGAGAGCAAAAAACGAGAGAGCAAAACATTGGCTTAACTATAATGTCACTATTGACAATTAATGTTTATTCTTTCAGCCATAGGGATGTATAATTTACTTGTAACCGTATAAATCAATTGAGTACCCAGATTTTATTTATGAACGTGTAAAAAAACTAAACAAAAATCTTAAAAATTTTATAAAATGAGCCGTTTTTTAAGATATAATATATAACTAATTGTAGATTTGCCTTAAATGAAGCAAATGAAAGTTTACTTTTAATATAAATTTCATTCGACTACTTATTTCGATTGTTCAGTAACCAATTTATTTGTAAAGCTATGTACGGCTTCTTTAAACTGTCAAAATATATTTTGACAAGTGTAATTTCTGTTTGAAAAAATTAAATTTATATAATGAAATCGACGATTGTTTGTTTATTTGCCAACAATTGATGAATTGTTTTGGAATTATCGCGACGGGAGGAAGTTATAGGGTGTCCAGTAAAGCCGTTGTCAAACCTGAGTTGTCGTTAAACATTTGCAGTTACCGCAATTGAAATACTCAAGATAAACTGCTTGGGAGTACATGCTATTTACGTTTAAATCCACCGGAATGGAAACGGATGTGCTTAATTCAAGAAACAATCTTAAAATAATTATGTGTATTGTGTTGCAAGTAATTGTGCTCTGTGTAATTTTCAAATTGTAATGTTTAAAATGTAATTAATAACTTGCTGGGACTTTGAAAAAATAAATTAAATTAATTGCCCTTAAGATTTCAGCTACGTTTTTAATTCGATCCGATCGGCAATAAGTAACATGCGAAATTACTACATTAAAGGCCGTTTTCTCAATGTCCAGTTAAGCACTAATCGGAACTTTGACCGGCTGTTAGCAAGAAAGCATTTTCTCAATGTTCGGTTAGGTCTTAAGTGCCGGTTAAGTTAATGGCAAGTTGAGGTTAGTTGCTAATCGGAAGAACAGCTGTGTAGTGCAAAAAATAATTATATATTTTATAATTAAGAATTGATTATAATTGATAATCCTCCAATAAAAAGGTCAAAATTGATATCATTTTCAAAGCAGCTCATTTTGACATTATAATTACGCCTTTGTTATTGTTTTGTTGTCGGAGAGAGCGTATTTCTAGTGCATCTACCTGGTTATTCTACCATGGTGAGGCCAAATTGATAATTTAAAAAAAAATTATAATTAAACTTCTGAACGAATTCTGTGTGTGTGGAATAAAGGAAAAAAAAACGAACTATTTATATTTTTATAATACTAAACCTTTAAAAAAAAAAAAAAATGCTTTGTTTTGTAATTCTATAAAAATGTACATTGTAAGTGCATACTATTTTGAGTGAGTACGGAAGGTATAAAGCATGCAATACTTTTGTAATAAAAAATAAAATAAAAAATTATCTCATTTATTATTATAGTAAACTTCAATTAATTATTATAAATTCAATATTCAAATAATACATTTTTTTTTATTACATTTTTTTCTTTTGTGTATGTTTTGTATGTCTTTTGTTTCCTTTAAATATAAAAAAGTATAGCAGTGAGGGGACTGCCGACCGAAGCAAAAACCTATACATAAAATATTCGTATTCCCTGGAAGACTTTGTTCTGCCACGGACCGCTTTACTGCTTTATAAAAATTTTCATGCTAATCGGAATATCGGAATATATTATATTTTCACTCCCTCAGACTTTGATTATATCTTTCAAAATATTTTTTATTCGATAGCATTTTTATTTTATAATTACACCATACTATATTATTGCATTTAAATTGAATATTCCTGAAATAAAAATAAAATACAGGGAGCACTATTGAATGAAAAATATAAAGTAAAATAAAATAAAATAAATAAAATTCCTCATAAAATAAAATAAATTTTCTATTTTTTATGTATGATATTTTATTTGATTCGTCTTGAAGTGTTTTTAAATGCCTGCATTTGAGATCTTGCTACAAAGAAAACAGAAAACATAGCAAGCAAAGTGCAGTTTATTTTCTGCCCCCGATTCGGTTCATCCGTACATCTGGTTCATCATTAATACACATTATTTTAGTCTTCTATCATTTCATTATATTTTAAATTATGGGTGTTAATATAAAAAACAGAGTAACATATAAACAAAAATATAAATAAAACTTATTTAAATTATTTATATACACATAAAATACATGTATATAGAATTTATATTTACTATAAGTTTCATTGAATTTAATTTACATTACTTTCATTGTTTGCGTCATTAATAATTGAATTATATTCTAAAAAAGATACTATAGGTGTATGGTAGCTGAAATAAGAAACAAAAAATTTTTGGACGATGCAGTCTCAGTCATGATAAAATTATTATTAGGTAGCCCTGACAACTACTTATTTTCTCACGAGTTGCAACCATAAAATTTCACACAAAAGAAAACAATATAAAGTGCGTGTGTCACACACATTGGCAGCGGAGTCAATAGTTGTCAACTGTTTTTTTTTTAATTTGAGTGATCTTTGCAATTAAATGATCCAATCAAAACAGGTGACTCCTCTGAATGCGGCCAATATGTGTGGCACACGTTCTCTATTTTGTTTTCTTTTTTTTTTGACATTCGATTGGTTGAAACACGAAATGTCACTCCTACCTATTACTTATTATACCATGGTCCCAGTTAGAGAATATGCTGGCGACATTTATAAAACTACATGAAACTCAAACACACACTCTTGGATATTGGCCACCAGGCGCTCAACTTTTTTCATTTGACATGATTTTGACAAAATTGTAGGTATTGTCGAAAAGGAATCAAAACAAACACAGAATATAAGGGGTACTTTTTAAAGTCTCTCCGTATCGAGCCTACCTGGTTCGCCTTGCTGAGCGCCTGGTAGTAAGGTCCAAAAGCGTCATTTAAAAACCTACTCGCTGTCATGGCAGAATAACCAGGTGGGGCCGGCTCAAGCGTGCCCTCACGTCCCCTCACGTGCCCTCACGCCCTCATTTGCCCTCACGCGTTAAGGGCCAAATAGACTACACAGACTGTTACGCAAACAAGACTTTTTTCTCGTCATAGCGACGACCATACACTTCACAGACTTTGTTTGCGCAGACTTGATTTTTTTAGTTCAAATTTTATTATATTTTTCTTTTCTGCTTCCATTTTTATATATTTTCCTTTACGCACGTCATCACTCCTTAAAACTTTCGGGATTATGGCAAGTCGGTGTGATTTTCACTGCACACTATACAGACGGTTTTCGCAAACACAACCAAAAATTAATATATTTTAATTTTTGCGCAGACCTTAAACAGCCAAATACACTGTCGAATAGTCTATGTGATCTGTTTGGCCCTTTAACGAAGAGTGCAAAATGAAAAGGTTGAAATAAGAATATTTGGGCAGAAAAAATTCTGTTATTCTGTTATGATTTCCCATGCAAAGTTTTGAGCTGTCAAAAAATCTGTTATGAGATCAAAATTCGTATTCTGCACGACAATCTTCTATGAAATCTGTTATAAATCACAAAAAAATTTTCGAACTGTCGAAAAAATTTTCTACAAACTCTTGAATTGGTATTCTACATGACAAAATCTGTTATGAAACACATTAGAATAACAAATACATTTTTCTGCCTCTTATTAAAATTTAAATTTTATTCTGTGTGTTACTGCGTTTATTGTTGTATCTATTATCCAATAGATAGTATGAGGAACCTCCTGTAACGCCTCCATCGTAGTTAATAGTTCGCTCCCTCTTGCATTCAAAATCTTGTCGTTGGTAGGATGAGCTACCACTATCGCCGCGACAACGATTGCCATTTGGTGGTTTTGGCCACATCCACATGCTCGTCTCTGCGTAGTTATTTATGTTTGTAACCTACGCGGTCACCTGTCTCTTCCGATTCCACCTTCGCCATAACTGCGTCAGTCACGACTTTTATTGAAATTTGAGGTTCTGGTCTGGGTCGTCCTCCCAGTCAGACATTGTTTTAAAACAAGCAATTTAAACAAATCGGCAATGCTAATTTGTAATGCTAATACATGGCACTTATTAAGCGCTAATTTTTTAAAATTTTAGCAATATACATGTTAAAAGCGATAACTCCTTCAACTTGCGTTAATTACTTTTTTAATTTATTGGCAGCAATCAGCTGTTTCGCAACAGAAGTAAACGGAATTGTAATAGATTTTTGTTTTCGAAGATTGATAACAGAATACCATAAAAGTTCGAAAGGCCAATTTTAATAGATCTTTTATGGTCGGCATCTTTTATGATTCATAACAGAAAATTCATAACAGAATGACAGATCTGGCAGAATAGGCCCAATTATGTTTTCAAATTGTAAATAGTGCAGACACGTATGTTAAGTTTGTGTTAATTTGAATGAAAATATTATAAAAACAGTGTAAATAAAACTATAAAATGCCGAGGAAGTGTTCAATTTGCAGAAAAGCAAAAAAACAAGTTTGAAATGAACCTAGAGAAACTCGAGATGAACAACTGGTTTTGGCAACTAGCTCGCTTTTCTCTGCTTTCTACTTCATTCCTCTCCGAGTCGGCCCTACCTGGCTATTCTGCCATGCTCGCTGTCTGTATTGATGACGAGAGTTACTCGGAAAATCACGATGACGCAAAGATTTACCCAAAACCAAAGATTTACCCTCTACCAAAATAGTTCAACGCACCTAAAGAAGTTTTCACTTAAAAAATTATTTGAAAAAATTTAAGTTTTTATATTAAAAACCAGTTCCAGTTTCGGTTTTTCGGTAGAATATTATTATATGTCCGAATATTCGGTTTTGGCCAAAATTCCGGTTTCGGTCGGACACTACATATAACATTTGTACATGCAGTGTTTAAAAACTGCCGGCAAAACAGCAACAGCATTAAAAAATATGCTACCGCTGTGCAGCGAAAGCAATTATTTTACTTAAAACAATTTTGGCTGTGCTTTACTGCGCACATTTCAACAGCAAAACCGCAGCACAGCCGAAATTTATTTTTCATGTAACTGTGCTGTTGCTTTGACTGCGCAAATTGAAATAGTTAAGTCGAGGCACAGTTCATATTTTTGTTTGTTGAAATGTGCTGTTGCTTTGACTGCTGAATAACAACAGCTATGAAATACGAATACGAAACACTGCACAAAACTGCTTTGTGTATCTGGTGCGTTTGTTGCTCGTTTACTACCAAAGGACTGTTTTACTTAGAAACTGAGTCAAATATAACAAAATAGGAAACATTAGTTTGTGACTGCAATTGGTCGTGTTTAGAACTTATTTTATTTCAATAAATACCAATAATTCAATAGTAATAAATTTTGGGGCTAGGGTTTTTGTAATTTTACTAAATTTACTACAAATATCTAATGTATCAGAAATACAAAATACAAAGACCAATATACCACATCGTGAATACCCCTATTGTTAATACCCCTATTGTGTGTTATAGACTTTTATTTTCTTATCTATTTTTCGTATTTAAAAAGTCGTAAATTGTTTTCGTTTTATTATCTTCGGATTGCACTGCTAAAAGTTACAGCTACGAAAGTAAAGCGACAGCAAAAGCAACAGTCGAACTTCGTCATTTTTGCTGTTGCTTTGCTTTCGTGCTGTGGAAATTTTCACAGCACAGCAACGGTAGATCTGCAGCTTTTTTCATGTTGCAGTCGCTTTGCTCTCGTGGTGTTATTATTTTCGCAGCAAAGCGATAGTACAACTTCAGATTTTTTTTGTTATTGCTATGGCTTTGCTTTAAAGCAAATGAAATGAAAAACCGACAGCACTTTCGAACGTCGGTTTACATGTGTACATGTTTAAAAATTAAATAAAAGTTCTAACTCGTATAATTAGTATAGCTTATCTTGTATCTTTTTTCACTTCCTGGAAAAAAGATATTTCGTTGAATCTCAGCTTTAAAAAGTTAAATGAAAAAAAAAAGGAAAGGAAATGTTTACATATTGTTGTTAGAATCTGCTGGTACATCCACGAATCGTTTAAGAACGTCACTCCTTGCGTCTGCTGTTTTGAAACTAGATGAAACCAGAGGATACGAAGATAATGAAAAACAATGCTGAGGAACAATGATGCCAGGTAATCATTATTATTTTGTTGATATCTATATATTAATACGTTTACAAAAAAGTTGTGGTACCATTTGACAAGGGTAGGAAAAACTAAGCGAATGTAAAAACCTTTTTTCCCAATAACGCAATGAGAAAACACAACAAAATATATAGCGACAAAACTTTGCTGAAAATCTTTGCTGTAGCATACACTAGCAAGAGTAGAATTTGACTCAGACACTTCAACAGGGAATTGTTGTTGTTCTTTCTTAAGGGGATGGTACCATTTAAAAGCCGAAAAAGGTTTTTTTTTGTTGAGACATGAGTAATGTTGGTGTATTTATTTCATATACATGTAATAGTTTGACTTCTTAAGTATACATGGAAAAGAAAAAAAATTAAAAATTATCGATAAATAAATCCGTGGCAGCGATTCTCCGAAGGCGCCTCGAAAAAAAGTTGTTTTGCGGTGAACACGATTAGAGGTTTGCGGATCATCTAAAAAAAAATTGAAAATTAGTTTAAAAGGTAATATGTTTCCCGAGGTAATACAGAAGATTTTTTTAAATGTTTTTTATTTTTGTAGCGTTTTTATGTCAAAAAAACGTTGACATAATTTTTATTTAAAAAATTCGTTGAAAAATTTAAGTTATTTTATTACTTTAATAGGAAATAGGAAATCTCGATTTTCGCTGAAGAATTTATGTAATTTTATAATTTTAAAATAGGGAAAAAAACGCTTCGGCATTACTTGTTGATTTATGTGTAAAAATAGTGTAAAAAATTTCAAAATTATCGGTCAAGTAGATTTTGCGGCATCGTGTTCACCGACTTCTAAAATGCTGTTTTCCAGAAATTCGATTTAAAGTTTTTTTTAATCGAAAATCAAAAATCAATAAAATTGTACAATTTTTTATTCTTACACAGAATCATCAATGCCAGCTCCGTGCAGTAAAACGCTGTCATTCAGGATTTCCAATACATGTTTTTGCTATTGCCTGCGTTGCCTTCCGCCCTCTTTACTTGTGCTTGCTCATCATTTATGGTTATTCGTTATTCGTAAAATGCACGCTACGATCTACCCTAAATATATATACTATATACAACTTCAGTTTACATACCTACAAATACACATAAAAGTATAACATCCCAGTAGTCCAAGTCTTAAAGGAATCTTGAATGAATCATGCATGATTTTTATTCATCTCTGACGAAACATGCTGATTCGGTCATAAATTTCCTTGACGAAAGTATGCCTTGGACTGCAAGGATAATTTGGAGATTGCAAAAGGACTCGAAGCAAATTTCAGGAAAGCGAGCAGCTGTAAATCTTTATGATAATTCAGCGTAGTCAGGCATGTATGTATCGAGCATGAGGTCCGCTCACTTGAAACGCAATATCTTCGTTTGTTTTAGCACGATTCACTTGAAATTTTTACAAAATACTCTTGAAATGTTGTACATTCAGAAAAATGTTGTATATTTTTTTAAAACAGTACTATCCCCTTAATAACTCTCCTCGAACTGATATAAAAATTTTTGCTATAATTTTGTAAAGCATGTCAACTTCAGCAGATTATGGATGTTTTTTAATTGGCTGAATCGTAAGCTGATAACTACCTGACTTTAGCAGAAGGTCAGAAGTATGAAAGTAAAATTAGATTTATTCATTATTTAAGAAAAATTACTAACTCTGTATGAAAAGAATTTCTTCAAAAGCTAAATTATATACACTTGGGCTTTGTCTTAGTCAAATTTCTATGCTATCTGATATAAAAGGAGTTCAAGAAATATGGTTTTCTGCTTTTAAAACTTGCAAGCACCTTGAAAGTAAAACTTCAATCTATATAAACAGCAAGTTAAAGTTCAAGATAAATAAAAATTTTGTAATATTAAGGGTATAGTCTGGTTAGTTGGGTTGAACATTTTTTTTTGCATTTTTCGATAGCTTTAACTGTATAGAATATCATACTAAAAGAGCAAATCGAAATTAATAGTTGTTCGGAAGTTGTGAGCTTCTGAGCCGACCGTGTCAAAGTAGTTAGCGCACTATACACTGAGAATCAAAGTAACTGTCTCACTTGTTTTATGTCATAGATAAAAATCACTGTGTAATAGGGCGTATCGAATTACAATTTTTTCGAATTTCACATTCTAAGAGTTCTCAAAAATTTTATAGCTTGGTCAAGATCTCTCAAAAAAAGTTTTTTAAAAAAAATAAGGATCTGTTTCTCTCCCGCAAGGACAAAGTTGTTTTTTTAGAAAAACAGTAAAAAGTCACGATCACAAAGTAAAAAAATCGCATTCAAGTATTCATTTCACAAAAACAAGAAAATGCATATGTAAAAAATATGCAAATTATTAATTCGTCAAATTTAAGAAAAACACTAACTTCCTGATCAAAATCACTAAAATTTAGACAATCCAATAACAATCAAAAGATCTTTGCTATCTCGAGTGTACCTTTAGGCTCGAATATCCTTCACACAGTACACAGCAAGAGTGACATCGTATGTGCCAAAATATTGTTAGTATAAGTCTATATTTACTTTTGCTTTAAGAAATATATATAGTTTGTTTTTCTTACAAAAACTAAAGCATTTGGAGATCGTGATTTTTTACTGTTCTTCTCAAAAAACAATTTTGTCCTTGCGGGAGAGGAAGAGATCCTTATGTTTTTTTCAATATTTTTTTGGGAGATCCTGACCACCCATTGCAACTTTTGAGACCTCTTAGAATGTGAAATTCGAAAAAAAATTGTAATTCGATACTCCCTACTCTGACCTATTAGAATGTGAAATTCGAAAAAATTGTAATTCGATACTCCCTATTAAATGATTAGTCAGCTAAATGATTGACTCTATACAGAGTTGTTGTTGTAGTAGCCTTCTGAAAAATTTTATCTAAAGCTCACAATTAAATTCATCTAATAATCAAAGTAAAATAATACAAGTAGTAGCGACAGTTCTATCTGCAGTCAACGCATGTAAAACAAAACTATGGATATCAAACTAATTTTGTGTCAAAATATTTTAAAATCTTTTTTTGTTTGACATATGCTGACCGCAGGTCGTGAAAAAATATGTAGTTATCAAGGCTACCTGATAGATTGTTTTATCATGGTCATGTTTTATCGATTTTTGGAGGTCAGTAAGTGTTAAAATAGACAAAGCATAATTATAAATTTTTTTCAAACTGTTTGTATGAGTAAGAAATTTATCTTTTAAGCAGATTTCAAAAGCAGATACCTTTTCAGTAAGATTTAACAGCGGCTTTAACAAAATATGTTTTAAAAAATAGAACAAAAATTTGATTTTTTGAGGTCATTAAGAGTTATAATAAGAAAAAATTTTGAAAATTTTTTTATGCCAACATGTTCTTATGTGTAAGAATTTTCTTTTTTTTTTAGCAGATTTGGGTATGCGTTCTGTGAAAAACAAAAAACTACAAGGAAAACGCATTTTTATTTAAATAAAAAGTGCCTTCAGAAGAAACAAAAGGGCTCCGGTAAATTTTGTCCAATTGGGAAAAAGTATTTAGGAATCCTTTTTATGAGTTCTTCTAACTTTTGAGACCCCGAACGTCGGAATCGAAAGTTATTTTTTCTTATATTTCCGTGCGATCGGGTCTTTATTGTGCATTAAATGTCATGACCACACCTGGAGTTACTGAAACTGAACCTATGCTTTTGAGCATGAAAGGGTTATAGTTAAAAAATTTACATACATATCAGAGGTTTATTAGTGGTTAAAACTCCCCTTTAGGGTTTAGAAAGTATAATAATCTAATATATTTGCGTTAAGGCAACTGATACGCAACAGCGTAAAAATTGCAAACCACTTTAATTTGAACTGAATTGTGACCTATGCTTTCAGATCATAAATAATATAAGATAGATTGCGATTTTATGTTTGGGCAGGGTTACATTGGTGCGGCTGTCATGATTGATACACTACAAGGAGCACAAGCGTGTGTAGGGGAAGAAGAGCTTGTAAGGAACAAAATTTTGTGTAAATTTTCTCCCACATGTGTTCTTACTTCACCGCTTACTTTCTTTTTCTAGACTTGCGAGGCTGGCGACTGGGTCGCTCAATTGGCCACAGAGAGAGAGATTGCAACCCCACCGGGATCACTGCGACAAGGCGAAATCCTGAGCGGAGATCTGACCATCGAACATATAGAGAAAATTTGTACTTTTATAACTTTCTTATAAGAAAATATTTTATAAATTCTATAAATATTTCATGAATATTTTGATAAATATTCTCGCTAAAGCAATAGTATTAAAAGACATCAAATGTATGTCACACAATGTCTCGTCGTTACTTATATGAATGCCCTGATCCCGAGAAAGGATGGTTGCGACTTAGAACGGGTGCGGTTCTGCCCACATTAGCCCGTCCTTGGTCCACAAATCAAGAAGTTGTACGCTTACGTCACGATCTCGGTTCTGGTTAGATCTTCGCGTAGAGGGGCAGAGGAGTAAAACGTCCGGGTGCGGTACTACCCACATTAGCCCGTACGTTTACTCGAATTCTTTGGGTATGCGTCACTCTCTTCGGGGTCTCGTTTCGTTAAGTATTTTTACTTTTAGATTCACTATTTCACTATTTCACTGCGTTTCACTTCTTTTACCACATTTTAAGCCCCCTCGGGAGTCCCCATACTCACCCGTTGACCTTATTGTTAATAAAAGTATAGAAAATGGATACTTCAATGACGTCCGGAGTTGCCTGTGCTAATTTTGCGGTTGATACTGGCGTTCTTTGTTACCATACTGCCGTCGCTTTATCCTGCGCTAATCGCTTGAGGTTGACGTCGTTGTTGGTTTTTCCAATGTGGTGCTGCCGGTGTCTTTTCCTTGCTTAAATGTGCGAACGTTGGCGTCGATATCTTCGCTATTTGTGCTGTTGATATCTTCGTATGATTTGTTCTAATGTTGACGTTGCCGTTGACTTCCCTTGGTGGTGCAGTCGGCGCCTGCACTTATTTCTATGTATAAACGTTGACGTCGCTGTCGGTTGGTGCGGGCAGAACTTTCTGCCACCAACGAAAACTATTCCTGCTACAAACACCTCACACGCGCACGCTTGAAAAATTACAGATCTCGATTCGCTCTGAGTTTGTGCTTTTATACACAGCTGTCTTCTTCTTTGCATCGAACCTTCTTGAATTATCGCGTGATGTTCCCGTTCGTTGGCTTGGCTTTCGTGTTTTCTACGCTCACCAACTGCCTGGCGTGTGTCTATGATGCCCGTTATCACCATGGTACATGAAAAGAATAAACAGAAAACAATTATCAACAAGAGAGCCACCCCGGTAAGAACCTACCCACAACGTAACCCTGTGGAAGCGGTTGGTCATACCTAATCTTTTACGGCGGAAGTGATAGCCTTTGCAACCCGGTGTCTATTCTAAATTCACCTATGCTAATTAAACTAGCTCAATATAATGTATTCTTAGACGTTTCTATTTCTTAACTACTATTTAAAATTATTTATAACGCTTTCCAAAGGATATGTCTCACGACTAGTGCCTTCATTAATGAGAAGTCGTAATCGATTCTTAGTAGTTCAATTGTTGTTTTTATTCATTATTTATGTTAACCTTACTTATATGCTAACAAAAAGAAATATATCAAAATATTTACAGTATATATATATATATATAGACTATCGGACGAGATATTATTGGGTACTTTGATCCGGCAATCGTGAATCCGAGATCCGGGCTAATGTGGGCAGTACCGCACCCGGCCTTGGGTTTAAGGTTGAAATCCGAGAATAATACCTAGAAGACGACGAACACTAACTGAGACCTCGCCACTAGCCTTTAACACTACCTAATAATACACCATAAATTTTCACTAATGAGAGATATTTTCACTGCGAGATTTGCGAATACCACTCGGGAGTATCATACCCTATACCTACCTGGTGTTTCTTATTTTTATATTCATATTTAAGAAAATAGTTAGGGACGTTGGATAGGTTAACCCACGTCCACCTAACATACAATATAAAGATATAGAAGCGAACATATATCTATTCTTTTTTCCTTTATTTATCTAAAATCCTCCTAAAAATTTCGGATTGCGATCAAAGGATAGCAAAGAATTTTTCTTATCAATATTAAAATAAATCGGTAGAAATTTATATGTAGCAGTTCATAATTACTATATTTTCCTTTACACTTTGATTAGAAGCTAAAACGATTACCGAACTCAATGTAAACGCGGGAAAACCATATATAAATACATTTTATTTTTCATTTGGGAAAACCTACCCAAAACTAGTTGATTTTCGGTCCACCTTCCGTGGGACCAGGTAGTTTTAAGACAACATTTTGTTAGTAAGTAAGCGTATCCTGAATTTTGTCAATAAAGAATATTAAGTTCCGATACCGCTGGGTTTTTATTTGGTGTCCGTTTCCGAAAGGAAACGTTCTTTATTACAAATTTTTGTACCGAACCCTGGGTCCGGCAAGCGAATCCTCGGCCGGAAAAAAGGGTCGTTACAAGCTACAGGATGCTGTTATTAAAGCTTAAGACAACGCAACCGAATTTCGATATACCACAATATCGCCTCTCGCATTTCAACTTATAACAACGATAAAAACTTTTGATTTTCAAATTGCTATTTATGTGGCCGCAGTTCCAACTGAATACATTTGTGATCAAGATTGTCCATTCACATTCTTCGTTCTTTTTCCCCAAAATTAATAACTAGAACAGAAAAGTTTAATAAGCGTATTTTAATCACTGGTTTAGCAACGTCAATTGAAATGTTTAACAGTTATATTTCTCTTTGGTTATGTTGTAGAGTTGCTATTTGAAAATATTTAAAATGACTTTATAAATTAGTTGTGAATTTTTTTTTAACGAAAATCAGAAATATTTTTAAAATTATTGAAATCATTTTAAATGATTAATATAATTTTTTAAATTTCTTATGATTTTTTTTATTTTGTGTTTGAAATGGATAAACAAATTTTAATGGTTCTTAGTCATAGAGATTTTAAATTTTTTTTATTTTTTTTTTTTTTTATTTGAAATTTAAAAATATGTCCTTTTGTGCAGTCACTGAAGAAATAGTCATTTTTGATGAGGTTTTTAAGCATTTTATAAAATGAACACAACAATAAAATATACAATACATAAGAAGTTTTCACTGGAATAATTAATACGTTCACATTCTTCGTCGGTTTCTCATTGTAGTAATGAGGATTCATTGAGGACTTTCATTCATTGAATAATCAGTTTCTTACCTTAAAGGAACTTGTAATTGAGTCTTTAAAACAACTTTGATAAGACCGTTTGATTAAATATTTTAAAAAACTAAAACCTTGTATGGAAATTAGTCTTTTTTCAAATATCTTCGAAAGCAATTTTTCTAGTATGCATATTTAGGCCCTTTTGAACCAAAACATTGACTTTGCATATTGCAAATGTTTACGATTTTCTTAATTTTTTTTTTTTGTGCAAATGATAGAACTAAATATTTTCAGTGCTAAGCCATATTAAAAACAGCTTTTTTCAAAAATGTTAAATAGGAACTTTTGAACATAGAGTCCTCATTTGCATTTAGTATTGTTGCAGAAAACATTTCAACAACATTTCATTGCAATTTCTCAAATTTGATTTTTTACAATTTTTTTTTTTTTATTGAAACAAGAAATAAAATAACATTTTTCGAAAAGTAAAATATCACAACTCTGGTACTTTCAATCTGATTTTAATGTTTGTTAACTGAATTTAAAGAACAATTACATTAAAAACGAAATGCATACCTTTTTTTAAATTTGTGATCATTTGTGATGATTCTTGTAAAACGCTTATTTATTTATTGATCTATTGAGCTAATTTTAAAAGTCTATCAATCGACACGAAACTTTATAGATTTTATTTTTATATCAAATCGACTATTTTAAGTCTATGGTGTCAAAAGCTTGGTCTATGATGGAGTAAACATTTAATATACATATAAAAATAACTTTTGAGTTATAGATTTCAAAAACTTTTAATATTTTTTTGTTAATCACAACCCACCTTCCCCCCTTAGTTAATCCTGGCTACGGGCCCGATACATATTAACCAAACTCAATTAAGCTCTTTACGAAATTTTGCACATTTATTTTTCACCTCTGTGGTTAGCTGTACTTAAAATTTGCCAACTCTAGATGAGTGTCTAAAAAGCTAAGCTTTCAAAAAACTTATACTATAAAACTTGAGTGAACATTAGGCAAAGCAAAGGAAATGCAGGTAGAGTGCTTTTTAATGTATAAGTAAGCCACAAGAGCACTTACTCATACTCAGTCCCACAAACGCTGATATATGTTTATAACAAGTGCATTTTAATTGCAGCTTGGTTATTCTAGCAAAAAATTTGCAACAACAATATTAAGATGAAAATTAAGAGCATAAAGCAGGAATAAAAAACTGCAGCATTTTTTAAAGCATATTATTAAGCACCGATTTTTTTTATTTTGCAAGTTTTCATAAATTTTAAATAATGCTTAGTGATGATTTAAATAATTTCAACAAATGTTAATGCGAAAATGGCACAACCTAAAAACTTATAAAAAAAATGCAAACACTTTTTTATATTAAATTCTGCAATTATTTGTCGTCGACACACTTTATGCATATTTGAACACAATTCTGACCAATTGCGGCCAAGCGGATGTTGTCGGCATATCCGGTCGATACAATTCGTATTAATATTTAAAATCCATTTTGTGATTTTAATGAAACGCTTTTAATTTTCATAAATTTTCAGATTGAATTTAAACATGACAGAAAGTATTTGAAAGAAAAAAATAGCTCATTCATTCATGCAATTAAGTACAACAACTAAAGGAGTGAGTGTATGATATTTTTATATGTTTGAGTGTGTCTGTTTGTATGTAGTACCTACTTTATTAGACTTTGAGCAAAAACTTGGCAATGAATAACTTTGCAATAACTGTAAATTGCAAAGTTGTCATCAAAACTTAATAATTCATAATTAAAAAACCGCAACCAGCAAACCGCATTAATTTTGCTCTCACTAAATGAAAATTTCAAAAACTCATACAAACCCACACACACACACACACACACTCATGCATACGCGTAAAAACACTTGCACATGCATTAAAATGTGTGAAAGACAACAGCGAAAAAACACTCACATAATCAGTGCTTCCAAAGCCACAAATTCAAGCGATTACTTTGGTGCACAAATAGCACCATTGCACAATAATAACAACAAAAGCAGCACTACAGCAACAACCTCATAAATGCAATGGAACTCTGCGGAATGAAATGCATGGACATGAAACGGAAGTGGTCGCCATGCACGGACAGACGCTTAAAAATGCTTGTAAATCGCTGAAGTTTGTCGTTCGTAAAATATGAGCATTAAAATGATTGCACTTGTTTTTGCTTTTGTATATGTTGCTGTCACTGTTTCTGTTGCTGTTTCATTTAACAAGTAAACAACCAAACAAATAAACAAACACCGTGTCGTTGTGACCAGCCACAACAATTCAATTGCCTTTCATTCTCTGATCGTGCTTAACGCAGAATTGAAAGCATTTCACTGCAGCTTAAAAATTAAAATTGTTCCACATTTTGGTGAGAAGAAAGCAAATATTTGACTTTTCAGTAAATCATAAGTTTACTTAAAAGCTTTCAGGGTGGTCCAAACACTAGGGTGGCATGAATACCCAAAAATTTTCTCAAACAAATGAACTAATTCAATATTACTTTAGCAATTCTATTCAAGTGTACCATTAATCTCACACTGCGTATTGACAATATCTTCTAGCAATTTAGATAACTAGTAAACCTGTGAGGCGTTTAAACGCCAAAATAAAACATACCTAGATTTTATTATAAGCTATTGAATAGATTTTCAACTGATCAAAATTGAAATGAAATTCATTTTTGCCTTTTTGCAACATATGCGGTATTTTAAATTTTTGTATAAATTTTTAAAAATTAAAAAATTTTCCGATCAACAGCTTAGAAATCTTTTTTCAACTGTAAGAATTCAATCATTCAGTAAGATATCATCACTTTGATATTGAATATATCAATTCATAGTTTTAGCCAGTAGAGCCAACTACACGAAAGTTACGGATTTCTACGAATATTTAAGCCTTGCACAGATAAACGGACAACAGTGGCAAAATAAGGCAAATCTACGGATTTTTAAGAATATCACACAGAATTTTCGTAGAATTAGTTTTTTTCAGTGATGGTAAAAAAATTTACTTATCACTAAAAAATGTATTAACATAATTTTGTAAAACTTTGCGCTTATCAACACTTGCAAATAAAAAACTCTTTTAAGGAATCTAATTTCGAAGTAAGCCAGTGGTCAGCCTCATTTGAGGCGAGTGCATACAGCCTAGCCCATTAATGCTCACCACCAGAACTCGTTGAGTTTATTTGTAGAAATTTTCGGCATCAATTTGTATTAATGTTAGACAGAAAACTCTGAAGTTTAAGAAAAAAATCAAAGAATTTGGGTGTGGCGAAGTGTGTAAACGTATAAGATCATAAACGTATAAGTTAAGAAATAAAAAAAAAACTTAAAAAATTAGGAAAAATTACTTTTTCACCATATTGTTTTATAATAATAACAATTTAAACACCTGCGCTGCAAATACACGTCTTATCAACATAACTCATCTCCAAGATGAGTTCTTGTAATTATAATCGTGGTAGTTCCAAAGACAATACTTTTGCCTTAATTCGAATATTAAGCAGGCAGGCAAAGGGATTACAGGTATGTCAAATTAACGCGCAAAGCTTGAATAATAAAATTGATGAGTTTCGGTACATATTTGAAAATTCCGCTATAGATGTAATTTGTGTGTCCGAAACATGGTTTCAGCCTTCCGTTCAGGATATTGTCTTTAGTGTAAAGGGCTACAGAATATTTCGTGCGGATCAAGAGTCTCATGCTGGTGGTGTTGCAATTTTTGTTAAAGATGGTATTACATGCAATTATATTAGTAAATCAAATCTGCATGATGACATTGAGTTTTTATTTGTTGATGTAATTTATGAATTTAAGAAACTGCTTGTTGGCGCAGTCTACATATAGGCCAAATCTCAATACAAATTCAGAAAACTTGTTACTAAAAATAGAGTCGTCTAGAGAACATATAGAAAAAATGTAGTCAGGGCGGTGAAGGCTGCCAAGTTTACATACTATGAACTAAACTAGACTCCAAAAAGAAGTGGAGCATAATTCGGCAAATCAGAGTTAGTGGAACTTCTCCGCCAATTAATACCATCGTAAATGTTGAGGATCAAAATAATAATTTTATTGATATTCCCATGTGATGCCAAATGGTAACTTCAACCGTTACCTTTAAAGAACAAATAGTCAAACTCATCTTTTAGCTTCCAACGTGTTGAAGAAGCCGAGGTAGTGCGAAGTTGCTTAGAAAGCAAATCTAATGCTGTCGGTTTCGATGGAATTCATCCAAAGTTTTTCAAAGCACTTCTACCCTTACTGCTGCCATTTATTAAACACATTTTTAGCACAATAATAACTAAATCAGAATTCCCCGCTATTTGGAAAGAAGCCAAAATAATTCCCATTCCTAAAACTGGAAATGATTACCGCCCTATAACAATTTTGCCATATTTATAGAAAGTTTTTGAATCGCTTATGTAAAAACAGACAAACAAATATTTATTGTGTAACAAACTTTTAACTGATAGACAATCAGGTTTCCGACCAAAACACAGTTGCGTAACTGCTCTGCTAGACGTGTCCGACGAAATACGAAATAATCTTGATCGAAAAGAAGTTACTTTTTTGATTCTCCTAGATCACTCGAAAGCATTCGACACGGTCGATCACCAAATTTTATGTTCAAAATTGTTCTACATGTTTAATTTTTTCGTAACTGCCACTCGACTAATGAGTTCATACCTTGCTAATAGAATACAAGCAGTGAATGTTGGCTGCGCGACCTCTAGTTTTTTAAGTGTGAAGCGTGGAGTACCTCAGGGTTCTATAATGGGTCCGCTTTTATTCTCAGTCTATAAAAATGACTTACCCTCTATTCTGCACCGTTGTGGCATACAAATGTACGCAGATGATGTGCAATTGTGTACTAGCTGTCGCAAGTCTGATGTTCACTCCTGTGTCGCAAGTTTGAATGAAAATTTACGTTAAATTCATGATTGGTTTTCTGCTAATGGTTTATGCCTCAATCCAAACAACTCAAAATGTTTAGTTATAGCTAGGAAACATAATTTCACTTCAATTCTACCTGAAGTCATACTAAACGGATCATGTATTTAGGTCGTGAAATCGGCAAAAAATTTGGGCATTACTTTCAACAGTACCTTGGATTGGACAAATCATGTCAATATCACAGTAGGAAAAATCTTCGGTATGCTCAGCAGCCTGTGGGCTACATAATATTTCAAACCCTTTAACATTAGAATGCTACTGGCAAAAACGTATCTCGTTCCCACCGTACTATATGGATCTGAAATTTTCGCATACTGTGACTCTGCAAGTAAGCGCAAGTTGAACGTTGCTTATAACAACATGCTCGTTATGTCTTCGAACTTAAACGAACTGACCGCATATCACAGTATGCAAAATAAGTATTCGGTTTGACTTTTGACCATGTCCTGAACATGAAGGCGTTAGTCTTCTTGCATAAAATCATTTTTACTAAGGAACCTCTTTGTTTATATGAAAAATTAAAATTTTTAAGATCTCAGCGCGGTAACAACTTGGTTCAACCTAGACACGCCTGCTTGGCATCAGAACGGTAGTTTTTTGTTAATTCTATACGTCTTTGGAACTCGCACACTCCCTCGCAACATTCTCTTTACAGCGTATTTGCAATACCGTTTAATTTTCTCCGTTTTTTTAGTTTTTTGTTTGTCTTATTATTAATATTTGTCATAAATCTCAGTTATAACCTTTGGTTCAATTTTACAAAATTGTTAATGTTTTAACTTTTTCCCATATGTAATTTTAACTTTAAATTTTATTCAAAATTATGTTCAAGATCTCACATTTTTGTTTTGATATTATCGCCATATATGTAATTGGTGCTTAATTATAAGTTTATTCTTGCAAGCGCTTACATTTAATTAAATAAATAAATAAATAAATAAAATAAATAAATAAATTAAAAATTGGAAAATATTCATAGTAGCTCAGCCGTTCAACTCTAACCGAATGCATTTTGTAAATTATATTTTCTTTCTTCTTAATGTTTATAAAAAAAAATAGCTAACCTGAGTGCAATTTTCACTTTTCTTTGAAATACTGCACTTAAAACTGGCTGGAAAAAATAAACAAAAAGGCTTTAAAGATAAATTTTAGAATTTTTATAGAAAAAGCATATTTTTGGCTTTCTCACACTGCTGAAAGTAAAAGCTTTACAGTGGCTGCGAATTTTTGCTTTCATCGCGTATGACATAACATACGTTGTCATAAATGGATTAAAACAAACTTAAAGTGCCTGTAAAATGTATTTCAATGTTATTGTATTTATAACTAGATGAAACCTGGCGCGTTGCTGCCACGCGCCGTTGCCAAACTTCCATAAAATGTTATCATTGAACCTGCATGTGTAAATTGAGTTCAAATACTGAATTCCGAGGCTGTGCGACTTATAACTCCAAAGCAATTCGATATCGTAAATTTCGGCTGTATGGAAGGTGTCACTTATCATTTTTCAACATCCATAAAGTTTGAAACGGCACGTGTAAATTGTGGTCGAATACCAAATTCCGAAGCTGTACGACCTATACTTCCAAAGCTATTTGATATCGCAAATTTAGGAGGTGCTAAGTCCCCTTGTTTAAAGCCCATAACATTTGATCAGTGAAACGGCATGTGTAAATCGTGGTCGAATACTGAATTCCTAGGCTATGCGGGTTGAATGGGAGGTACTACGCCCCCTGAACGGTGTGTGCAAGTTGTGGTAGAATACCGAATTCCATGGCTGTGTGAACTATAACTCAAAAGCTATTCGATATCGCAAATTATGGGAGGTTTCCACCCCCTTATCCAACTCCCATAGAATGTTACCAGTAAAACGACATGTGTAAATTGTGCTCGAATACCGAATTCCGAGCCGGTGCGGTTTATAACTCCAAAGCTATTTGATATCGCAAATTTGCGTTGCATAAGAGGTGCCACGCCCTTTGTCCAACGCCCATAAAATGTTATCAATAAAACGGCACGTGTAAATTGTTTTCAAAAACCAAATGCCATGGCTGTGCGAACTATAACTCAATAACTATTCGATATCTCAAATTTGGATTGTATGATAGGTGCCACGCCCCCTTGTTCAACGCCCATAAAATGTTATCAGTAAAACAGCATGTGTAAATTGTAGTCGAATACTGAATTCCGAGGTTGTGCGAATAATAACGCAAAAGCTATTAAAAATCTCAAATTTGGGTTGCATGGAAGGTGCTACGCCCCTTTACCAACGCCCATAAAATATTATCAGCAAAACGGCACGTGTAAATTGAGGTCCAATACCAAATTCCAGTGCTGTGCGAACTATAACTCAAAAGCTATTCGATATCTCGATATTGTTACCAAACCTCACAGGAACACTCTCAAGATGTGGCTTCAGTTTTCCTGAAAATTTTAAAAATATCAGTACAGCGGTTTTGGAGTCTATACGTGATTTAGCCACATACCCACATGCATACATCCATTTGTATATATATAGATTCATTCTACTATGTCTTATGATAGAGATGTGAGTTTTCATTTATGTACGGCGCAAAATGTTTTTAAAAATATTGGTCCATAATCATAGTCAAAATAAAAGTCGACTCCAAATTTAGTGCAAGCTTTTTGACAACATATTATATTGAAAAACTGTCAAAAAAGCTTAAACTAAATTTAGAGTCGACTTTTATTTTGACTATGGTTATGGGCCATTAACTTTAAGCTAATGTCTTATAGTAAACCTTTCGTAGTTGTTTGTAAACCTATTATTTACTATCGCATTTAAAATTGTGCGTTTTTATTTCAATATAGCGAAAAATGTTTTACAAATTATTAATTGTGCTCTGTTAAAGTAAATCGTTCGTAATTGTTTTAAAAAGTTTCGTTTACATTTCAATTTAAAAGTGTGCGTTTTCATTTTGTATGGAGTAAAATGGTTTTAAAAATTATTAATTTTAACTTACTATATTATAGTAAAACATTCGTAGTTGTTTAAAAACGTTCCGTTTTACTTTTCTTATTTAAAATGTGCGTTTTATTTTTTGTATGGCGTAAAATATTTTTTAAAATATTAATTTTACTTAACGTTTTTAAAATGTGCGTTTTTGATTTTTTGTTTTCTCAGTGTAATTACTGTCTTCAAATTTTGCACATTTGCTTTAACCTTCAATATAAACTTTGAGCATTAAATTTGCGAAAATCGGATGAAAACCAGGCCTACCCCCCACACAAATTTACTTAACCAATACGGTAAAATCTTTTTAAATCCACAAAAATTAATCTAATGAGCGCACAAAAAGAGCTACCTTAGCTCCGCAACTGGAGTCCAAAGGTTAGCGTGCATAGGAATAACAGGAGCCATGATATCTACGCCACAAGCTGGTCTGGAAATGATGCTCAATCTTCTCTAAGGTCCTTAGAAGAGGTCCTTAGAGACTATACAACTATATCATACCCAGTGTCAGATTCGGTACAGAATACATCACATCCATTCCTAGCAGACAAGAATGGAAAGAAACAGCTGTAGAACTTTACGGTAATCTCCAATTTTATACTGATGGTTCCAAAATGGAAAACGGAACTGTAGCGGATGTATACTGTGACACGCTACAAATCAAAGAGTCTTACAAACTCCTTGACTGCTGTAGCGTTTTTCAGGCAGAAATACATATATGCTATTAAAAAAGCTACACAGGCCATTCACAGGAAAAATCTTACCTCCACGAGGGTAGTAATTTTTGTGGATAGCCAAGCGGCCATCAAAACGCTAAATAGTAAAACGACGATGGCTCGAACGTTACAAAACTGTAAACTGGCACTGAACAGTATCTGCAATACCCACAAAGTCACTCTTTAATGGGTTCCGGGACATAGTATTATCGAAGGGAATGACGCAGCAGATGAACTGGTTAAGCGTGGAGTAACCGAAAGTACAAACAGATCTGATACAGATGTGCACATTCCAAAAGACGTCGTCAAAAAAAGTAAGGACCTTAAAGGCAGAGATAATGATAACACTAACTGGGCCTTCAGAGGTGACTGCAACATATCTTGAAGGCTTTGGCCGGAGCTAAATGAGAAGAGAACCGAAAGATCTCTGCTTTTCGTCAAAGGAGAAATCCGGATTCGTGTTGGAGTTCTGACAGGTCATTGGCCCAATACGGTAATGGCCAATAGAATGAACATAACAGCCGCAGACTTCTGTCGAAGCTGCAAGGATCCGGAAGAAACAGAAACAATAACTCTCCTTCTATGAGAATGTCCAAAACAGAATCGTCGACTCCAATGTATGGGGAGATTTTTCAAAAACTTGGTAGATTAAGCGAACACACCACTGCTAGACATCTGTAATAAATTGGAACAATGGTCAACATGGTACTAAAAACAATTAAAAATTTATTCCCAATGGACCTATAGACCCCCGCGGAAGCGCCGGTAACGATGCATGACCCTACTTACCTTGCCTAACAGTACATTAAAATTTAAATTACTTGTTGTGACCTAAGCTTTTAATGATTACGTTCACTGCAATGATCTTTGTAGCAATGGGATAACGAAATCAATAAATAAATTAAAATAAAAAAAATAAAATACATAAAATTTTATTGAATATTTTCAGTTTTAAAATTTTTCGTTCGAAGTTTTTAAGAAGAGCTTGCTTTATAATCGAAGCTAGTTCATAGCATGGTAAAATTATATATCAGGTTGCCTTGACAACTATTTGTTTTCCTCACGAGCTGCGGTCAACGAACGTCAAACAAAAGAAAACATACAATGAGCGTTCAATAACAGTTTTTTTTCAAAAATAACTAACATTGAAAATTTAAATTTTGAATTATGGGAAAAACTTTAAATTATGCGGTATTTGTGGCAAACGGTTTTTTAATGCACACCGCCTACGCTGACATCATATCGTGGAGTTTCACTTTCTATCAACAAAAAAAGATTAATTTTGGAATTTATTTATTTGCATTATTTGCAAATAGAAATGAAATGCAAATTTATTTGCATTAAGATTATTTACAACTTACATGAAATTTATTTATTTATTTTCTTTGTGTGACACAGAACATTTTTTATATCTCCATTTTGCATCAGCTGTGATAGCAACCTCTCGTTTTGATTTTCTTTTGTTTGAGATTCGTTGACCGCAGCAAAAATTGTCGCTACTACTTTGTAATAAAAATACTATGGTTCATAGAATCAGTTTTGATCAGTTTTGTTTATTTTTTTTTTAGTTATGACAGAATGCATAGAAAAATGCATTAAAAAATAACATAAAAGTCAAAACGGGGGTGTAGTGCCTCACCCTATATCTTTTATAATGGCACTCTTGCTGACATCGTTGATAGATTTTAATAAAAGAGGCAGTCTAGCTGCGCACGAAAGTCGAACAAGTTGTTTGTTTTAACCAGCCTCTGACAGGACAAAGAGGCTGTAAAACGATTTGTGGCATTTGCCAATTACTACAGAAGGTTCATTCCAAATTTTGCAGTATTAGCGGTACCCTTAAATTATCTATCAAGAAAACCTGTTAATTTTTCCTGGAATGCTCAATGTCAGGAGGCTTTTGATAAACTAAAGTCCAGTTTGTCTTCTCCACAACTTTTACAATTCCCAGATTTCAAGAAAAAGTTTATAATTACGGTTGATGCATCTAAGACTGGTTGTGGTGCAGTTCTTAGCCAAGATTTCAACGGAGATGATTTACCAATTTATTTTGCGTCCAGAGCTTTCAACAAAGCCGAACAAAAAAAAAACCAATAATCGAAATGAAATTGCTGGCCATACACTTTGCAATTAAACAGTTTCGTTCATATGTATATTAGGGTGACCAAAAAAAAAATAAATGAAGTATTGTGTTTCATGTTCCTAATATGGAAAAAAGGTTGTATGAGCTTAAAAATGAAGCCCTTAAAATGTTATGAAAAAATATTAAAATTTAGAGGTCGCGAGAGTCCATTTTATATATTACGACCGGTAGTTATTATTCCGACATGTTTAACTGCCGTCTAAAGTAAAATATAATAGTAAAATTAAAGTTTTTAAGCTTGAATAATACGGGTCTCATGAACACAATGACGAGGTTAATTTTGCACTCTGATCACTATAAATCTCGTAGTTAGCCAACAACTATTGAAAAGTCACAAAAAAATAACCGATTGTTTTTACTTTTTAGTTCTTTGAACTGTGTAAAAAATTTTTCTGACTGATGAAAAACGAAGAGTTTCTCATTAACCAGAATATAGTCAGATTTTTCCGCCAGTTTGAATAATTTAAAAATTCAGAAAACTTCCAAAAACTTACTTTTTACTAAATCAAAGTAGTAGTATATTTTTTTTATGTATTTTTAAAAAATATATTTTGCATTGCACTACTTAACTAAGCTATCTGACACCATCGCTTGTTTTGAGGATTTTTTAAAAGTGAATGAAAAGAACTAAAAAGTAAAAAAAATTGGTTACTTTTCGCGATTTTTCAATAGTTTTGGGCTAACTACGATATTTATAGTGATCAGAGAGCAAAATTAACCTTGCCATTGTGTTCATGAGACCCAAAATTATATTATTCAAGCTTAAAAACTTTCCTTTCACTATTATATTTCACTTTATAGGGCAGTTAAACATGTCGAAATAATAACTACCGGTCGTAATATATAAAATGGACTCTCGCGACCTCTAAATTTTAATATTTTTATATAACATTTTAAGGGCTGCACTTAAAGGCATCCTAATGTATATGGCACAAAGTTTACTGTTAGGTCTGATCACCGACCATTGGTTTATTTATTTAATATTAAAGATACGTCATCCAAGCTGACCCTGATTCGTTTAGAACTAGCAGAATATAACTTTTCGATAGAGCATATTAAAGGTAAAAGTAATGTGGCTGCAGAAGCACTTTCACGCATACCAATAGAAGTATTGATAAACGCAAACCAAGCAGTTTTAGCCGTTACCACTCGCGCGAATACTATACAGAATACTAATAAATCTAAACATGACGCTAACAACAAACTTAAATTTTTTTTTTTCTTTTTTTTGATATTTAAGTTACTGCGAGAACTAGGCTTCCCTAGCTCAAGAAGATTCCTCACGGATGAGGAAATTATTTGGCCAAAATCGAAAGATTTTAAAACGCCATCACAAATTATGAATCTTTTTGATTCTATTTAAAACTGTACTTTAATTGTGTCGGTCGCATCAGCGGATGGACCACAAAACACAATTACAGCTGGATAGTCGCGCTTCACGACCTCGGTGATGAAACGACGCGAGTCGAATGAACTTAAAATTTATGATAAGTTTTCCCATGAATTTAACAATAAAATTTCAAAAATCAGATCAGTTCTGCTTTCTTCATTTAATCATCTAACAGAAATTCAAATAAATATTTTTAACAAATTTAGATATTTAGATATGCTTAATTTGAATTTTTCGATTGTCAACGAAACATTGGATCTCGATTCTATGCTTTTGAGGCTACAATTTGAAGCCAACAATCACAACATTTACAGTATTACAAACTTTAGAAATTATTTTAACTGATCCACTAGAGACATTATTTGATGTAAGTAGAAAACAAAAATTGATGGAAATTTATCAAAATGACCCACTATTAGGGGGATATTGCGGTAGGAAAAAATTACATGCGAAACTTAAAACCAAATATTATTGGAAAAACATGACGAGAGATGTTGCTTCATAGGCCCATTTCCAGAATCAAATTGCGGTAATAAATATGCTGTGACATTAATGGTTGACATGACTAAGTAGTTAGTAAACATTTCAATATCAGATAAAACTGCGAATACTGTGGCACTCGCAATTTTTTAAAAATTTTATATTCATTTATGGCATAATGGTTTTAAATTAATCAGATTAAGGAATTGAATTTAAAAAATGAAGTGTTTAACGAGCATTGTTAACTTCTTCGTACCAAGTTAAATTTCTCAACAGCTTTTCACCATGAAACTATTGAACGTAACCATAGGTTTTTTTAATGAATATAATAGAGCATTTGTAACTGAAAATTTGTTAGACTGGGATATTTATCTAAAATATATTACATTTTTCTGCAACACTACTTGCAACTCGGTATTTGATAACAAGTTTTCCGCTTTTGAATTGGTTTTTGGAGAAAATGCATCTTTGCCGCATGATTCGCAAAAAAAAAAATTGATACAATTTACAATGTTGAGAACTATAGCAAGGAAGTAAAATATCGTTTGCAAAAGTCGCATATTTTAGCTAGAGATTTGTTAGAAAAACATAAACTAAGAAACAAAATTCTTTAAGATCAATTTGCTAAGCCTTTGTTATGAAACGTTAATGACAGTGCGTTAATCCAAAAGCAGCCTTACGATAAACACAAGAGCGTGAACGAGGATCCTTATATCATAAAAAGCATTGAAGGTGTAAACGTTACAGTTTATTATAAAGGTGCACAAAAAGAAAAAACTATGCATAAAAATATAATAAGAAAACTTTGAATCGGAAATTTACCATTTTATATTGTACTTTATTTAAATTCAATTATATCATTTGCTTGATTCAAATGTAACTTTCAATGTTGGGTTATTTTATTGCTGAACTTTCGAATCTTTCAAAGTATTATTTATATAATTTTAGTTTTTCTGCTCTGTCTTTTTTTTTTTAAAAAAAAATAAGGAAACAAAGAAAAAGCATCACACTGAAAAAATTATGTTTCATAAATTTGTTTTATAAAAAAAAACAACATTTATTACTAAAGAAAAGCTAAGTATTGCATAAAAGTGTTTTTAAATTCAAAAATGATGTAAAATAATTGGTATATAAATGAAAAAAATACATTACATTAATCTATAATTTATTCATTTATTTAAAATAAACAAAAGAAATAAATATGTACTGGAAAAAACATATTATTGAATTTATATATTAGATATATGTATTTTTTTTTTCTATAAGAAGGGAGGTGTAGTGCCTTGCCCTGTATCTTTTGTAACGGCACTATTGCTGACACCGTTGATAGATTTTAATAAAAGAGGCAGTTGTAAAATATGTTTTATTTTACAAACAAAAAACATTTTCCCCATTATTGTTTTTGTTGTCTTATAGGAAATCCTTGAAAAAATTAATTTCAACAAATCGGACTACCCTAGTGAGCATTCAAATTTTCTTTAGGTGACATTGCACGTTTGAAAAAAAAAATTACCCCAATTAACTCAAAAAAAATCTTTTCTTGCACTTCTAGAAGCCAAAATGTGTGATCTTTAACGTTACACTTTGTTTCTTTGTGTTCCAATCTGATTTTTTGGCCATTTTGATCAGGAGCGCGACACAGGCGAAATAAGCGTTTGCAGTGAAGCATTACAAAAACAGACTGCTTTGATTTTGGGGTTTTCCGATGGTTTGGTATATAAATGAACAAAATATAATCGGTATAGAGCGAATAACAAAAAAAATTTTCGCCCGTTACTCCTTCATAAAAATTTAACGTATTAGCATTTGAAGAAGTTTCTGTGCGGAGAAAAAATACATTTTTATTGTTTTTCTTAAATTTCAAAACTAAATCAAGGCAAATTAAAAAAAAAAACTAAAAATATTTTTTTTTCAAAATTTGTGTCTAAAAATATAGCAACAAGAAATCTGATTTTTTTTAAAAGATTCGACTGTTTATGATAGCCGTTGGTTTTGCTCAAATATTGCGTATACTATTTTTAGGACTTACTTAAAAACTGTTTGAGTTATAAATTTTGTTGAGAAAGAAAGAGTGGAGTCACCATTTCTGCTGAATGACAAGTCGCACCAAAACCACGCCCACATCCCATACAAAGTGAAAAGTTTTTCTAATTTTGTTCCTTGTATTAAATATATTTTTAAAAACCTGCTTTTGTGAACCAAATGCCAAATGAAAGTTTATGTGCAAAACAATAAGTAATTTGATCCGTTTTGGTGAAATTTTAACATGCCCTAACTTTTAGGTATCGCCACTTTGTATTGAAGTTAGGGATGGTTTTTATCTGATTTCAGTCCACTTCGAACTACATCGTAATTTTGAGTAATAAAGTTAATCAACCTTTCATATTATTTTATCAAAATATCTCTCAAAAGTTCTAGACATTGTCGTAGAAAAAAAATAAAAGAAACCAATTGATTCATTTGGTTGCCGAAGTTTTGTGATCTGTGCAATATTTCCTCAACAAAGATGCACTTATTTTGGCCAAAATCATAATCAAAGTCATGAAGCTAAATTTGATTACAATTATATAATTTTGGATAACTTAATATTTTGTAGTAAATTGTAAGTGAATAATTATATAATGTAAACATGTAATTGTGTTATAGTAATAGTACTGAAGATAAAATAGCATACACACACACACACATGCACATCATCATGCACAAAATAAGCTGGAAGCAGTAATCGGCAAAAACCTATTTACTTTGAAGCAGTGTTGGTAAACTACGCTTCACTAAATCACGTAATCAATTGAATTAACAAAGTGACAGACAGCCAGCCAGTCAGCTAGTGTAGAAAATGCAGATGAAAGTGTGCAAAAAAGAGGATGGCAAGATAGAGAGAGTAAAAGATAACTGATATAACGCTGAGAAAAATATTTAAACTTAGTTATTGGCATTTGCTGTTTGGAAATCTTAATAATATTAAGAGCTAAGAGCTTTATTCATCAGAGCATTAAATCAATTATAATGTTTATACGTATTTAGTAATTTTATGAAAAAATCAATTACATATGTAATATGTATTCAATGAGTTCAAGTGAATTTTCAGTAGCCGAAGGATCTGTAAAATCAAATTTTTTCTTAAAAATTATATTCAGAAGCGAACAACGCTTTACATTTTTTTGTTGCTTTTATGGGTAATCAACAAATTGAGCGTACAACGCAATAATTGACCAAAACCTGACATGATTGGCATAAAATACTGGCTTAGAAACACAACCACACACACATACACACACTAAGCTACGCATTTATAAAAACAGGCCAACGCACTAACATATGTCTAAATATCCACTTCGATGGCTTTAAAAGCCCCTAAAAATATTCACAGAATGGAAAAACCATGCATATGAGTTTTTCGTACCGCTTGTGTCAAAGTGTTGGTATCCGGACTATTTATTAAATGTTTGTTTAAGCATACGCCCACAAATGCACAAATACAACATAGCCCCAAAATAGAGTTTTCAATCTGCACACCTCAACACGTACACTTTTGGCCATTTAAAAATGTATGAAAATTTTTAAATTAAAAAAAAAACATATTACACTATAGCACCGAAAAATCAAGCATCGCATATGCTGAGCACGCATTTTCACTATTTCGTTTTGTTTTTTGAGACCTTCCCCTCGACCAGACGCAATAAATCACACATAGTTGCTTTTGTTGTTGCTTAAATCGCAGTGGTGGCTTCTGCCATGTTTGTTTGCATGCGTTTTTGACTGTTGGTATTCCAACTAGGTGTTGGTCAAATATTTTGCAAAACTGTTTATATTTCCAGTGAACGACAAGGTTTTGTGAAAATATTTACTCTAGGTTTAAATATAAATAAATATCTGCAAATATGCTGCAAAAGTACCGCAAATTGATGTAAAAGCACGAAAAATGCGGTTGCATGATGAAATGGTTGGCAAAGTCGTGTTTTTATGTTCATTATTGAGCATTTATTTGCTACAGTTCACGTAGAAACAAATATATTTTAGCACATATTAAATTTGTTATTATCGTGATATGCAAAAGTTTGGTTATTATCTTTTGATTCTTGTAAGGCAAACTGTACAAAAAAATTAAACATTGTATATAGTCTCGTAATAAAGCTAAGAAATCGGGTAGAACTCAATGCTAGGATGAGTATAAATACAGTTCAAATATTTTTAAGAGAGCACTTCGAAAGGCTCAGAGCAATTTCTGGAGGCTTTTCTGCGGCAATATAGAGGAATCTTCCGAAGCATCAAGACTCCGTAAGATCCTCGGTTCTAATCCTAGCTGTCCAAGCTTCTTAAAGAATCAGACGATATCTGGACATCCTCTAGCGAGAAAACCCTTGATCTTCTTCTGAGTATCCATTTCCCGAGTTGCTCTGTGATCCTACAATAGCTTTTCTGGATATCGAAGGTGTCTTTAGCAATGTTTTTCCGGGGCAATCATTAGCGCATTCATGAAGATTCGGGTGGATAAGTCACTTTGTGTACTGATAAAAAACCTTCTGAGCAGCAGAGTCGCCAGTGCATCTCTAGGTGACTCAAAGGCAAGGAGATTTGTGAGTAGAGGCACTTCTCAGGGGGTGTTCTATCACTTTTATTATGGAACTTGGTAGTCGATGAACTTCTGAGGAAAATAGAAAAGGTTGGTTGCAAGGTGATTGCCTATGCGGATGACGTAGCTATTACTGCACAGGGAAAGTTTCCTAATACTCTCTCGGAGCAGCTTGCGTCAGCACTCTCCGATCTCAATACTTGGGCCAAAAGTTGTGGGCTGGGTGTAAATCCCGAAAAACCTGAACCGGTCGTTTTTACGAGGAAATTCAAAACTCCGCGCATGATTCCTCCATGTCTGGATGGAACTCTGCTAAACTTCGTGGAAGAGGCAAAATACTTAGGAGTTATTTTGGATAGAAAGTTAAGCTGGAAACCGAATATTCTTCAGCAAACTAGGAAAGCCAATGTTGCTTTATATGCCTGTAAGAAAGCTATAGGTAAAACGTGGGGGCTTACCCCGAATATTGCTTGTTGGTTTTACACAGCTATAGTAAGGTCAATTTTGCTATATGATTTATGCGTTTGGTGGACAGAACTAGAAACACAGTCTAATTGCAAATTGTTAGGTAGAGTACAAAGCATTGCGGCAATCGAAAATTGGTTGCAAAATTGCTTAGTTTCTGATTGCGTAATGTGTCAAGTACCAAAAAGTCGGGATTTTAACAGTTAAATTAATTTTTTGGGGTGCATTAACAATTTTAAATAATGTTTCGTATTGTACTCGAAAAGACCTATAATTTAGACTATGTCACTCAAAAAAGAGTAAAATTACATTTTCACTATAGCACTTTGTAATCAATTATCATAATAATCTAAATACTATAAGAGTGAATTTAAGAAATATTAACTCAGAAATATTGCTTTAAAATCGATAAAATATGTAAAATTGTACATTATACGCACTTAACTCTGCATCTGAAATATCCAGAGATGAAAAATGAGCGTTTGCAGATCTAAAAACTCTAGAATTACAAAATCTTAAAAATACTATAACTTTGATTCCAGAGTACTTTGAAACTTTTAAAAACTCTTAAACTGAAGGTGTTGAATGGTACTACTAAAATTTAAACTAAATACATTACTTTTTTGGCTCACTCTTTCAGAAAGTGTGATATTCTCACGAATTTAAAAAATTTTTTCCTAAAATCTGTTCAAAATATCGTACTGAAAAATAGAATTGTATATATATTTATGATTTTGGTTTTTTTCACATAGTCTACATAAACTTCAGTAATAAAAATTTATTTCACTGATTTTCAAGGCATACTACTAAAACTTATACTAAATACATTACTTTTTTGGCTCACTCTTTCAGAAAGTGTGATATTCTCACGAATTTGAAAAAATTTTCCTAAAATCTGTTCAAAATATCGTCCTGGAAAATAGAATTGTATATATGTTTATGATTTCAGTTTTTTTCACATAGTCTACATAAACTTCAGTAATAAAAACTTCTTTCACTGATCTTCAGTGCATACGCTTTTATAGAGATCAATATTTATCAAACAACTACGAAAAAGTCGAATTTTTACGATATGCGGACATTCTAGGGCATGGCGCCACCTGAAGAAATAAATTATGGACCTTCTCCTTGTATAGGTTTTTTATATATGAATTAAAGCACCAGAAAAATGCTATTAGAAGTGAATTAAAAAAAAAGATGCACCCTATTGAGGAATGGCTGAGGTATAGTGAGATATCAACTAAAGATATCTGCATTTTTACGTACAGCCATACAGCGATTAAATCCTTTGCAGGCGTGTTCCTAACATCACCAGCAGCACTTAAATGTCGCTTGTCTCTAAATGAGATGGCTGATAAGTTCGACATTCATCTGGAAGGTACAGCGGCAACGCTGCTGCCTGAAATGGAAACATTAGGCATGCCACTTGTGTCTTGCAAGCTGGCTCTAAGGCAACATGCAGAAATGGCTAATTTCAGGTGGAAGCATAACACCACCTCTAACACAGCTAGACGGATGTTGCCTAGTTTGACTGAAAAAAGAATGACGAAGCTCACTCAATTGGCGAGAAAAGATCTCTCCATTCTGATAGGCGTTATAACAGGACACTGTATTGTAGGTAGGCATGCGCTTAGAATAAGGGTTCATGCGAATGACTTCGGCAAGAGTTGCAGGGATGAGGAGGAGGAGGATTCGGTATCGCATCTCCTCTGTTCATGCTCAGTTTTTGCCCGCAGAAGACAGAAGCATCTAGGTAGCCGCTTTTTTGATGATCTCAGGGATCTTGAGGAGGTAGACGTTAAGCGTCTACTACTTTTTATTATTAGTTCATCGGACCAAATATCTGGTATATGTGGGCCGGTCTTTGATGAAGCAAAGCTTCGTACAGAGTCGAAATGCTAAACGAAGAAGTTTTTAAAATAATGATGGCTGATATTCATCTATCTGGTACGTCAAATGATATAGCATGGCGACTGTCCCTGGATCAAATCAGAAGAGCTTGCGATCAGGCAGAAGCCATCCCATGGGGTACCACCTACTGATTGGTTATGCAGAAACTGAAGTCCTTCAGGCGACCATCATCTTCGGACCCGCAGGTGCTCAGTGTCCTCATACAGCAATCAGTGACCCAGCCAGTCGAGAGATACGATGAGCTATTTCCATATTGACTGGTAACGTAGAGGATATAGAAGATAATGGAAATAGTTCAAAACATAAAAAGCGATAAGGCGCCAGGTCTCGATAGTGTTTCGAGCCCCGCAATTAAAATTACCCTTATGTATGTCGCAGCCGCATGTGATTGCCCATCTTTACAACGCGACCCCTCAGACTACAGGCTACATTAGACTACAGGTATTTTAAGGAGTGGTGTGCAACCCTCTTGAAAATGCGATTCAAGCCGGAGGAGGACTTTCCGTCCAACAGTTTGTATTTCGAAAGACCCAATCAACGACAGGGTCTACTACTACAACTATTTCAATGAAACGATTCTACATGTCCATCCGACCTGTCAAGTCATCACACATGTAGTATCTTTCGTGTGCAAGAAATCAAGGCGGATGGACATGTCCGATGGAAGTCAAATATTTTTGACTTTTCGCTAAGTACGTCCGATATGTAGTTCCGTTTTCGTGCGCGACCATCCAACTTAGTACATTTTGCCATTTATTGAAAATTTTCAGAGAGAGCACATCTCGCGGCAAAACTGCCGAATGTAACAAATAATATATTTTGACGTGAATTTTTTTTATTTTTACCTAAAATTGTGATGGCTTATAATATTTAAAGCAAAAAAAAAAAAAATAAAAATAAATGTTCAAAACAATTAATATTAATATTTTTAATTGATGTTAACTTTTCGGCAACTAAAAATAATGAAGTCTATCCAAAGTCTATTCGTCATGTGCGATATGTGTGAGGTCAACGAAAAAAGTCCCGTTACTTTATAGAACTACATGTACGTCCGTCATGTAGTATCCTTTGAGGGCCCCTAAAGAGTCCTTCGCTACTACACAGAAGAAGGCACGAAGACGCGCAATGTCTACGGTGGAGTTCCACAGGGGTTGGTCTTGGGCCCCCTGCTATGGAACGTCATATACGAGGGTGTTTTAGGCTTGAGGTTCCATCAGACGTTAAGATTGTTGGCTTTACAGACGACCTTGCAGTTGTGGCGATCGAACCTTACGGTACTCATTGCACAGAAAATGCACTGCAATACGCGGCGCACGATCTTTTTGTGTGCACCATGTTTCAGAACGCCAGACTTGAGGCTTCGGCGAAACGTTAACACAGGAAAACTTGCTTTCTCTTATGTTAAAGAGAGAAGAGAACTGGTCGGTGGCAAACACCCTGGGTAGACAAAAAACCGAAGAATTGAGCACGCGAAAGACAGATGAAATAGAGGTTATTGACCCCACGACCATTTCCCGTAGATCACGGCAGTAGCTAAACAATTTCAAGCTTAGTGATGTTCCAAAGCGCCGCGAAGTCATGCTTTACTGCAGTTCCAAGGGGTTATACAGGGTAGAAGATTTAATGCACTAAATCATTTAGGTTTAGTGCCTATGAATCGAATGCTTCCACATGCACAGTGGGACATTTTGAAGGTTTTCGCAAAGAAAAAACACATATACTGCTCATTTTGCAGATCACCATAACCTAAACGGTATATCTTAAATATTTTTTTTTTTAAAAAAGTTACAATGATGGCTTCTGACTCAAAACCGTACACACACGTTGTTTTTGTTGCAAAAATAAAAAACCCTAAAAAAATATTTTAATAACTTTCATATGGCAAAACATTTACTTGTTTTGCGAAAAAATTACAAAACTGTTTGTAATTGTTTGTTTGCCAAATTTTTTTTATAATGATTTTCTTATTTTTTGCAAAATGTATAGTAAAGCTTTAATCTCTTCCCAATCGAAAGTACCATTTGACTGTCTATATTCATATTAATTATTTTTTGTATTAAAATTCTCTATTCTTAGAACCTCCGCTCACCCTCTTATTATTCATTCTGAAGAAATACTTAGATGGTTTTGTTTTTACTTTAATATTGTATATTTTTGTTCATCGAAAAAATTTCCATGAATTCGATTTGCTTATGTCTTTAAAGCAGTGGTCATCAACTTATGTTTTCCCATAACACGTCGTCATGTCTTTTTTGATTTTGCACACGAAGTAGCAATTCGCTGTGTTTGTACACTGCGTAAAAGTTTGTTTTTTCTGCTGTGCTTTAAATTTGAAGTCATTATGCTTTAGGCTTGTGCTAAACAGTTCCAGAATCGGAACGAGCATGGAATGTTTCTTTTATACAGCGGAACTAGTTCACGGAAACATGTCCACGGAACTATTTACTTCCTTTGAACTGTAGAAGGGAAAAAAATGTTTGTGTAAAATGAAAAAAAAAATAAATAAAAATAAAATCAGCTCTTCATAAATGCGATACTCATATGCAGTATATAACAAACCTTATTCTAGATTCTTTAGCTACAATTTCATTCTACATATTTAGTTATTTAAACATGTTTGTATGAATCAGTTTCCTCTGAAGCTAAACATGTCCCGGAATTATCTAGTTCCACCCGTTCGCGTGTTCATTGTGTTTGTGAATACGTTAGAGCTGTAGAGCTGGAATATGTTGTAGACTTTAACATGTTCGCTGAACAATCTAGTTCCACAAGCTCCATTTGATTGAATGAAAGCATGTTAAAAGCGAAATTAACAGAGCATTTTGCACAACAATAACGACAATATATCATCTTACCATTTCAAATATTAGTTCTTTCGTTCTCTCAAAAACACCACCTTTGCACTTGTAGTCGATCACAAAATTCATGTAAGCCGTAATATGTGTGAAAGAGATGTCGGTTCATATTGCTTAATTTATAAAATAAAAAATCATTGCAACCGGAACTGTTTGGACATGCTAAAAATAAATCAAAGGAACGATTGGAACTATGTCCGACTGTGAACATAGTTCCGCGAACTATTCAGGTTGGCAACGACTCATCTCTATTATGCTTTGAGCATTTGTACGGTAAGGGTCTTTGTTACTCGCTGTCTTATTTATGAAAATACATACATACATTTTTGCAATGTATCTAATTCAAATATGTCATAAGAATAAATCAAAACATTAAAGATTTAAATAGAAAAAATTAGAGCACAAACATATTATATAGATATAAAAACACAATAATACATTCTATTCAACACTTTTACTTTTTTGCTTTTTTCTATGTTAAACTAGCGAAACACAAACACAAAAAAAATAAAGAAAAGGTTATATGAAAAAAAAAACAGTCGACAATATTTTCTTGCACCAAATGGTGCGAGAGCATTTAACAATTTTTTATTTCAGTGTAAAACTGTTCACTGAGAAAGCTCTCTTTGTTGTTGTTTGAACCATGCATTGATGACCACTGCTTTAAAGTCATATTGCTGTGGTTGCACAGTATCACAATTTACAATTGCAATTCGCAAATTTAATAGCAGCATCATTTTTTTTTTTTTGCTGAATAGATTTTAAAATATATTTATTCAATCCAAATGAGATCTAGCAGCGGGAAAAAATTTGTTATTGAATTTAAAAAACAATTAAATTTACACTGTATTTTTGTAGCAGTTATTATTGCCAATTATTCCTAATTAATTGCGAATGATTTCTTTATTTATCAAAAAAACTCTTTGTATTTATACACCTTGACAAATTGGAAAGAAATATGTATAGTAAGGCGTATTGAATTACAATTTTTTTCGAATTTCACATTCTAAAAAGTCTCAAAAGTTACATAGGGTGGTCAATATCACCCAAAAAAAATTGAAGAAAAAAAATAAGGAGATCATCTTCTCCCGCAAGGACAAAATTGTTTTTTGAGAAAAACTGTAAAATATCACGATCTCAAAATGTTTTAATTTTTGTAAGAAAACTACATATGCCTTTAAGCAAAAATAAATACAGTGTCCTGTGTGAAGAATATTCGAATCTAAAGGTGCACTCGAGATAGCACAGAGCTTTCAATTTTGGTGATATTGATTACAGTGTTAACGTTTTCCTTAAATTTGAAGAACTAATAATTTGCATATTCTTCGCATATGAATTTTCTTCTTGTTGAGAAATATATACTTAAATGCAATTTTTTAATTTTTTCAAAAAAATTATTTGGTTTTATATCTTAGACACCGAAGATAATTTTCCGAAGAGAGACCGAAGATAATTTTCTCAAATCGAATTTTGCAAATTGTTTTCAACGAAACCGTCTAAAATTACTTTTTTAAAACAGCAAGAAAAGGCCACGATTTTTTTTTTCTTATTTTGATATTTACAAAAAGTTACTTCAAACATGAAATATAACAATTTTGTTCATATCTCCTTTACGGTTATTATTTCATTAAAACCCTTCTTAACAATAATTCTTAAGTCATTTGAGACCCATCGAATGGCCAGCTCAAGAACTCAAAATTTTAGTATTAAATTTTTGTGAATTGAAAATTGAATTTTGAAAATTGAGCTGTTTTAACGAAATAATAAAATTCATAAGGAAAAAAAATTTTTTTAAAAAACGAAATCGAAAAAAATCGTGGTCTTAACCTGGTGTTGTAAATTGATACTCTTGGGCAGCGTTATGTTCACAAATATTTGAAGAATCGAAATTAAGGAGATTATCTTTGTTACCACATCTGGAGCCGGAGATATAAAACCTTATATTCATTGTATTTAAAAAAGTAAAAAAATTGCATTCAAGTATACATTTCTCAAAAACAAGAAAATGCATATTCAAATTATTGAATCGCCAAATTTAAGAAAAACATCAACACTTTAATCAAAATCGCCAAAATTTACTCAATCAGATAGCAATCAAAAGTTCTGTGCTACCTCGAGTTTGCCTTAAGATTCGAATATCCTTCACACAGGACTTTATGGGTAAAAATTCAGAGTGGCATCGTGTTTGCCAAAATATTGTTTGTTAAAGTCTATATTTACTTTTGCTTTAACCCGAAACAGCCTGTCGTTGCCATATGACAACGCAAGCACAAACACGAACAAGGGTGATTTGGGTTAAGGCATATGAAGTTTTTTTATAGAAATCAAAGCATTTTAAGATCGCGATTTTTTACAGTTTTTCTTAAAAAACAATTTTGTCCTTGCGGGAGAGGAAGATATCCTTATTTTTTCCTAAAATTTTTTTTGGAGATCTTGACCACAACTACCAAAGTTGCAACTTTTGAGACCCCTTAGAATACGATTTAAATTTTTCGATACGCCCTAATATATAAGTTTCTTTTGGTTTAAAAAAAAACGTGAATTAAAGTTCCGTCTGAAACATTTAACATGGTAAATTTTTCGATTATAACAATTTTAAAGGTTTTTTCTACAATTTACCCCCTTAAATGATTTTCAGTATTTCCATCTAATATTAAATCCAATTATTACTTAAAAGCAATATTTTCATAACAAATATTTTGTTTCAGAGCACATAACAAAGCACATACGCTAAAATGAAAATTTTAATAACTATTATATTTAAAATGAGTATAATAAAAATATTTTAAACTTTAAAAATTTTAAGTACAGTGATTAAACTCTGAAGTAAACTTTTAACAGTATTGGGTTCATTATTAAAATAAATGAGATCAACAATGAAAGCTCGAAGGTTTTGATTTTTAACCCAGTAGGCTTTAAAAGTTTAATTTTTTCTATAAATTGGCCATTTCAGCCCTAGAAAGTACTTTGACCGAGCAAAGTACTATTCTTTTGATTGAATTGTGTTGTGCGTGTTATTAAATGGTTGAACACAAATGATTGCGAACTGGATCTTCGAGTTTCATGGCAACTTTTCGAAGTATTCATGTTCCCCAGAACCTTTACATGGATGTTTCTACTCTCTGAGGCTTGCCATTGTCTGCAGAGAGGTAACGGCCAAGGAGAAATTTTAATTCAATTGAAAAAACATTCTGTCTGAGTTGGGGATTGAACCCGGGCTACTGCGTTTCTTCCAGAAAATCCTTTATTGATCTATTTTGATCACAGAACCTTGCTCTGTATAGTTATAACATATTTCTACAAAAATATTTTCCCAATTTTACACTTTTAATTTGAAATACTTTTAAATTTTTTCGAATCAAACATTTGAAAGTGAAAGATCAAAGCAACATGTTTGAGTCGTTTAAAACTAAAAAGACAAACCTGCCCTAGATTTTTACCCTTAAAATGTTCTCTTAATTTGATTCTAAAAATATGATCCAAAAGTTAAGTTCCCCCAATAAGAAAATCACTTTAACCTTCACCCCCACACCTTGCAATACACTCTATTACGTAACAACATGAAACGATTCCAACAGTGAACACTAAAAATCACACTTCATTGAACAGTTCGAACCATTTAACAAATCGGCTATAAAAATAGCAAATCCTGCTTATATGAAAAGAAGCTACGCAGAGTTCCAGAAAAAAACCTTTTAACAAAGATTTCATGTAGATTAATGAACAAAAGCTACTCAAGCCTAATCAAAGTCAACAAAACGCCCTGAACTAAAGCCACATAAATGAATTATTCACAAAAGGTTGGCTGCATTCAACTAAAATAGCTAGTTTCTAAATTAAATTAGCAAAAAAGTTATAATTGAGTCCATTGTAAAATTACCATAGTCCGCCATATGTTGCGAGCCTCTTTAGTTGAGCAACATTTTTAACTTTGTAATTGGTTTTAAAATGCGTTTCTAAATTTTATTAATTTTGAGAAAGAAATTTGCGAGTTTCTTGGAATTTTCTGTTCACTTGAAGTCTCCATGCTTTATTTGGGATGTTTTTTTTCTAACTGCAAAGATTTAAGTGTGTTTTTATGGTTTGAAATTAAAAAAGTTTTTGGCGACACTTGCTTTGTTTGTCAACTTCTTCTAAGTATAAAAATAAAGGTTTCAGCTCAGCGTAAATTTTAAGTTAGCGGCGACTTTACTCTACAAGGCTGTAGAGTAACTGAGAAGTTTAATGGGATGCCCTTCTGCACGACCAGCCTATAATAGCGTTATTAGAAGCTTGTAGACCTACAAAAGAAGGAAGTGGAAGGCAACTTTTAAAAATATACTTATTCATATACTCACCATCATTTGATAGCGGTAAGCAGAGTTTCAAACCCGGTTGCTGGTTATTCGATTAACCGGGTTTTTGTTTTATTTAAATCTACAACCGAATTATTCGAAAAAAGTTTCTTTCGAGTTGGGTTATTCGAAGTTTTCGAATAATTTTTTAAACTTGTTTTCCTCTAAGAAATTTAAAAATTGTTCTTATTAAAAAAAAGGAATTGACTTTTGAGTATTTGAAAGAACTTTGACTTAGCTTTTAATGAACAAAAGTACGGATACGAACGGTTAGTATTCATGTTCTCAGGAAGCTTTACGTGTGATTTTCTTACTCTATGAGACTTGTACTTGTAACTAAAAAATTTTCTGCGTCAGAAAAAGTATAAAGGCCCATTTCCAATAACGCGTGAGATGCGTTTCGTAAATTGACGCAAATATTCAATACATGAAGACATACCTAACTGGTTCGAATGAACAGCATGCGTTTGCACGCAGCGTAAAATATTCGAAAAATTGAATATTTCAAGCGCTTGAAGCTTTGGCAGCGAAACAGCTGTTCAGTTTTACAAAGGAAAAATTGAAAAAGGTTAGTAGAATTTGAGAAAAACTAAAAAATGTATTACAGGCACTTAAGACGTGCTCCACACTCACGATACATCTGCAGCGGCATGGCGGAGTGCCTGACAATATAGGCGAGGAGTCCAAAACTGCATTTTAGAACAGTCGGTGGTGCAAATGGTCACTGGCATTTAAGACGTGCTCCACACTCGCAGCATATCTGCAGCTGCATGCCGGAGTGCCTGACTATATGGGCGAGTCCAAAAATGCATTTAAGAACAGTCGGTGGTGCAAATGGTCACAGGCATTTAAGACGCGCTCCACACTCACGATATATCGGCAGCGACATGCCGGAGTGCCTAACTATATGGGCGAGTTCCAAAATGTATTTTTACAAAACATAAATAAAATGCAATAAAAATTCATTTTTGAACTCGCCTTATCTGTTCTTAATGCAGCAAAACCTTTTACGGGACGAATAGTATGCAGTCAGATAAAACACAAAGCATCAGTGCGTTTTATTTTGAATAAACTTTTAAAACTTTTACACATTAAAATTATGCTTCGCTAAGCAGAAGATCGGCAATCATATGTTCACGCACACGCTGCATTGGAAATTGATTTTTTTTCCGCAGCTTCCGCAGCGTTGAACGCAACGCATCTCACGCGTCATTGGAAATGGGCCTTAAGTATAGGAAGTTAATTAACTTAAATCGGGTTATATTTTTGATAACGTACCTAGTACTTGCAAATGTTTGTATACACGAATTGAACACACTCGCTCTCGAAAACCATTGAACGCATCCACTTCGACTTGACGGCATTTCACAAGTGACATTTATGTTACATTAGCGTGCTAAAAGTTTTCGGCCTCAGTTGTTTATTATAATAGAATGTGGCTCACAATGAAATCGTGTTGTCATAATTGGCTTGCAAAATGCGGGTACGAAAAAGACCAAATCTTCTGGATCGAAACAGATGCTACAAATTGTAGATCGTCTTGGCGGCCATGGCTTGACCTTCTTAGCACTCCAATATCGAGTCTTTAAAGCTCGCATTCGTCCGAGCAGTGGAAATTTTTCAATGCATGAGGTACGTACTACAATCAACGAGTGGAGTCGTTTCATTAACGAATTTCCTTACGCTTTTTCTTCAATTCCAAATGTAATTCGGTAAATCAGTATATTTTTTTTATTACAGTAAAAAACGGATAAAGGCAGCAAGGATAAATGCAAAAATTTCCCAAATTCATCAAATTTTGAAGTCATTAGCTATTTTTATTTTAAAGCAAATTTAAAATAATTGTATGTAATTTATATAGCTGATGTTTTGCACGTTTCGAAAGAAATACAATACAATTTGTTTTTTCGTGAGTACATACATTTCAAAAATAAATTTAAATAAAAATATGTGTAAATTAAATGTTTACCTAATATTAAAAAAAGTTTACTTGTTTTAGCGCCAAAGCTTTTTTTCAAATGGGAATTTTTTAACACGCCGTCAATGAACATATTTTTTGTCACACCGCCAATGAACTGGGTGTGTTCCTAGAAAAAAAAATTAATTTAAAAATTAAAACTATACACAAAATAATTTCTTAATGTTTTTTATTAAGTCAATAATATATTAATTTGAAAAAGAATAAGAAAACATATTCTGTTCTTTAGAAATATTTTTTTTTTGTTATTTAAATTATAAATAAGAAAATGAATTTAAATTTTATTGAATCCCGGGTATTACACACCCATGTTCACTGACGACGGATTAAAGAAATAATTTAATTACTAAACAAAGTATTCATTATTGAGTTCTATGAAAAATTACCATTTGAAATTAAATAAAAAATAATTCCGTGTCGCTTAAGCAAGTAAATTCTTTGATTTTAGAATGCTTTTAACTTAGTGCACATTACGGTTGACAAATTGAAGGAATTGTGCAACGAATTTTTGAAAGAACAGAAATAAAGAAAAAAATCTTTACTCCTAAAATGCTCTAGATTTTTGAAAAACATTCGAATTTTAATAATTATATATACCAACAATATGTACAGGTTTCAAATCAAACTATATAATTATAATTATTTAATAGCACTTTATGAAAAGAGTTGATAAAAAGACATAAACTCTTATAGAAACAATTATTAAAACATAGAGTTTTGCTGAAATCTAACATATTTTTGAAGTGAAATAATTATTAACTTTACCATTATCCGGAGACTTGAACCTTGGCCGGGTGAGTGTTAGTGCATGGGCTTGTCTTTTCGACCATCGCAGTTGTTAACTAATCGTCGCCTCATTTTCTTCATTATAATAATAAACGTGTAAAAAATAAACGTGTGCTTGAGAGAAATTTGCTTGAGCTTGATAAAAATTTGCTATTTGAGTTTATAATAACTTAGCAAATATTTGCTTGAGCTTAGTATAAATTTGCTATCAGTTTATAATAACTTATGATATATTTGCTTGAATTTAATATAATTTTGCTCTTTCCTAGCTCCGTTATTATCTCCGTTCAAAAAATCGATAAAATAACTCTGTGCATTTATCCGTACTTTACTGTATATATTTTATTTTACATAATTTTTTTCAAGGCATTCAATGTAAATGAACAATCAAATCAGAGAGTTATAATTAATTTTTTATGAAAAAAAATTTATTTATTTAAAATTAAGATGTAAAATTCTTATGAGAAATGAAAATAGGCAGATACCGTAGCCAGCAATATTTGCTTCATGACGCAACAAGGCGTTGAGAATTGCACATTCATCATGTTCCTCGATGGAGCTTGAATTGATTGAAAAGCTGGATTGTCGGATTGAAAAGTCCAGACATACTTAAGAGTCAAAAATTACTTATTTTAGGGTAAAAAACTTTTTAGAATTCTTAAATCAGATTCGAAATTAGCGACCAGTGCATCAAAAAAGAGTATAGCCGCTTGTTATCCTTTTAATACAATATTTTGTTACTTTGATTGGTGAATATTTGCACACTGAAAGATTTAAACAGTTTTTTTAGCTCTACTGAAAAAAGTTTTTTTTATAGATAAGTCATATTGAATTAAGATCTCGATATCATGTTGATTTACTTGAATAGTAACAAAAAGCTATAGTGGGAGATTCCATCATATCACTATTTTGATGATAATATTGAAAAAATGTAAGCGATTCAATTAATAGACCAATTTCATTCTTCACATTTTTGTTAATATTGTCACGAACAAACTGTTTTTAAATTTGAATAAAATCGTCAATGAACTCACAGAGATCTTAATTTTCCTATTTTATGAAAAGACTTATCTAATGATTTGAACAAAGAAAAAATATTTGGAATAAAAAACAACCTATCTACACTAAAACGCATGGTATGATATTTCATAAATGTTTTTTTGCTTATAGAAGCTTGTTATCCTTTCAATACAATATTCAGTTACTTAGTTTGGTGAATATTTGTACACTGAAAGATTTAAGCGTTTTTTTAGCTCTCCTGAAAAAAGTTTATTTTGTAAATAGGTCATAGTGAATATAAGATATCAATATCGCATCCGCTTACTTTCCTGGGGACGATCTCAACATTCCCCCAGCGGAGATAAAAAGACTCGTGGAGCATTGCAGGAAAGAGCACCTTCCACTAATCATCGGCTGTGACGCCAACGCGCACCACACAATTTGGGGAAGCACCGACGTCAACACCAGAGGTGAGTTCCTTTTAGAATTTCTTTTAAGTAGTAATCTAGACTTTTTCAATGTGGGGGTAACACCTACCTTTGTAACTAGGGCTAGAGAAGAGGTCTAAGATCTCACCATAGGAAGCCCAGATGTGGGGGCTATGATTAGGGAATGGTGGGTATCAATGGAACCTTCAATGTCTGACCATAGAATAATAGAGTTTAGATTTGGGGCGAAATGTCAAGAGATAGAACACAAAAGAAACCCAAGAAATACCAGTTGGGACACATACACCAACAACCTGAAAGAAAACCTACAGAACGTAAAAGCTAGGAGTAGAATAAGTAACCTAGAACTTGAATGCTATGTAGAGCAGGTAAACAATGCAGTATATAATGCCTACGAATCTAGCTGCCCAACAGGGCACAAGGCAAGAACAAAACATACTCCTTGGTGGAGCGCCGAGTTAACCAGACTCCGAAAGAAGGTGCGATGCAGTTTTAATGCCGCAAAGCGCAACAGAGAATAGCACAACTACACGGCGACTCTGACGGAGTACAATAAAAAAATCAGAAAAGCCAAAAGACAAAGCTTTAGAACTTTCTGCGAAGACATTTCTTCCACGCCAGCCGCAGCCAGGATACACAAAGCAATGGCTAAAGGCAAAGTGGAGACAAGAATGTCACTTCTATTGCCAGACGGAAGCTATACGCTTAGAGAAGAGCAACGAGCCAGTCACCTTCTAGAAACTCATTTCCCGGGCAGCACACCGGTAACTGAGTATGAGACAGCAGACAGGCAGATTACTCCAAATCAAGAAGAATGGAAACTCGCAACGAGCATTTGTACTAAGGCTCGTCTTGATTGGGCACTCAGAACCTTTCAACCATTCAAATCAGCAGGTGTAGACGGCATCTTTCCTGCACTTCTACAAAAAGGTGTAAAAACTATATTGCCTCACCTAGTCAAAATAACTAGAAGCAGCCTTGCGCTGGGCTGTATCCCAAGGAAATGGAGAAGGGCGATAGTCACCTTCATACCAAAAGTAGGGAAAACAGACTACACGCTATCAAAGTCGTTTAGACCCATTAGCCTTACCTCATTTGTACTTAAAACAATGGAAAAGGTAAAAAATAACTATTTAAGAACTGAGATTCTGGAGAAGGCACCAATGCACCCATGTCAACACGCGTATAGGGCGGGTAGATCTACAGAATCTGCCCTATACCAGTTGGCTAGTAACATCCAGTCAGCTTTCAAAAACAAAGAAACCGTACTCGGTGCCTTTCTAGACATAGAGGGAGCCTTTGATAATACTTCTCACGAGGCTGTGAAGAAGTCTTTACACAAAAAAGGAGTAAATGATATGCTCAGCAGATGGATATGCCAAATGCTTAGCACTAGAACTGCAGAAACAAAAGTGGGCAACACCACTATAAGAATCAAAACAACAAAAGGCTGCCCACAAGGCGGAGTCCTTTCTCCACTGCTGTGGAGTCTTGTTGTGGACAAATTATTAAAAATGCTAACCGAGAATGGCATAAAATGTCAGGGTTACGCAGACGAAATCGCCTTAATAGCGAGAGGGAAGTTCGAGGATACACTCTGTAACCTGATACAGAGAGGAATGTCAGTAACAAAGGAGTGGTGCAACACGGTGGGATTAAGTATCAACCCAGCGAAAACCACCATAGTACCTTTTACTAACAAAAGAAGCCTGCCAAACCTCCGAACAATGAGAATGGATGGCACTGAAACTCCCTTCAAAGGAGAAGTAAAGTATCTGGGACTTACACTAGATTCAAAGCTTCTCTGGAGAAGACATGCAGAGGTAACTATAAACAAAGCAACGCGCGCACTCATGGTATGTAGGAGCCTGGCGGGGAAAAGCTGGGGTTGTAACCCAACAATTCTCCGATGTATACCATGATGGTGAGACCCATCCTCACCTATGGTGCAATAGCATGGGCTGAGAGAACCAAGCTAACCACAATGAGGAATATGCTAACAAAGGTGCAGAGACTGGCCTGTGTATGCATCACAGGGGCCATGAGGACATGCCCTACAGCAGCACTGGAAGTAATTCTGGACCTAACACCCTTACACCTTGTCATAGAGGGAGTAGCCAAGCGAACTCTGTTGGGCATTGCAAAAGAGGGGACAGGTCTAGGTAAAACTATCAGCAGTAGAGAGAAGGAGGATATTGCAAAGCACACTCCCTACCAAGAGACGATATAGTAAAAAGGTATAACTTCGAAAAACACTTCGGAATTAGGCTTAGTACCAAGAAAGAGTGGGACAGCGAGATGATATCGCAAGTTAAGAAACCACATAGTATAGCATGGTATACAGATGGGTCCAAGACATTGGAAGGTATAGGCGCAGGGGTGTACGGGCCAAGAACGAAGCACTTTGAACCTATGGGGACAACACCCAGTATCTTCCAAGCGGAAATCCTAGCAATACAGCTGTGTGCACAATTCAATCTGGACCGTAAATACAAAGGTCAGGATAAAGTTGTGATGTCAGACAGCCAAGCAGCAATCAAAGCATTAGTTTCCTGTGAGATATCATCGAGAATAACATGGGAATGCCTAACAAAACTCAACGAGCTAGGCAAGAATAACACTGTTACTATACTTTGGGTCCCAGGACACAAAGGAATACAGGGTAACGAAGAAGCCGATGGTCTAGCGCGACAGTGTGCAGCCACAAAATTTATAGGACCGGAACCATTCTGCGGATTGGGCACACATTCTATAAAAGAAGAACTAAGAAGGGAGGAGAGGCATAAACGTTCAAACCTTTGGAAAAGCCTCCCAAAGCTAAGACAATCAAAATTGCTCCTCAGAGATTTTAACACTCGGAGAGCAAAATTGTGCATAAGCTTAGGCAAACCGAATCTTAGGATTCTAACGGGGTTCTTTACAGGACACTGTAAACTGAAATACCACCTGATGAAATTGGGCATAGAGACCGATAGTAACTGCCGTTTCTGTGAAGAAGCAGAGGAGACTCCAATACACCTACTTACAAACTGCGATGCCGTGGCTCGCAGACGTAAACTAGCACAAGGGAATTATGAGCTGAGTCTAGAGCAGGTTTCATCCCTTGAACCTAAGAATATTCTCAAATTCATTAGAGAAATAGGGCTGGATGAAATTCTGTAATCCGCAAACCCAGCGGAGCTTTGAGAAGGAGGTACAATAGATCTCATTTAGGTCGCAGTACGCATCTCCACCACACATCATTAACATTAACAAGATATCAATATCAAATTAGATAGTTAATTTTCTTGAAAATTAACAAAAATTCTTGAATATCCCAAAAATAAATTCTATTTTAATGGGTGCTGATAATTGCGGTTTTCAACTATGGCAACAAAAACCACAATTCCACGATACCACACAATTGTGAATACCCTTATTGATAATAAACACAAAAAAACTTAAATAATATTAATGACTAGCAAATTGTATTAATTTAAAGAACAAATAAATAAAAAAATAAAAATTAAACAACAGTTGAAGGTATTATTATATAAATGTTAAAAATTTTTTTAGACCCCGTCTTCTTGCTTTTTTGTGTTTAAGGCAAATTAAGGTTGGAAAAGACTTTTCATTATTAAAATTTTTGTTTTAATTATATTTCAACGCATTTATTTTTCATTAGATAGTTTTGTTCGGATATTATTACAAATATAACCCGCTGATGAGAAGCACCATTCTGATTCTATGATAGTTGGAGAAATAGTTGTACGATAATCGTAAGCAATTTGTATGTTTCGATCACGGTTGCCTTCACCACAAAACAAAATTATTTTCTAAGTCGGAATATCTAACAATTTTTAAATACATAGCTGGCTTCCCGATGTTGCAAATTCTTCTAAAACTTTGCAAAATCTTTGCTCCAGTGAATCACACTCATCGTCCTAACAATCTTTTTCAGCCGCAATATCAGGTTTTTCTAATTCTATATTTATATCAACTTAAATTGAAATGGTTTCATGTACATGAATATATGTAATAGAAATTTTTTATTTAAAAATCCTGGAAAGAAAACCCCCGGATTTAAAGGGGCTTAAATTAAAGTCCGGGATCACAAAATCCGGGAAACTGTGATTGACTTCCCTAGTACATACACAACAAAAAATAACATAGGTTCAGAAGTAACACTTTATGTGAATTATTACAATTACAAAAGAGATAACTGCAGCTTTGTTTTATTTTTTAGAGTGTAATAATTTGACTCTTTCCCTAGTATTTATAATTACAATTACAATCAGTACACCTAATACACAAAAGAGTGATTACCACTATTGTATTGATACTGATATCGGAATAATGATTGATATCGGTTTTGAAAATTCATTTATACTTCAAGTTTTACGTCATATCTTTTGAACCTTTAAAGTACACCTTCATTTTATATTGTTAGAAAGTTAATGAAACGTAAAAAAATTTAAATTAAAAAAATATAGCGTCTGTGGCTGGCATTTTATTAAACTTTACTATTAAGAATGAGTAAATTTACTGCAATTTATTCAAAAGTTTTATATTTTTTAACTTACTGCCATTTTTTTCTAAAGTTTTATATTTTTCTCTAAAAAAATTAAGTAGCCTTTCCAATGAAACCCTATTTAAGAAAATTGCATTTAAATTGACTAAGCTACGTTGTCTTAAAATAGACACCATTTTGGCAGCGAAATACGATTCCAAAAATTTAGAACTTCGGATTTGGTTTTCTAATTAATAAACCAATCCAAGGACAAAATTTTAGTCAAATCGGAGATGGTAAGTGCAACACATATTGCACTTCAATGTGAAATGGGCGTTAATTATTGATGCATATTAATTTTTCATGCATTATGTCAAAAGTTTAACTGTTTTTAAATATTGTTTTGCAAATTCAAGAAACCGGTTTTTATATTTTGCCAAATATTTTAAAACACTAGTTTTAAGCAAATTATATATTAATAGAAGTTTTTCTATATGAACTTGTTATTTATTATGTTGATTTTCTATCATTTAAATACAAATTCTAAATGTTTGATAGTTTAAATATTACTTGATTTTAAATACAAATTCGAGTTGCTTGATAGTTAAAAATAGCTTATTGAGCTTTTTCAATATGAAAAGGAAAACATCTCTAGCTGCTTTTATTGCAATTTCGGCCCCGCTACAGGCTTCCTCAGAAATCTTTGTGATGCCGGGGGACTCCCTTATTTAAAGTTCTTATGGTCTTATATTTAGAATTTGATCTTGAAACAATACCGGATCAATCTTAACACTAGAAAAAGTTCTTAAATTTATCCCAACACAATTGAATATAAGAACGCGCTGTGAATTTTTGTCATTGTGAGTTTGTTTATATGCAGTCATGTGAAAATAAATAGGGACACCTGTATTTTTATATTTAGAGCTGCATGAATTACATACAAGGTGCAACAGATATAGCATTAATTCCCTCGGGGGTGGTTCCTCCTGATAAGGCGAGTATAAAACTTTATGGAGTATCCTCCCACATTGTAAAACTTTCAAGATACAGGGTGTTTTACGGTTTTGGTACGTGTTTAGTATTATTGATCTAGAATAAATTCAATAAAAAATATCAAGAAAAAATATCAACTTTTTCACCAGTATATCAACACTTTCGTGTCATGTGCTGCAGCGGAGCTAAAATTTTGAGATAATGCAACGAAATATCAACAAATTTTGTATTTGTGAATAGTATAGATTCTATACCAATAATAATAAGCACGTATCAAAACCGTAAAACACCCTGTATCTTGAAGGTTTTACAATGTGGGAGGAAACTCCATAAAGTGTTATACTCGCCTTATCAAGAAGAATCACCAGCCGAGGGAATTAATGCTATATCTGCGGCACCTTGTATATAATTCATGCAGCTTCAAATATAAAAATATAGGTGTCCCTATTTATTTTCACATGACTGTATGTTAAAACTTCAGCGGTTCATTCAGTATTTGGGTTTTAATAGTATCTGAACTGTATCAGGATCTTACATTCTTGGATAAAAATGGAAATAATTGAAGGTTAGGCAAATTTGGCTTACAAAATAATTAATGATATTATTTACTTTTTGCAGGCAGTTAAAATGCAAATTCTGACCATCAAATTCCGTTCCATGGTAGAAGATCTAGAATTGAAAGCACTGAAATAGAAACACAAAGTACGCTGAAAAAGGAAACTACAGTGGATGTAGATGAGGAAAATATTACAGAGTTGCTGAAGGAATTAAGGAGTTGCCACTGCAATAAAAAAATGTTGACAGCTCCGACACCATTGGAGTATGCGATTTGAAGCAAAACATAAAAAGACAAAAATATATTTCAACAATATTTCTTCAAGAGTTAATCCACCTTATTCAATAGCGATTAATGGCCTCATTTTGTAAAACGAGCGCAGTCACTTGCGTTAGTTTTTTTTCTGGCAGTAAATTTTAAAGGAAAATTTCAGTGAGAGAGAGAGAGGGTTTGTACTTATTCATATGGAAATGGAATTGCCAGACAAAAATCCCCAAGAGAGGTGATTGCGTGCGTTTTACAAAATAAGGATATAAGTCTGGAATAAAATTTTGAAAATTTTCACTTGATCATGAAAACTCTGTGGAACCAATTTTTTATTTCAATTCTTCTCAAATAGTAGATTTCTAAATTGGTACAAGAAGATGGTATTAATTTTAAGAAATTGGAAATATTAAATGAAGTAATATTTAAAGGAACACTTTCCAAAAGTAATTCCTACCTAGCAATAAATACAACTATTTTTTAACTGTACAAAATAAAAAATTGTTTTTATCAATATAACAGTGTTTGTGAATTGTGCTACAAAATTAATGTAAAAATTGTAATAATCATTATCAATCCTACGAAATAGGTTCTAGTAATGACATTATATATGTAAAAAAATTGTCTGAATTTTCAAGTGCTCCATTACATTTATATTGTATACATGTTAGAACTAATTGTATTTAATGAAAATTATTATTTTTCGTAATTGTTAATTCATTTTTTTTTAATAAAATAAAAATGCAATATTTATTTTAACACAACTTGTATTTTTCTTAATTCTTATGGGTGTAAAAGGATTTCAAACTATGAATTTGGAAATTTAAAAAGTAAGTATTATGCATTTTTAAATCCCGATTTATTCTTCTTAAAGCAATCTTAAAACAAAAACATTGGTCTTAACAGTGAATGCATTTTCGTAAAATTAGAACCAAACAATCTTGAAATAAGCCCATATCATTCTTGAATACGGAACGCATGGGCTTAGTTTTAGAACATATATTCTTAAAAATTTGCCAAAAATCTTGAAAAGTGAACGTTATTATCAGTATAAAAATAAGAACTCATTCTTATATTCAGAATTGTCGAGCTTAACAGTCTTTCATTAACGAATGGGCTTGATTTAATTACCGTTTTTCTTGATTATAGACTGTTTTTCCCTGAGTGTACGGTTTGGCATATGTTCGCATTTGATTTCTAATTTTATTTTTATGTTAATAAACGCTTAATGGTCGCGCAAAAGGCTAAAAGGTTTTTAGGCTAAAAAAGTCAGTATTTTAAAAAACAACAAATTTCTTCTTCAGTATTTTGCATATAATTAAGAAACTAATTAAGTGGATAGTATCGTAAGTGTAACAGTAACAGAGAAAATTTCTGGTGCTTACACATGTTTTAAATTTATTTAATTCAAATTTATAATGACATTACAAAAAAATATATAAAGTTTTCATAGCACAACGACCATTTACATACATATGCAGTCTCTACAGTGTGACTTTATGAAAAAGTGGCAAAATCCAAAGTTAGATATCGTTTTTTGTTTTATTTTTTATGAATATGCTTTTCTTGAGAGCTAAAAATAGGCTTTAAGAGAAAAAAGAATATGTATGTAGCACACAGTTTTGTTATTTTAAAGTCAAATAACCCCAAACTTGTATATAACATGTATAAAAATTAAATGTATTCAATCATCAGAAGTTGCAAATGTTATACTTCTGTATTTAATTGGTGAGAGCAAAATAAAAAGACAACGGCTGCCGGACTGGAATTAATTTCGCGCTCAGCAGCTGCTGCTTCAAACCGAGAAAGTTTTTCACTTGAAACGACCAAGTTTTACAGTTACCTTCAAACCGTCCTACCTTGTGCCATAACTTTTTCTTAAACAGCGATATGCTGACGTTTATGTGCTGGTCCACAAAACCATTACAAACCAACACAAGCACACGTGCACATTAACTGTTTCTTACAACCACAAAGACCGCGTCCCACTTAATCCGCAAAGTCCAATTGAAACTTTGGTGAGAAGGCCACGCCCTTCCCTCATCCCTTCCACCCAATCATCAAATAATTTAAAGAGAAACTGTGCAAAAATTTTGCGGATACCGAAGTTTTTCCCCCAAACCAAGTGATAAAACGCTTTTAAATGCCTAATGAAGATCATCGCCTGGAGTGCGACTGTTCTGCCCGTGGGGACAATTAAGTTTTTTAATAGTTCACGAATGAGTGTGTGCGGGATGGAGCACGTCAGAAAGAAATGCAATAAAAATTGCAATTTCCGTATGATTTCTGAGTGATTACCAGAAAGAATGCAGAAAAAAATATTATCAGGATTTATTGGTTTCTCGTAATTGTGCATAAAAATTAATTATGCAAAACTTTGTTGAACAGGAAATTAAATAAATCAAGTCTTAACGCGAAATGCACGGTGAAGCTTTCAAGGAACGGGTAGGGAAGTAAATATTACACATAAAAATAAATTTAATGCTGTATAAAAGATTATGTTTAAATAATTTGTTGAAAAGATATTTCGCGCATTCTCCCATTCAAATCCCTTTGTAGCATTTTGACATGCTCCCTGCATTCCATCGAGAACTTCAATATATATTATCCGAAATTCCTCTCCTTAACCATTGATTACCGACTCATTAGGTCCAAACAATGATGATGATGATCATCATACAAGCACACAAACTGACTGACTGACTGAGTAATTTTGCATCCTGACATCTTCAAATATGCACTAATTAACCAAAGGATTCGTCGTAATGCAATAAATATACAAGTACAGCTAATTAGATGCAGTTGCCAGCTAGCAGTGCACCATAAGGACATGCAACACTGCAACTCTTTCAGCAACAACTTGCTTGGAGCAGCAGCAAAGACTTATGTCGTTAGCTATTTCCAATATTTAATTTAGCTTTCTGGTTATGTTTGCTCTTGAGTATTTGCTCAAGTAACCCTTGACTTCGAACAACACCTGTGCTGCCAAAGCAGCTCAAAGCGACCAACATGCAAGCAATCCAGCCAGCCAGCTGGAAAGCAATGATACATCTGCAGCAAGAACCAACTCTAAAATCAGCTTCAGTAATTATTGGTGAAATCTTAGCCTCTATTAAATGCATACTTGTGTTAGTGAAGCCTGTAGTCCCAGTCTTAAATAAATCTTAAATGAATCATGCACTACTTTTCTTCATCTTTGACGAAACATGCTGCTTGGGCCATAAATGTCAGTGCCGAAAATCCCACAAAAAAAGAAGTTTCAAATCAAAGAAGTAAAATATAAGGAAGTGGTGTAGTATCACAAAAGTGCGGCATTTTCCATATTGGTGTTGGTTCGCACAAATACATGAACATTCAAACACGGTCGCATTAGGTTGCATTACAAAAAAAAAGGCCCAAAAGGTTTCTGATTATAATAACATATTTACAGATTTAGGCTTAAAGTTTTCGCTATTTTGTTTGTTCTTATCCAATAGCAATAAAAGATTGTATTTCCACACCACCCTTGAGGTATACAATTTGGTGCGTTACCGATTTTTTTGGGTGTTCGGTTCCCCAGTAGGCCTATTTCACCCGAGAGAAAACAAAAATATTAGTAAAGTAAAAAATGTATGGTAAAAGCTATCTACTGGGTTTGTATGCATTTATATTAATGCATTAAATTTTAAATATATTAATAAAATTATAAATAATTATATATATTAATAAATTATATATAAAAAAATGGATTTCAATAAATTAAGTGAAGATAAATAAAATTAATTTCTTTCTGAACACCTTTAAAACGAATTGTTTTATTCAACTTTTGCCTTATAGTTGGCTTTTCATTATTTATTTTAGATATATAAAAATATCTAGTTTTTAAAAATATTTAAATTAAAGATTTTTCTACAATATTCAAATGACCGGAAGACTTAATATGACCCTCAAATATACTTTTGCCAAGCAAAAAGTGTTGTGTGTTCAACAAAATTCTATTGTAATACATTTTATGCAAAATAGATTTGTCTTTATCTAATAATTTTGTTTGTACGACCAGTTATTTTTCAGCAATAATGCAACCGGTTCAACTGATTTGAAGGATTTTTCAAATACCTATTTGATTTAAAACTTATCAACGATTCCTGGCTACTTTCACCCTCTAAATCCATTTTATATTCATTGCATTTCTGGATTGATTGCAATTTAAACACAACAAACCCTGCTATGTACTTAGCTACATGACCTGTATATTCAGTTAAAATCTAGCATCTGTTAAATAATTATGGTCGTTAAGAAAAGAACAGTCCATGTCGTCATCATTTTTAATAAATAAATTAAATATTTATTTCCTTTTATTTAATTTAAAAATTTTTTTATTTGTTGCGTTATTTTATTCTTTATTTTTGCCTTTATTCCACACACTTCTTATTATACACTGTATTCGGAAACTTTCTCGAATTTTATCTTCTAAGCCATTTGAGACCGACATTTTATTATTGCACTTTTGGACTAAGGAGACCCAAGTACCTTTAATAAAAATTAGAAAAAAAATTATTAACGCGTGGGCCATAAACTGCACTTGTGACCAAAATTTTTTCACTGAAAACACGAGCGCCCTTAAATGTGTGGAAATATGTAAATTGAATACGCCCCTGAAACACTTTGACATTTCAATCCCTTAAAATTGGCGCGGAAACAACGTACTCCAATTTGCTTTTTTTCACTTATTTTCAATTAGAAATGCACAAATTTTCACTTTAAATAACTTTTTTAAACACAATAAATTATAAATAACGTTGTTCCGTTTAAAAAATCCAACTGGTGTTCATATACTTACTTATGGAAGGAAACCACATTATTCTTCAAGTTTTGACTACTTGAACAGTTTTTTACAGCACAACGCATGTTTGTATAGTTGTTTATATCATAAACTTTACTTGTTTATATCATAATCTCACTGAAATTATCAATAAAAATAGCTTTTAATTAAGCATTTAATATAAGCAATTTTTTTATCTAATACTTCGACTGACAGAACGATCCAAATGTCAAAAAACTATTCGTCAAAACTAAGTGTCAATTCACGAAACATACCGCAGTACACATACACTGTATGTGAGGGTAACACCACTTCCTTATATTTTATTTCTATGTTTCAAATGCACGCATGAACGCAAACAAAAAGGTGGGAGTTTTTGTGCACGAACTTTTAACATTTCGAAATGTTGAGGAAGTTTTGTTAACGAAAGAATGGGATTTGTCATATTTAATTGTTGAGCAAAGTTGTTGTCCAGAATAAAGGCCAAGAACAATCGCGTCGGAAGCGAATTTCATCTGGGGGGGCAGTACAAATGGGGGGGCAGTACAAATGGTGGTGCAAAAAAAGTTCACCAAAATTTCTTCACATGAAACATGAAGAAGAGAGAAAGAAGAGGAAAATATATAATACAAAAATATTATCGTTGTAAAAAAACTGATATTTTGAATAACTTTTCCTTTTAAATTGTTTATCTATCTAAAAAAGTGGGGGGGCAACTGCCCACCTTGCCCCCCCGCTTCCGACGCCAATGGCCAAGAACATGAAAATAAGTGTATATTTGAGTAATTTTTGGTTCTGAGCTATAAATCTGTAAAAAAATTTCCCTCTAAAATGTTCGGAAACGTGGCAAAATGCATGTCACCACGATATTTCTCATAACAAAATTAAGTGAAAAACTTTAAATTTATCAAACACAGATTTTTTTGCCGTACCCCATGGTGATTTAAGCACAAATAGTGGATTTTAAGGGGAAACGCTGAAGGAACGCAAGACAAACCCGTGGATGAATTCTTTTTTTTTTTACACGTGTTTTATTGCAATTGTGGTCACAGCAATACTATTTATCTCTTTCACTCTTTCGTGTTGGTTGGGTAAACATATTGTCATATCGTTTTCGTTATGGCTTTGATCTTTAAGCTTTTGATGAACGAACACCAGATGGACAACTTTTAAAATATATTTTATTTGAACTACAAATAAACGCTTATGCAATTACAAAATTTTTTAAAACAATTTGTTTATCTTTCACATGTTTATAATACTGCCAATAACATCTGATAAAAATAAAATAAAACATTTTATTCGTATACATATTTAAATGGGATTTTTGTGCGACTTCAGTGTATTTTTATTTTTTTTAGGGAATTTTCGAGGGTAAAGTGGTTCACATCGAGATTTTCTTATACATGCTTTTAGGATCTTTGATTATAGGAAAATCACATCACCGAGAAAAATTTTCGACAAAGTCTGACTCATTTCGAAATTTCCTTTAAGAAAAAAATCGTCAATGATGTCACGGACTGCTGGGAGTTTTTGTGAAACCGTAATTATGTAAATAGATGTGTCTGTGTACTTGTGTATTTGTTTTTGTATCTATGTGCCTTCTTAATACTTAGCTATTTGTTGAGATGCTTCTCTCCCATTGAGCGTAAATTGGTAAAATTTAATTTGATATCAAGATGTCAAAATCTATTCCTAGATCTTACCAACCTTACATCTGCATAGTGAATTTTTTCGATTTAGGGATGACAAAATATTTTTTTTTTTAATGTAATAAAACAGGGAAATAATTATTTATTATGAAAATGATATCACAAACTTTATTCCTCAGATATTTTTATATAATTCGTGAAAGTTTAATTTTTTTTATAATAAGATTCAAACTTATTCAAACCAAAAAATTAAGGACAATTTTAAACATTTTTAACTTAAGGCAAAATGTATAATTTGATACTTTGCTTTTATATTTATTGGTGAACCATTGAACTTAATATAAAATACAAACGAAAATATATATGAAAAGAAATAGAATCATTGTAAAAACATGTCCATGAATTCGTTAAGGAGCTATTAACCAGCTTAGCTTTAGTAAAAACTAGTAAGCAAATATCTTCTACTGAATCGAAGTTAAAATACCCCCACTGCCGTATTTTAAAATATTTGAAGTCTTGAATGTTGTATTATTTTTATGATGTCACTTTTATTGGTCGCGGTTTTTATACAAATATTTCACATTTGAAACTCACAGTCCTTTTTACTTATTAAAGCTTTTGTGGACAACATCAAGTTCAAACATTATTTTTTTTTGGAATTTCAAAAGGTTTTACTATCATGATTACGTAATTTTTTATTTTCAGTTTTTTTTTTTAAATGTCAACTATCGAGTGGATAGTTCAAATTTGAAGTCATTAGATCAATTTTTGTGGAATTGAAAGAGATTTTACCGTTTTGGTAAACTTACTTTGTATAAGAGGAAGACGTGAATTTAATTCGTCTTTTAAAAATTTCATACGTGCAAATTTTGAAGTCACTAAATTAATTTTTGTGAGATTTAAAGTGATTTTACCGTTTTCACTCACTTTACATGGGACGTAGCCGTCGTTTTCATCCAATTCTCCAAATTTCATACTTAAAGCCAGGCCCGTAGCCAGGATCTATCCAAGGGGGGGGGGGGGGAGGGAGTTTGATTAAAACAAATATCGATAGTTTTTGTATGTATATTAAATGTTTGCTTCTCAAAGACCAAGTTGTTAACGCCATAGACTAAAAATAGTCGATTTCATATAAAAATAAAATCCATAAACTTTCGTGCCGCTTGAGCGACTTTTAAAACTAGCTCAAGAAACCTTCAAGAAACGCTTCGAGAAGCGTTTTACAGGACGAATCTCTTGAAGTAAATTTTTTGAAAAAACAGGTATGTATTTCGTAACATAAAAATCGGATTAAAAGTAACAAAGTTGTGATATTTTACTTTTCGAAAAATGTTACTTTATTTCTTGTTTAAAAAAAAAAAAATGTAAAAATCCAAATTTGAGAAAATGCAATGAAATGTTGCTGAAATATTTTCTGAAATAACACTTAATACAAATGAGGAGTGTCTGTTGAAAAGTTCCTATTTTACATTATTGAAAAAAACTGTTTTTACTATGGTTTAGCACTTAAAATATTTAATTCTATCATTTGCACAAAAAAATATTAAGAAAATCCAATATTTTGTGCATGAAAGTTTATGTTTGTGTTCAAAAGGGCCTAAATATGCATACTGAAAAATTGCTTGTGAAGATATTTGAACAAAAGGGACTAATTTCCATAACAGGTTTTAGTTTTTGTACCATATTTAATCAAACGGTCTTAGCAAATTTTTTTAAAGACTCATTTACAAGTTCACTTTAAAGTAAGAAACTGATTATTCAATGAATGAAAATCCTCAATGAACCCTCATTACTACAATGAGAAACCAACGAAGTATGTGAACGTATTGAACCTGACATAGGGCACTTTCGTGTTTAGTGAATTAATTATTTCTGTGAAAACTTCTTATGTATATTTTATTGTGTTTATTTTATAAAATGCTTGAAAACCTTAGATATCAAAAATGCCTTTTTCTTCAGTGACTGCACAAAAGGACATATTTTTAAATTTGAAATCTCTATAACTTTGAAATCATTTAAATTTTTTTATCCATGTAACAGCAAAAACTAGATTTTTATCAGTTTTCTTCAACTTCATACAATGCGGAAATAAGCTCTTTTGAACACACACCGAAATCCCAGAATCCCCAAAAATACGAAAATGCAAAATTAAAAATAAAAAAAAAATAACGGGGTGCTATAGCATATTCTTTAGCTATTTTGTGAAAAAATTACATAAATTACATAAATTACATAAAACTACATAATCGTATCAAATGTTATAGCTGTTGAAACTTAAAGTTTTTTCAAAAATCCTCGAAGTGACTGTGTTTGGCCATTTCAAACACAAAAATAAAAATAATCCTAAGAAATTTAAAAAAACTGTATTTATCATTTATGATTTCAATAATTTAAAAAAATATTACTAATTTTGGTATTAAAGAAATTCATAACTAATTTAAATAGTAGTTTTAAAATAGCAACTCTACAGCATAACCATAACATTTCAATTGACGTTACTAAACTAGTGATTAATGCACTTATTAAATTTTTCTGTTCTAGTTATTAATTTTTGGTAAAAAACAACGAAGAATGTGAATGGACAATCTTGATCATAAATGTATCTAGTTGGAACTAGGACCACATTAATAGCAATTTGAAAATCAAAATTTCTTATTCTTTTTGTAAGTTGAAATGCGAGAGGCGATATTGTTGCTTTAATAACAGCATCCTGCAGCTTTTCTTCCACTACATACGCTTGTGCTCCTTGTAGTGTATCAATCATGACAGCCGCGCAAACGTAACCTTGCGTGAACATAAAATCGTAATCTATGCCAAAGTCTTTATATTATTTATGATCTGAAAGCATAATATGATCATATTATTTATGATCAGTTCAAAATTGAAGTGGTTTGCAACTTTTTACGCTGTTGCGTTGTAGTTGCCTCAATGCTAATATATTAGATTTTTATACTTCCTTAACCCTGAGGGGGAGGGGGAGGTGGTTTAACCCCTAAACCGCCTTGTCTACGGGCCTGTTTAAAGCATATACTAATTCTTAGAGCTTATGTGTATAATTTGAAGTCATTAGATTAACTCTTGCAGAATTGAAAGAGATTTTACCGTTTTGGTAAACTAACTTTGAATGGGAGGTAGACGTGATTTTTATTCGATTTTGGCAAATTTCATACTTGCAAAATTTTAAGTCAATGGATTAAGTTTTGTGAGATTTAAAGAGATTTCACTGTTTTGGTAACGTCACTTTGTATGGGAGGTAGCCGTGGTTTTCATTTGAGTTTTCCAAAATTCATACTTAAAGTACATATTTATTGTTAAAACTTGTGTGCAAAATTTGAAGTCATTAGATTAATTTTTGCGGAACTGAAAGAAATTTTACCGTTTTGGTAAACTCACTTTGTATGAGAGGTGGACGTGAGTTCTATTAAATTTTTAAAAATATCATATTCAAAGTGCATCTTAAAGGTTCAAGCTTGTTTGTGCTTAAATTTTTGTGGAATTTAAAGGGGTTTTACAGTTTTGATTAAGTCACTTTGTATGGGAGGTAACCGTGGTTTTCATTAGATTTTTCCTAATAACAAACTCAAAGTACATATAAATTGTTTTAACTTGTGTGCAAAATTTTAGGTCATTAGATCAGTTTTTGCGGAATTGAAAGAAATTTTACCGTTTTGGTTAACTCACTTTGTATGGGAGGTAGACGTGATTTTTATTCGACTTTTAAAAATATCATACTCAAAGTGCATCTTAAAGGTTAAAACTTATGTGGAAAATTTGAAGTCATTAGATTAATTTTTGTGGAATTTAAAGAGATTTTACCGTTTTAATTAAGTCACTTTGCATGGGAGGTAGATGGGTTTGCATCAGATTTTTTCAAATTTCATACTCAAAGTTGATATTAATGACTAAAAATAATGTGCAAGATTTCAAGTTATTGGATATGTTTTTGTTAAATTTAAAGAGATCGTAAGTGTGGTTCGTATCCGATTTGGCTCATTTTCGAACTTGACCTTCATTTTTGAACAAAAAGCTTATATATTGAATTTTGCTATAAAATAACGGCTGTTATCGTGATCATAGGCAGACAGATGGACATACGGACATGGCTAAATTGATTTAGGAGGTGATGCTAATCAAGAATATATACACTCGTCTATACCAGCCAGGCCTCCTTATCGGCGATACAAACGGAGTGACAAAGTTAATATACCCCTTTTACGCTTTTTAAACATGGGGGTATAAATATCTAGTGTATATTACCATATACCAGCCGGAAGCGATAATTATCAAAAAATATAGTATTTTTTTTATTCTTCCAAAAATATGTAGCGCATGGCTGTGCATTTGAAAAAATAATTAAATTTAAAAAAGCTTACAAATTACATTTCTCCCTAAAATGCTCTGATTTTCAAGTAAATGTATGGTTTAAAATTGAAAGAAGTAATAAATTAAATTTTTAAATTATAATAAGTTGTGACCTAATTGACAATGTTGCCTAGTCACATATATTTTTTTATTAAAACCCCGTGTGTCTTACAAAACTTGTTTTTGAGATAATTGAAATATCATCTTTAAATCGACTAAAGCACACTGTACTCTGCAGTGCTACATATTATACAGTTTCCTGTGATTTTCCTGACTCGCTTCTTGGTGGATTCGTTTGTATTCTGAAATCTCTTTCATATTTAATGCCGGCGCCCATTACTCTCTCTTCGATTTGTTTTATGCTTCATTGGCAAATCAATGTTGCTATTTTTGTAAGTTGCATCGACAAGAGTTGCCACCTATTTGGATATTTCAGAGCTTGATGGTTTGATTTTCCTTGTTAGTAAAGAAATAATAAGGAATTTTCTTCGACTGAACCGAATTTAAAATACCCCCACAACTGTAGTTTAGTATATTCGAAGCATTACTTTGATGATGCTTCTTTTAAAGGGCGTAGTTTGTATTAGAATAAATATTAATTATAAAAGTGTATGTGCAAAATATCAAGTAAAAAATTATTTTTTTTTTAATTTATCAAGGATCAAGTGGGCGAATTTTTTAGTTTTTTTTACCAAACTCCAAACAATGCGTGCATAACAAAGATTACAACTTATTAACCTAATTTCAAGCCATTGTACTCATTTTCTTGGAATTGAAAGAGATGTAACCGAGGTAGGCGTGGTTTTCATCCTATTTTGAGTATTTTCGAACTAAATCTTTTTTTAAGAAAAATATTATATGTTGACTTTCGTTACGATAGCTACACAATCGCGTGACTTTCAATTACGACCGTTATCGTGATCTCAGACGGACATGAATTGAATTGACTCATTAGACGATGCTGATCAAAAATATGTATATATTATAGTCTATCGAAAAATCTGACCCCCAATTTCGACAACATAGTACTTCTTAGTGCAACGGTTTGTGTATGATAATAAGTCAGTTAAGAGAAATTACGGTTTAATAAAGCTTTTTTGCTTATAGCTAGTGTGAAATATATTTTTTTCATATAAAAATTTTCAAAAAATGTTTATCATCTTGGCTAAGAAACGATTTAAAATTATAAGTTTCGATTTCCGAAGCAAATAATATCTTTGCACTTTCCAACGTACTTTTTCCAAATTTTTTTGTGTGTAAGCTCACTTAAATGACTATAGAAAAATGAGAATATTTTCACTGTTACTTTACCTTTCCTTATTTATGTAATTAAGAAAAACAATATGAAATATATGCGACAAAGTTAATTTTGTTGTAAAAATAATTAAAATATACCTTTTTTTTATATATTTTTATATGACATAACATTTAGTTAACATAATTACATAACATATGTAATTTAAATAAGTTATTTTGTAAATATTTTATGGGTTCAATAAAAATTTCAACAAGAAAATTTCAATAGACACAAATCTCGTACCACTTTAAATTTGGACGCTTCAAGCTGATTTCACTTAGGAAAATTGTTTGACCTTGAATCACGGTTTTCCTTAAAATTCTGACTTAATGGAGAAATTAAGGTGCCATATTCGTGAAAAAGACCCCGAAATATTTGCAAATATTAGTCGGTTTCTTATTCACGTTTTGGCTGTCGCACTGTGTTATTTTTTAAACCTATTTTTAAAAATGTTTATATAAAATCAAATAAAAATAATTTTAAAAAGCTTGAATAAGCTCGATTCAAAACTTATTCAAAATTTTAGATTTTATTACTCAATTTTCATAACATCACATTTTTGTGTATAGATCAATGCCATATATATATATAAAAATATATTTATATTAATATTTTGAAAATTAGTAATCTATAATACTATGAATCATTTTGCTACTGTGAAATTTGGTATCTGTAGATAAATTCTGTGTTTTACAAAAAGCTCACAAAAATCTTTTAGATTATTAACTCAAAAAGAAAACCGATAGACTCATATTGCAGAAACATTTATTCGTTATATCTTTCTTTATTGGAATTATACTATTCAAGAAACAAAAAGAATTGTGAAATTTCTTAATTTTTTTAAAGAACTACAAATCGTATAATTTTTCGGCCAAATGCAGAATAACAAATTACATTTAAATGATAAACAACAATAATTCTTCAAAATACTCTCAATCATCTGTATATCTATAACAAACTGTTGACGGCATAATGTTGCAGATCTGCAACAAATTGTAAAAGTTGCATTGGTTTGATTCCATAAAAATAAATAATTTTAACACAGTGCTAAATAAGGCAAACGTTTTTTGATTTAACCATATCAAGAAAATGTTCATAAAATATTACATATTTGTAGACGTTATGCACAAAAACCAAAATTTTAGATTAAGAAGAAAATAATATTTTGATAAAATTTAATTTGTAATATAATTGTTATTTCACAGTTTATGTAATGTCACTACCAACTTTATTTGTTTAAGCAAAATGTGTATGGGGTTTAAATAATAAGCGAGCTTAACACTGTTGCCAACATTGAAATTAAAAATATAAAATGAGATACACTGAAATGTGGCGTTGCTTTTTAACGGAAAAAAGCTTTTCTGCAATTTTAGGGCAATAGAAATAAAAAATGGAAATTAAATCTAATAAAAGTTGTTATATTAAAAACTGAAAAAAGTAAACTCGATTGAAAAATACTAGTTAAAATTTTGTAACAAATAAATATACCAAATAAGAGAGTATTGATAAGTGGTGCAGCTTATAAAAATATATTGTTTTAAAACTATTTTCAAATAATTTGTTCAAGTAATTTTCAGTGTTTTAAAATTTTCAAATCAATTCTAATATTTAGCATATCCCCCGGTTGATCAGGAAACCTATTCAATATATTAAAAATATTATGAATATTATTACTTTATTACAAAAAAAAAAAAATAAATTTTGAGCTAAAAGTGTTATTAGAAATTTGTTTAACCGCTTTATTTTTTACCATATAAACATCTTTATCTTGAACGTTCAGAATAATTTTTACCGAAAATTAAGCTCTTGCGCTGTAAAGGACTAATAGTGAAAATCAGGTGAGGAAAATAATTTCAGATGAGCTTTGTATATTACGAACTATTTGAAAAAGTGTGGCAACCCATAAGGCAACACACATTGTTTGTATATGTTGTTATTTTGCTTGTTTGTCTATGTTACAAATTGCAATTCTCTGATTTTGGTTTTGTTCGTACTCCTGGTCTTGGCTTCATTTGGCTTTGATTAATTTATGCTAATTTAGGAAATTCCGTTGTAGAATCGGCTCCATACTTATGTGTGAGTGTGTTGTTTTTGAGTGTATGAGAGTGTTTTCACAAAGCTATGTGCGTGTAGATGTGTTTAATTTAGTGCTTTAGTTTATTTGCATGTATTTCTGAGAATGTATCAAACTGTTTTGAGTTTTCTCCGAGTGTCTAGTATTTGTTATGCGTCTATTTGTTGTAACAATACATAGAAGGGTATTCTTGTTCGTACTTACAAGCGCATAAATCCTTCTGACAAATTAATTTATATATAAGTTGGTGTCTTTAGCTAAAATGAACATTTTGATAAATAATTTCAGTGTGTTATTTGTGTAATTTGGAGTGATTTGCATGCGAAATTCCACACAGCGAAGTAATATCCTATTGCAATTTTTTTATATTTGATATTTCTCACTGTATCTCTTAAAATTCATCCAAGTTTTCCCGGATTTCTTCAAACTACATAGAAACCCAAAGCCTATTTAAAGTTTTCTATTCGATTTGGCTTCCCGTCCTTTTTTATTTCTCTTGCTACTACTCTTAATTCAATACACAAATAATGGCCAAAGAAAAAGAAAATCTAATAAAATCAGCAGATGATGGTCATTAGACCGAAAAGTAATTTCATTTATTTGCAAACTCGATTTACTTCTTTGTATATTTTTCGTATTTAAGAAGCGCATAAAAGCAGGAGCCAGCCAACGACTAGTCAGGGTTAAGACAAGGCCAAAACAAAGATGCCGCCACGAGTCAGTCCACCCAATGCTACGCATAGCTACGCTGTAGTGAGTGGATCGTTCAAAATGAACGTTACTGTTAACTGAAGGAGGTCGCATGCCGTCCGGCTTTAAAACAACATCAACAGCGTTGAAAAATCGAGAAACCAAACAACGCAAGATACCAGAAAGCAATGAATGATTTTTTATAGATTTTTCAAACAAATTTCAACAGAGAGCAGTTAAAATAATTCCAAGCTTCTAAGAACAGAAATAAAAGAAAACAGCAACAGCAATAAAAATAACGCAAGAGTCCAACCAACAACTATGTATTATGTTGCTGTTATGTTGTTCTGCCGGAACGTTGGGGTCATAAAAATGGTCACACGCACGCACCAACTCACCTGTATTAATAGTAAAACAATAAAATTGGGTGGGCTGAAGAACAGTAGCTGAAAACTTTTTAAAAGTGCATTTGTTGTATATTGTTGGCCATCGTTTTAAACCGAAATTTCGCTATAATTTTCTTAAATATCTTCACGAAAGAAGGTGTGCAAAATGTTAATGAAATTTTTTTAATGATTTCTATGTTTTTTCGTAACAAGTTTTCCTGTATTTTTTGTTTTTGCATTAAATTTTATAACTTTTCAAATGGCATCGATACATCGGACACTTTAATAGCTTTAAATATTTTGTGAAGCTCTTTTGTCGCTCTCTGCGGAAATTCTCATTTAATTTCAATAAAACTGAGTTATTTAGTGGGGCTTTAAAATAACCATTGTAGGAATCTAATTAAATAGTCGATGGGGATTTGAGAGTGACTGTGCCGGTTTTATCGTTGTTAGAAAAAAACATAAAAAAGTATGAAAAAATACAAGACATTAGCATTGACCAAATAAAGTTTAATCCCAATTAAAAGTTATTTATTTCAATTATTCATTTTACTTAACTTTACTTTACTTAACTTTACTTTTCATACTACAATCACATATTAAAGAATTGTATGCATCTTGGTAATTCCATAAATTTCATTATGGTATAACAAAAGATCTGAATCATAAAAATGTTGTTTTTCTCAATTTTTTTCAGTTTTTAATATAAAATAATGAATAACAAAAAAGGCCACCAAAGGCCGCGTAGATATATTATAAGCAGAGTGTTTTATAATATGTCCTCTTTAACATTGCATCTTAAAATCCTGCCTTGTGGTGCCGTTTCAAAAATTGTTCTCACCTAAAGTTTTGATTACTATTTCTCAAAATTTTTTGAGCATTAAAAACATATCCATTATGTCTAAGTGCTACATGTTTGCTATGCTGAGAAATTCTTAATTTAATACTGTTTTAGGCCAGAAGATGGGAAGAAAAATGTGAACACATCAGTTCACAAAGATCTACAGTCACATGGTTATTACTTGGGTTGTTTTTCAAGTAAAGCAGCCGTACCGAAGTGCTGATGGACCGTTTAAGACACTCCTAATTATTCTACCCTTAAAGCATTATTTAAAGTTAGAATAGGATCTTAAATACTGGCACACTATGAAAGAAAATAAATAAAACCTCAAGCTTTAGCCTATTTGTAATTTATCATTTGTATCTCGTTTCATAGCATGTTACTGCCTGCGCCTGTCTGCCTGCCTGCCAGATTCAGCGTTTACTCTGGCCGCAACCTTACAAGCATCAAACTCTTTTAATGCTTTATCGTACGCTACTTCTATTTCGAAGAGAAAAAGTGGCAATGTCTTAGGTGTTAAGCTGATTAGAGAAATAGAATAAAGCCACTAGTGAAAGCGAAAAAAATTACTTTATAAATGGAACGAAATAGAAAACAATAAGAGTCAGTAATAAAACTTTTGAATAGTACTGAACTAGTGAGCAGTTTTGGAGATGCTTCGGATACTGATCAAGATGTTTCTGATACATAAAAAGAATGTGTAAAACTTGATTGTAAAGCTTAAAAAGAGAATACTTCGCAAATAAAATATAAATCGATTTCAATGTTAAGCTTGTATAACAAATAAAGGTAAATACAATTTAAAAGTTTGGACGTGTAAGGAGGTGGACGTTTCGTTTTGTGATTATATCTATGTTTTAGATAAGACATTAATGGAGTTTTTTCACATTCTACAACTCGAAATATTGCACTTTTATTGTTAATTTTTTATGGGAGGTGGGCGAGGGGCGTGTGTGATCTTGATGAAAATTTTGGTGGTGTTTTATATTAATGAAATATTGACACATGCTTAAATTCATGTGTCAATTTTTGTCCTACATCCCATAGACCTCGATACACTGTGTGGCCCCCACAACCACTGAAAAAAATTAGAGGCCTCCTAAGTAAAAAATTGTGTACAACATATTTTTAATTGGTTCCATTTCTTTTGTTTAATGGGTGTCCGGGAATGTTTCGAAAAACAAAAGACACTTTTATAAAATTTTTTTTTAAGCTTTATTTAATTTTAGACCAACATTTTTTTACATTAGTAAAGAATAACCATTCAAAAATTCTTCCTGAAACTATCCAAAAATATTCGACGCTGAGGTAAAAAAGTGTAATGCCTCGAAAGCACTTTTTGAAACCGGTTTTGTTAAAAAACTACTTATCCGATTGCTACCAAATTTTTCACACTTAACCTTCCTATACTCGTGCATTGGTCTCTCAGACCGACAAATCAATAATTATGTTTTTTCAAAAATTAAAGTCACTGGGACTTTACGGTATTCAGTAGCTTCTTCTTGTTTTGTTACTCATTGTTTAGTACATTGCGAGTGCAGGTGCCGAGTAGAAGTGTTATACTTTATTACAGTTATCGATCTGTGAGACCGACGCAAGTATAAGTGTTTTTAGGTAAGTAATTTATATTTAATTTCAGAACATAACTCAATGAAATATATTTACTTATTACAGTAGTGTTTAATACTTATTCAGTATACTGCGCAACATTATTTGAGAAAGGTCAGCCACTTTTGTTACCACAATGGACAAAGAAAGAATAAGGCCGCTGTTACAGTGTGAAGATTCCAATTCAAGTTACAATGACAGAAGTCACTCAAAAATTAATCAAGCAGATCCTTGTTTATTCCATTCGTAAAAAAATCGTTACGCACGATACAACTGCAAGAACTGCAAAAAATATTTTGGTCTCGAACACGCAGTTATGATATGCGATGATTGCTATAAAAATAACCCACAAAATGATACAGGTTAGCAGCCATTTTGCCCACCATATCTCACTATGATTTTCTCATGGACGTTGGCCCACTTTACATGAAAATCACATTTTAACATTTTTTAATGGTAGCGTTTTCGAGATATAAATTTCTGAAATTTTTTTTAAATTTTCGAAGCTTTTCTAATGTTTTTCACTATAACTTAACTTAAAGGTAGCTTAACTTTAAAGGTTTTATTATTACAAAGTTTTGAGATCGGCTCAGTAGTTCAGAAACTAGCGATCAAGGGCGTCCGCAGGATATGTTATAGGGGGGAGGGGGCAAAGGCATAGAGGAGTCTGGAATGCACATAAAGGAAATGTAACCTATATAATTCTATTTTCTGAGATTTTTTATACTAATTTTGTTATCATGATACGCTGGTTGACACGCGCTTGTACACATAAGAAAATTATATATATTTCAAATATGGGGTAAAAATCTTTCTCGTATCTTTTTTCCATATAATTTCAAAATTTTTTTTCGCAACAAATATTCTTAGTAATTCAGTTAATTTTATTAATGTGAAGTCTTCTTTATTCTTAAATAAAATCACACTAATTATTATTTAGCACCAAGTTTTCCTGTTTTTAAATAAAAATACAAAAATTTCCCAATATTTTTTTTTTAAATTAATACAACCAGCAAGATTTTTAGACCATTTTTTACAGTTTTGGAGTCCTTTAACTCATAAACCAATTTCGAGATGCCTGAAATTTATCAGATTTAGATTAAGGAGGTAAAAATCCATATAATCTGCAAAATTAAGAATTAGAGTTGTCGCTATTCTTGAAATGTTCCCCGCATGGACATCAACTGACTTATTTCTTTTTCCAACATGCATCAGTTCTAGAAGCATGCAAGTTACTAAAGTCTAGTTTGGAAACATACCTTTTATATGAATTATTAAAAAAATTTAATTTTTTTTTAATTCAAAACGTATGAATAAATATATAAAGAGGTACATGTATGGATGGTTTTTGTGCTCCATTTATTTTCTAAACATATTCCAGAACCTCCCTGCAAAGCTTGATTCTGAATCTTTTATGTAATATAAGCACGTAACGCGAAAAAATCCAGTAAATTATCAAAATGGGTGGACGCCTGTTAAAAACGTGAATTTGAAGAAAGTATAGTATAAAATAAATGTTTCAAATCGAGTTTCCTATTTAAATTTTAGTCATAACAAAACTTTTGACCAAAAGATATTCTCTTTTCATTTCATTTGATTTCATTTTTTATTTTATTCTTTGGATAATGATTCGTTACTGATTAAAAGAATAATAGATATCTTAAACTTATACAACAATTTTCTTATATTTAATTTAAACGTAGATATTTAATTACTTAAACAATACTGTTTACTAAATGACTCATAGCATCCTTAGAGACAGAAAAATCTAAGTAGTAGCCAACATTTATATTATTAAAACAATGCAAGGCCCTATAAATAGGAGCGTTTGCAGCATAGTTAGAACGGCAAGTTTTTAAATGGAATATATCATTATTTCTGAGTACTCTAGCAGGCATATTAAAATCGATTTTTTCCAGAAGTTGAGGACCAGAAATTATGTCATAGACGAAAAGTAGTGAAGGTAAAATCCTTCTACTTTCTAAGGATTTAATACTAATTAAAATGCATCGCTCACTAAAGAGGGTAGAGGGACTTTAGGACTAAACGTTCGTAGAGCAAAATCTAGTAAAACATTTCTGTACACGTTCAATGCGCAGTATAGAAAGGATACCATATGACAGATGCATATTCTAATCGCGAGCGAACAAGATTGATATGCAGTGTTTTAAATGTGTATGTGTCAGAAAAAGATGAAGATTGACGACGGATAAAAGCTAATAAAGCATATGCTTTGGAATCCGTCCTTACATAGGGAAGCTATGAATTTTTTTAGTGGAATACCTAAATTCAGATCTTTGACAATTTAAACATTTTTCTTACTTTTAGTGCACGAATGAGATTTGTTTCATTTGTCGAGATTTCTAACGTTTTTTTTTTAACCGAAGAACGATAGGGCATTGTTTCAATAAAATATTGACCTGATCTTACATTTGTGCTACCCCAGATATGTAGTGGCTTTCCCAATTGTATTTCCCAAAACACCCAGTAATAAAAATTAATATTTACAAAATAAAAGAACAAATAAATTCGTGGAATTTTCTTGACTTATTCTAAACATTATAAAGAAAAGTGGCATTCAAAACGTTATTAGTTTTTTCTGTCCCTAAAAAATTAAAAAGGTGTTGCCAAGGTAGAAGGTTATAATATCTTTTATAGGTTCAAGGTAAAAATTCTTTTTTCAGGTCGTCCAATTAGAAATATTATGGAAGATAAGGTCTGAGTCTTCCAGACATGCCGATTTTACTTAAAAACATTTTCTGAACTACCTGTTTTTATAAAAGGTTATAAATAAAAGTAGTATAAAATATGATGATGCCCGATGATGGTACATCGGTTTATACTCACCTATATAAAATACACACTTTTTGGTGGTTTTGAATTAGTTTGAAAACAAACGTTCGCTTATACGAAGTGAATAATTTTAGTTAGTATAAAAATTTGTAAAATGAGTAAAAAAATTCGAAAGTGCGAGTGCGTACACCAAACAAACAATTTTTGTAGTGTGTGCGGTGAATTTATGGCAAAAAGAAATGTACGCAAATTTACGGATGCGCTACAACAAAGTTATCTGAAATACTTTGGTATGCTACCGAATCTCACCGATCCATTGTCACCACAGTCTCTTTGGCAATTATCAGCAAATAAACTGAGGACCAAAAGAATGAATTAGTTTTTTTTTATATATCAGTTATATGTTTAAAATTTACCTGTTGTATTTCAGCCGATATATGAAATTCGACAAATCAATAGTTTGGAGAAAGGCATTTTGTCACACGAATGATTACTACTTCTGCCTAAGCAAATGTACTAGCCTTGGAAAGAGTTTGAAATGGAATTATGCCCAAGGGAATTCAGTGATGTTTCCGGTACCTCATTCGAGTGATGTTCCTTATCCAGTGTTTCCTGGTTCAGCCCTGATAAACATTGAATCACCAGAAAATCCGTTCGAATGAGGTGAAAGCGATTTAGCATTTGAGAAAGGTCCACAATTACTTTCCCAGCAAGACTTAAACGATTGGATTCGAGATTTGGAGTTAACGAAATAAAAATCAGAATTATTTGCATCTCGAATGCAACAATGTGGCTTCTTGGCTACACGTGTAAAAACGACGACCAACAGGAAGCGTCACGAATCTGACACAAAGTATTTTACGAAGGAAGAAGAAATTTGCTATTGCAATGATGTGTCGGGTTTGTTCAATGAGCTCCACCAAGAAAATATTCCAAATGAGTGGCAGTTTTTAATAGACGGGAGCAAAGAGTGTTTGAAAGCTATTCTCTTGCACAATGGAAATGAAAAGCCATCAGTTTCCATCACACATGCTGTAAATACTAAAGAAAAATACGAAACTTGCTGGAATACATCAGATATAGAGAATATTATTAGAAAATTAGCTCTGACCTCGAAGTTGTTGTATGTTGCGTGGAATGCAAGGAGGATTTACTAGAAATTGCTGCTTTATTTGCCTTTGGAATAGCCGCGCAGATGATCTTCATTATACACAAAAGGAATGGCCGAAAAGGATAAACAGCATATTCGGCGAAGCCAACATCAAAAACGATCCTATGGTGCAGAGAGAAAATATTATACTTCATCCGTTGCACATTGACGTTGACTCATCAAAAACTGTGCCAAAAAAGCTAGATAAAGAAGGTGCTGCGTTCGTTTCTTTTGCGATCCATTTTCACACATCTTTCATATGCAAAGATCAAAGAAGGCATCTTCGCAGGACCCAAAATTAAAAAGTTGCTAAAAGACGAAAAATTTTCATAACTTTTGTCTCCCGTTGAAGCTGCAACCTGGATTTCGTTCAAGCTGGTTGTTGCCAATTTTCTTAGAAACAACAAAAGCAAAAATTACAAGGGTATCGTTGAAGATTTGGTGAAAAATTATGAGGCAATGGGTATGTATTATTTTTCTATTATGTGTCTTTATATTAGTTTACTGTCATACATTACATTTTAATTTTTGCATTTTTTTTCATATTCTCAGCATGAGTAGACATGTCATTACAAATCCATTTCCTCCATTCTGACTTGGATTTTTTCCGGATAATTTGGGTCACGTGAGTGATGAGCACGGAGAACGTTTTCACCAACAAATGAAGGCCATGGAGGAACGGTAAAGCAGCTTCTGGGATAAAGCCATGATGGGCGATTAGATTTGGTCCTTTATACGAGAAACAGACCACGAAAGCTACAAAAGACAGAGTAGGAGTCAGAATGTTTTCAGAATTTTAAAAAATTGTAATCGGATGTTGGAAGACAGCTTTCATAAGACCAAATGAGACTATGCTAACAATAAGCCAGTAGCAAGATGCAACAAGATGCAACAATAAGCAATAGCTTTTAAAATATTTTTAATTTTATTCTATTTAAATAGTTTATTTATTTTTAATTTTTTAATACTTTGTAAGATAGGAAGTAATAGTTTGAAATTGTAATTTTTCAGTACACGAAATAAATAAAATGAAAAAATAAATTGAAAATTAATATCAAATGCTAAATAATAGCTGATTTGGAAAAATAAAGAAAAGGCATTTAAATTGTAGAAAAAGTTAAATTTTGGTCTTCCACTAAAAAGTTCATATCTTTACCATTTTAGCATGGATTTAAATCAAAAGTAAATTTTTTCTTAAAATTCAAAATAAATACAAAAAAATTCAAACAAATTTTATCTTTGCGCATTCTATTTTTCTTAGAACGATTTGTGTATTTTTGACCCCGATTTTTTCCAAAAAAAAAAAGTATATTATTTACATATAAGCATCGTAGTATTTGTAGTATGGGCCGAGCTCAAAACTTTGTAAAAACAAATTATATAAGGTTTAATTAATTTTAAGTAAAGTGTTTGTTTGGTAAAATCGGTCAATTAAAACTCGATATATGTATAGTGGAAAATGTAGGAACAGCTCCGAAAATTAAAAAAAAAAATCAAAAATTTATATTTAAAAAACGCTGGCATTCAAAATTTTTTTAATTATGATTTTTGTGTTTAGAGAGCAAAAGTCCATGAGAAAATCATCAATCAACTAGTATGATTAATATTTAGTTCTATATAACTTTTTATTCTCAATACTTTCATGTATTAAGAGTTGTAATATTTTTTTTAATTTATTTTCTTCAATTGTACCTCTTCTGTACAGCAAACACCTCTAATGCTTAAAAAGCATTTTATTAAAATAGTGCAAACGAGATCAAATATCGGTCTGAGACACCGTGCGCGAGTATATGTGTAATGCCTTTGGGCGCGAGTATATGAAGGATAAGGACTCATTAAGGTGCGTTTAATCGTTCGATATTTTTCCTTATACATATTTTTTTTATTACTCAATTTTGTGCCCAAAAAATTAAAACTTAATTTCCACGCCCGCCATGTTGCTAAAACTAATTTTTTTCTAAAATCAACAAACTCCTACCTAAACCAAAAAAAAATAATATTTTTTCAGAAGAACCAGTCTCCAGATATCTTGCTTACATCAAATTTAAGATCTTTTGCGGCATTACACTTTTGCACCTTATTGACGAATATTTTTAGGCCAAAATGTCAGAGATAAATCTTGAAGAATTATACTTTAATAAATTAAAAAAGGGTTGGTCTAAAATAAAATAAAGCTTAAACAAAATTTAATTAAATGTCTTTAGTTTTTCGAAAAACTCTCGGAGGTTGTAATTATGTTAAATAGAAGAACAAAATTTAGCGAATTCATTTAAAAATAGGAGCTTTAAAATACTATTTATATTACTTTATATTAGGAAAAACATAAAAAAATTTATAAAACTCAAAATAGATGAGCCTGCTGTCTGTGTTGATTAGTATGTAGAACTGTTGTTCCTATTTTGTTTTTTTCTTTTTATTAATCATTTCTCCATTTTTTGCGAATATCTTTGTTTCAAATGTTGAAGCTATTTTTACTGGTTGAAGCTGCAGGTGTTTTAAGTATTTTGACAATAAGGAGAAACTTTTAATTTCACATGCACTAAGTTAACAATAGCTGCAATAGTTATCAAAATAGTGTTACCCCCTAAAAGGCGGAGGTCGCTCAGAAGCGCCAAAACCTTGCCTATAACAACAGTTTCGCATTATATAAATAAATTCAATAAATTAAAAAAAAAAAACAAATTATATAATATTGCAATGAAAATCTCCATTATTTTTGCGGCCCACCATATGGCAACCCCTGACCTAGATAATATAAAGCTGAGAGTATTTCCATATCTGATTCCTCCTAAAGTACCCTCGACCAAAGATTCACAACCTCCAAATATTGTTACTTACTCCAGAAACGTAAGTCTGGCGGTTGCTGAAAGAAATAAGGCGGAGAAAATACTAAAATAATTTTTAAAAAGTAAACAGCAATGTTTATTAAAATAAATTTAACAAAAATTCGTGTGAAACTAAACTAAACTTTTCTTCAAATATGATATTAACATACCAACTAATTATTTTCTATACATCTTTATTGATAAATCAATTAAACCATTATCGCCACAATAGAGCGAAATATTATGATGTCTAACGAGGTAACAAAGGGAAAGGATGCATTAACAAAAGAACGAAAAGTAGCGAAAAAGCACAAAGCATCGCCTTTAGCAAGGCTGCAGGGATGCACGCAAAAAGAAGCGTTCGCTACACAATTAAATGCAGTAATTCACGCGCGTGTAGCAGCAAATAGACGTCCATTCGTCTGTCCATTTCTCCGTGCAGCGTCATGGACTTTGTTACAAGGCAAAAGAAAACATTAATAAGCGAAATAAAGCCATGAGCAAGAGCATTAAGAATACAAAGCAGACAAAACAAGAATAAAAAAAAAAACCAAAACGACTAAAAGACGAAAAGCGGATTCATGCTCACAAAAAATGCGAAAAAATGTTACCGCTCTGTTTTTTGCGCCTCGATTGTTCATTGTCCGGAAATTGTAACAAGTGCTGATATAATAGCGGAAAAATTTCTAGCTTTAATGATGGCGCACAGTGTAATTTTTTTAATTTTGGGAGGACAAACCTCATATCGCAAAAAAGTAACACAGCTAGAGACATGGGCTTCCGCAGGATTTGTTCCGGGGGGGGGGTGGGGAAAGGCATAAGGTAATCTAAAATGAATATAAGTAAAATGTAAATTTTATTATGCTATTTACTACGATTTTTGGAACTAATTTTGTAAACATGATACGCACACTACACCGGTTGACACACGCTTGCGCATAAGAAAATCTAATATATTCTAAAGATAGTGTAAAAATTTTTCTCGAAATATTTAAAGATTTGATTTAGTTCTTTTTTTCATGTAATGCATTACAGTAATTTTTTGCTAAAACAAATATTCGTTACAGTTTAATAAATTCAATAATGTGAGGCCTAAATCCTTAAATGAAATCGCTTTAATTACTATAAGCCCCCAAGTTTTCAACTTTTAAAATAAGAAAACAAAAATTTCCTAACAATGTTTTTTTTCTAACAATCTAAATTCTTAGGCCATTTTTTAACTTTGGAAGTCTTAAACTCCTAAACCAATTTTGAGCGGGTTGAAATTTTTCAAATCTGGATTTAGGAGGTCAAAACTCATATCACTCGTAAAATTAAAAAGTTTCAGCTTGTAAGTTCCTGCAATCGAGTACGGAAACATACCTTTTATCTGAATGATTTAAAAAAATTTATGTTTTTTTAGTTCAAAACGTATGAATAAATAAATAAAGAGGTACATGTATAAAAGATTTGTTTTGGGTTTCATAAATTTTCTAAACATATTCCAGAACCTCCCTGCAAGGCTTAAATAAAAAAATCGTGGTTTAATAAAATCGAATACTAACAAAACTTTTTCCAAGTAAAAAAAAATAATAAAATTTAGGCCTTGCTTTCATTTCAGTACAAAAAAAAGGCAAACATTAAGGGTCCAGCCTGTTTAAACAAGCCGAAAAATATGCAATATTCATTAGACTTTTTTGGAAAAAGTAAATAATGTAGGTACTCTAAATTTTTTAGGTATATTTACAGTACTTTGAAGTGATTGTATAAGATTTTCAGATTATAATCAATATTTATTTAATGAATATACATACTACAGCATGCCACGGGGTGACGTGGACCATTGCTTAAAAAACAAAAAATCAGAATATTTTCCTATATCATATAAGCGCGATTACGGTAAAGTTATTGCAATTTATATTGAAAATGTTCGTTACTTTTTTGTTGATAAAAATTCCAATATGAAATTTATTAATGGATCCATTGATAATTTAATAACTCGAATTTTGACAAAAACAACATAAAGATTCGTTAAAAAATTATTTTCTATTAAACCTTTAAGAATGATATTTTACACAGAAAGCTATCAAAAAATGAAAAAACTATATAAAAAATTTTTTCGTTACAAAAAAGCTAAAAAATTCGGTAAATATTCGGAAATTTTTGGCCGAAGCCGAAGATTAAAAAATCGGCTGAACTCTCATATAATTTCGCTATGCACACAGTTAGAAATTTTGTAATAAAATTTAAACTTTTCTGTGCTACTACTACATATATAAGTTCACACCATCTTTGGTTTCAAAGCTAGTATTTTTTAAATACTAAAATATGGTTTTAATACAGCTTTGGTTCTAAATTTCGTACAGGCATAGATTAAAATCCCTTTAGGAAACAAAGAGCTTCAAAACCACTAGCAAAACACTTTACAAAACCACAATAGCGCTTTGTTCTCGCTATAAATAGAGCTTTATTTAACATTGTCATGTCATTGGAAAGAAGACCTTTGTTCTCGCTAAAAAAGTGATTCTAAAAAGTGCTTTGCTCTCCTTTCGGAAAGAGCGCCTTCTTTGTTCGCAGCTGCATTCGCGACTTCATTTTCGATGGCGTATATTTTTGCCCGATGTAATATTTTACAATTACGTTTTGAATATCCAAACCACTTACCACTAATTGTATTACCTTTTTTATGAAAACATTACAATTTAACACTTTATAAACGTTTTAACCTTATTTTTTCATTCTTTACTGCAACATTTTTTCATGAATTAAACTTTTTGTATAAACAAGTGATGAATTATGATGAGAAAACAACAAGCGATGTTAGTGATGAGAGCACGATTAGTCAGCAGAGTAAACCAAATAGCTTTTTTAAGCTTAATTTGAAGTGGGAGCAAAGCACTTTTCAAAAGCACTATTCATAGGCAGAGTGAAGACCTTTTTACTTGCTTTGTAATAAAGCACTTTAAAATTTCCGATAGAGAAGCTACAAACAAACATATAACCCAAATCGCCTTATACTGAGTCTTAGCATTTCCAGGCTAACTTTTTACAGGTCTAAATCTATATTTTGTATCCAACTGTACTAGAATTAAGTCTAAATTGTATAAGAACAAAAAATAATACAGATTTTTCTCCAATTTAAACTAAACAGCAAAAAGAACGCTGTAAAATTTATTTTGTACTTAAATTTTAACCCAAAAATCTAAAAAAGATGTAATATTTATATGGCTAAAATTTTAGTACAGTAGAGTTTTATTTATGAGTGAGTATTTGCAAGTTTAAATCTTTAATCGTAAGGTTTGAAAAAATGCAGCAATATTTTGCTGCGACTAAAATTAAGTCCAAGATTTTTAACCACGTAGTAAATTTGTCAACTGTCAACTATTGGGATTACATATATTTAAAAGTTTTCTTACTTTAAGTTCAAGTAATTTCTAATTTAACTTATTTAAATACTCATTTTAAATGTTATTAAGATGGAAACTTATTCAGATACACGACTAACCTTTTTTAGTTTCTTGTATTAGCATCCATGTATTAAAGACTTCAATTTGGAAAACACAGACAGTATTGTTTTCCTGATAAGTGTTAAATTACTTTAAGGTGACATTGCAATTAATAATTGTAATATAGGTTGAAGGGGCAAGTACTTTCATTAATATGCACTTTGATTTTTTTGGTTCTGATAAGATCACTCCAGCAGAAAATGACTACTTTTTTGTCGCGAGAAGAATATGCATTACAAAAACGTTTTTGGAATATTGTTTTTTAGATTATTTAAGGTTAAAAAAAGTTTAGCCCCCGTATTCATAAACATGTTTTAGCGATAGTTATACAGTGAAAAACTTTTTGTTATTATAAACGTATTATAGCATCAACGTTCCAAGATTATTTTAACGATCGTCAAAATCAGCTGTTTGGCAGGAAATACAAACAAAACTTCGGAAAACAGAAAAATGGAATAAAAAGGAACTATAAAAAAAATTAAATAGATAATGGCTCAATAAAGGGAACGTTCCCAAAACTGGGATCAGCATGAAAAGGCAGGTAGGCCACTTCTGATTAAACTCCTTCAAACAAGCTCTTATCAAGAGGTCTTTGCTGAATCTGTATTTTTTCTGGAACTCCTTGTCGCTGTTTTCTTCGAAGTGGTTGATCTTTGTTCTATATATCTTTCTGCACTTTGGAATAGGATCCCCTTCTTCCACCAAAGCGCAGATATTCAAATTACTGATCACGTCCATTGTTTTTGAATTTTTGTTTACTTTTCACTTCACTTTTTTTGCTGTTTTAAAACGTAAAATTGCTTGTCAAAATCAGCTGTCCAGCGAAAAAGTTTGTTTTTCGTCAAGCTTTCAGTTGAAGCTTTCAGTTGAAGCTTTCAGTCAAGCTTTCAGTTGAAGTATTGCTTCAACAATTTTTTAGTTGAAAGTTTTCGTTATTATATTTTAATTTAATTTTAAATAAGAAACTGTGTGAATCAAAACCTGAGGAAATCAATGAGCTGGAACAGTTAATGTGCTGCAAAATTGGTGACATGTTTTGCCTCGTCACAACTGTTAGCGCCACAACTTATATGTTGAAACAAAAGCGAAAATTGTTGATAAATCTTATATTGTCGTGCTGTTATCGCAAATGTGTTCCGTTGCAGAAAACGAAAGGACCAATGCAAGTTGTTGGCATAACAGCGATTGTTTGATTGAAGATAGAGTTGCATACATAAGGATTTCCTAAACTTTTCACAATGAAAATTCATTTAAATTGAATGGTGAAATACTAAGCATTATCTGATTTCCATTTTCCTTGAATTACATTACGAAATAAATTTTTTTAAATTATTTTTGAACTTTTGATGTATGTTTTCCAATTATATTTTATTGTATAATAAAATAAAAACAAAATTTGTCTTTGTTTGATTAAAAAAATGGTTTTTATATTATAATCATGACAGCTGAAATTATTTTTGTTTGACGATATCATACATTTAATGCGTTGCATTGAAAAGCTTTCCGTGTAAATAGATTTCAAACTTTGACACATTTTCACAATATATTAAATAGTGTAATATTCGCATTGGTTTTGTTTTTAAATTCAGTTCTTTCCGAATAAAAACTGTTTTGTTCAAATTCAACAAAAATGTGATGAGACTTTTGCCCTTCTTAAATAGAAAAATCACACTGTGCGGCGGCGGAGAGTGTTGCAATAATCGTGCAGAAATAATTTACAAAAAATTAAAAAAAAACACACTGGCAACAGTGGCGAGTTGCAAGGTGATGTTGTCGTCTTTCGTTGTTGCCTAAACTGTTTTTTTTCTCTCTGCAGCAAGCTGGTTTAGAAGACAAAACATGAAATGAAGAGCTTTTGAAAACTGTTCCTTGCAGTAAATTGCATCAGTGTTGCATTTAATGATGAGTGAAATAAGTGATAGAAGTGCGAAGGCGAAAACGTTTTTCATTTAGTGCAATTTTGCACTTTTTCTTTGAGTGTTAAAATGGCACGGAATTTATTGGCTTTAATGAATTGAATTGAATTCCAAGTGCAAGCATTCTATTTCATTGTATTTAATACCAAAGTCATTTTCTCTCGCTGATTTTGGAAAAGCGAAGAATTTTATTTAAATTGTAAACTCAATTACAATTCACTATTATAAGCTATTGAGAAATATAATAGAGATCACAAAAAAGATCAATGTGTAACTAACATCATTGTTTTGTATTTATTCGTACCTAAAGCGTAAATATATACCAGGATTTGAAATGGCTAAAATAACATAATCTATTTAAATCTCCACTTTACACAACAGCTCTTGCCAATTCTATTTTAAAGAATTTATTATGCACTCACTGTAGTGTTCGGAAAGCAAAGAAGTTATAGAAAGGAAAAAGTAATTTATGGCATAAACACAACGATTTACTCAATCAAACTTTAAAAAATAGCAACAATCCTATAACATGAGTCCTATAACATTTAAAAATTTCTTTCAAAACAGAGCAAAATCAAGTAAGTCTTAGTAATATATAACTTTAATACAATAGTATACAAAAAAAAGTATAGCAGTGAGAGAACTGCCAAATAAAGTAAAAACTTAAAGCTATAAGATAACAGTTGAGCCATTCATAAGTGCATCGGAGTACAAAGAACAACATTCAATTTTATTCGTATGAAATGCATTCGTTTTCTTAGTGTTTTCATATAAGAACAATAATGACATAATTGAAATCGCTTAATGATATACTGAAATTGAGTAATTGCTTATAACTATTATTGCAATTTTTTTCAAGTTCAATTCCCTTGTCAATATCTTCTTCTTCTTAGTTAGCGCTACAACCGTATGTCGGTCTTGGCCTAATCTAAGAATTTCTGTCTCTCGGTTTCTAGCGCCAGTTGGAAGTTCCAAGCTTCGTCAGGTTGTCCTCTACTTAGTCTTTCCAATGAAGATGCGGTCGTCCTCTTCTGCATTGACCGCTGCTGGGTACCAAATCGAATATTTTCTTCACTGGAGCATCGTTTTTCATGCGCTGAACATTAGGGCGTATCGAAAAATTTAGCTCGTATTCTAAGAGGTCTCAAAAGTTGCATATTGTGGTCAAGATCTCCTAAAAAATTTTTAGAAAAAAATAAGGATGTCTTCCTCTCCCGCTAGCACAAAGTTGTTTTTTAAGAAAACAGTAAAAACTTACGTTCTCAAAATGCTTTAATTTTTGTTAGAAAATCATATAGGTCTTTAGGTATAAGTAAATAACGACTTTTACTAACAATATCTTGCCAAAAAACATGCCATTCTCGATTTCTACCCACAAGGTCCTGTGTGAGGGATATTCTAAACTTAAGGTACACTCGAGGTAGTACAGAACTTTTTATTGCATTCTATTTAATTTTGATTATAGTGTTGACGTTTTTCTTCAATTTGGCTAATTAAAAATTTGCATATTTTTTGCATAGACATTTTCTTGTTTTTGAGAAATGTATACTTGAATGCAATTATTTAACTTTTTCAAAAAAAATAATATAAGATTTTATATCTTGGGCACCAGAAGTGGTACCGAAGATAATTTCCTTAATTTACATACTTCAAATATTTGCGATCATCACCCTGTCCAAGAGTATCAATTTACAACACCAGGTTAAGACCACGATTCAGCAAAGCGATTTAAATTTGAAGTTGATAATATGAACACTTTTTTGACTTTTTACATATTACTCGATTGTTATGCACTTTGTTTGTTATTTAATTGTCCTTAAAAATGCAATCGGATAAAAATTGCTTGAGTTGTGATATTTCAGTTTTTGAAAAAATTTCCTTTTTTTGTTTTCGTAAAAATCTTTTAAAAATTTCAATTTTGAAAAAATTGCAATGAAATGCTGTAGAAATGTTTTCTGAAAGAACATTTAACACAAATACAAAAATTAAGTGATTAGGTTACATAACTTGGTCGTTATGAAATTTTTTAAAGAAGTGTAACATTGTGTAAATTACGAGTTTGGGTATCTTTACGAAAAAAATTTTCAAAAATTCAGAAATAGAGAATTTAAAAAAACGACTTGACAGGTTACTCTGGCATAGTCTTAAACTATTTCGAGCAAAAAAATTACAAAAATCAAAATTCGGATGAAAAAGTTTTAGCTGTTGAAAAATTTCAAAAATTTTTAAAGTTTCTGTTTTTGGCATTTCGAACACAAAAAATCGTTAAAAATCGATAAAATTTTTCTTCGCATTAAAAATTACTTCAATAATTAAAAAAAAAAATATTTTAGAAATTACTTCAAAAAAATTTAATTCCAGGGCTGCCAACATATCAGAGCCTAGTTTTAGGGTAAACTTTTAATACAAAAATTAGCGCCAATATATGAACTGAGAATATATTTTCTTGCAGTTGATAGTCTTTTTTAGATAGAATTTCTGTGAACCTATAAGGAGAAAAAAAATAATGTTTTAAAAGAAAAAAGGTTATATATAGAGTGCATTCCGTTCCAAAGATAAATGTTGAAAAAATAGGCACCAATTCCTTCTTCGTTTTTGTTAACGTTTGCGTTTGTAAGAGATTTAATTAAATCAAACTGAGAAACAGAGACTAAAAATGTTCTACGATGTCACTTGCGTAAATAATGCAATTAAATCTTGAGTTGCTTGAAGTTGCCAACTCTGTTTCTTATTTGAAAGAATCACTGGAAAAAACTCAAAGTTATGACACTCGGCAGTAAAAGAAGAAAGATCAAATAAAACAAAAATAACTTTTATTACAATAAAAGTTGCGAAAAACTTTTACTTTTTACCATACCTACCACTTTCTTATACGCTCGTCTTCATTCCTTCCAAAGAAATATGGATGAGTTTTATTTGAATTTCATCCTATGTATGTGTGAAAAGTCACGCATATATGATGATATATCCTGGTGCCTACCTGAGTAGTATTCTCCCACACATTGTTCTTCCTCGCTGCACACTTCTTTTCGGTTTGGAAAATATTGTCGTTTCTCATTAGCAAGTTTGCAGCAGGAAGTAAAAAGTTGAAAGGAAGTTGCAAACAATTCAGTTTCAATTTGATGCTTTATAAAAAATGCATATGTTTTGACAAAAGTTATGAGAACTTAAGCAGAATTGAGAGGACAAACTTTTATCATCTTACTTTGAAATAAGAAATTATTTCTATATTTAATAAGCATACACAGAATAAAATAAGGAAACATTTTGTGATAAAATGTATTGAATGAAAATCTTATTTTTTCCGAGAATAAAAAGTTTTATATTGCTTCGAAGCAGATACGTGCATATAAGACATGGTCTGAGAAGTAAGTTAAACTTGAATAAGTTTAAATAATGGTATAAATTACATTATTTCATAGAAACATTTACCAACTTCCTGCACAAGGTTGTTATTGTGGCAACGTCAAATGATAATAAGGATCTTTCATAGGATTTCTTTAATTATTTTTGAATGATCATTAATACATTGCATTTCTCTTCTTTATGAAAATCTAAGTGAGAGTTGTAAAATTTAAAATTCATGAATTTTTTCTCACATATAATGCACTAACACATATAATTGACCAAATTGACTCATTTATTTGACTTTTAATGGTTTTCGTTAAAATATTAAATCTAAATAATAACATCACCAAAATCAAACGTCCGTACATGATTATAAGCAGACTCAAATGAGCATATCGTTACCTTAATATAGAAAGGCCCTAACTCATTTTTTGTTACTTTACAGGAGATGGGAAAAACTTATTAAAAATTATAATTTTGCGGGTCCGAATTTTCTTGAAATGGAGTTTTTATTTAAGACACTAACCAATTCAATGCTGTAGCAATATTTTTGCAGCAATTTTTTTTATAGCAATTTTTTTTTTGCAATAATTTGTAGAAAAATTAATTTTGAAAAAAAAAATGAGTTAGGGCCTTTCTATATTAAGGTAGCGATATGAATGTATATGCAGCTGTTATAATTGTAAAAAAAAATTAGTTCAAGAAACTGGAACTAAAACTCGACTTCTAAAAAACAAGCTCTTAAATTTATGAAACAAGATAATGCTCTCATCTGAAATTGAGAAAACTCATCATTATCTCATCAATTTCTCATCAGTATTTTTTGTCTATAATTCAAAATGCAATTGCTGGACTATTACATTCGTTTCACTCGGTTGATTGAGCGCCTAAGGAGAAGCAACCAATTATCTAACGGAGTTCCTGAATTCATTGGATTTTCCAGAATTACCACAACATATCGCTACCTTAAATTAAAAAATTCAGGAGACGATTTCAAAGGTATAACATCAAATATCTTCAAAAATTCCCTATGGATTCTATCCAGTTTTGGTTTGAATATAATCTGAATATTATATTTTCATTAGCTTATGTTGAATTTACTGTGTTACAAATTTACAAACGTGTTATTAGACATTTTGCTTCAGAAGACATTTATGGTATGTTACATTTTGTCACAAACAGTGATTTTCTTTGATTTTACGGCAAAAAGCCCACTGAAAATATATATAATTTCATAGCGGAAAATTGCTTGTGATAAAATCTCAACAAAATTTTTTATTAAAACAAACGAACAGCTATTAAAAAGCATATTAAATTTATTACAATAAAAAAATTCTTTAGTTAACGAAAATAAAGATTAAAAAACAAAAACATCCATAATTCTTTATTATTATGTATGATAATGATGTTATCTATGTGTCTTTGAATAATTCTTCATAAAAATTCTGATTACTCTGTGAGTCGAACTAGCACACCATCATTTTATAAATCTTTTTGGGTTTTAACCTTTAGCTGTGGAGTTGGTGGTAAATTTTACCCTCTCTTTTAATTTTTTCGGTTTACTCTCTTCCGTTACGCTCTAGCAATTTAATTCTCTCAGTATCTTCTTAAATCGTTCTCATTCATATTCATATTCCGTTGTTTTTACTGTGATACATATAGCACGAGCGGAAGCATTAAGGTGCTAAAGTAAATTTTACCACTCGTCCAAGCTTATGAAAGTTTTTCTTTGAAAATATTTTACCACCACATCAACGTAAGCGTAGGTATTCAATATAAGCAATTTGACCACACGTCCAACTTAGCTAGCGTTAGTTTATCATAGAATTATTTTTACCACTCGTCCGTTATATTGTTGGTATAAAATGATTTATGTTAATTAATTTTTATGATCTATTGAATAATTACATAAATTAAGATTGTGAGCTTTAGATCAAGTGAGTTTTCAAGAAGGCAACAACAACAACAACAACAACAACTCTGTATAGAGTCAATCACTTAGCTGACTAGACAGTCTGTTTCGGAAATCGCTACATATTCCTCATCAGTAGTCTTTGAGTGATTAAGCTGTGATCAACTCACTGTTTAAACTAGCATATGAATGTACAGATCCTCTAATTCATTCTCATGAATTGTATGGCTGCTTATCATATGACACTTCAAAGCAGGATGCCATTTTAGATCACCGCCATCAACTCTATCAAGGGTTGCCATCTGTTCTAGTTGCTTCTTCATTTATTTCAATATTCATTGGTGTTCGATTGTTTGTCGAAATGCACCATAGAAATGAAACGAGTTTTTGCTTCGCCAGAAGCTAGTGTTCTAACTGAAAGGTGGCTATTTTCACAACCAAATGTTCAATTACACATGGCTTTGACCGAAAAATCGATCAATTATTAGATTTATTTAATTAATTTGACATTAATTAAACTTATTTGGCCGTGCTCTGCCATAGTTAAGTTAATTAATTTTTATGATCTATTGATCTGTTGTATAGATAGATCTATATCTATCTATACAACTCTGTATAAAGTCAATCACTTAGCTGACTAGACAGTCTGTTTCGGAAATCGCTACATATTCCTCATCAGAAGAAGCAACTTGAACAGATGGCAACCCTTGATAGAGTTGATGGCGGTGATCTAAAATGGCCTCCTGCTTTGAAGTGTCATATGATTAGCAGCCATACAATTCATGAGAATGAATTAGAGGATCTGTACATTCATATGCTAGTTTAAACAATGAGTTGATCACAGCTTAATCACTCAAAGACTACTGATGAGGAATATGTAGCGATTTCCGAAACAGACTGTCTAGTCAGCTAAGTGATTAACTCTATACAGAGTTGTTGTTGTTGTTGTTGCCTTCTTGAAAACTCACTTGATCTAAAGCTCACAATCTTAATTCATAAAATGATTTATGTTTTATGCAGATCATGTCGAATTCAAAAAAATTCAGTGACGAAGAAATAGCATAACTCCTTGAAGGAGATGAGGAAGTCAGCGATGTAGATGATGAAATCGCCGATCCAAATTTCTACATTGAAGAGAGTGACGTTAGTGCCCAGTAGAAAAAGTAAGGAGTAAGGAGCAATTGCAGAAGCACTTCTTAGGCAGGTAGAGGGCCTTACCAACTGGTTTCTTTTCTTAATTATTTTTTATATGAAACGAGCCAACATGCAAGGCATTGCACTCTCCCTTCTCCAAAAAGAGCTTATATAAGTTGTTATGTGCAAGGGCTTCAGGAATGTCTTTGCGAGAACAATTTCCATAAAGCGTTTTAAAGAACAGTACTTAGAAGTGGTTATATTCAAGCACTTCTATAACAAGTTACACAGAAGTACTTACATAAGAGGTTATATGGAATCTATTAAAAAACACCTGCTTTCATCGCACTAAAACACACTGTTGTAAAGTAAATGTTTGATTTTATAATAAAATTATTGTAATTTATGTAATTTTTCAATGTTTTCAAAAGTACAGTTTTCAAATATGTATATGGATAATGGTTAACAATGAAGGATTAGGAATGTTAAGTAGAAAGTTCATTTATTTTCTTGGCGAAGCAAGTAGATTTGTGGACCTTATTTTTTGCAATTTTAAATCCTTTTTTTAATTCAGTTATATAGTTTTCTTTTGTTATGTAGATGTCCTGAGAAGCTTCTGTAAGTTAAAGTAGGAATTAGAAAAATGTGATGTTAATGCTATTGGTAGAAACTTACTATAAAATATATTATTGATCGCATTGAATAATTTAAAGGCCTCCTTTTTTTGAATGCCGTCATAATTATAATTTAAAAAAATGTCTGGTCCAATCAAATTGTGGCTGTTTTTGGCTATACCGCCTCTTTTGCATATTTTTTGTACTACGGTCAACTAAAGCAAAAAAGATTTTGTATTAAAAATTAAATAGAAGATTTGTTAAAAATATACCAAATCCTGCTCATTGTAATTTAATATTTCAGCTTCCAAACGCTGCAATTCTTCATTGTTTTTAAGAAAAAAAATTTGGGATGTTTGTGAGTGTTGTTTATTTTGTTGTGCTAGATCGCGCATTAGGACTTTCATTGAAGCTAATTCGCCTATAATAAACTCCTTTTGTTTTTCAACTGTTTCTTTCAGCTCTACAATGCTGGTATTTTGCTTTGCTATAACTGCTTTTATCTGATTGATTTAAAACTCAATATATTAAATCAAACCAAATAAAACATTGTTTTAAGTTAAATTATTATAAAATTTACTTTTTAACTGACTACTTTTTTGGTCATATGATTTTAAACCTCCTTTTGAAATGTTTACTCTCTGTAAAACGCCTCGATTCTCCGACATGTTTAGACTTAAGAAAAATGTTTTAATGAAGGAATAAAAATAAAACTAACAGCTGTGTAGAAGAGGAATGAGTATAAGAGTGTTTTCGTGTGGTAAGCACATAATTTTAGAGTAAATTTTATTAACATCAAAAATTTCTTCTTCGAATTCTAATAGCTCTCCTTTACAAATTTGTAGGTCTTCCATCGACTTTAAAGGTGCCTCACAGAAATTTTTAAATTTTGCACTCTAAAACCTTTGACGAGTCCATTATTTTTATCCGAAAACCCAGTTACTTTCATTGGAACAAAAGGCCTTATGCAGCAGAAATTATCCGGAAAGGTTGTGCTCAAGAAGTAGTTTTTAGTTTGGAAGCTTATAATTTTTCCTTTTTTGTTTTTTTTTAAAGCCCTTATCTTCGCCTTTTAATTCAATGTCTTGAACAGAATATTTGTTATAAACTTGTTGTAATATAAGTGAGTTTTCGAATTTTCCTTTTCAAAGATTGCATAAAATTTTCAAAATCGTATGCTGAAAAGTTTGTTGCTACACCCATATCTTCCACACTTTTACTTAAGTGAAGGAGGCCGTGCACAGTAAAAGTGACACTACTTTCGCCGAATAAAACCGGAAAATTTTGAACAAACAATTCCAGCATTTCGTTAGCTATTTGAATTTTTTTTTCGGGCATAAGAGGAGTTGATAGCAATCGATATGCTGAATGTAGCAACAAAAATTCATAGTAGAAGTCATCATCTACGATGTTTTTTTAATACTACTGGCCCAGTGTAAAGAATGAACTGACGAAACTCCGTAGCTTTCCATCTAAGAACTTCATCGAGAGATCGAGGTTTCCTCTGAAATTCTCTAGGAATATTTCCTGAAAGTGAAACTAATTTTGTTGATAGTAATTCTTTTTGATTTTTGTTGATTTTTGAGGTGCACTTTCCAGCTAAAAGCATGCACAACATTTTCTTTGTAACACCCAAGTCCACCAAGTGCATTGGCTCCATTGGAAACTGTGTTATCATGTTTGTACCAATCAGTTCTAGTGAAGTTGGAGTGTTTTTAAACATGTTTTGGTGAAATGACACTTGCTTCCGATCTGTAAAGTCTTTATTCGATCGGAGTTGCGAAGATACAGTATTAAATGTTGTCACATGATTTACTTTTTTACCTTCCTGGTAGCATTTGCTGGAGCCCACCAAGGCATTGTGACCGACAATACCACAAACGAATGATCGTGCCGGGGTGTCACATATAAAAGCTCTCAATTCTATTTGAAAGTCACGGTTTTGGATTATAATTCCATTTTCTCTAAGTGTTTTCAGTTCGTTTACTAAATCATGCAAGTATGTATCTATGTTTATTGGTTTTTTTTCCAAGGTATGTTCCAATCAAAAAACATTTATATTTGAAATATTGACTACTCTTCCAATTATTGGCCACAGACTTTCTAAACTACTTTTAAAAAGTGTCAATCTATCGATGTTAATATCCAGAATTATTTTCTTGTGCACATGGAACACACTTAATGGTAATTGAGACTTCTTGGTACAGTCAACCCTTCTGATTGCAGTACCTTTAGCAACGCTTGAACAGTTGCCCTTGGTGGATTATATTCATGATACCATTTTTTTAATTTGTTTTTTAAATCCAATTCGTTCAATTCGTCCAATTCAAAAGAATTCATTGCATTTAAGTTATTTGCTTCCAATATGTCATTTAAATTTTCACCGCATGAATTTACTGGGCTTTCAGACACAACACTTTCACTTATAATATCAATTTTATTTTTAACACATTCTTTTAATTTCTTCTGTAGTTCTCTTTTTTCCTTTAATATTTTTTTATTAATAGCACTTTTACTTATTCCTCTTCTACTCATATTTAATTTAAATTTTTTATTTAACTTTCACGCACAATGACATTTACAACTGCTGTCTTCAAAATATGTTCGACAATAAAGCGCATACAGCAATTTTCCAATATGAAACTTTTTCAATGAACACGTGTTCAGTTGTTTACCGTTATGCAGTAGCCATGTTTTTTAAAAATCTTTCTTTTGTTGCGCTCTTTCTTTGCCATTTGCTTTTAGATAAGCAAGAAATGTGTTCGACCCATTCTCTGCTCACTTCTTTTTTTCAATTTAAAAGGAGTTTCAGAATCAATGCAAATGGAGTGATTTTAAGACTTGTGGAGTGGTTGCTTTGAAGCAGTTATATCAGTGCTTCTGATAAGAGGGCTTGACAATTATTCTACTGGGTGATGAAATAAGCATAGAAAATTGTGTATGCAGAGAATCCGATGGAACTTTTGAAATGATTGCTGACGAAATTGAGGTCAAAGGTCAAGAAGAAACTGATTTTGAAGAAAACATACCAAACGTATATGCGTAGACTGTGCAAATACGGAATCTGAAGAATAAAAAACCTGCAAACAAGTTGATCTGCATTTTCTACAAATTAATTCTTTTTTAAATGATCTCTTTTATTTCTTTAAATATAGACATTTTGATTTTAAAAAACTCTTTGTAAGTTTTGAAGTTATTTTAATTTTTTATTTTTATTTTTTTATAAGTTTACGATGCAATGTTTTTGTACCATTAAAAAAAGGCTTGTGAAGTAAAGTGCCAGTTTTGTTGAACTTAAGAAAAAAAAGTTAAGATTGCGTGTTTATTTTTTTTTCAAGAAAAAAATTATTGCCAAACATTTTTTTTTTTCATTAACATTTTTTAGTAAAATAAAAAAGGGTAAAATTTACCACCACATCCCAAACTATGCCTAAAAATTTCAGCTCCATAGTTAAAGGTTAATATTGATAATTTTATTTAAAAGAAGTTATCGTATCGACCTGTTATGCGTCGCGAAATTTCTTTTGTAAGATATTCATAATTAAAATACCCGATTAAATAGACTAGTCTCTTTGCTTTTTTTTTCTCTACAGGTGCATTGGAATACATACAGCTAAAATAAAAACAATATATCGGAGACGATTGAGTTTTCTTCTTTTGTCTGTTTTTCCTTTGTTCTACATACTTGGTATGAATTAGTGCAATCGAAATTGTATCGCGTTCAACAATTGTATTTTCAATAAGAAAAATAATAATTTTGTTTAAAAAAATGTCGTAAGTCCATTTTTGGTGCACAGACGATACAATACATGCTCAAAACGATAAAATTTTGTGACATACGATAAAATTCATACTGAATATCTGGGAAGCTAGTAGGTTTGGGAAGCGACTGGTAATACCATTAAAAAGAGCGTGAGAAATTGATTATGAATATATAATAATCTCAAAGGTAAGGTAGCGATATGTTACGATTTGGATCTATTAGCATCATTCTAAGGAACATTAAGAACCAAAACTGTGCAATGGAACAAGACTGGTCGTGAAGCAACTCAAGAATAATGTCATTGAGGTAACGATACTTACAGCCCTATTCTGGCAAAGTATCAATTGTTACCCAGTATTTTTAATATTTCTATGTGTTTGCTGTAATCTATTGATTTAAAAAAAAATTTGAAGCTCAAAAAACTAAATTTTTACCCCAGACAAAATTTTTGGCCGGAAAATGAACTTAAAACGGCAGACAGGTAGTCTGTTTATTGGAATAGAAATGAAATTATTTTAACCCAATTTTGTCAGGGCAGGGCGAGAATTGTACCAAAACCAGCCAGTTGACTGCCACTGTACAGAACAGCAGACTGGTTAAAGGAGGCTCAAAAATATATATGAGAGCATGCAAGTGGTGTTCAGTGGAAGCCAATTGGCAGGGAATATACAGAGCAGAATACATGTAGGTAGGGGCAGGTATGGTATGGGGCATTAACATGGCATTGAATGCGAAATATTGGTTTCATTTATATATTTTATATATCTATTTTAGGTTATTTTATATATTTGAGCTTTTTTATTCAACTTATAGCTTTTGGTCCTTGGGTTTGTCGATTTTTTCGATTCACATAAATTTTGAACGGCTTTGATGTTGTGACATACAATTTTGAGTGAGATTTTTCAAACGTTAATTTCTAAGTTTTTTTTTAAAAAAGTTTATCTTTAGTATATCAGGTGTAAGCAAACCCAAACAAAGAAGGAAATCCACTTCTGTGGGTATAATAGCAATGTCACTAACACTACCAGAGACTACGTGTGCAAACAGTTTTATTGAAAAGAATGGTGAGTTTTAAAATTATTGCTGTATAAAAACATAGTGCAAAAAGCAAAAATTTAGCAGATTTCCTAAACGAAATTTGACAGAGAAATGTTTGTACCGTATAATCAGTTAAAGTTTTTAATTAAGATGATGAATTCGCTAATCACTCATACTTCCCAGAATCAAAAAATTGTGCATCAGACGAGGATAGTGAAGATACGATTGCTGGAAAAGATCGATTTGTTCTAGGATCTCCGGTATCAACATCTGAAGTCGTCACCTCAATTCTAGCATACGTTTTACGACAAAAACTAAGCGGCTCTGCATTAAGCAGTTTGTTGGAATTGATTGGTTCCATCCATATGTCCAGCATACGCCCATCTCCACTTATGTCTTTAAAAAACATTTCATAAAAATAAATACTGCTATTGAGTGTACGGCGCACTGCAACAACTGTTACAAACCAGTAAAAGGAAATGCAAGAAATATATTAGCAAAGGTGAATTCGGATATCTGCTCACCTTTTCAATAGAGGCACAGCTGCAAGCAATTATTTCTCGCCCAGATTTCTGCAAACAAGTGCTCACCATTTTAGCAGAAAAAAGAAAATGTTGACAGGCTAGAAGACATTTACGATGACGAACTGTATCGCAATCAATGCGAAAATAGATTCATGAATGACCCCAGGACTTTATCATTCATGTGGTATTTTGACTGAGCAGCATTCTATTTAACTTCTACTATTAACTAGATTTTTATGTAGTAATTAACAAATGTACTAAAAATTATTCAAAACCGACGGATCAAATGTTGAAGTCACTCATGTACACCAGTATAGAGCAAATTTCGCCACAATGTTTTAAAAAATTTATTTCGCATTACATGCAAATTATATTTCTTATGTTTTGTGTTCCACCAAATATGATTCTTAGTGTTCCACTAAATATGATTGAAAACGAATAAGGCACCTTTACCTTTATAAATTTTTAAATAACGTTTATTTATGCAAAATTTCGGCAAAAAATATTAATTGTAACTGTCAAGTCCACAAGTTAAACGTGAAAAGGTTTTCAAAAATTTCAAGTTAAAGCCAGTAAAAAGTTAGAGCTCAGAAGAGTTAGAAAGAATAAAAGCGTCTTCCAGTATAAGACTAGATGATTCTGTTGTCTAGAGAGCAAAACATTTTTAAGCTGCTAGACCATTTGAATTGGATGCCAATACAATGCTTGTTTTTAATAGAGTTCATGTGCATGCCAGTATAGGGCGAAAGTATTCTGTTCTGTAGACTTTTATGCCTGCCCAAAAATTTCAGTTCAATGTCAAAATAATGGTTTTATTCAACAGAGTTCTTATGCCTACCGTTTTAGTGCGTAGGAAGGCTGCTGCTGAAAAACAAAAATGTTTGAGCTGCTTGAACTGCCGTCTAATACAATGCCGAATTTCGACACACTGCCTTCTACTGACTTGTCCATGCCTTCATGCTGCTACTTTCTGGCAGCCTTTTTTGATAAAACGTAAACTGGCCACCACCACATTTTAACATACTGCCAGAACTCTGCTCATTTGCCACAATTATGCTGGTATACTGCCATTTTCCTGTCGAATATTTTGTCTGGGGTAATGAAATTGTGAGCAGGTGACAAATTTTATAAAAATTTTTATATTTGAAATCAAAAAATTACAAAAATATTAAATAACAATACTGGGTAACAATTGATACTTTGCCAGAATATGGCTGTTAAAGGCAAATTCAAGGACGGAAAAGTGTTTTTTCCGAGAATTACACTTATTTTAACCGATTTACTTTTCGAATGCAAACGCATTCAATTTCCGATTCGCCATGCATTCACCATGACAATTCATAGACCACAAGTCCAATCTTTGAAATTATTTTTATTCTCAAATCCCCATGATTCTCGCATGGTCAATTATATGTGGCATGTTCGCGTGTTAGGAATCATGCATCTTACTTACTCGCCGGACAATAAAACAAAGAACGTGGTATACCAAAAAGCATTGAATTAATTTGACATGACATGACTATATATCCAAACATCATACATCTGATACTTACAATGTCCAATTGCAATAAAAATTTTTTATTCAACTTTTTTTCAACTCACAATTTTTTGTCCAGTTGTAATAAGAACATGCAATTTATGTCTTAACCGAATAATACAATTTTAAGGATTAACTTATATCATACATCTTATACTTATAAATTTACTTAATCTCTTTATATTGCGTGTAAAAAAAGGATTCAAAATACTATTAACTCCATTCAAAATAAAAATTATTCAAAACTATAAATAATTCAATTGAATAAAAAAAGTATTTAAATTTTAGTGAAACTTTATATAAAGATAATATGGGTCAATATTGCGGTCACTATATGTATATAAAGGATACCAAGCCAAAATTTACCGCCCATAAATCAAACAAAATGCTTTACATCAGACCCTATAGGGCCCTTTAGTATATATATTTATACGGTATAAATATCATACGATATGGAAAAAGATTTACTTTAAACGCTTTTTTTAAAATGAACTTTTTGTTGTGCTTGCAGCTGGCTGTTTACTTCTGGAATCTAACACCCTTTTTTCCCAAAAATCCAAATCGAAAATTTACAGAGAGAAAAATTAATGTAAACAGGTGTTTTTCAAGTTTTTTAATTGCCCGTCATTTCTTTTTCCTTGACAATTTTTAAATAAATCCCGAAGATTCCTGTAAAGAGTAGTTTATATGACTCAGAGACTTCTTCTTTAAGGACTCAAATTTGGCGCCTTCTATTATCGAAATACGAAACAAAAAGTGAAAAAAATGTGTATTTTGGAAGTATTTAGAAATGCTATAATAATCCCAAAAAACTAGTATAAGTTTGATTTATAGTAAAATAGTTCCAAAATAAATTGTAAAAAATTATCGGTTTTCCGCCTGAGAAACTAAAAAGCTACCTTTAATAAAACGGAAATGCTAGAAAAAGCCACATTCGATATTTAAATTTATGCAATTTTCGAAGTAATGAGAAATAACTGTACAGTTCATCCAAGCTCGTTAAGAAAAGTGTAAATTAACAATTAAAAAAAGTATAAAAATATGTTTTTCTTGCTAACTTTTTCGTACCATTGTAAATGGAAGTAAATGTAAATGTAAGAAAATTGTTCTTGTGTTGTAAAATGTATTTTACTTCCGCAACATGCACACATACATGGGCGTCCAGAGGAGGGGGCGCTTGCCTCCCCACTAGGCAGTGAACATTTTATTATATCTTCACATGAAATCAAAAAAGTAAGTTTAAATAAAAAATTTTAAGAGAGATGAAAAAAAATTTCTGCATTCTAAGTTGCGCTTAAACTTAGGAATTTGAGAACTTTGTTCATAAAAACGTCGCTTTTAGTTGTAAACGTGTTAAGTTTTGCGAAACATGTATTTTGATATGGTGCATCATAATCAATCAAAAAGTCGATTTTAAGTTCTTTGTAACCTAAGGCTTTTTTGATTTCATATGACGATATGTTAATTATGTATTTAATATATTTTGAAGAGAATACAAAAATACTTTTTTTAGGATAATTTATAAATAAAGCTGAGCTAAACCATTATTTTTTTAATATTATGTTGTACCCGTTGCTGTAAGTCTGTGTTCATCTCAAGCGTTTTTGTCACGATTGCGACACCGCTCTCACGTTTTTTTTTTTTTTTTGCAGAAGGAACTAAAAAATACTGAACTTTGCATGTATTTAAATATATTCATTTATTTAATATTCAGTACTTTCAGCCGCGTTTAACAAAAAAGTGAGAGCGGTGTGCAATTGCTACAAAAACCGCGTAATGTGAAACGGCCTATTAAATTACGATACCATCTAATTCACCCTTGTTTCACAAACACTTTTCAATACGTATTTTTAAATTAAAAGATTTTTTGTACGAATTTTATCCATAATTTTCAGCCACGAATAGAATTCGTATAAAAGACGTAGTTGGGTACACATCGTAGCAACAGATAGCAAACTTTGATGATAAGCAAATTTGTGTTTTAAAGTCATTGTAAACAAGCAGAAGACAAAGTAAATAAATTAATAAAAAAATTAATGTTTTCCAAAAAGTCGGCTTGTTTTCCTATCACAAAGATGATCCAATTTGGATTTTTTTTTAGGTTTTCCTAAACTTAATAAAAAGGCAAACAATTCTGCATCATTTATATATAAGAAAGTTTCAACGATCTATGCCGGAGCAAAGCTTCTAATTCAAAAGTAAAAGAAAAAATTAGGAAATTTAATACAGTAGGCCAATTTTGGATCAAGGACTAATTTTTGCAAAAATCTTATATCATATTAAGCAAACGATTTTTCATTATAATTTGTTATAGTCAAAAGTTTTTTATGACATAAACGTAAATAGGAACTCGATTTGAAACAACCATTTTATCTTTCTTGAAATTCACGTTATTTAGCCGCGTCCACCCAGTTTCAAAACATCGATGTTCACTTGACAATTATCAATGTGTAAAAACATCGGTTATAATACCGATATATCGATGTATTTCCGATGTTTTTATTTTTGTATTAGGCCCAGTATTGAGGTTAAAAATTTAAGTATTTTTTTTATAGATTACATATTTTTTATTTGCACTCTATTATAAAATATGAAAGAAAGAATAATTTCTTACAAAGTATGGACGTAGAAAAATTTACAAAAATAAATTTTGAAAAAAAAAGAATCGACAAAATTTGTATATTTTTTATGAAAAATTCCTATATTTGTAAGTTTTCCTCCGACCTAAAATTACAGAATATACTTTTTTTTGTTGTTTTTGTTGTTAAAAAAGTAAATATATAACATGATGACTTCGCTTTAGGGATGCAAACTTTACATCGATAGGTATGTTTTTCCTTTTCAGACCGATGTATCGCTCATAAGAACATAGATGTCATCATCAATGTTTATGAAGGATATATCATCGATGACGATACTATCGATGTATCGTCTACATCGCTAGCCTTGCTCCCTGCAAGGAACATGTTAAGAAAATTTATGAATCTTTATTTATACATACGTTCTAAATTAAAAAAATAAATTTTTTACATCATTCAAATAATAGGTTAAACACCAATGAATATTGAAATAAATAAAAAAGAAGCAACTAGAACAGATGACAATCTTGGCAGAGTTGATGACGGTGATCTATAAATAGCCTACTGCTTTGAAATGTCATATGATTAGCAGCCATACAATTTAAAAGAATGAATTCCTAAATCTGCGAAGTCATACACTAATTTAAACAGTGAGTTAGTTGATCACAGCTTAATCACTCAAAGACTACTGAAGAGGAAAATCTAGCGAGATCCGAAACAGACTGTCTAGTCAGCTAAGTGATTGACTTCTTACAGAGTTGTTATTGTTGTCGTTGTCTTCTTAAAAACTGACTTGATCTAAAGCTCGCAATTTAATTCATGTAATAACTTCATAGATTATAAAACTAATTAACTGTTTACAAATTAGTACTAAAAATCAGAGTAAATAGCATTATATAGGTTGCATTTTGTTTTATGTTCAATCTAAAATTCCTTGATGCCTTTTCCCTCCCCCCCTAGAACAAATCCTGCGGACGCCCATGCACACATACATAGTCATTGCTTCTGTGTAAATGTATTATTTTAATGTGTGTTACTAAAGAAATGATAAATACCAAAACCAACAAAAACAACAAGAATAAAAACATGGACGCTAACCAAAGAATTGACCAAGCAACGAATTGATGTGGTTTCAAAATCCGGAGATGTTTTAAATGTTTTTATAGTTCTTAGAATAGAATTTGTATTGCCAGTTTTGTTTATGCATAAATATTGGGAGATACTTAGCGTATGGAGGTATGTGTAAATGTGTGAGAGTTGTGTTTATGTGTGAAATGTTATTTGCTTGTTTGTGTTTGTTGTTAGTGTGTTTGTGTGGTTATATTTAATATTGTATTTATGGTAAAATGCGAAATTCCAAAAAGTGGCCATTTTAGTGCATTCATGATTGCATTTGTATTCACGTGTATGTTGCAATTTGCATATACATGCATGTGTGTTTGTATGTGTGAAAGACTAGCTCGTGTTGATTGTTCATTTCTATATGAAATTTTTTAGCAAAGACTTACAAGCAAACTCACTTAACATTTTCTATTGTTAGTTTTTGAACAAGCTACACTCAAAGAAACTGCCGAAAATTTTTTTAAACTAGTTTGTGAAATAGTATCAAAAGAGGTTTCTGCTTTTAGCAATAAAAAAATGGAAAGTTTTAGCTCCTAGTTGGAAAAAAAGCCCTGATATATGTCTGCCGGCAACATGCCTCGGAAGGATAGGAGACAGCCGCTTATATCTTTTGTCTATAGGCATGTCCTATGAATTGCAGAAGGTATACATGTTTGCCAAATCTCTCGGCATTAATGCTGCTTTCATACCATGAGATGCATGCTGCATTGCTGCTACGGCAGTTCATTTGACAGACATGCGGTCCTAGGACATGCCTATAGAAAAAAGATATAAGCGGTTATGGAGGCGAGCATGTCTGCTGAATTTCCAAGCAATGTTGCCAGCAGTTGAAAATTACCATTATTCGGAAATTTGAACCTCTGCCGAGTGAATGTAAGTGAATATGCTCACCAAGTCGACCATTGCAGCTGTTAACTAATCATCGCTTAATTTGCTTCATTAATATAATTTGTTTTAAGAATAAACGTACGAGCACAGAGTAAGAAAATTAACGCGTACGCTTGATTATTATAAGAAATTAATGCAAAATACAGAACGAAATCAAAAAAAAAAAACAGAGCAAACTAAAAAAAACCAAAACAAAACTAAAAGCCATTCAGAAAAAAAAAAGAAATTATGTCTCTGATGGGACATGATTCAATTATTACAGGTTGTCCATTCGTTTGACAACACCCGTAAATATTTAAACAAAAATATATTCTCTCTCAAATATAAATGACAACCAGGGTTTTGTGGTCTTCTATGAAAAAAGTTATGTTTCAGTGTTTTGTTGTGTATTTTTTTAAAAAAAGTAGTTATTCTATATTTTGCTGTTAGCAGGAAAAAATAGTGTGCATTGCGTTTATAATAATTATTGCTCTGATAATTATTATTGAAAATTGTTTTTAAATTTTGTTGCGAGTGTTTTTGTTTTCAATTGAAATATAAATCGCTACTATTAAGCTGTAATTGTTAAAATAACGTGCGGTATTTGCATAACAGTGTATTTTGGTGATAAAATTCGAAATTATAATGTGCCAGTGGATCAATAAGCCGTCAGCGGTGGAAGTATATTTGCACAACAAAATATTGAAATTGGCTTTTTAAAAACTCACTTAAATTTTCTATCAAAACAAACAAGCAGTACAGAACGTAGTAGAAAAAGCAGCAGTGAAATGTAGCCTTGGGTATTTAGTACTGCGAAAAAGTATGATATTCCTGCAACTGATTACTTTGATGGCATTAAAAAATTACTCTTTTGCTCTCCTCTTCAATTTTACGGGTGTATATCTTCATTCTTGTGAGTAAACGTCAAATGAATGGACAACCTATAGTAATTGAATCATGTGATGGGATTTGAACTCACTACTCAAGATTCCAAAATACATGAATAAAAACTAAAGCCCTAGCCTACTGAGTCATTTGCACTCTTGTGATTTGGTTTAAATAATATATGTAACAGCATTGTTGCTATCAAAAATGCTTCGACGAAAACACAAAGTGTCGGATTATTACAACAATCAGGAAAATATTGCAGTTGTTATCCCTAAAGATTAACCGGAATTTTGCATTAGCAAACATGATAGTTTATTATGATATAGTTGTTATTATACTAATATTGAATGTATTAATGTTTTGCTGTAAAATAACATAGTTTTTACTGTACTGATGCTCTTTGTTTATAAATAATAATAATAGTAATGCAGTTCACTTAAAAGTAAAGACACAGTTTTTAAAATTTTAAAAATATACCTCTTAGCATTATAATTATAGCCTGCCACATTTCTTCCATCGGCAGGCCTGCTTTGTTTTTCATCTGGGTTGTTAGACTATCTAATAAATATACTTTTTTTTTAACTATTTAAGGAAAAATGGAATTAAAAATAGTAAACCATTTAAAACATTCATTTCAATCTATTTAATGCATAAAAAATATTCCAAATTGAAAAACGGACTCAAACTAAAAATTTTCAAAATGAGTGCATAGTTGTTGAAAGTGGCGAAAGCAACAGCAAATATAAAATAATATTATATGAAAATAGTTTAACTATTAAAAATAAAAAAATATGTTCTCTGAATGCATAAAAAGATCTGAGTTTAACATTTATAAGCAATGTTACAGGCTTTAAGCTTTAAAAATGGCTCACAAACTAAAACACTACAAAAAAATATTCCAAAAGAAGTAGCGATAAATCAGCTAAATTCATGACCATTTTACAAAATAGACACATAAAATATATCAGTGTAAAACTGTTGCGTGTACCATTGCTTCTTTGTATATTAAATTATGTGTATGTTGAGTTGAACATGAATGCAGCATTTAATTAATGCCGTAACATCGTCAAATGTTATAGCTGTTTATTATTTTTGAGCTTTGCTTAATTTGTTTTTGTATACAATCTTAATATTTAACTTCTCTTTAAATTCTATTTTTTCAGATGAAAATTGAAAAATTATGTGAAAGTAATTAAAACAACTTCAGAAAATCCAAAGTGTTTTACGTAGACACCTGCCGTGTGGGCTTAATTCTACGGTGCTCCATAGCGTGGGACCGAAATATTGTGTCGGCCAACGCCCCTTTGAGGGTTCAAAGGTACCAAATTAGCTAAATGTTGTGATGACATGTCGCAACCCTTGGCAGGGGTGGAGGCCTATCTAAAACCTCTTCCGTACTCTGGGGTACGGCACCCGGTTTGAGAATGCAAACCTACACCGAGCTGAGCAGCTCTACCCACGATATAGGTGATAAACACAATGCCACCACGAATCTCCCCGAAGGGCCGACCCAATCAGTCAACCTGGCGCATGCCAAGGGGCTACCGACTGCCCGTGGTACCAGCTTTCAAGTCTTTGGTCGGACCTCGTAGCATACTAAAAGCATACTACTACCAGTTTTAGCTCATCACAGCTCCGGACTGGTAACAAATCAAACAAAAAGGGACAAATCAACAAGAAATGAACAAACCACACTCATTTAGACCAAAACAAGCAAAACAGACAACAAATACCCAACTCAAAAATGCCTAGCCCGCCGCCTCTCAAACACCTCACATGCAAACTGGTCCAACCTAGAAACGTGTTCGCTACAAGCTAGCACGTTTTCCAAGTCGAAATCTCCATTTGCACGCAACACCCCCATTGCACGCAAATCACGAATGTCATCATAAAAAGGACACTCAGGAAGTACATGCAACCAGTCCTCACGGACTGCACCACAATCACACTCAGCATTCTCACAAAGGTTTCTTTCATGCAAGAAAGCATTGAAAGACCCATGCCCAGTCAACATAAAACCAAGACTTAAGCTAAAGCGAAAATCAGGATGGCGATTCACATACATAACATCACATATAAAATTATACGTTACCCTACCATGCAAATTAAATTTTTGACGTTAGGTTTTGTTAAAAAAAATCTTTATTTATTTCTTAACAAACTTAACAATCAAAAATATTCTTAATATCTAAACTGCAACTGAACTGAAAACAAACTGAAGTGAAACTCCACTCAAACTGAACTGAAACTAAAAACTGAAGAAGTATTCTAAGTTCATACTTCTTTTATACTTTAAATTCCTTATTTACATCTCTACATAAAACTTATGTATTACATATCATTTATTAATGTATTTGGACACTTAGATACTTTTAAGAATTTATCATATAAAGAAATTTGATCGTAAACATCATCCGATCAATATTCCCATGAATCAGTTATAAACAATTAAAGTTATAAACAAAGAAATATGATTAGAAGCATACTTTAATATGAATCATATTTATAATAATTTTTGTTTATATTATCTATTAAAGTTACCAGCAAGTGCTAACTTTAACTCCCCCCTTCGTTTAAGACAAATCGTCCCGATTTGTTACATTCTTGGACAAATTTTCAATTTTGTTTTGTATTTCTTCTAATGCATATTCTTCTTCTTTCCGTAATTTATTTTCTTTATATTTCTTTAAAAATTTGATTAATTTTAAAATGATATAACTTATTATGGCGAAAGTTATAAAACTAGTTAAAGTCCAAATACCTTGTTTCACTTTTACATTGTCTGTTTTAATATTTAATAAATCAATATTATCAAAATTTAAATTAGTATCTTCTTCTATATATTTTATAATTTCATAGTCATTCAAATTATTATTTTTAATATAATTATATATTACATCATTTTCATTTTCATATGTTTCGTTGTCAATAGTGATTTGATCGTTAAACGTTACTAGATATATACCATTTGTTTTAAATTCATTAACCATATGGTTTCCACTTATTAAGATTGCTCCGTCTTTAATGATTTCCAAATTTTTATTATGGCCTTTAATTTTATTACACTTTCCTTTCTTATTATTTAAAATTTGTGACAGGCAATTTTCTTCTTTATTGGTTTTACAAAATATACTTAATAATTCTTTTTTACAATTCTTTACATTTTCAAAAATTTTATTACATTTTACAATTTCTTTCGGTATGATCAATTTACTTTCATTTTGGCTAATTGCCCGTGTTTCAAAATATTTGCATGATTTGGTAATTATTGGATATTTTATATATATAACAATTAAGTCTTTGTTTTGAATAATTTTAAAAATTGAGGTATCTAGCAAATCTGTTATTGTTATTTTTTCATGTTCATGCCTTATTATTGTTTTTATTTCATTTAAATTTAAAATCAAAGGACTAAGAATTCCTGCTTTCGCTAAAGTAATTGTATGTATAACATTTTGTAATTCATTTAAAATCAATTGGTTTCTTCTTTTAATCATTATTTTTATATTTGAAGAATCTGGTATTTTTATTATCATGTCGTGCAATTGTTCAATCGCCTTAAATATTTGTGAGTTAGTTACAAATTGTTTATTATTGTTCTGTACGAGTTCGTCCAGTTTTGTATTTATATTAACTAAGTCGTTATAATCTGGTGTCCCGGCTATCCATTTCCATAATGTTCCTAGTTCATTTATTCCTCGTCTTAATCTGTTAGCTTTTTTATTCTTTGGTTTTTGTAATTTTCCTAACAAAATTTCGATTAGTCCTGTTTCAATGTCAGTCTCATTATATTCTGATGCGGTTATTCTTGATTTATTTATTTTAATTTCTTTAAATATTTTATGTTTTTTATTCGTTTCTATTATTTCATTATAATATGTTAAATTAGTGACATGATATATTTCACCGTAATTTTCATAAATAAGGGCCTTATCATTTTCGATAAGTATGTAGTTATCTCTTGTATAATCTATTATATCAATTATTTCAGTTTTTACTAATGTAGTGAATATTAATATTATTATTACGTATTGCATCTGCAATGAAAAAAGAAAGATAATATATTTTAATATATATTGTATCTATTTATTATGTCTCTTTGTTCAATCGGTATTAATCTATTTCTTATATCTATATTTTCTCCTTGCATAATTTCTATTATGAGGTCATCTAAAAATATCATTATTTGCGCGTTTTCTGAGTTTGAAACTATCGGTTCCTCTGAGGATTGTGGCATTTCAACATCCTCTTCATTCGTTTCGGTTATTATTGGTAACACTGCAAAAATTTTAAAATTTAACATTATCTTTATGGATAATTCTATTTCTATTATTTATTTTAATTATTTTTCCTAAATCTTCTTTAACATATTGTTTTTTATATCGTGGTTGTAATTTATTTCTTTCACCCATTAATTTTTCATATACTTTTTCTCCTATATTATATTCTTTATCTCTTCTAGATTTATTATGCGTTTCTAACATTTTATTTTGAGCACTTATTAGTTTTTCTTTTAAATTGTCATGATTTACTTTATTGAATAATACTTCATGTGGTTTAGTATTTGTTATTGAATGTATTGTTTTGTTATATAACTGAGCTGCTCGTAAAATTGATTCTAAGTCACTTACTAAATTATATTCTTGTTTAATGCATCTAGAAATTTCAATTAGTGTGGAATGAACTCTTTCTATCTGTCCATTCGAAGTACTATGTCTTGGGGTTATAAAAAATGTTTCAATATTAAGTCTCTGCATAAGAGATTTAAATTGTGGAGTCGTGAATCCTGGTTCATTATCTAAACACAATTTTTTTGCATCTGGAAATGACTGAAGAAGTTCTAGAACTTTGTTTTCTAAATTCATTTTATCGGGTATATTTTTAATTACTAAAAATTTTGAATACGCATCAACACAAGTCATAAATATTAAATTTTGAGCGTAAAAAATATCAACGTGTAGTTGTTCTCCTTCTTTGTCTGGAATTGGTGCCTCGCCAATTGGTACTTTTATTGGGTGGCGATCGTATTTATTTACATTACAAATATCGCAATTTCTAGCATATTCCTTAAATTTTTTTGCCATTTGTGGCCAATAGTACATTTCCTTAATTTGTTTTAAATTTTCTCTATAATTTCTATGCGCTCTGTTATGTATTTGCTCAATTATAAGACCTTGATCTTCTTGATTTTCAATGTCCGTTGGAAAATTTTTTGTATGGACAAATTTAATATTAAATGTTTCAAGTAATTTTATTTTGATTTCATATAAATCCTCTGGTGTACAATATATTCCTGTAACAATATTTGGTTTAAGGTATTCCTTTAGTATTGTTATTAAATTTTCAACTGTATCATATTCAATAAGATGTCTTTTATTTCCAAATTTTGTTAATTGTTCGTGGATTGTGAATCTATTTTTGCTCACAATTATTTGTTGTTTAAATTGGTTTAATGGTTTATCTGTACTTTTTATTTGTATGTTATCGCTACTTTCAGCGGAATGTTGTGTTGAATTAATTGATGATGAAGAATCATCTGTTAAATTATTTAAATTTTGTCTTGATAAAGCATCTGCGACAACATTAGTAACACCTGGCTTGTATATAATTTTCGGTGAATATTCTTCAATTAAGGCATGCCATCTCTTCATTTTGGCATTTGGATTCCTCGTTGATACTGCAAACGTTAGTGGTTGGTGATCTGTGAATATTTCCAGATCAGAAACTCCATATAAATAATTTCGTAAATTCTTTAATGCCCATACTATTGCATATAGTTCTTTTTCGTTAGTGGCATAGCGTTGTTCCGTAGGATTCAAAGTTTTTGAAATAAAAGTTATTGGATTTTTATCTTGTGAGAGAACTGCTCCTATTGCTGCATTTGATGCATCTGTTGTTAAAGTAAATCTCTTATTAAAATCGGGTTGATACAATTCTATTTTCTCTTTAAGGCATTCTTTTAGTTTTTCACAGGACTTGATTCCATCTTCATCTAATATTATTTTAGTATTTTTAGATTTGTATTGGGATATTTTACCATTATCTCCTGATAAATGTTTTGTTAATGGTTTTGCTATTAATGCATAATTTTTAATGAATTTTCTATAATATCCGGTAAGTCCTAAAAAGCTTCTTAATTGTCTAAGTGTTGTTGGGATTGGAAAGTTTGAAATCGTCTCCACTTTCCTTGGATCTGTTTTAATTATGTTGTGAGATACTACATATCCTAAAAATTCAACTTCTTTTTTATAAAATACGGATTTTTCCAACGATATTTTCATATTAGCCTGTTTTAATGTATCAATAATTATATTTAGGTGTTTAGCATGTTCTTCAATATTTTCTGAAAAAACTATTATATCGTCTATATAGACGTGACAAAATTTACCTACAAAATTTCGTAGTATATTATCCATTGCTCTCTGAAAAATACTTGGGGCGTTTTTCAATCCAAATGGCATTCTTAAATATTCATATTTGCCATTATTAACTGAGAATGCAGTTTTCTCAATGTCTTCATTATTCATTAATATTTGATGGAATCCTGATTCTAAATCAATTGTCGAAAATATCTTTGCTTTATCTAAATTGAACAATATTGTATTTGTATCCGGTATAGGATATTTATCTGAGATTGTTTCGTTGTTTATTTTTTTATAGTCAATTACCATACGTAGTTTTGGTGTCCCATCCTCATTAGTTCCTTTCTTTGGGACTACCCATATTGGTGAGTTATATGGACTCTTGCTTGGTCGAATTATATTTGCCTTCAACATTTTTTCTATTTCTTTATTTACAAACGAATTTACTGACAATGGATATGGATATTGTTTGCTCCATATCGGTTTTTCGTTTTCCGTTCTAATTTCAGCCTTTATATCTGTACGAAATGGTAAATCCATATTTATATCTTTATGTTCCTTTTTTATTCTTTCAATAACTTCATTTCTTAATGATAGATATTCGTCTTCATTTTTTATATTATTTATTTTCATTTTGTCGGTATTATTCTTCGACGGCGTTTTGAGATTTTTTCTCAAAATTTTGTTTTTATTAGCGGCATTTCCTTCGCTTGGCGTTTCGAATTTTTTATTCGAAATTATTTTATTTATATTAATAGCGGTATTTCCTTCGCTTGGCGTTTCGAATTTTTTATTCGAAGTTATTTTATTTATAGCGGTATTTCCTTCGCTTGGCGTTTCAGAACTTTTTTGTTCCAAAATGTTTTTGTTTTCAATTAATGTTTTATTATTCTTTATTTCATTTTCCATCTCATTGATGTACTTGATATCATATTGTTTTCCTTTTATTTCTAAGATTCCTTTTCCAAAATCTAGTTTAATATTGTTGCTTCTAATAAAATTCATCCCTATAAGAAAATCGCTTTCTAAATTATTTATTTCATAAAATCTTTGTTTTATTCCAAAAAACTCCATTTCAGAATAATGTGTTATTATTGTGTACCCGTTTATTGTTTTTACGCGTTTTATTATTGGTAATTTCATTCTTTTAATACATACATTTGGCTTAACATAGCAATTCGTCGCACCAGTATCGATTAATATTTTAATTGTTTTTCCCGTTATATTATGTTTTCCGATAAGGTAGGGGAGGTCATTCGCTCGTCTAAAAAAGCTTTTTCGTTAATATTATTTATTCTTTGTTGCTTGGGTTGAGGTAATTGTGCACTTTCTAACACTCTTTTTTGTCCTTGAAAATTATTTCGATAATTTCCTGACTGATTGTAATACTGATTTCCTGGTCTAAAGTTTGCATTTCTATTATTATAATTCTGTCTAAAATTGTTATTAAAATTGTTAATAAGTCTATTCTGTATCTGTAATGATTCGTCTACTTCCATTGGTGTAGGTTTAGGTGGGTCTGCTTTTTTCGGTATTGACTCAATTCTATTGATTCGGGGAAATCGTAAAGTATTATTATTGTTATGAGTATTTCTGTTATAAGAATTTGATGATCTTCCAAATTGGTAAGCAAAATTTGCTCTAAGGTTATTTGATTCAAGTTCTTGCGCTTTAGCTAACGCATTTGGTAAGTCTTCAGGGGATAGTGAAAATAATATATTATTTAATGGATGGTTCAATCCAGTAATGAAAATTCTTAAGGCATTCTGGCAATTTTTCTTATTTAACTCGTTCGTCATTTCGGTATTGTTTCCGTACGTCATAATTGTTTTGTTCGTTAATAGTGTTAATTTCTTATTAACTACGTTGTAGTAATCTAATATTGTCATTGATCCTTGTCTTAGAACACTTAACTCCTGTTCAATAATATGTGCTGGTCTCCTGTCTGAGTATGCAAAATCTAGTCTGCTTATAATAGCGTCATAATTAAGTACTGTACCATGGTTTGTTAATACGTCATTAGCTTCACCTGTTATTTTATTTCGTAATATAGTTAATGCACCGAAATATCTTTTACTTCCTTTCTCGTAAAGAGAAATTGAATTTTGAGAGGCTTCTCTCCAACTTACATAAGAATTAGGCTTACCTGAAAATTCTGGGAGGGTTCTTATTATGTCTAATGGTTCGTTACATATGATTGTACTGTCAATTGTCTGAGTCTTGTAATTTTCTACTGTGTCTGTACATGTTAGTCTTGCTAATTGATTTTGCAGAGCAATAATTTGATTTTGAAAAGATTGATTATTTGTGGCAATAAGTTGCGAAACTAAATCTGCAGTTATATTTGCCATTTCAGATTCTTCTTTTTTTAAATTTTCTCTCAAATTTATCTTTTTAAACAATTCACTTAAGTCGTTGTCAGGATTCTTTTCCTTATACACTTTTTTCATTTACAGTATTTTTATCTTGTTTGTCACTTTTTTATATATATAAAAACTCAATATAAATCAATATAAAATCAACCAATATAAAATATAATATGTATAATTATTTTTTTTTTTTTAAATAAATAATTCTTACTTCCGGTTCTGTTGATTTTTTCTTTCGATTCACTGCTTTTCTTTTCTCCTTCCAAATGTACTTGCACTCGCTTTTTAAACAATTTAATTTTTTCTCCAATTATTGGATACTTATTTCTTTAGGTGGTCTTCAATTCTGCTTCCTTTGTCTAGGCTTTTATTTCCAGAAATTGATTGTATCAAAATTTTACGTTGATACCCCACTTGATGATTTTGGTCCTTTGCCTTGCTGTATTCTTCAGTTCCTTACTTGTATTCGTCTGTACCTTGTTTTTTCTTCTTATTTATTAAGAATACTTTTTTCTGGTCACAGATGTTTTCAGGATTTTATACACTTTATTATTTTATTAAAGAGCTGCGACTTCTTTAACTTGTGCCTCAGGAGGGACTACTGCAAGCAATAGTTTACGCTGCGGGCTTCGTAATAAAGTGTAATGAAGTTAATTTAAACAGCTCCTGGCAGGATCGCCAATTAATTTTTTGACGTTAGGTTTTGTTAAAAAAAATCTTTATTTATTTCTTAACAAACTTAACAATCAAAAATATTCTTAATATCTAAACTGCAACTGAACTGAAAACAAACTGAAGTGAAACTCCACTCAAACTGAACTGAAACTAAAAACTGAAGAAGTATTCTAAGTTTATACTTCTTTTATACTTTAAATTCCTTATTTACATCTCTACATAAAACTTATGTATTACATATCATTTATTAATGTATTTGGACACTTAGATACTTTTAAGAATTTATCATATAAAGAAATTTGATCGTAAACATCATCCGATCAATATTCCCATGAATCAGTTATAAACAATTAAAGTTATAAACAAAGAAATATGATTAGAAGCATACTTTAATATGAATCATATTTATAATAATTTTTGTTTATATTATCTATTAAAGTTACCAGCAAGTGCTAACTTTAACTCCCCCCTTCGTTTAAGACAAATCGTCCCGATTTGTTACATTCTTGGACAAATTTTCAATTTTGTTTTGTATTTCTTCTAATGCATATTCTTCTTCTTTCCGTAATTTATTTTCTTTATATTTCTTTAAAAATTTGATTAATTTTAAAATGATATAACTTATTATGGCGAAAGTTATAAAACTAGTTAAAGTCCAAATACCTTGTTTCACTTTTACATTGTCTGTTTTAATATTTAATAAATCAATATTATCAAAATTTAAATTAGTATCTTCTTCTATATATTTTATAATTTCATAGTCATTCAAATTATTATTTTTAATATAATTATATATTACATCATTTTCATTTTCATATGTTTCGTTGTCAATAGTGATTTGATCGTTAAACGTTACTAGATATATACCATTTGTTTTAAATTCATTAACCATATGGTTTCCACTTATTAAGATTGCTCCGTCTTTAATGATTTCCAAATTTTTATTATGGCCTTTAATTTTATTACACTTTCCTTTCTTATTATTTAAAATTTGTGACAGGCAATTTTCTTCTTTATTGGTTTTACAAAATATACTTAATAATTCTTTTTTACAATTCTTTACATTTTCAAAAATTTTATTACATTTTACAATTTCTTTCGGTATGATCAATTTACTTTCATTTTGGCTAATTGCCCGTGTTTCAAAATATTTGTATGATTTGGTAATTATTGGATATTTTATATATATAACAATTAAGTCTTTGTTTTGAATAATTTTAAAAATTGAGGTATCTAGCAAATCTGTTATTGTTATTTTTTCATGTTCATGCCTTATTATTGTTTTTATTTCATTTAAATTTAAAATCAAAGGACTAAGAATTCCTGCTTTCGCTAAAGTAATTGTATGTATAACATTTTGTAATTCATTTAAAATCAATTGGTTTCTTCTTTTAATCATTATTTTTATATTTGAAGAATCTGGTATTTTTATTATCATGTCGTGCAATTGTTCAATCGCCTTAAATATTTGTGAGTTAGTTACAAATTGTTTATTATTGTTCTGTACGAGTTCGTCCAGTTTTGTATTTATATTAACTAAGTCGTTATAATCTGGTGTCCCGGCTATCCATTTCCATAATGTTCCTAGTTCATTTATTCCTCGTCTTAATCTGTTAGCTTTTTTATTCTTTGGTTTTTGTAATTTTCCTAACAAAATTTCGATTAGTCCTGTTTCAATGTCAGTCTCATTATATTCTGATGCGGTTATTCTTGATTTATTTATTTTAATTTCTTTAAATATTTTATGTTTTTTATTCGTTTCTATTATTTCATTATAATATGTTAAATTAGTGACATGATATATTTCACCGTAATTTTCATAAATAAGGGCCTTATCATTTTCGATAAGTATGTAGTTATCTCTTGTATAATCTATTATGTCAATTATTTCAGTTTTTACTAATGTAGTGAATATTAATATTATTATTACGTATTGCATCTGCAATGAAAAAAGAAAGATAATATATTTTAATATATATTGTATCTATTTATTATGTCTCTTTGTTCAATCGGTATTAATCTATTTCTTATATCTATATTTTCTCCTTGCATAATTTCTATTATGAGGTCATCTAAAAATATCATTATTTGCGCGTTTTCTGAGTTTGAAACTATCGGTTCCTCTGAGGATTGTGGCATTTCAACATCCTCTTCATTCGTTTCGGTTATTATTGGTAACACTGCAAAAATTTTAAAATTTAACATTATCTTTATGGATAATTCTATTTCTATTATTTATTTTAATTATTTTTCCTAAATCTTCTTTAACATATTGTTTTTTATATCGTGGTTGTAATTTATTTCTTTCACCCATTAATTTTTCATATACTTTTTCTCCTATATTATATTCTTTATCTCTTCTAGATTTATTATGCGTTTCTAACATTTTATTTTGAGCACTTATTAGTTTTTCTTTTAAATTGTCATGATTTACTTTATTGAATAATACTTCATGTGGTTTAGTATTTGTTATTGAATGTATTGTTTTGTTATATAACTGAGCTGCTCGTAAAATTGATTCTAAGTCACTTACTAAACTATATTCTTGTTTAATGCATCTAGAAATTTCAATTAGTGTGGAATGAACTCTTTCTATCTGTCCATTCGAAGTACTATGTCTTGGGGTTATAAAAAATGTTTCAATATTAAGTCTCTGCATAAGAGATTTAAATTGTGGAGTCGTGAATCCTGGTTCATTATCTAAACACAATTTTTTTGCATCTGGAAATGACTGAAGAAGTTCTAGAACTTTGTTTTCTAAATTCATTTTATCGGGTATATTTTTAATTACTAAAAATTTTGAATACGCATCAACACAAGTCATAAATATTAAATTTTGAGCGTAAAAAATATCAACGTGTAGTTGTTCTCCTTCTTTGTCTGGAATTGGTGCCTCGCCAATTGGTACTTTTATTGGGTGGCGATCGTATTTATTTACATTACAAATATCGCAATTTCTAGCATATTCCTTAAATTTCTTTGCCATTTGTGGCCAATAGTACATTTCCTTAATTTGTTTTAAATTTTCTCTATAATTTCTATGCGCTCTGTTATGTATTTGCTCAATTATAAGACCTTGATCTTCTTGATTTTCAATGTCCGTTGGAAAATTTTTTGTATGGACAAATTTAATATTAAATGTTTCAAGTAATTTTATTTTGATTTCATATAAATCCTCTGGTGTACAATATATTCCTGTAACAATATTTGGTTTAAGGTATTCCTTTAGTATTGTTATTAAATTTTCAACTGTATCATATTCAATAAGATGTCTTTTATTTCCAAATTTTGTTAATTGTTCGTGGATTGTGAATCTATTTTTGCTCACAATTATTTGTTGTTTAAATTGGTTTAATGGTTTATCTGTACTTTTTATTTGTATGTTATCGCTACTTTCAGCGGAATGTTGTGTTGAATTAATTGATGATGAAGAATCATCTGTTAAATTATTTAAATTTTGTCTTGATAAAGCATCTGCGACAACATTAGTAACACCTGGCTTGTATATAATTTTCGGTGAATATTCTTCAATTAAGGCATGCCATCTCTTCATTTTGGCATTTGGATTCCTCGTTGATACTGCAAACGTTAGTGGTTGGTGATCTGTGAATATTTCCAGATCAGAAACTCCATATAAATAATTTCGTAAATTCTTTAATGCCCATACTATTGCATATAGTTCTTTTTCGTTAGTGGCATAGCGTTGTTCCGTAGGATTCAAAGTTTTTGAAATAAAAGTTATTGGATTTTTATCTTGTGAGAGAACTGCTCCTATTGCTGCATTTGATGCATCTGTTGTTAAAGTAAATCTCTTATTAAAATCGGGTTGATACAATTCTATTTTCTCTTTAAGGCATTCTTTTAGTTTTTCACAGGACTTGATTCCATCTTCATCTAATATTATTTTAGTATTTTTAGATTTGTATTGGGATATTTTACCATTATCTCCTGATAAATGTTTTGTTAATGGTTTTGCTATTAATGCATAATTTTTAATGAATTTTCTATAATATCCGGTAAGTCCTAAAAAGCTTCTTAATTGTCTAAGTGTTGTTGGGATTGGAAAGTTTGAAATCGTCTCCACTTTCCTTGGATCTGTTTTAATTATGTTGTGAGATACTACATATCCTAAAAATTCAACTTCTTTTTTATAAAATACGGATTTTTCCAACGATATTTTCATATTAGCCTGTTTTAATGTATCAATAATTATATTTAGGTGTTTAGCATGTTCTTCAATATTTTCTGAAAAAACTATTATATCGTCTATATAGACGTGACAAAATTTACCTACAAAATTTCGTAGTATATTATCCATTGCTCTCTGAAAAATACTTGGGGCGTTTTTCAATCCAAATGGCATTCTTAAATATTCATATTTGCCATTATTAACTGAGAATGCAGTTTTCTCAATGTCTTCATTATTCATTAATATTTGATGGAATCCTGATTCTAAATCAATTGTCGAAAATATCTTTGCTTTATCTAAATTGAACAATATTGTATTTGTATCCGGTATAGGATATTTATCTGAGATTGTTTCGTTGTTTATTTTTTTATAGTCAATTACCATACGTAGTTTTGGTGTCCCATCCTCATTAGTTCCTTTCTTTGGGACTACCCATATTGGTGAGTTATATGGACTCTTGCTTGGTCGAATTATATTTGCCTTCAACATTTTTTCTATTTCTTTATTTACAAACGAATTTACTGACAATGGATATGGATATTGTTTGCTCCATATCGGTTTTTCGTTTTCCGTTCTAATTTCAGCCTTTATATCTGTACGAAATGGTAAATCCATATTTATATCTTTATGTTCCTTTTTTATTCTTTCAATAACTTCATTTCTTAATGATAGATATTCGTCTTCATTTTTTATATTATTTATTTTCATTTTGTCGGTATTATTCTTCGACGGCGTTTTGAGATTTTTTCTCAAAATTTTGTTTTTATTAGCGGCATTTCCTTCGCTTGGCGTTTCGAATTTTTTATTCGAAATTATTTTATTTATATTAATAGCGGTATTTCCTTCGCTTGGCGTTTCGAATTTTTTATTCGAAGTTATTTTATTTATAGCGGTATTTCCTTCGCTTGGCGTTTCAGAACTTTTTTGTTCCAAAATGTTTTTGTTTTCAATTAATGTTTTATTATTCTTTATTTCATTTTCCATCTCATTGATGTACTTGATATCATATTGTTTTCCTTTTATTTCTAAGATTCCTTTTCCAAAATCTAGTTTAATATTGTTGCTTCTAATAAAATTCATCCCTATAAGAAAATCGCTTTCTAAATTATTTATTTCATAAAATCTTTGTTTTATTCCAAAAAACTCCATTTCAGAATAATGTGTTATTATTGTGTACCCGTTTATTGTTTTTACGCGTTTTATTATTGGTAATTTCATTCTTTTAATACATACATTTGGCTTAACATAGCAATTCGTCGCACCAGTATCGATTAATATTTTAATTGTTTTTCCCGTTATATTATGTTTTCCGATAAGGTAGGGGAGGTCATTCGCTCGTCTAAAAAAGCTTTTTCGTTAATATTATTTATTCTTTGTTGCTTGGGTTGAGGTAATTGTGCACTTTCTAACACTCTTTTTTGTCCTTGAAAATTATTTCGATAATTTCCTGACTGATTGTAATACTGATTTCCTGGTCTAAAGTTTGCATTTCTATTATTATAATTCTGTCTAAAATTGTTATTAAAATTGTTAATAGGTCTATTCTGTATCTGTAATGATTCGTCTACTTCCATTGGTGTAGGTTTAGGTGGGTCTGCTTTTTTCGGTATTGACTCAATTCTATTGATTCGGGGAAATCGTAAAGTATTATTATTGTTATGAGTATTTCTGTTATAAGAATTTGATGATCTTCCAAATTGGTAAGCAAAATTTGCTCTAAGGTTATTTGATTCAAGTTCTTGCGCTTTAGCTAACGCATTTGCTAAGTCTTCAGGGGATAGTGAAAATAATATATTATTTAATGGATGGTTCAATCCAGTAATGAAAATTCTTAAGGCATTCTGGCAATTTTTCTTATTTAACTCGTTCGTCATTTCGGTATTGTTTCCGTACGTCATAATTGTTTTGTTCGTTAATAGTGTTAATTTCTTATTAACTACGTTGTAGTAATCTAATATTGTCATTGATCCTTGTCTTAGAACACTTAACTCCTGTTCAATAATATGTGCTGGTCTCCTGTCTGAGTATGCAAAATCTAGTCTGCTTATAATAGCGTCATAATTAAGTACTGTACCATGGTTTGTTAATACGTCATTAGCTTCACCTGTTATTTTATTTCGTAATATAGTTAATGCACCGAAATATCTTTTACTTCCTTTCTCGTAAAGAGAAATTGAATTTTGAGAGGCTTCTCTCCAACTTACATAAGAATTAGGCTTACCTGAAAATTCTGGGAGGGTTCTTATTATGTCTAATGGTTCGTTACATATGATTGTACTGTCAATTGTCTGAGTCTTGTAATTTTCTACTGTGTCTGTACATGTTAGTCTTGCTAATTGATTTTGCAGAGCAATAATTTGATTTTGAAAAGATTGATTATTTGTGGCAATAAGTTGCGAAACTAAATCTGCAGTTATATTTGCCATTTCAGATTCTTCTTTTTTTAAATTTTCTCTCAAATTTATCTTTTTAAACAATTCACTTAAGTCGTTGTCAGGATTCTTTTCCTTATACACTTTTTTCATTTACAGTATTTTTATCTTGTTTGTCACTTTTTTATATATATAAAAACTCAATATAAATCAATATAAAATCAACCAATATAAAATATAATATGTATAATTATTTTTTTTTTTTTAAATAAATAATTCTTACTTCCGGTTCTGTTGATTTTTTCTTTCGATTCACTGCTTTTCTTTTCTCCTTCCAAATGTACTTGCACTCGCTTTTTAAACAATTTAATTTTTTCTCCAATTATTGGATACTTATTTCTTTAGGTGGTCTTCAATTCTGCTTCCTTTGTCTAGGCTTTTATTTCCAGAAATTGATTGTATCAAAATTTTACGTTGATACCCCACTTGATGATTTTGGTCCTTTGCCTTGCTGTATTCTTCAGTTCCTTACTTGTATTCGTCTGTACCTTGTTTTTTCTTCTTATTTATTAAGAATACTTTTTTCTGGTCACAGATGTTTTCAGGATTTTATACACTTTATTATTTTATTAAAGAGCTGCGACTTCTTTAACTTGTGCCTCAGGAGGGACTACTGCAAGCAATAGTTTACGCTGCGGGCTTCGTAATAAAGTGTAATGAAGTTAATTTAAACAGCTCCTGGCAGGATCGCCAATTAATTTTTTGACGTTAGGTTTTGTTAAAAAAAATCTTTATTTATTTCTTAACAAACTTAACAATCAAAAATATTCTTAATATCTAAACTGCAACTGAACTGAAAACAAACTGAAGTGAAACTCCACTCAAACTGAACTGAAACTAAAAACTGAAGAAGTATTCTAAGTTCATACTTCTTTTATACTTTAAATTCCTTATTTACATCTCTACATAAAACTTATGTATTACATATCATTTATTAATGTATTTGGACACTTAGATACTTTTAAGAATTTATCATATAAAGAAATTTGATCGTAAACATCATCCGATCAATATTCCCATGAATCAGTTATAAACAATTAAAGTTATAAACAAAGAAATATGATTAGAAGCATACTTTAATATGAATCATATTTATAATAATTTTTGTTTATATTATCTATTAAAGTTACCAGCAAGTGCTAACTTTAACTCCCCCCTTCGTTTAAGACAAATCGTCCCGATTTGTTACATTCTTGGACAAATTTTCAATTTTGTTTTGTATTTCTTCTAATGCATATTCTTCTTCTTTCCGTAATTTATTTTCTTTATATTTCTTTAAAAATTTGATTAATTTTAAAATGATATAACTTATTATGGCGAAAGTTATAAAACTAGTTAAAGTCCAAATACCTTGTTTCACTTTTACATTGTCTGTTTTAATATTTAATAAATCAATATTATCAAAATTTAAATTAGTATCTTCTTCTATATATTTTATAATTTCATAGTCATTCAAATTATTATTTTTAATATAATTATATATTACATCATTTTCATTTTCATATGTTTCGTTGTCAATAGTGATTTGATCGTTAAACGTTACTAGATATATACCATTTGTTTTAAATTCATTAACCATATGGTTTCCACTTATTAAGATTGCTCCGTCTTTAATGATTTCCAAATTTTTATTATGGCCTTTAATTTTATTACACTTTCCTTTCTTATTATTTAAAATTTGTGACAGGCAATTTTCTTCTTTATTGGTTTTACAAAATATACTTAATAATTCTTTTTTACAATTCTTTACATTTTCAAAAATTTTATTACATTTTACAATTTCTTTCGGTATGATCAATTTACTTTCATTTTGGCTAATTGCCCGTGTTTCAAAATATTTGCATGATTTGGTAATTATTGGATATTTTATATATATAACAATTAAGTCTTTGTTTTGAATAATTTTAAAAATTGAGGTATCTAGCAAATCTGTTATTGTTATTTTTTCATGTTCATGCCTTATTATTGTTTTTATTTCATTTAAATTTAAAATCAAAGGACTAAGAATTCCTGCTTTCGCTAAAGTAATTGTATGTATAACATTTTGTAATTCATTTAAAATCAATTGGTTTCTTCTTTTAATCATTATTTTTATATTTGAAGAATCTGGTATTTTTATTATCATGTCGTGCAATTGTTCAATCGCCTTAAATATTTGTGAGTTAGTTACAAATTGTTTATTATTGTTCTGTACGAGTTCGTCCAGTTTTGTATTTATATTAACTAAGTCGTTATAATCTGGTGTCCCGGCTATCCATTTCCATAATGTTCCTAGTTCATTTATTCCTCGTCTTAATCTGTTAGCTTTTTTATTCTTTGGTTTTTGTAATTTTCCTAACAAAATTTCGATTAGTCCTGTTTCAATGTCAGTCTCATTATATTCTGATGCGGTTATTCTTGATTTATTTATTTTAATTTCTTTAAATATTTTATGTTTTTTATTCGTTTCTATTATTTCATTATAATATGTTAAATTAGTGACATGATATATTTCACCGTAATTTTCATAAATAAGGGCCTTATCATTTTCGATAAGTATGTAGTTATCTCTTGTATAATCTATTATGTCAATTATTTCAGTTTTTACTAATGTAGTGAATATTAATATTATTATTACGTATTGCATCTGCAATGAAAAAAGAAAGATAATATATTTTAATATATATTGTATCTATTTATTATGTCTCTTTGTTCAATCGGTATTAATCTATTTCTTATATCTATATTTTCTCCTTGCATAATTTCTATTATGAGGTCATCTAAAAATATCATTATTTGCGCGTTTTCTGAGTTTGAAACTATCGGTTCCTCTGAGGATTGTGGCATTTCAACATCCTCTTCATTCGTTTCGGTTATTATTGGTAACACTGCAAAAATTTTAAAATTTAACATTATCTTTATGGATAATTCTATTTCTATTATTTATTTTAATTATTTTTCCTAAATCTTCTTTAACATATTGTTTTTTATATCGTGGTTGTAATTTATTTCTTTCACCCATTAATTTTTCATATACTTTTTCTCCTATATTATATTCTTTATCTCTTCTAGATTTATTATGCGTTTCTAACATTTTATTTTGAGCACTTATTAGTTTTTCTTTTAAATTGTCATGATTTACTTTATTGAATAATACTTCATGTGGTTTAGTATTTGTTATTGAATGTATTGTTTTGTTATATAACTGAGCTGCTCGTAAAATTGATTCTAAGTCACTTACTAAACTATATTCTTGTTTAATGCATCTAGAAATTTCAATTAGTGTGGAATGAACTCTTTCTATCTGTCCATTCGAAGTACTATGTCTTGGGGTTATAAAAAATGTTTCAATATTAAGTCTCTGCATAAGAGATTTAAATTGTGGAGTCGTGAATCCTGGTTCATTATCTAAACACAATTTTTTTGCATCTGGAAATGACTGAAGAAGTTCTAGAACTTTGTTTTCTAAATTCATTTTATCGGGTATATTTTTAATTACTAAAAATTTTGAATACGCATCAACACAAGTCATAAATATTAATTTTTGAGCGTAAAAAATATCAACGTGTAGTTGTTCTCCTTCTTTGTCTGGAATTGGTGCCTCGCCCATTGGTACTTTTATTGGGTGGCGATCGTATTTATTTACATTACAAATATCGCAATTTCTAGCATATTCCTTAAATTTCTTTGCCATTTGTGGCCAATAGTACATTTCCTTAATTTGTTTTAAATTTTCTCTATAATTTCTATGCGCTCTGTTATGTATTTGCTCAATTATAAGACCTTGATCTTCTTGATTTTCAATGTCCGTTGGAAAATTTTTTGTATGGACAAATTTAATATTAAATGTTTCAAGTAATTTTATTTTGATTTCATATAAATCCTCTGGTGTACAATATATTCCTGTAACAATATTTGGTTTAAGGTATTCCTTTAGTATTGTTATTAAATTTTCAACTGTATCATATTCAATAAGATGTCTTTTATTTCCAAATTTTGTTAATTGTTCGTGGATTGTGAATCTATTTTTGCTCACAATTATTTGTTGTTTAAATTGGTTTAATGGTTTATCTGTACTTTTTATTTGTATGTTATCGCTACTTTCAGCGGAATGTTGTGTTGAATTAATTGATGATGAAGAATCATCTGTTAAATTATTTAAATTTTGTCTTGATAAAGCATCTGCGACAACATTAGTAACACCTGGCTTGTATATAATTTTCGGTGAATATTCTTCAATTAAGGCATGCCATCTCTTCATTTTGGCATTTGGATTCCTCGTTGATACTGCAAACGTTAGTGGTTGGTGATCTGTGAATATTTCCAGATCAGAAACTCCATATAAATAATTTCGTAAATTCTTTAATGCCCATACTATTGCATATAGTTCTTTTTCGTTAGTGGCATAGCGTTGTTCCGTAGGATTCAAAGTTTTTGAAATAAAAGTTATTGGATTTTTATCTTGTGAGAGAACTGCTCCTATTGCTGCATTTGATGCATCTGTTGTTAAAGTAAATCTCTTATTAAAATCGGGTTGATACAATTCTATTTTCTCTTTAAGGCATTCTTTTAGTTTTTCACAGGACTTGATTCCATCTTCATCTAATATTATTTTAGTATTTTTAGATTTGTATTGGGATATTTTACCATTATCTCCTGATAAATGTTTTGTTAATGGTTTTGCTATTAATGCATAATTTTTAATGAATTTTCTATAATATCCGGTAAGTCCTAAAAAGCTTCTTAATTGTCTAAGTGTTGTTGGGATTGGAAAGTTTGAAATCGTCTCCACTTTCCTTGGATCTGTTTTAATTATGTTGTGAGATACTACATATCCTAAAAATTCAACTTCTTTTTTATAAAATACGGATTTTTCCAACGATATTTTCATATTAGCCTGTTTTAATGTATCAATAATTATATTTAGGTGTTTAGCATGTTCTTCAATATTTTCTGAAAAAACTATTATATCGTCTATATAGACGTGACAAAATTTACCATCAAAATTTCGTAGTATATTATCCATTGCTCTCTGAAAAATACTTGGGGCGTTTTTCAATCCAAATGGCATTCTTAAATATTCATATTTGCCATTATTAACTGAGAATGCAGTTTTCTCAATGTCTTCATTATTCATTAATATTTGATGGAATCCTGATTCTAAATCAATTGTCGAAAATATCTTTGCTTTATCTAAATTGAACAATATTGTATTTGTATCCGGTATAGGATATTTATCTGAGATTGTTTCGTTGTTTATTTTTTTATAGTCAATTACCATACGTAGTTTTGGTGTCCCATCCTCATTAGTTCCTTTCTTTGGGACTACCCATATTGGTGAGTTATATGGACTCTTGCTTGGTCGAATTATATTTGCCTTCAACATTTTTTCTATTTCTTTATTTACAAACGAATTTACTGACAATGGATATGGATATTGTTTGCTCCATATCGGTTTTTCGTTTTCCGTTCTAATTTCAGCCTTTATATCTGTACGAAATGGTAAATCCATATTTATATCTTTATGTTCCTTTTTTATTCTTTCAATAACTTCATTTCTTAATGATAGATATTCGTCTTCATTTTTTATATTATTTATTTTCATTTTGTCGGTATTATTCTTCGACGGCGTTTTGAGATTTTTTCTCAAAATTTTGTTTTTATTAGCGGCATTTCCTTCGCTTGGCGTTTCGAATTTTTTATTCGAAATTATTTTATTTATATTAATAGCGGTATTTCCTTCGCTTGGCGTTTCGAATTTTTTATTCGAAGTTATTTTATTTATAGCGGTATTTCCTTCGCTTGGCGTTTCAGAACTTTTTTGTTCCAAAATGTTTTTGTTTTCAATTAATGTTTTATTATTCTTTATTTCATTTTCCATCTCATTGATGTACTTGATATCATATTGTTTTCCTTTTATTTCTAAGATTCCTTTTCCAAAATCTAGTTTAATATTGTTGCTTCTAATAAAATTCATCCCTATAAGAAAATCGCTTTCTAAATTATTTATTTCATAAAATCTTTGTTTTATTCCAAAAAACTCCATTTCAGAATAATGTGTTATTATTGTGTACCCGTTTATTGTTTTTACGCGTTTTATTATTGGTAATTTCATTCTTTTAATACATACATTTGGCTTAACATAGCAATTCGTCGCACCAGTATCGATTAATATTTTAATTGTTTTTCCCGTTATATTATGTTTTCCGATAAGGTAGGGGAGGTCATTCGCTCGTCTAAAAAAGCTTTTTCGTTAATATTATTTATTCTTTGTTGCTTGGGTTGAGGTAATTGTGCACTTTCTAACACTCTTTTTTGTCCTTGAAAATTATTTCGATAATTTCCTGACTGATTGTAATACTGATTTCCTGGTCTAAAGTTTGCATTTCTATTATTATAATTCTGTCTAAAATTGTTATTAAAATTGTTAATAGGTCTATTCTGTATCTGTAATGATTCGTCTACTTCCATTGGTGTAGGTTTAGGTGGGTCTGCTTTTTTCGGTATTGACTCAATTCTATTGATTCGGGGAAATCGTAAAGTATTATTATTGTTATGAGTATTTCTGTTATAAGAATTTGATGATCTTCCAAATTGGTAAGCAAAATTTGCTCTAAGGTTATTTGATTCAAGTTCTTGCGCTTTAGCTAACGCATTTGGTAAGTCTTCAGGGGATAGTGAAAATAATATTTTATTTAATGGATGGTTCAATCCAGTAATGAAAATTCTTAAGGCATTCTGGCAATTTTTCTTATTTAACTCGTTCGTCATTTCGGTATTGTTTCCGTACGTCATAATTGTTTTGTTCGTTAATAGTGTTAATTTCTTATTAACTACGTTGTAGTAATCTAATATTGTCATTGATCCTTGTCTTAGAACACTTAACTCCTGTTCAATAATATGTGCTGGTCTCCTGTCTGAGTATGCAAAATCTAGTCTGCTTATAATAGCGTCATAATTAAGTACTGTACCATGGTTTGTTAATACGTCATTAGCTTCACCTGTTATTTTATTTCGTAATATAGTTAATGCACCGAAATATCTTTTACTTCCTTTCTCGTAAAGAGAAATTGAATTTTGAGAGGCTTCTCTCCAACTTACATAAGAATTAGGCTTACCTGAAAATTCTGGGAGGGTTCTTATTATGTCTAATGGTTCGTTACATATGATTGTACTGTCAATTGTCTGAGTCTTGTAATTTTCTACTGTGTCTGTACATGTTAGTCTTGCTAATTGATTTTGCAGAGCAATAATTTGATTTTGAAAAGATTGATTATTTGTGGCAATAAGTTGCGAAACTAAATCTGCAGTTATATTTGCCATTTCAGATTCTTCTTTTTTTAAATTTTCTCTCAAATTTATCTTTTTAAACAATTCACTTAAGTCGTTGTCAGGATTCTTTTCCTTATACACTTTTTTCATTTACAGTATTTTTATCTTGTTTGTCACTTTTTTATATATAAAAAAACTCAATATAAATCAATATAAAATCAACCAATATAAAATATAATATGTATAATTATTTTTTTTTTTTAAATAAATAATTCTTACTTCCGGTTCTGTTGATTTTTTCTTTCGATTCACTGCTTTTCTTTTCTCCTTCCAAATGTACTTGCACTCGCTTTTTAAACAATTTAATTTTTTCTCCAATTATTGGATACTTATTTCTTTAGGTGGTCTTCAATTCTGCTTCCTTTGTCTAGGCTTTTATTTCCAGAAATTGATTGTATCAAAATTTTACGTTGATACCCCACTTGATGATTTTGGTCCTTTGCCTTGCTGTATTCTTCAGTTCCTTACTTGTATTCGTCTGTACCTTGTTTTTTCTTCTTATTTATTAAGAATACTTTTTTCTGGTCACAGATGTTTTCAGGATTTTATACACTTTATTATTTTATTAAAGAGCTGCGACTTCTTTAACTTGTGCCTCAGGAGGGACTACTGCAAGCAATAGTTTACGCTGCGGGCTTCGTAATAAAGTGTAATGAAGTTAATTTAAACAGCTCCTGGCAGGATCGCCAATTAATTTTTTGACGTTAGGTTTTGTTAAAAAAAATCTTTATTTATTTCTTAACAAACTTAACAATCAAAAATATTCTTAATATCTAAACTGCAACTGAACTGAAAACAAACTGAAGTGAAACTCCACTCAAACTGAACTGAAACTAAAAACTGAAGAAGTATTCTAAGTTCATACTTCTTTTATACTTTAAATTCCTTATTTACATCTCTACATAAAACTTATGTATTACATATCATTTATTAATGTATTTGGACACTTAGATACTTTTAAGAATTTATCATATAAAGAAATTTGATCGTAAACATCATCCGATCAATATTCCCATGAATCAGTTATAAACAATTAAAGTTATAAACAAAGAAATATGATTAGAAGCATACTTTAATATGAATCATATTTATAATAATTTTTGTTTATATTATCTATTAAAGTTACCAGCAAGTGCTAACTTTAACTTGCACACATTCGTCCCATCTAGACCTAACACATTCACACAGCAAAGCCTTCCTTTCACCCTCACCCACATGCGCTACATTCGAGTGATTGACCCAATCAAACAATAAGGAGGGCACATCTTTCTTAATGCCATAAGCAACACATAGTTGTATTACTACCAGATCAAGAGGGGGGACCCCCAGCAACACTTGTAAGGCATCTGTAGATACCGTATGACACACAGGCATACATCCAATCAGAATGGCTCTCTGACAAGAGAGTATCTTTCGATATCCCACAGCAGACCTGACCACGTGACCCCATACAGGTGCACCAAAAGTTGCGCAAGCAACAAATAGGCCCCCATACATAAGCCGTACAGCCCGCCTACTGAGTCCCCATTCAGATCTGAGTAATCGCCGTACACACCCTACAACCGACAGTGATCGGCTCTTCAGTGCCACCAAATGGGCAACAAAATTCATTCTTTCACACAAGGTTATCCCCAAATACTTGACTTCAGTCGCATATTTAAGGCTAACCCCATTCACTCTAACACATGGATGCCGACTCAACTTGCCCTTCAGCAACATCATCACGGTCTTGTCCATGGCCACACTCACACCAACACCCATCCCCCATTCACACACAATGCTCATGGCCTCACTTGCTTTAGCCTCCAGCTCAGCACGAGACCGGCCTTCAACCAACACAAGAAGATCATCAGCATACGCACAACATTCAACAGTTGACGAAGCTGTTTTAACAAAGGATCTATCATAAGGTTCCAAATAAATGGACCACAGATAGACCCCTGCGGACAGCCCCGAACAACATCTACATACACACATTGACTAACACCAATAACACATGCACGTCTGCCAGAAAAATAACTCCTCCAGAGCTTAATTTCCTGGCAGCCTATCACACTTAACCTATCTAAAACCCTCTTCCAGCATAAATAGTCGAAGGCCCCTTTGAAGTCAATAAATAACCCCAAGACATACTTGGAGGTACTTACTGCAACAACATTCTTGACAAACATCCACGCATCAATCACGCTTTTGCCCTTACGAAAACCAAATTGATTCTCGCAAAGGCTCGCATTCACACAACCAAGAAGCCGTTCCACCATAACCCTTTCCAGCACTTTTCCAAGCACCGGTAGTAGGCTAATACCCCGATAGGAGCGGGGATTGCTTCTCAGCCTATCAGGCGACTTTAACAGCACAACAACTCTTGCTTCCTTCGACACAGTGGGGAAGTAGGCCTCAGACATACACTTTGTATACACAGCCTCAAGATACTCAGGAATAATAAAACAACTTCAATGGGAAAAAATAGTTCAAAAATAGAATAGTGCGGAGATACCCACAAATAGATGTGTGGCGCAATCAGATATGTGATTTGCGTGGCCAACGAAAATATAGCGACATATTTAAAGAAATGTTGTGCGACCTTGTTAAATCTTACGGGAAAAAATTAACAGTGGAAGAAGTTAGAACAAGAGTTAATAATCTGAAGAAGAGATATAGGTAAGTAGATTGAACAATTGTAATTTGATAGGCCCATGTCAAATTGCAAAATTTTTCGCGATTTTCTCCAGTAAGATAATCGAAGCTACCAAAAAAAGTATGCTAAACTTTTGACGTGATTGCTTTATTTCTCTTGCAATTTCTCGTGCAACAGAGGATAGAACAATTGCGGCCGCGTAACTTCCAACACTATGCAATCAGCTTTGATCGCCTGCAACTCGCCCGCAATCTATCATGCAATTTGGCCTGGACCTCATAATAAAAAATGCTGGTATAACATATAAACTTACTTTACTTACTTAGTTGGCGCTACAACCGTATGTCGGTCTTGGCCTCATCTAAGAATTTGCGCCAGCCATTTCTGTCTTTCGCTTGCTGGCGCCAGTTCGAAATTCCAAGCTTCGTCAGGTTGTCCTCTACTTGGTCTTTCCAACGAAGATGCGGTCGTCCTCTTCTGCGTTGACCGCCGCTGGGTACCGAATCAAATGTTTTCTTCACTGGAGCATCGTCTTTCATGCGCTGAACATGACCAAGCCAGCGAAGCCGCTCGATTTTAATGCGCTTGACTATGTCGATGTCAGCGTACAGCTCATACAGTTCATCATTCCACCGTATTCGGTACTCGCCATTGACGCAGATTGGTCCGTAGATCTTACGAAGAATCTTTCTCTCGAATGCTCCTAAAGTCTTTTCATCTAAACTGCTCAGCGTCCAGGTTTGTGATGCGTAAAGTAGGACGGGCATGATGAGCGATTTATAGAGCGTGATTTTCGTTCGTCGAGAGAGGGCTCTGCTTCTCAATTGCCTACTGAGCCCAAAGTAACACCTGTTGGCAAGAGTTATTCTTCGTTTGATCTCAATGCTGATGTCGTTGGTTGAATTAATGCTGGATCCCAGATAAACGAAGTTCTTCACAACCTCGAAGGAGGTATTGTCAACGGTAACGTGGGTTCCAAGACGCTGGGACTGTTTGTTTGTTGACACTAAGTATTTCGTCTTATCTGCATTCACTGCCAGACCCATTCGACTTGACTCTCTTTCTAATCTGGAAAATGCTGCACTGACTTCGCGCGTATTATGGCCAATGATATCTATGTCATCAGCATACGCAAGCAGCATAACACTCTTGTAGAATATTGTGCCACTACGTCTCAGATCAGCAGCTCGTATGATCTTTTCCATCATTAGGTTGAAAAAGTCACACGATAAGGAATCACCTTGTCTGAAACTTTCCCGATTTTAACTGCGCTGCTGGTGTTGCTCAGTGTCATCCTGAAAAGTCTTATTAGTTTTGCAGAAATACCAAATTCAGACATGGTGGAGTACAGGTGCTTCCTTATTGGGCTGTCGAAGGCGGCTTTGTAGTCGACAAAAAGATGGTGGGTGTCGTCGACTTGTTTTTCTTGAGTCTTCTCCAAGATTTGTCGTAGCGTCAAAATCTGGTCGATGGTGGACTTTCCAGGTCTGAAACCACACTGATAAGGTCCGATCAGTTCGTTTACAATGGGCTTCAATCTTTCACATAAAACGCTCGACAGGACCTTATATGCGATATTAAGAAGGCTTATCCCACGGTAATTGGCACAGATAGTGGGATCGCCTTTCTTGTGGATTGGGCAGAGCACACTGAGATTCCAATCGTTCGGAATGCATTCTTTCTACCATATTCTGCATAGAAGCTCGTGAATGCATTTAAGTAGAGCATCGCCTCTGTTCTTAAACAGCTCAGCAGGTAAGCCATCAGCTCCCGCGGCTTTGTTATTTTTAAGCCGAGCTATAGCTGTCAGAACTTCATCATAGTCGGGCAGCGGAACCTCAACGCTTAGAAGCTTAGAGAAGTGTTCCCTCCATAACGTCAGTGTACTCTGGACATCTGTCACTAGATTCCCGTTTTCATCCTTGCAGGAAGAGGCCCCGGTTTTAAAACCATCGGCAAGGAGTCTTATTTTTTCAAAAAAAAATTCGGGCCTCATTCCTGTCACCATACATCTCAATCTTCTCCTGCTCGCGCTTTTCTGCCTCTCTTTTTTCCGCCTGAAAATATGTCTCTCTTCCCTCCTCTTTTCTTTGTATCGCTCCTTAGCAGCACATATAAAAGCAGTTATAAATTTGTTATACATTAACACAGTATGTCTTTTTCTAAATTTGCAATATGTCTTTTTCTAAATTTCAATAAGGAAAAATTAAATATTGGAGTAGCCGGTGGATCTCCAAGTGAATGGGAGTTCTATGAAGTTATCATTGAATTTATTGGTAACTTAAAATCAAATATAATTTGTTAGCTCAGAGCTTTTTACAGAAAGTATTGATGTGTGAAATACTATCTCCAAATACAACATACAAATATACCAGTATTTATTGAATAAAAGATTTTATAGAAACGCAAGATTCCTTGGAAACAGAAAACCTGGAGATAATATGTTATACTCCAGAACCTGCAGAGGAATTGGGTCCCTCGACATCCCCAGCATCAAAACGAAATCTTTCGGAAACAAATCCACCATCAAAACCTAAAAGATAGAGAGATGAAATAAATGAGGAAATTTTAAAAATAGCAATTGAAGAAAAAAATAACTTTAAGCAGTTTGTCGAACAATCGCAGAAAAATGAGAAAAAGCGCAATGAGTTGTTGTAACAGAATATTGATATCCAAAGTCAAATGCTTAATTATTTTTCAAATAAAAAGTACATAACTGTTATTTTTTATCTTTTAAAACTTCTTAATATATGTAAATATTGTTATTATGCGTTTTTTGAGTTTCTTGTTTTTTGTTGAGTTTTTTGTTTTTTTTTTTTTTTTCTTATATTATTGCAGTGATTTTTATTTTGTATTTGTATATGTAAAAACTATATAAATGAAAGAATTACCAAAGTATTCTATTATTGCGTTTCTTATTGAATTTCCATCCATATCAGCTGTGCTTGATCATGTTTATATGATAGTTTTTACTAATTATTGATGCATTTTCTGTGTTTATTTCCAAACCTTTGCCTATGCGCCTAAACCGAGCCTTTCAATGTCCAAAAGCATTTTCAACTGCTAGTCGACATTTAATAAGTTGGAAATTATATTTTCTTTATTCTTTGTCTTGACTAGGGCTTGCAATCCCGGGACTGAAAATTTAAAATACCAGGATTTTCGGGATCCGGGATTTGGTTAAATTTTCAACAAAAATATATTCAAATAAAATTATAAAAATTTTGAAATAAAAATTTATAAAAATTTTGAAATAAAAATTTATAAAAATATTGTTTAGGAACAGTTACTTTAAAAATTATCTTCATCTTGTAATAATTCATTTATTATCACCACTGCTACCAAAACGCTATACTTTCTGTCCATTCGAAATTCTTTATCTTAATAAGGCTTAACAACATGTGGGATCGTGTAGCTGCAAAGCTTTATTTCAAGTTATTTAGCCATCACTCAATAAAGTTTTTTGTAATGTATTTTTTTAAATAATATAATGAAATAGTGGCTTTATTTTAAAATTATTTTTAAAATGTTTTTTTTTAAATTGTCAGTAGACAATCTATTTTTTGTTGTGTTATTTTTAAGACTTGATCTGGATTTGTTCCTTTTTGAATAAGTGTATTTGACCAACTTTTTGAATTTATATAATTCCTTGCACTAGTGCTCTGACTAAATGGTCCGTATTTCTTATGCAAATAAAAAATATTTTAAATTTTTCTACTCCGAATTTTCGCTGGTTACTTTTCAGCTTCTTCAGGAAATTTTATTTATCTTAAAACGAATACAAAAAGTGATATTGTGGTAAGAATATAAAAACAATAAAAACAATTAACTTTTTAGATGAACACAATTATAAGACAGAAGAACTTACAAATTTAAGTTTTACATTAAAAACTGATGTGTCTCTTGATTTTTAATACAAAATAAAATTTAACAATCAAACATTAAACAATTAGAATTTCACTTTTTTAGATTTGCAAAAAATTATTATGTGCGGTTGCTCCAATAACATTTAGTTTAAAATAGATTGCAGATTTCTTAACCTATTTTTTTTTAACAAGATCATTTAATTATAAAAATTATTTAATATTTGTTCAAAACAGTTGCAATCCCGGGATCCTGGGATTAAAAATTTTTAATCCCGAAAATCCCGGGATCGCCAAAAACAACCCGAAATTGCAAGCCCTAGTCTTGACATATACAGACCTATCGGAAATAATTTTTCACGCGGAATCGAAAAAGGGGATTTTAACTTTTAAGGTAAAGTTCAAGAAAATTTTGAAAATTTTTAATGCAAATTTGTTCATTAACGGTTTTAACAAATTTGCATCAAAAATCTTCAAAATGTTCTTAAACTTTATCATAAAAATTAAAACTCCTTTTTTGAGTACAGAAATGATTTCATCATTATTTTCGATAGTCGAAACGCGGAATTACTAATAAGAAGAACAGGCACATTGACACCTTGAATGTTTTTTGCATTATTTTGAAATACTAATTATTCTCGTGCTGCTTCTTAAGCATTGAATTGTTAAATATGGTTGAGTCGTTGCATTTTCCAGGCAGGGTTGCCGTTTTGGTAAAATATTACCATTTTTGCTAGAAAATTCTTGACTTAGTAAAATGGTAATTTCATTATAGCTTATCGTTGTACAAGCCAATTTTTTTAGAAGTTCAAGATTTCGAATAAATAATTATGAAGATATTGCATTCCATTCAATATTTTCCACCAATATTGTATAATACTTTTTTATGGTTCATTAGTCAAAAATATTTGAAACTCATTTTTTTTTTTTAAATAAGATCTTTTTTCAATCGCTTATACTGCAGGAACTGACGAAGATAGAAAAATTCGTTCCAAACAAGAAATGTGCGCCTTTTTCTTGGCTTTGATGTGAAGACAATATTTGAAGACTTCAAGTCATATTTTTAGTCTTTAATCATATTATTTTGTGTTGCGAAAATTAGAGATTCCAACAAAATGGATTTATTTTTATTTGGACCTAATTGTTTTTTTTTTTTTTGTTAAAAATGTAAACCAAAATATTTGTCTTAGTACTGGTATGATTTGTGAGTGGAAAAAATAATACTTACTGAATGTACATGTGCGTACACGAAGCGTACGCTTCTTTTAACTTCTTTACTTATCTTAACTTGTTAGTTCACTGTTTATTTCTAAAAATGTTCCGATGACGTTGTCAAAGACTTCGTGTTCTCAATTCAAAAACCGCTTTTGCAATCTATTTGGCGTGGAAAATGCATTGCTCCGTAAGTATTTAGCTCTCCACTCTTAAATTATACCAGTGTTAAGAATAATGTTTTAGCTTTTTTTTAAAAAAACAACAAATTAGGTTCAGATAACAAATAAATCTAATTTATTGGAAATTTCTATTTTTCGCAATCAAAAAATAATATGATTAAGTTTTAGTGAACATCATTCAAAAGCTAAGTAAAAGGCTCACAAATCTTTTTTGGGACAAATTTTTCTATCATTGTGAGTTATTGCAGTATAATCGATTAAAAAAATTCATTTATTACAAACGTAAAATAAAAAGCATTTTTTTTTTTTAAATTGCGCGAAGTTTAAGCTGAGAGTCCAAAATTAAATAAACTTACTTAACTTATTTCTAAGTCAATGGTTTATTGAATAGGTTATAGCATAGCCTTTCTTTCAACACCCATATTCAAGTTTGTATACAATTAAAAAAATAGCAAATTTTTCGAGCCCATTTTTTAAATTTTGGGCCCATATAACTTCTAAGCAAGATGAGAGCTCGTTAATTTTTTCATATTTGAAATTAGAAGCCCTTACTACAGACATTTTTTTTCACGAGTGGAAAATTTTTTAGCTTAAAGTACATTATTAAGTAATTATTATAAATTATTCTGAAAAAATAAAAGTTGACCTTGAGATTTTTGCAGAGACGACATAAAAACCTATAAATTTTAACTATATATATTTTAATTACTATATTGTCAAAATCGGAAATTTCTATATTACCATTGATTTCAAAGTTTTTTTATTTAATAGATGATGATACTGAAAATGTTGTCACTTAATCTTCGAAGCTTCTAAGACTTTCTAACCTTGAAGTTAGCATTAATTATGACGTAATAGATTTTTGGAATAAAGTTTGAAATACAAAAAACCTCATGGGAGAAATTTTAAGGATTTAACAGAGTATGTTTTTAATTTAGTGTCGCCGCTTCACATTTCGGTTGCAGGAGAAAGAAAGTTTTCTGAATTTGCATTTATTAACACGAAGCTTCGAAACAAGTAACATTGGTAACACTGCAAAAATTTTAAAATTTAACATTATCTTTATGGATAATTCTATTTCTATTATTTATTTTAATTATTTTTCCTAAATCTTCTTTAACATATTGTTTTTTATATCGTGGTTGTAATTTATTTCTTTCACCCATTAATTTTTCATATACTTTTTCTCCTATATTATATTCTTTATCTCTTCTAGATTTATTATGCGTTTCTAACATTTTATTTTGAGCACTTATTAGTTTTTCTTTTAAATTGTCATGATTTACTTTATTGAATAATACTTCATGTGGTTTAGTATTTGTTATTGAATGTATTGTTTTGTTATATAACTGAGCTGCTCGTAAAATTGATTCTAAGTCACTTACTAAACTATATTCTTGTTTAATGCATCTAGAAATTTCAATTAGTGTGGAATGAACTCTTTCTATCTGTCCATTCGAAGTACTATGTCTTGGGGTTATAAAAAATGTTTCAATATTAAGTCTCTGCATAAGAGATTTAAATTGTGGAGTCGTGAATCCTGGTTCATTATCTAAACACAATTTTTTTGCATCTGGAAATGACTGAAGAAGTTCTAGAACTTTGTTTTCTAAATTCATTTTATCGGGTATATTTTTAATTACTAAAAATTTTGAATACGCATCAACACAAGTCATAAATATTAATTTTTGAGCGTAAAAAATATCAACGTGTAGTTGTTCTCCTTCTTTGTCTGGAATTGGTGCCTCGCCAATTGGTACTTTTATTGGGTGGCGATCGTATTTATTTACATTACAAATATCGCAATTTCTAGCATATTCCTTAAATTTCTTTGCCATTTGTGGCCAATAGTACATTTCCTTAATTTGTTTTAAATTTTCTCTATAATTTCTATGCGCTCTGTTATGTATTTGCTCAATTATAAGACCTTGATCTTCTTGATTTTCAATGTCCGTTGGAAAATTTTTTGTATGGACAAATTTAATATTAAATGTTTCAAGTAATTTTATTTTGATTTCATATAAATCCTCTGGTGTACAATATATTCCTGTAACAATATTTGGTTTAAGGTATTCCTTTAGTATTGTTATTAAATTTTCAACTGTATCATATTCAATAAGATGTCTTTTATTTCCAAATTTTGTTAATTGTTCGTGGATTGTGAATCTATTTTTGCTCACAATTATTTGTTGTTTAAATTGGTTTAATGGTTTATCTGTACTTTTTATTTGTATGTTATCGCTACTTTCAGCGGAATGTTGTGTTGAATTAATTGATGATGAAGAATCATCTGTTAAATTATTTAAATTTTGTCTTGATAAAGCATCTGCGACAACATTAGTAACACCTGGCTTGTATATAATTTTCGGTGAATATTCTTCAATTAAGGCATGCCATCTCTTCATTTTGGCATTTGGATTCCTCGTTGATACTGCAAACGTTAGTGGTTGGTGATCTGTGAATATTTCCAGATCAGAAACTCCATATAAATAATTTCGTAAATTCTTTAATGCCCATACTATTGCATATAGTTCTTTTTCGTTAGTGGCATAGCGTTGTTCCGTAGGATTCAAAGTTTTTGAAATAAAAGTTATTGGATTTTTATCTTGTGAGAGAACTGCTCCTATTGCTGCATTTGATGCATCTGTTGTTAAAGTAAATCTCTTATTAAAATCGGGTTGATACAATTCTATTTTCTCTTTAAGGCATTCTTTTAGTTTTTCACAGGACTTGATTCCATCTTCATCTAATATTATTTTAGTATTTTTAGATTTGTATTGGGATATTTTACCATTATCTCCTGATAAATGTTTTGTTAATGGTTTTGCTATTAATGCATAATTTTTAGTGAATTTTCTATAATATCCGGTAAGTCCTAAAAAGCTTCTTAATTGTCTAAGTGTTGTTGGGATTGGAAAGTTTGAAATCGTCTCCACTTTCCTTGGATCTGTTTTAATTATGTTGTGAGATACTACATATCCTAAAAATTCAACTTCTTTTTTATAAAATACGGATTTTTCCAACGATATTTTCATATTAGCCTGTTTTAATGTATCAATAATTATATTTAGGTGTTTAGCATGTTCTTCAATATTTTCTGAAAAAACTATTATATCGTCTATATAGACGTGACAAAATTTACCATCAAAATTTCGTAGTATATTATCCATTGCTCTCTGAAAAATACTTGGGGCGTTTTTCAATCCAAATGGCATTCTTAAATATTCATATTTGCCATTATTAACTGAGAATGCAGTTTTCTCAATGTCTTCATTATTCATTAATATTTGATGGAATCCTGATTCTAAATCAATTGTCGAAAATATCTTTGCTTTATCTAAATTGAACAATATTGTATTTGTATCCGGTATAGGATATTTATCTGAGATTGTTTCGTTGTTTATTTTTTTATAGTCAATTACCATACGTAGTTTTGGTGTCCCATCCTCATTAGTTCCTTTCTTTGGGACTACCCATATTGGTGAGTTATATGGACTCTTGCTTGGTCGAATTATATTTGCCTTCAACATTTTTTCTATTTCTTTATTTACAAACGAATTTACTGACAATGGATATGGATATTGTTTGCTCCATATCGGTTTTTCGTTTTCCGTTCTAATTTCAGCCTTTATATCTGTACGAAATGGTAAATCCATATTTATATCTTTATGTTCCTTTTTTATTCTTTCAATAACTTCATTTCTTAATGATAGATATTCGTCTTCATTTTTTATATTATTTATTTTCATTTTGTCGGTATTATTCTTCGACGGCGTTTTGAGATTTTTTCTCAAAATTTTGTTTTTATTAGCGGCATTTCCTTCGCTTGGCGTTTCGAATTTTTTATTCGAAATTATTTTATTTATATTAATAGCGGTATTTCCTTCGCTTGGCGTTTCGAATTTTTTATTCGAAGTTATTTTATTTATAGCGGTATTTCCTTCGCTTGGCGTTTCAGAACTTTTTTGTTCCAAAATGTTTTTGTTTTCAATTAATGTTTTATTATTCTTTATTTCATTTTCCATCTCATTGATGTACTTGATATCATATTGTTTTCCTTTTATTTCTAAGATTCCTTTTCCAAAATCTAGTTTAATATTGTTGCTTCTAATAAAATTCATCCCTATAAGAAAATCGCTTTCTAAATTATTTATTTCATAAAATCTTTGTTTTATTCCAAAAAACTCCATTTCAGAATAATGTGTTATTATTGTGTACCCGTTTATTGTTTTTACGCGTTTTATTATTGGTAATTTCATTCTTTTAATACATACATTTGGCTTAACATAGCAATTCGTCGCACCAGTATCGATTAATATTTTAATTGTTTTTCCCGTTATATTATGTTTTCCGATAAGGTAGGGGAGGTCATTCGCTCGTCTAAAAAAGCTTTTTCGTTAATATTATTTATTCTTTGTTGCTTGGGTTGAGGTAATTGTGCACTTTCTAACACTCTTTTTTGTCCTTGAAAATTATTTCGATAATTTCCTGACTGATTGTAATACTGATTTCCTGGTCTAAAGTTTGCATTTCTATTATTATAATTCTGTCTAAAATTGTTATTAAAATTGTTAATAGGTCTATTCTGTATCTGTAATGATTCGTCTACTTCCATTGGTGTAGGTTTAGGTGGGTCTGCTTTTTTCGGTATTGACTCAATTCTATTGATTCGGGGAAATCGTAAAGTATTATTATTGTTATGAGTATTTCTGTTATAAGAATTTGATGATCTTCCAAATTGGTAAGCAAAATTTGCTCTAAGGTTATTTGATTCAAGTTCTTGCGCTTTAGCTAACGCATTTGGTAAGTCTTCAGGGGATAGTGAAAATAATATATTATTTAATGGATGGTTCAATCCAGTAATGAAAATTCTTAAGGCATTCTGGCAATTTTTCTTATTTAACTCGTTCGTCATTTCGGTATTGTTTCCGTACGTCATAATTGTTTTGTTCGTTAATAGTGTTAATTTCTTATTAACTACGTTGTAGTAATCTAATATTGTCATTGATCCTTGTCTTAGAACACTTAACTCCTGTTCAATAATATGTGCTGGTCTCCTGTCTGAGTATGCAAAATCTAGTCTGCTTATAATAGCGTCATAATTAAGTACTGTACCATGGTTTGTTAATACGTCATTAGCTTCACCTGTTATTTTATTTCGTAATATAGTTAATGCACCGAAATATCTTTTACTTCCTTTCTCGTAAAGAGAAATTGAATTTTGAGAGGCTTCTCTCCAACTTACATAAGAATTAGGCTTACCTGAAAATTCTGGGAGGGTTCTTATTATGTCTAATGGTTCGTTACATATGATTGTACTGTCAATTGTCTGAGTCTTGTAATTTTCTACTGTGTCTGTACATGTTAGTCTTGCTAATTGATTTTGCAGAGCAATAATTTGATTTTGAAAAGATTGATTATTTGTGGCAATAAGTTGCGAAACTAAATCTGCAGTTATATTTGCCATTTCAGATTCTTCTTTTTTTAAATTTTCTCTCAAATTTATCTTTTTAAACAATTCACTTAAGTCGTTGTCAGGATTCTTTTCCTTATACACTTTTTTCATTTACAGTATTTTTATCTTGTTTGTCACTTTTTTATATATAAAAAAACTCAATATAAATCAATATAAAATCAACCAATATAAAATATAATATGTATAATTATTTTTTTTTTTTAAATAAATAATTCTTACTTCCGGTTCTGTTGATTTTTTCTTTCGATTCACTGCTTTTCTTTTCTCCTTCCAAATGTACTTGCACTCGCTTTTTAAACAATTTAATTTTTTCTCCAATTATTGGATACTTATTTCTTTAGGTGGTCTTCAATTCTGCTTCCTTTGTCTAGGCTTTTATTTCCAGAAATTGATTGTATCAAAATTTTACGTTGATACCCCACTTGATGATTTTGGTCCTTTGCCTTGCTGTATTCTTCAGTTCCTTACTTGTATTCGTCTGTACCTTGTTTTTTCTTCTTATTTATTAAGAATACTTTTTTCTGGTCACAGATGTTTTCAGGATTTTATACACTTTATTATTTTATTAAAGAGCTGCGACTTCTTTAACTTGTGCCTCAGGAGGGACTACTGCAAGCAATAGTTTACGCTGCGGGCTTCGTAATAAAGTGTAATGAAGTTAATTTAAACAGCTCCTGGCAGGATCGCCAATTAATTTTTTGACGTTAGGTTTTGTTAAAAAAAATCTTTATTTATTTCTTAACAAACTTAACAATCAAAAATATTCTTAATATCTAAACTGCAACTGAACTGAAAACAAACTGAAGTGAAACTCCACTCAAACTGAACTGAAACTAAAAACTGAAGAAGTATTCTAAGTTCATACTTCTTTTATACTTTAAATTCCTTATTTACATCTCTACATAAAACTTATGTATTACATATCATTTATTAATGTATTTGGACACTTAGATACTTTTAAGAATTTATCATATAAAGAAATTTGATCGTAAACATCATCCGATCAATATTCCCATGAATCAGTTATAAACAATTAAAGTTATAAACAAAGAAATATGATTAGAAGCATACTTTAATATGAATCATATTTATAATAATTTTTGTTTATATTATCTATTAAAGTTACCAGCAAGTGCTAACTTTAACTTGCACACATTCGTCCCATCTAGACCTAACACATTCACACAGCAAAGCCTTCCTTTCACCCTCACCCACATGCGCTACATTCGAGTGATTGACCCAATCAAACAATAAGGAGGGCACATCTTTCTTAATCCCATAAGCAACACATAGTTGTATTACTACCAGATCAAGAGGGGGGACCCCCAGCAACACTTGTAAGGCATCTGTAGATACCGTATGACACACAGGCATACATCCAATCAGAATGGCTCTCTGACAAGAGAGTATCTTTCGATATCCCACAGCAGACCTGACCACGTGACCCCATACAGGTGCACCAAAAGTTGCGCAAGCAACAAATAGGCCCCCATACATAAGCCGTACAGCCCGCCTACTGAGTCCCCATTCAGATCTGAGTAATCGCCGTACACACCCTACAACCGACAGTGATCGGCTCTTCAGTGCCACCAAATGGGCAACAAAATTCATTCTTTCACACAAGGTTATCCCCAAATACTTGACTTCAGTCGCATATTTAAGGCTAACCCCATTCACTCTAACACATGGATGCCGACTCAACTTGCCCTTCAGCAACATCATCACGGTCTTGTCCATGGCCACACTCACACCAACACCCATCCCCCATTCACACACAATGCTCATGGCCTCACTTGCTTTAGCCTCCAGCTCAGCACGAGACCGGCCTTCAACCAACACAAGAAGATCATCAGCATACGCACAACATTCAACAGTTGACGAAGCTGTTTTAACAAAGGATCTATCATAAGGTTCCAAATAAATGGACCACAGATAGACCCCTGCGGACAGCCCCGAACAACATCTACATACACACATTGACTAACACCAATAACACATGCACGTCTGCCAGAAAAATAACTCCTCCAGAGCTTAATTTCCTGGCAGCCTATCACACTTAACCTATCTAAAACCCTCTTCCAGCATAAATAGTCGAAGGCCCCTTTGAAGTCAATAAATAACCCCAAGACATACTTGGAGGTACTTACTGCAACAACATTCTTGACAAACATCCACGCATCAATCACGCTTTTGCCCTTACGAAAACCAAATTGATTCTCGCAAAGGCTCGCATTCACACAACCAAGAAGCCGTTCCACCATAACCCTTTCCAGCACTTTTCCAAGCACCGGTAGTAGGCTAATACCCCGATAGGAGCGGGGATTGCTTCTCAGCCTATCAGGCGACTTTAACAGCACAACAACTCTTGCTTCCTTCGACACAGTGGGGAAGTAGGCCTCAGACATACACTTTGTATACACAGCCTCAAGATACTCAGGAATAATAAAACAACTTCAATGGGAAAAAATAGTTCAAAAATAGAATAGTGCGGAGATACCCACAAATAGATGTGTGGCGCAATCAGATATGTGATTTGCGTGGCCAACGAAAATATAGCGACATATTTAAAGAAATGTTGTGCGACCTTGTTAAATCTTACGGGAAAAAATTAACAGTGGAAGAAGTTAGAACAAGAGTTAATAATCTGAAGAAGAGATATAGGTAAGTAGATTGAACAATTGTAATTTGATAGGCCCATGTCAAATTGCAAAATTTTTCGCGATTTTCTCCAGTAAGATAATCGAAGCTACCAAAAAAAGTATGCTAAACTTTTGACGTGATTGCTTTATTTCTCTTGCAATTTCTCGTGCAACAGAGGATAGAACAATTGCGGCCGCGTAACTTCCAACACTATGCAATCAGCTTTGATCGCCTGCAACTCGCCCGCAATCTATCATGCAATTTGGCCTGGACCTCATAATAAAAAATGCTGGTATAACATATAAACTTACTTTACTTACTTAGTTGGCGCTACAACCGTATGTCGGTCTTGGCCTCATCTAAGAATTTGCGCCAGCCATTTCTGTCTTTCGCTTGCTGGCGCCAGTTCGAAATTCCAAGCTTCGTCAGGTTGTCCTCTACTTGGTCTTTCCAACGAAGATGCGGTCGTCCTCTTCTGCGTTGACCGCCGCTGGGTACCGAATCAAATGTTTTCTTCACTGGAGCATCGTCTTTCATGCGCTGAACATGACCAAGCCAGCGAAGCCGCTCGATTTTAATGCGCTTGACTATGTCGATGTCAGCGTACAGCTCATACAGTTCATCATTCCACCGTATTCGGTACTCGCCATTGACGCAGATTGGTCCGTAGATCTTACGAAGAATCTTTCTCTCGAATGCTCCTAAAGTCTTTTCATCTAAACTGCTCAGCGTCCAGGTTTGTGATGCGTAAAGTAGGACGGGCATGATGAGCGATTTATAGAGCGTGATTTTCGTTCGTCGAGAGAGGGCTCTGCTTCTCAATTGCCTACTGAGCCCAAAGTAACACCTGTTGGCAAGAGTTATTCTTCGTTTGATCTCAATGCTGATGTCGTTGGTTGAATTAATGCTGGATCCCAGATAAACGAAGTTCTTCACAACCTCGAAGGAGGTATTGTCAACGGTAACGTGGGTTCCAAGACGCTGGGACTGTTTGTTTGTTGACACTAAGTATTTCGTCTTATCTGCATTCACTGCCAGACCCATTCGACTTGACTCTCTTTCTAATCTGGAAAATGCTGCACTGACTTCGCGCGTATTATGGCCAATGATATCTATGTCATCAGCATACGCAAGCAGCATAACACTCTTGTAGAATATTGTGCCACTACGTCTCAGATCAGCAGCTCGTATGATCTTTTCCATCATTAGGTTGAAAAAGTCACACGATAAGGAATCACCTTGTCTGAAACTTTCCCGATTTTAACTGCGCTGCTGGTGTTGCTCAGTGTCATCCTGAAAAGTCTTATTAGTTTTGCAGAAATACCAAATTCAGACATGGTGGAGTACAGGTGCTTCCTTATTGGGCTGTCGAAGGCGGCTTTGTAGTCGACAAAAAGATGGTGGGTGTCGTCGACTTGTTTTTCTTGAGTCTTCTCCAAGATTTGTCGTAGCGTCAAAATCTGGTCGATGGTGGACTTTCCAGGTCTGAAACCACACTGATAAGGTCCGATCAGTTCGTTTACAATGGGCTTCAATCTTTCACATAAAACGCTCGACAGGACCTTATATGCGATATTAAGAAGGCTTATCCCACGGTAATTGGCACAGATAGTGGGATCGCCTTTCTTGTGGATTGGGCAGAGCACACTGAGATTCCAATCGTTCGGAATGCATTCTTTCTACCATATTCTGCATAGAAGCTCGTGAATGCATTTAAGTAGAGCATCGCCTCTGTTCTTAAACAGCTCAGCAGGTAAGCCATCAGCTCCCGCGGCTTTGTTATTTTTAAGCCGAGCTATAGCTGTCAGAACTTCATCATAGTCGGGCAGCGGAACCTCAACGCTTAGAAGCTTAGAGAAGTGTTCCCTCCATAACGTCAGTGTACTCTGGACATCTGTCACTAGATTCCTTGCAGGAAGAGGCCCCGGTTTTAAAACCATCGGCAAGGAGTCTTATTTTTTCAAAAAAAAATTCGGGCCTCATTCCTGTCACCATACATCTCAATCTTCTCCTGCTCGCGCTTTTCTGCCTCTCTTTTTTCCGCCTGAAAATATGTCTCTCTTCCCTCCTCTTTTCTTTGTATCGCTCCTTAGCAGCACATATAAAAGCAGTTATAAATTTGTTATACATTAACACAGTATGTCTTTTTCTAAATTTGCAATATGTCTTTTTCTAAATTTCAATAAGGAAAAATTAAATATTGGAGTAGCCGGTGGATCTCCAAGTGAATGGGAGTTCTATGAAGTTATCATTGAATTTATTGGTAACTTAAAATCAAATATAATTTGTTAGCTCAGAGCTTTTTACAGAAAGTATTGATGTGTGAAATACTATCTCCAAATACAACATACAAATATACCAGTATTTATTGAATAAAAGATTTTATAGAAACGCAAGATTCCTTGGAAACAGAAAACCTGGAGATAATATGTTATACTCCAGAACCTGCAGAGGAATTGGGTCCCTCGACATCCCCAGCATCAAAACGAAATCTTTCGGAAACAAATCCACCATCAAAACCTAAAAGATAGAGAGATGAAATAAATGAGGAAATTTTAAAAATAGCAATTGAAGAAAAAAATAACTTTAAGCAGTTTGTCGAACAATCGCAGAAAAATGAGAAAAAGCGCAATGAGTTGTTGTAACAGAATATTGATATCCAAAGTCAAATGCTTAATTATTTTTCAAATAAAAAGTACATAACTGTTATTTTTTATCTTTTAAAACTTCTTAATATATGTAAATATTGTTATTATGCGTTTTTTGAGTTTCTTGTTTTTTGTTGAGTTTTTTGTTTTTTTTTTTTTTTTCTTATATTATTGCAGTGATTTTTATTTTGTATTTGTATATGTAAAAACTATATAAATGAAAGAATTACCAAAGTATTCTATTATTGCGTTTCTTATTGAATTTCCATCCATATCAGCTGTGCTTGATCATGTTTATATGATAGTTTTTACTAATTATTGATGCATTTTCTGTGTTTATTTCCAAACCTTTGCCTATGCGCCTAAACCGAGCCTTTCAATGTCCAAAAGCATTTTCAACTGCTAGTCGACATTTAATAAGTTGGAAATTATATTTTCTTTATTCTTTGTCTTGACTAGGGCTTGCAATCCCGGGACTGAAAATTTAAAATACCAGGATTTTCGGGATCCGGGATTTGGTTAAATTTTCAACAAAAATATATTCAAATAAAATTATAAAAATTTTGAAATAAAAATTTATAAAAATTTTGAAATAAAAATTTATAAAAATATTGTTTAGGAACAGTTACTTTAAAAATTATCTTCATCTTGTAATAATTCATTTATTATCACCACTGCTACCAAAACGCTATACTTTCTGTCCATTCGAAATTCTTTATCTTAATAAGGCTTAACAACATGTGGGATCGTGTAGCTGCAAAGCTTTATTTCAAGTTATTTAGCCATCACTCAATAAAGTTTTTTGTAATGTATTTTTTTAAATAATATAATGAAATAGTGGCTTTATTTTAAAATTATTTTTAAAATGTTTTTTTTTAAATTGTCAGTAGACAATCTATTTTTTGTTGTGTTATTTTTAAGACTTGATCTGGATTTGTTCCTTTTTGAATAAGTGTATTTGACCAACTTTTTGAATTTATATAATTCCTTGCACTAGTGCTCTGACTAAATGGTCCGTATTTCTTATGCAAATAAAAAATATTTTAAATTTTTCTACTCCGAATTTTCGCTGGTTACTTTTCAGCTTCTTCAGGAAATTTTATTTATCTTAAAACGAATACAAAAAGTGATATTGTGGTAAGAATATAAAAACAATAAAAACAATTAACTTTTTAGATGAACACAATTATAAGACAGAAGAACTTACAAATTTAAGTTTTACATTAAAAACTGATGTGTCTCTTGATTTTTAATACAAAATAAAATTTAACAATCAAACATTAAACAATTAGAATTTCACTTTTTTAGATTTGCAAAAAATTATTATGTGCGGTTGCTCCAATAACATTTAGTTTAAAATAGATTGCAGATTTCTTAACCTATTTTTTTTTAACAAGATCATTTAATTATAAAAATTATTTAAAATTTGTTCAAAACAGTTGCAATCCCGGGATCCTGGGATTAAAAATTTTTAATCCCGAAAATCCCGGGATCGCCAAAAACAACCCGAAATTGCAAGCCCTAGTCTTGACATATACAGACCTATCGGAAATAATTTTTCACGCGGAATCGAAAAAGGGGATTTTAACTTTTAAGGTAAAGTTCAAGAAAATTTTGAAAATTTTTAATGCAAATTTGTTCATTAACGGTTTTAACAAATTTGCATCAAAAATCTTCAAAATGTTCTTAAACTTTATCATAAAAATTAAAACTCCTTTTTTGAGTACAGAAATGATTTCATCATTATTTTCGATAGTCGAAACGCGGAATTACTAATAAGAAGAACAGGCACATTGACACCTTGAATGTTTTTTGCATTATTTTGAAATACTAATTATTCTCGTGCTGCTTCTTAAGCATTGAATTGTTAAATATGGTTGAGTCGTTGCATTTTCCAGGCAGGGTTGCCGTTTTGGTAAAATATTACCATTTTTGCTAGAAAATTCTTGACTTAGTAAAATGGTAATTTCATTATAGCTTATCGTTGTACAAGCCAATTTTTTTAGAAGTTCAAGATTTCGAATAAATAATTATGAAGATATTGCATTCCATTCAATATTTTCCACCAATATTTTTTTTTTTTTGTATAATACTTTTTTATGGTTCATTAGTCAAAAATATTTGAAACTCATTTTTTTTTTTTAAATAAGATCTTTTTTCAATCGCTTATACTGCAGGAACTGACGAAGATAGAAAAATTCGTTCCAAACAAGAAATGTGCGCCTTTTTCTTGGCTTTGATGTGAAGACAATATTTGAAGACTTCAAGTCATATTTTTAGTCTTTAATCATATTATTTTGTGTTGCGAAAATTAGAGATTCCAACAAAATGGATTTATTTTTATTTGGACCTAATTGTTTTTTTTTTTTTTGTTAAAAATGTAAACCAAAATATTTGTCTTAGTACTGGTATGATTTGTGAGTGGAAAAAATAATACTTACTGAATGTACATGTGCGTACACGAAGCGTACGCTTCTTTTAACTTCTTTACTTATCTTAACTTGTTAGTTCACTGTTTATTTCTAAAAATGTTCCGATGACGTTGTCAAAGACTTCGTGTTCTCAATTCAAAAACCGCTTTTGCAATCTATTTGGCGTGGAAAATGCATTGCTCCGTAAGTATTTAGCTCTCCACTCTTAAATTATACCAGTGTTAAGAATAATGTTTTAGCTTTTTTTAAAAAAAACAACAAATTAGGTTCAGATAACAAATAAATCTAATTTATTGGAAATTTCTATTTTTCGCAATCAAAAAATAATATGATTAAGTTTTAGTGAACATCATTCAAAAGCTAAGTAAAAGGCTCACAAATCTTTTTTGGGACAAATTTTTCTATCATTGTGAGTTATTGCAGTATAATCGATTAAAAAAATTCATTTATTACAAACGTAAAATAAAAAGCATTTTTTTTTTTTAAATTGCGCGAAGTTTAAGCTGAGAGTCCAAAATTAAATAAACTTACTTAACTTATTTCTAAGTCAATGGTTTATTGAATAGGTTATAGCATAGCCTTTCTTTCAACACCCATATTCAAGTTTGTATACAATTAAAAAAATAGCAAATTTTTCGAGCCCATTTTTTAAATTTTGGGCCCATATAACTTCTAAGCAAGATGAGAGCTCGTTAATTTTTTCATATTTGAAATTAGAAGCCCTTACTACAGACATTTTTTTTCACGAGTGGAAAATTTTTTAGCTTAAAGTACATTATTAAGTAATTATTATAAATTATTCTGAAAAAATAAAAGTTGACCTTGAGATTTTTGCAGAGACGACATAAAAACCTATAAATTTTAACTATATATATTTTAATTACTATATTGTCAAAATCGGAAATTTCTATATTACCATTGATTTCAAAGTTTTTTTATTTAATAGATGATGATACTGAAAATGTTGTCACTTAATCTTCGAAGCTTCTAAGACTTTCTAACCTTGAAGTTAGCATTAATTATGACGTAATAGATTTTTGGAATAAAGTTTGAAATACAAAAAACCTCATGGGAGAAATTTTAAGGATTTAACAGAGTATGTTTTTAATTTAGTGTCGCCGCTTCACATTTCGGTTGCAGGAGAAAGAAAGTTTTCTGAATTTGCATTTATTAACACGAAGCTTCGAAACAAGTAACATTTTAGAACCATTAATAGCATTATGCTTTAACTTTGGGAAGTAAGAAATGAGCCTCATTATGTGTGGTTGAAAATGAAACGATTTTTAGATTAAACATTTATTTAAATTAATTTATTTAAACTTAATAATATTCAATAAGTTCCTATTTATTTTTAATACAAGGAGGCAAATACTTTTAAAGAATTTAAAAAAAATTTTATTAATAAATTTTTGTTCGGTTTGAATGGTAAAGTCATATATCTAAACTTGATACAGTTGAACTTCCCTATAGTGAACTTCTATACAATAGAGTTCTCCCTACTATGAATTGATTTAAAAAACACAGCTTTTTTGTTCTACTTTAAGTGTATTTACATCAGCTTATAATGATTTTCCATACAGTGAATCTCCCTCTACAATGAACAAATTTTGCAGCTGCAAATTGAACTCTCATGCGTTTTTGTCCTTATATAATAGATTTTCTTAAACCATTTTCTGTTACGCATATTAACATCACTATGTGGAGATAAAAAGTAAAACATTATTAGGGGCTGCACGGTGAACAATTTTTGGCTACTTTTTAGTCCAAACTTTGGTTTAAAAGAGTTAGTTTAATTTAGCTGGGTCTCAAACCACGTTCCTGAAAATAATTTACTTGCATTCGTTATGATGCAAAATAAGAGAAACTATGCTAACAACTGAGTTGGACGAATGGATAAGGCATTGGATCAGTACATCAGAGGACGTGTGTTCAAATCACGAACTGGTCAGAACATTTTTATATTTTACTTTAATTTAGCTGATTCTCGAACCCACGTTTCTGCTCGCTTGCTTACTTACTGCAAGCTTACTTGCTTTCGTTATGATGCAAAATAAGCGTAATTTTCTTAACAGATGAGATGGACGAGTGGATAAGATGTTGGACCAGTACAACAGAATACGCGTGTTCAAATCATGAACTGGTCAGAGAAGTTTTTGATTTTTAGTTGAAATTTATATTGCTTTATTTAAACTTTTTTTGGATTGAAAACCAATCTTTTACGAATTGAAAAATTTTAGACTTTTCCTTGGATTAAAAATTAATCTTTTTTTGGTGTTGTCCTTAATTTTATCCAAAAAAGTTTAAAATTTACTCCAAGATGTTTAACCGTATGCCCAAAAGTTGAAAATAACTACAGAAAAATAAAAAGAAAAAAGTACCATCACTAGCAATTTTGTCAGCAGTTGACTATGTTCAGTGAACGAAGTTGTGGGAAGTTGTAGAGTTCAGGCAATCCCAGGCATTGGCGTCGGAAGCGGGGGGAAAAGGGGGCAGTCGCCCCCCCACTTTTTTAGCTAGATAAACGATTTAAAAGGAAAACTTCAAAAGTTATTCAAAATATCAGTTTTTCTTACAACGATAATATTTTTTGTATATGTTCTCCTCTTCTATCTCTCTTTTTCATAAGCATGCTTGCGGATAACCATTTCCTTTCTCTGTGTTTGCAAAAAGATAGAACAAAATGTAGAGTTTCTACTGCAAGCCCACCACTTTAGGTAAAAAGCACCCTTAAGTATGTAGCTAAATGCTTGTTGATTTTACAACTCTGGTAAGAAAAAATTTGGCATGTTCTTAGGGGCTTTCCATATTGGACGACATGTTGTATGATAAGTTAGATGGAAAACTAATGGGACTATTTGATTGAGCGTTCGAACGATCCAACTTGTTAATCAACATCATTAATTACAAGCTCTCGAGCAGAACACATCCGGATAATAGCTAAGCAACTTTTAGATGCCCTAACAATTGAGCAGTAATTTTACATAGTTGTACAATATTGTACAATCGGCAGAAAAAAACCAAAAATTTCAACTATCGTTTTAGCTTACGCATGGTACTACATGTTGTACAATCTGACATGTTGGTCCAATGTTTTGGACCATGCAAAAGCTCCTACTGTGAATTAGCTGATGAAAATCCACCTCGACGCTTTGAAGAAACATCAAATCCGGTTCCTTCAGTACAGTTGCCATTATATAATCGGCTACGAAAAGATTATTTCGAAATTTTAGATCTTCTCTCAAATGAGATAAGGGCTAGATTTGGTTAAACAGGTTGATATTTTACTTTTTTTTAATTTCGCATGTTTACACCAGCTTCACTCAACCGACTCACTTTGATTTAACATTCGGTGAGTCGGTTGAGTGAAGATAGTGTAAACTGGCACTTTGTAAATCTTATTGTATTGTACATTTAAACAGATCTTGACACTCTAGAATCGTTGGAAAATATTGTAATCGAAGCCTTCAAGGGAAAAGTGCCTTCTGAACAAAATCTAAAAACAAAACTAGATCTTTATGCAGATGACTTTGATGTGAGCGACCTCCACGCGCAGCTTAAATTGCTGAAGCAATTACCTGGCCAAACACCTTGAAATTGTAGTGGCATTGTATCCCAATTTGCAAAAAATTCAGATACTGTAAGAAAACTATTAAATGAAGTTGAGAAACTTATTGCTTTGCTTTTGACTGTGCCTGCATCAGCAGCTTCATCTGAGCGTTCTTTTAGTGCACTAAGACGACTTAAAACGTATCTTCGAGCAACTGTGACACAGAAACGACTCACTCATGCGGCACTTATACACATTCACAAAGATAAAACCGAAGAATTGAATTCGATGGAATTCGATATGCGGCACTTATACACATTCACAAGGATAAAACCGAAGAATTGAATTCGATGGAATTGGTGAAAGAGTTTGTTTCTCGCAAGGACAGAAGGAAACATTTTGGAATAATTTAAATTGATATAACTTCTTGTACCTAATTGCATTTAAACCATGTAAAGATATACCTAGTCATGCTTTATAAAAGCAACCATTATTTCTTATATTTTCATATTACCATATGAAAGATCCTTTAAAGGATGATCTCTAATATTGAAATTGGATGAACTTTTAAAAATAATGAAATTTTAATATTTTTTATATATTTTTATATTTTTTTTTATTTTAAACTAAAATAAAAAATTTGTTTATTCACATTCATGTTTCTTTGAAGAAATTTTGGTGAACTTTTTTTGCACCACCATTTGTACTGCCCCCCCATTTGTACTGCCCCCCCAGATGAAATTAGCTTCCGACGCGCTTGATCTCAGGTATTTATTTAATAATTTATGTGCATACTCATGTTCATATTATAATCATATTGCCAAATAACTACGCTGACGAATTGGCCGATGCTACATTACCCACATTGGGACCAATTTCTTCATCACTTGACATACTGCGAGCCTTTGTCGAGGTGAGGAGTAACGTACCGACTAACGTGTTTAAATTTCTAAATGTATTACATGGTTTTGTAAGGAAGAAAAAAGGAAAAGTGTAATCTAAGCTCAAAAAGTATCAGATTCTTTTAAAGAAAAGTGGAAAAATATCATAATTTCTGTATAATGAAGTTTCCATATAATAAAGTAATTATCTAATTCCTTGCGAATTCATTATAGGGAAGTTCGACTGTATTATAAAAATGTGATTTTAATAGTTAAATGTTTTTTTATCGTATTGTTTACGTTAACTTATTTTTTTTTATTAATTAAACGTTTATTAATTATTTTTTTTAAATGAAAAAATACATATTTATTATTAACTTTTACTTAAAAGAAAACTTTTGAAATTTTTTTTCATATTGGTAAATTTTTTACGAATTTTGGTAAACATTTTTTTTTCCTGCGTGGCAACCCTGTTTCCAGGGCTTTCTGCATTTATGTAGGTAAAACGATACCTTAATTGAAATTAAGAACTTTACTTTAAAAAAATTCGTAATATAAATACTTAAATATAAATATTGAATAAAAAATGAACTGGTTGAAAGTTGTAAAAAGTTTTGTTTGTTTTGTAAATATCTTTAAAATTTATTGAGTAATTGTCCTTACTTATCGAAATCCCAATATAATTTACCCAGGGTTGCCAACTTTTGAAAAGCCCAGGCCCGGAGTTTTTTTTTATTTAATAACTTTTTTATGGTCTGCTTGCTTTTAATTAAAAAATTAATTTTTTCTTTGGTTTTCTCATACATAGTCATGTTTAACAATCATGTTTGACAACAAATGTGACACAACACAACTTGCGTTTTCCCGTGAACTCGTTTTCCTTTAGCAACCAATCTTTGTAAAGGGTCCGCCAAATAACTTTTTTTTTTGAAAAATCGATTAAAAAATTCTACTGGATATTTTCTCAAATTTCTTTTTTTATTTGAAAGTACAATACTTCCATTTAATAATGAAAAATAATTTCATTCAAATGGCTGCCTCGGCTGGCCTTGCAGTAGCCTACACGATCGGTCCAATTTTTAAGCACATTATCGATTGTGTACAGCTGTATTTCACCAATGGCTTCACGAATAATGTCCTTTAAAGCGTCAATTGTCTCTGGCTTGTCGGCGTAACACTTATCTTTAAGGGCATCCCACAAATAATAGTCCAACGGTGTCAAATCGCAGCTCTGAGGTGGCCAAACTACATCAGCTCTGCGGCTGATAATGCGATTTTCAAAAACAGGGCGCAAAACATCGAGTGTAGCTTCGGCTGTGTGGCACGTAGCGACGTCCTGTTGAAACCAAATGTTGCCAATATCCTCCTCTTCAATTTTTGAGAACAAAAATTCGTTCAACATGGTCCGATAACGATTGCCATTGACTGTAACGGCCACTCCTTGCTCATTTTCGAAGAAAAATGGCCCAATTATGCCTCTGGACCAAAATCCGCACCAAACAGTGACTCGTTTTGGGTGCAGCGGCTTTTCAATGTATGCGTGCGGGTTTTCTGTGCCCCAAATGCGACAATTTTGCTTGTTTACATACCCGCCAAGATCAAAATGAGCTTCATCTGATAAGATGATTTTTTTGGCAAAATCGGCATCTTCTGTAAGTCGATCGCAGGCCCACTTAGCGAAGCGAAAACGCATTGGATGGTCAGTTGGCTTCAACTTCTGAACCAATTGGACTTTGTATGGCGTTATACCAAGGTCTTTATGCAAAATTCATCTCAATGATGTCTCCGAAATGTTCAATTGTTGAGAACGACGGTGAATTGATGTTGATGACGCTTCACGCACACTTTCTGCCACAGCAGCAATATTCTCGGGTGTATGCACTGCTTTTGGCTTTTCACGCTTTGGTTTATCGATGAGGATGCCAGTTTCTTTCACTTTTTTCACAAGATAACGAACATACGGAGCTTCTCTTCTTCCAAAATCCGTACGCAATTTTCGCACACGTTCTGCAACATTACCATGATTTTCAAAGTAATGTCGCAATATTTCCCAGCATTGTTCAAGCGTATACACAACCATATTTGTTCATCGGAAGGATAAAACTAATTATCTGTCAAATCAGACATGAGCTAAGTGTTACCATTTACGAAATAAGCACTAGTTGAAAAAAAAAGTTAGATGGCGGACCCTTGTTTCAAATGAAAAAAGGGCGTTTTTGGCGGAATTACTCATTTTTACGGACCCTTTAGCGTGGTATCGATAGCCAATTGTTGTTAAAAGATGTTAAGTTATGTTTCCTCTTGCGACTAGATTCCATTATGCTGTTCTCTAAAATAGTTTTGTATCAGTTAATACACAAAACACAAATTATTGACCGAACTTACATAAATTGAACTGCAAACATTAATTAAAAATTCAGCCGCAGACAAGGTTCATTTATAAGGTTGTGGCACTTGAGAGAAATGCACTCTTTTTCCCGCCTTTGCTCGAACTGTCATTGCGCTTTTCTTTGTTCTAAGCATTCATTTTCTTCATTTCTTTTCATCCATTCTGATAGTTCGACCGAGTTCGCTCTCAAGTGCCACAACCTTATAAATGAGCCTTGGCCGCAGAACTCAAAAGAAAAAGAAAAACAGAAACGAGTTCGTCAAGTTACCAAAAGAAAAGTAACGACTGGTTACGACGTTCCTTTAAAAATGAAGTTCAAGAAATAGAAAGAACGTCAAAGTTAAGTTAGCATTCATTAAGACAAATGGTTCAAACATTCACTAAAAAAGGGCAAATCAACACTAATAAATAAGTTAAACAAATTTTTTTGTAAAAAAAACTTGATTTAAATATAGATTAGAGCGAAAGCCGGAGAAAATGTGCCAGGCCCGGAGCCCGGAGATCGGCCCTCAGGCCCGAAGTCTCCGGGCGAAAAGGTATGTGTTGGCAACCCTGAATTTACCAGCTCAACGCAAATAAAAATGTTAAAAATTAATCCTTATAGTGAAGTTTTAAACGAATCGACATCTATAATTTACAGCTGCCAACAATATGATTGAGTGCCATCCATTATAATTGAAGTAATCCACAGCTTCGTCTTTAGGAGGATTGACTTCAATGTGGCAACCATCAACTGCACCAAAGCACTGTGGAAACCCAAGACTTTCAAAGCCTTTAATAATTTCATTGAGCTTAGGCTGAGTTGGAGGGTAAATATTTAGGAAATAGTAATTAAACGTGTTAAAAACTTCGCGACAAAAATTGAACACAATTTCTCCCACAGTTGTTCTGCCAACTCCATGAAGCTGAGCTATTGTTCGGAATTCTGCGGAAGAACTTAGGAACTTCCTTTTCCCAATATTTAGATATTGGCAACGCAGCATTTAAGTTTTTTATTCGATTGTATTAAACAGTTGTAGTCCATGTATATCATTTATTGGCCTAACCTTTGTCCAAAGCCGATGATTAATCCTAGAATGATTGCTCAAATACAATAGATGTATATACAAAAAAGCTCGCCATCTGCTCTTAAGCATCCATACTTTTAATTACTCATTTGTTATTTCAAGAGTGCTTATACTTTTATTAAAATTTTTTTCTTTTTTTCTTGATATAAAAATTTTATTTAAATGTTAATAATTTTTTGAAGCAATTGTCAAGCAAAATTATTTCGATATGTGTCTCACTACTTTCATATGTGTGTCACTAATTTCATATACAGTGGCTCACAGCTTATTTCATGCAGTGCATACTTTAAACTTTAAGGCTTTATAAAATCAAAACTAACTGGAATACAAAAGATAATATAGTGACATTTTAGAGAGCAAAAAGTCTAGTTAAATAAAAGTTTTTCATTAATTATGAATACACATATTTAGTTGTCATAAAAATAAGAGAGCAGAAAATACTGCTTAATTTCATCTCGGAGCTTATTTTTTGCAGTCACTTCTCTCTGTTACGGTACTCTAATGCTGCGTTGTCTAACGGTACTTTCGTTAGCTATGCCTTCGTTCTATTTCTATAATTGCTTTGTGTTAGCTTTTTAGTCTGATTTTTTTGCTTCAAGTGTCTGCTTCTATGATTATTAAAAATAGGAGCGCGTTCAACGCTTTAACAACGAGAATTGGTTATATACTATTTTTAAAACAGCAGCTCGCAGCGAAAAATGGCTGAAATGGTTACTATCGATTCCTCTACAGTGCAAAAGATCATCAAGCGTTCGTCCATAAAAATCGATTGCACAATAAGAGCAAAGAAGCACCAAACAAAATTTTTAATGCAACCGACGAGCGGCATATTGTACGGAAGGCTAACCCGAGACTCTCAGCTCTGATAATGACTTTTGAAGTTCAAACTGACCTGAGCAAACAGTGTAGTGCTGAAACTATTCGACGTGTCTTGCGCAAAAATAACTTTCATGGCCGAGTAACACAAAACAAGCCGTTTATTAGCACCGAAAACAGATTATGCAGACTCAACTACGACAAAGAACATACACTCTAAAAAGTTTTTGTTGAATTTTACTACAACTCTTGTAGGCAACAGTTTTGCGGCTGTTTCTGTAGTAAATTTACACACCCTTATTTAATTAAACATATTTTTTACTATTGACTTGAAGTGAAATTCAACAAAACGTGTTTATGTTTGAGTTAAATATGTAGCAATATAAATGAAAAGATATTGATATTGTAGTAAAATTAAACATCAATTGTTATCATCTGTGTAGTACCATAACAATATTACTACTCTCATGTTAGCATAATTCAACAACTAGAATTTGTTTTTACTACAATTGATGTAATCTATTGATATTCTAGTAAAGGCAACATTCTTAGTTTTGACATTCTTAGTTTAAAACATAATTTAATATATCTTAAAACTTTACACTCTTGACGACACGTGCAGAAATAAATTTGACTTATATTTACTGCTTATCCTTCATTAAATTAACACTATAAACACCAAAATGAGACATACACACTTGCATAAAGAAATTCCTGCCGATTAGTACCCGAAAGAAAAAAACAAATGAAACACAGATATTTTTTATAGATTTTTATTTAATTATTAGCATATTGCCCACATTTACCCATTTTGTTGTTTTGTACAACATAAAATACTACAATATAGTAAAACTTTTACTAAAAATCGAGTTAACACTAAATTTTTTTCAATTAAAAATCATATAACTCTTATATAATGATCCGTACACGTTGACTAGCAAAGTCGACTAAATATCTGTTGAAAATATTGTCCATGTTGAATATTCAACATCTGTTTCATTAGTTCAATTTTGGTAGTAATATAAAGCATTGCAGTTGATATTGCAGCAAAATTAAAAATTTATAGCTTAATTTTGCTAAGAATAGTGTTTAATGGTAAATACTCAAAGATCAATATAATATTTATAGTAAAATTACACATCAGTTTGAATTTCAACAAAAAATTACTATAATAATTATAGTAAATTTATATTTATTTTTTAGAGTGTATGTCTAAGGCCCCAGAGTACTGGAATTCAGTTATTTTTACAGATAAATCGAAGATCAATTTATTCGGTTCAGATGGTATTTGCTATATGTGGCGAAAACCGAATACCGAGGTCAACAAAAAAAACTTAAAACAAACCGTGAAGCATGGCGGTGGAAGCGTCATGGTTTGGGCCTGAATGTCAGCTGCTGGTACTGGGAAGTTGCCGTTTATTGAAATAATAATGGACAAATTTAAGTACCCACAGATCCTGAAGAACAATTTGTTGCAGAGTGCAAAGGTTCTGGGTATAATATTGCATTTCCGATTTTACCTGGATGACGATCAAAAGCACAAAGCGAGTATTGTGCAAACCAGGCTAATATAAAACTGCCCACAATTGATGACGCCGCCAGCACAGTCATTAGAGCTTAATGTTATTGCAAATGTGTGGTCTTTATTGGAAAATAACATCCGGAAACATCTAATTTCAAACAAAAACCACCTGAAAGAGATATTGAAAACGAAGTGGGCGAATATTTCGCCAACTATCACTCAAAAACTGGTCGCATCAATGCCAAACCACCCTAGATCTGTTGTGGACAACAAGGGCCATCATACCAAATAATAAAAATAACAAATATCATTAATTAAGTAATACGAAAAATTTGTAAATAACAAGTGACTGCATAAAATAAGCTGTGATATGAAATTAAGCAGTATTTTCTGGTTTCTTCATTTAAGCCAACTCAATATTTATTTTTATAATAAATTAAGTTAATTTATTTAACTAAATATATTGTTCTTTTAAATTATACTATATTATTTTTTCTATTCCTGTTATTTTCGTTGTTATAAAGCCCTTAAGTAGATAGGCTATGCCGGTTCTGGCTCACTTCTGGTAAAAATAAGCGCCATCTAGCGGTGGTTGACGAAAAACCATTGCATACTTCTGGGGGAACGCTTGTTTGACAGCGTTGACGAAAAAAAAAACATTGCATGCTTCTGGGGGAATGCTTGTTTGACAGCGTTGACGAAAAAAAAAACATTGCATGCTACTGGGGGAATGCTTGTTTGACAGCGTTGATGATCAACGATTTAAATTTTTCGTGGTGGCTGCGGAGGCGTAGGCAGCACCATCTAGCGTTTAGGTGAGGCGGAGACAGCGCCACCAGAAGTAATGCGTGTATGAGGTTTGTGTCTTGGCTTTCCACAACATGAAAAAACAACCGCCAGATCTCTGCATGAATTAACTCATTTTAATAAATTTAATATGAGTTGGCTGACTAATGTAAAAACAAAGTATGAAAGCAGCAAAATAAATTAAGCTAACGATTGAAAGCGATATCATAACCATGACCATACGCAACTATGCTGATATAAATAAAACAAAACGAGTTGATTTATATATGAATCATTATTGTTCTTTTATTGATTTGCTATAATTAAATAATTCTTATGATTTCCTTTGTTAGAGGAGTGTATTCAATTAAACGATCATGGATTACCAAACAGTAAGCTGACGTTTTGTCTGGAATCGGTTTGTTTGCTTCGGTGTAAAACTCAATTCGTACATCAATAGGTCCTGTTTTAACTGCTTCATTTTGGTGTGTTACATCAACAACAATAAGCGGCGCTGTTGCCTTATATTCAACAACATTGAGCAATGGTTGAGGTTCCCGCATATAATAATAACTTTGTTGAAATTTTGCATACATATCATATAGAATAGCATACTGTCCCATTTCAAAGCGCGTATTTAAATCATCATAGGGATATGAATGAGAGTTTAAATGAACTTTTAAATTAGTTATATTACAATGGTCGAATGTATTTCCTTCCTCTTTGCTCCTCTCATTTTGTAGGCCAATAATAAGAAATCTAGGTCTTTCATTTTGCTGACTCAGTTTTACATTCCATAAAACCTTTGTACTTTTACTTTCTGAAATCCTAGGATTTACATGACAGTCCCAACTTCGAAAAGCCATTAAAATAGGGTTTTCATTATTAATTATCTTGTACATTTCCAATTTCGAAAAGTCCGATAGTTGTATGTGAGGCATTTTCCATGTTATATCCAGTATTGTCAATTTTAATTGATCTGCGGCATTAGTAGGATAATATGAGCTATCATTAGACGAAGAACGTTGAAGGATAAGCTCATGCTTCGAATTTAATATTATTTTAGTGTAATCTTCGGCAAATCCCATCAACATTTTTAGTGGTATACAGCAACTAAAGTGATTTTTTTCCAAAGTTAGACTTTCATCAGGGCACCAACCAGCGTTTTTTAATGCATCGCTTTCAGCTTTATTCAATGATACAAAATTTTTCATGGTGGATGAAGTTCCAAGATTGCGCGTACGATCAACTTCAAAACCATTAATTTCATATCGAATTTCATCAAACAAATATGACACAAAGTTATTTTTAAATTTCACACCTGTCGTTGGCACATCTTTTCCACCTTCACGTTTTACTATGAAGCCATGAATGTAAATCATACTCTCACTTGGTAGGACAAAGAGATCCTGATTTTGAATTGGTATACGAATCTCATCGTTATTGTTGAATGATTTTAAATATGGAGAGTAGCTATGGTAATCCCTCTTTATAATACTCTCATCATATATTGGTTTTTGAAGGACATTTAATATTTCGTTCATGATTAAAGCTGAAATCCCAAGAACTTACAATTTTTTATGTTTAATGTTGACAACAGATTCTTTTTATATGTCTTCGATCGAGAGTTGATGTAGGGCTAAACGGAAATACTATGACAACTAGTTATTAATAATTGTTAACGACTTGCCACATCTAACTGTAAAACTGTTTACTACAGTATCAGATCAGTATCAGATTATCATCAGAACAGCATAAGATCAGTATGAGATCAGTATCAGATCAGTATCAGATCAGTATCAGATCAGTATCTGATCAGTATCTGAGCAGTATCAGATCAGTATCAGATCAGTATCAGATAAGTATCAGCACCCGATCAGTATCAGCATCAATATCAGATAAGTATCAATATCACTATCAGTGCCAGTTAGTATCTTCATGTTTTGAGCAAAATTTAATTTGAATATGAATACATCTAACTGTAAAACTGTTTACTACAGTATCAGATCAGTATCAGATTATCATCAGAACAGCATAAGATCAGTATGAGATCAGTATCAGATCAGTATCAGATCAGTATCAGATCAGTATCTGATCAGTATCTGATCAGTATCAGATCAGTATCAGATCAGTATCAGATAAGTATCAGCACCCGATCAGTATCAGCATCAATATCAGATAAGTATCAATATCACTATCAGTGTCAGTTAGTATCTTCATGTTTTGAGCAAAATTTAATTTGAATATGAATAAAGAAAATTGTAAACTATTTTAGTAATTATTTAATACTAAATCGGGGAAAAATATGTATAGATGCTCAGTTCATTACGACTACTCATAATGTCTTTAACAATCTCTTTAAGCGGAACCACATCAACTCTTATTGGAAAATATTTTCCACCAATTGAATTGGCAACAAAATATGTTTGCGGACTTGTAGACTTTGTAACATTTAATTCTATACCCAATGTAGATGTCCACAACAATTTATTTCATATCGGGCCGCATACTATTACAATACCAGTTGGTTCATATGAATTTGAGGATATTGGGTTTTTCTTGAAATCAGTCGTAAGAGACCTTGATGATTCAATTTTCCTGGAAATTAAATCAAACAACAACACTCTTAAAATTGAAATTGTATCCTCCGTGGACATAGATTTTTCAAAACCAAACAGTATAGGACAGGTGCTGGGATTCAGTATAAGAAAGTTGATAGTAAATCCTATAGATCCGTTACAAGAGATAGAAAAAACGGAATATATACATATAGGTCAGTCAGATAAAACTAGAAAAAAGTTTGAATCTGATTTACCTTTAAATATTACAAATATAAACACAATACGAATTGAATGCAACTTGACAACCGGATCATATATTAACAACACATCAGTTCATACTATTCACGAATTTCCTCTCGATGTCTCACCAGGATATAAAATAATTGAAAAACCTCGAAATGTCATTTACTTACCCGTCAACTGTCAACAAATAAACAGCATAATGATAAAAGTCTTAAATCAAGACGGTGACCTTATTAATTTTCGAGGGGAAAAAATTTCTATAAGACTTCACTTTAAGCCAGAGTAAAAATAATGATCATTTACGCTATAAATTCTTCATCATCCGCTCAATGTTGATGAATATAAGGCAACAGCACCGCTTATTGTTGTTGATGTAACACATCAAAATGACGCAGTTAAAACAGGACCTATTGATGTACGAATTGAGTTTTACACCGAAGCAAACAAACCGATTCTAGACAAAACGTCAGCTTACTGTACATTAGTCAGCCAACTCATATTAAATTTATTAAAATGATTTAAACACCCGCTTCGAAACAGGACAGTATGCTGTATTATATGATATGTATACAAAATTTCAACAAAGTTATTATATGAGGGAAACTCAACCATTGCTAGATGTTGTTGGATATAAGACTTTTGCACCGCTTATTGTTGTTGATGTTACACACCAAAATGAAGCAGTTAAAGTGGGACCTATTGATATACGGATTGAATTTGATACTGAAGCAGGTAAACCAATTCCAGATAAAACGTCAGCATACTGTTTGGTAATTCATGATCGTTTAATCGAATACTCACCTCTTACCAGCGAAATTCGAAGAATAATTTAAATAAACAATTACTTATTTTTCACAATTTTAAAATAATCAAAATTGTTATGTAATAAAAATGATAAAATCAACACGTTTTTTATTTTTATTTACATATATCAACATAGTTGAGAATGGTCAGGTTCATGGTTTGTATTATCAAAGTTCAAGGTTAATTCATGCAGAGATCTGGCGGTTGTTTTTTCAAGTTGTGGAAAGCCAAGACACAAACCTCATACACGCATTACTTCTGGTGGCGCTGTCTCCGCCTCACCTAAACGCTAGATGGTGCTGCCTCCGCCTCCGCAGCCACCACGAAAAATTTAAATCGTTGATCATCAACGCTGTCAAACAAGCATTCCCCCAGTAGCATGCAATGTTTTTTTTTTCGTCAACGCTGTCAAACAAGGATTCCCCCAGAAGCATGCAATGTTTTTTTTTCGTCAACGCTGTCAAACAAGTATTCCCCCAGAAGTATGCAATGGTTTTTCGTCAACCACCGCTAGATGGCGCTTATTTTTACCGGAAGTGAGCCAGAACCGGCATAGCCTATCTACTCCCTTAAATTGAAAGTATGCACTGCATTAAATAAGCTGTGAGCCACTGTATGTGTCACTACTTTCATATGTGTCCTTAGTATAAAATTAGCTGAAACGTTTTTGTTTGTTCGATTTCCTTTCGGTAGCTTTCTCACTGTAGCTAATTTAATCAATTGAACTTTATATTGAAAATATTAACTAAGCCGATATAAATCTGGTTCTATCAGAAAACACATTTGTCATACCCATCACCAACATCTTATAGCAGCTATTGAAAGAATCTGCAGGTGGATTTATATATTTGGCGCTACTTTTCGCTAAATCAAAGAACTTTCTTCATATTTCTTCTCAGTCAGCTTGACAAAAAAAAACTTCATATGCAAAATGAACGCTAGAGGGCGCCATAATATTTTTCAATTTCAGCACATTTCCGGTTAGTTGCACGTGCTGCCAAAACTTTGACTTTGAGCTTCAATAGCAAGCAAACAAAAATTCAGGAATATTTTATTTTTTCCGAAGTATTCAGTATATTTATGCATCTCAATTAAAATAAAAAAAAAACTGTTGCAAAAATTCATCAGCCCAGAAGGGAACAATTCTGCTTGTTTCGGATAAGTAAAAAATATATATATGGCACCTATGAAAATATTAAAAACTTTTTCGATTTGTAGCGTCAATTTGTGATTCTGCTGATTGGACTGAATGGCGTTGAATTGCAAACATCAACAACAACAACAACAACAACAACAACAAAAGCTACAACAAAATTATAGTAAGTTGAAATGTCATGTAATAACAATAACACTAACATAATTCAGCAAAAGCAAAAAATAAAAGAAACCAAGACCAAACGAAACAATAACATAGGTGAAAAGTTTTTCTTCGCTTTCGTATTAAATTTCCCGCACAATACTTTTCTCACTCCCCTGAAACTGCTCACTTGCCATGTTGGCAACACTGTTTTCTTTTTTTGAGGGGTGGTATAGAAAAATGGTTGAAGGAAAAAACTTTTTCTATAAATCGTAATAAAAGTGCAAATATTCCCTGTTTCGTAGTAGATTAGTAAAATCTACTCACCAGCGTTGCCAACACAATACAATGTTACTTTTTCTTAACTTTTCTTCATTTTGACTTCTGACTTCGACATTGATTTGCAGTGTTTTCCTAATGAGAAAAGAAAAATAATTGCAAAGTTTTCCCATGGCCACCTACGACTGCCACCACCCACTGTTTGATATGCGAAATCATTCCGTTATACGTACTTACAACTCATTTTTAGGTGCTAAATAGGAAATCTTGCGGGATCACATTAATTAGCTTGGCTTCGTGCTTGCATTCTTTATTTCTCATTTGTCTTCCAAGTGCTTGAGTTGTAGCAAAGTTTTAATGGGAATTATAATACTCACACCTGCGTGTACGTGTGTTTGTGCTTCCTCACCAATACTAAGACCACCTGCAAATGATAATTAATTAGAGTCTAATTTTGGGAATATCTTCTAGGTTGTGAATAGATTGTTTTCTGTTTTTTTTTTGTTTTTGTTATGAAGAATTATAGAATCTCTGATGATAGAACTTCAATACAAATGTGAACTAAGTAAGATAACTACGTTAACCTAGAAATGAGACATGGATAGTATGAACAATAATTGGTATTCTCTCAATCTACATTATTCTACAATATTGTATTTAACTTTTATTGAAAGTCTGACTACTAAAAATTGGCATTCCATATATTGATTCGAGCAAAATAAATCTGTTTAACATTATTTTAAATACTGTTATACGTCACTTCAGTGTACAGAAGAACAATACACCGAAACCACAAAAAGTTAAAAAAATCAGTAGTACAAAAAAGTGGAGTGGTTGCGGGACCTGCATCAGGGACGAAGTTCCTTGCGCTTTATCTTTACTTCAAAATGTAATTCGAAATAATATCTGCATATGTATTTTTATTTTTTTTATTACTTTTAAATTATAACATTTTTTCGAAGCAAGTACTGTAAAAGAACAATCAAATCAAAAAGTTTTATTTTGTATGTTAGAAAAAAATAATTATTTATTAAAAATTAAGATGTAAAATTCTTATGAGAGATGAAAGTCGGCAGTTACCATTGCCTTAGTTATTTGTTTCAAGAAGCAACAAGGTGTAGAGCATTTATTATTCTTCATGTTCGACGCATGTAGCTTGAATTGATTGAAAAGTTGTATAGAAAACTGCTTGTACTTAAGAGTATAAAAAAAACTTAGTATCAACAAACTTTTTGAAATTTTAACATCAGGTTCGATACATAATATCGAAAAATATTCACAACAAATTATTTTGCGAAACATTTTGTATGTTTCTAACTCCATGGACCATAAAAATACGACTTAAAAGACAAGCTTATCAATGAATTTACAGTTGTCAATCACCAAAATAAGTCTTCATTTCAATACATCTAAACGATTTTAACAAAAAATATCTCTTAAAAAGTTATGCATGGACTTTCATGTTTATTACCTCGTTAAAAAAGATACAAATTACCTTTGATTTGACAGCCAAAAAGCTTAGTTTTGTTGGAAAACTAAAAAAAAACAGCAAGATTTTTAGGTCATTTTTTCAAACTTTGCAGGCCTATAATTTCTAAGCCAATTGCGAGAGGCCCGAAATTTTTCCGTCAATTAAATACTTTTTACTTTTTGTAAACAAAAGCAGCTGATTTTAAGTTTATTAAGTAGATGTACGTCTGCATAATCAAAACGCTGTTGACCACGGGCAATCTGCGATTTGCTATTGTACCATTATTGGACCACCCGACTGCTACTTCACAATAAACATTTAACTTGGAGATCGGCTTGACCTCAAGTGGAGCTCCAGTTCGTTTCTCCAATCTCCACTTCTCGATATCAACTTCACCTTCACTTGAGATCACAGCCATTCTCCAGGGAAATGGACCTTCAATCTCCAGTTGAGATAAGGATGGATCTCCACTTGATTTGCAAGATCTTTCTCTAATCATCTCCAACCCAAAATGAAAAAATTAATAGTATTTTAAGAGGAAGCTTTACCCATTATTTTTTTATTTCAATCAATTAAAATAATTTTAAACCTAATACTACACATTTTCATAAAATTATTTAAAATAAATTATATTATTATTCAAAGCTAAGCTCGCTTGGTAAAAAACACAGCTAATATCGATGAAACTACCGAAGTTTTAGTATATGATCTGGAAAATGTATTCTCTCTTGCAAAAATGTTTGCATCCAGCTTTTACTATTAAAGGAAATTGTGCATCGAAAATCTTACCGGTACACTTGTTATACTTGGCCATGGTCGTGACGGTATGTTAAATTTTATCTATAATTTGGGATATTTTTTCAAATATCTTGTGACATGTAAAAAAATATGTGCATTTACATATCAACTAAAAGGTTTAATTATAGGCTTTTTGAATAAGGTATTTTTTTTCATATTAATAACGAGACTTCTATATATAAAAATGGATGTATGAATGCATGTGGGTCTGCGTGTATGTTTGTATATCACGTATGGACTCCAAAACCGCTGAACCGATCTTTATGTTATTTTCAGGGAAACTGAAGCCACATCTTGAGAGTGTCCCTGTTATTTTTGGTGAAGATTCGACAAGGGGGCGTGGTACCTCCCATACAAGCCAAATTCGCGCAAACAACAAACAAACAAACAAGGGGTGTATATCAGACGGTTTTGATCGTAAAAAACTAAAAATTTTGAATATTCCTCAGATAGTTACTTTCGGCAACTGTACATAAAAGGGGCACTATATCTACGCCCACTTTTCCGAAATTATGGTAATTCCGGAGTTGTACACGTTTTTATGTAAAACTTGATATGTAGGTACTTTAAGTAGCAGTCACTATATATATATATATATAAATGTTAACACGCCCACTTGTAACGACCACAAATTAATAGAACTTCTATATATCAGACGATTCTGATTGTAAAATACTAAAACTTGGTAATTTAGATAATATGTTTACTCTCAAAAACTTTCCAAAAAATGGCCGTGGTTGCACTATATCTGCGCCCACTTTAATCGCCTACAATTTAGTAAACATGATACATACCAGACAGTTTTTACGGTAGACTTAAATTTGGTAAATTAGCTTTTATGTCTTTACCGATTTTCATGAAACTTTAGGAAATTATTAAACACGTACAAAGGAACGTTTTTACGTTGGAAAAGGGTGTGGCACCTCCCATACAGAACAAATGTGCAATATCGATAAGCTTTGGAATTAGAGGTCGCACAGCTTCGGAATTCGGTATTCGAACATAATTTACACGTGCTGTTTCACTGATAAAATTTTATGGGTATTGGACAAACCGACAAATTTGTGATGTTGAATACATTTTGAGTTATAGGCCGCATGGCCTTGGAATTCGGTGATCCACCAAAACTTACACGTGCCATTTCACTAATAGCTTTGTATAAGCGTTAGACAAGGAAGCATGGCACCTCCCATACAACCCAAATTTAATAGCTTTTGAGTTATAGGTCGCATAGCAACGGAATTCAGTATTTGGCCACAATTAACACATGCAGTTTCATTGATAACATTTTATGGGTGTTTTGCAAAGGGTGCTTGGCTAAAGCTAGTAAAAAATAAATATATGAAATCAAGTTTTTTTGGAAAGATTCGTTAGAACAATTAATTGTTCTAACTTTGACCTTAAGCTCAATAAACGATTTTAAACTTTCAAACACCTAGAATTTGTATTTAAAATCAAGTGTGATTTAACATCTAACATTTACAACATTTGACAACTATCAAAAATTTAGAATTTGTATTTAAATCATATAAAAACAACATAATAAATAAAGAGGTAATTTAGGAAAAAACTTTAATAAAATAGTAGAGCTCGACCAAACGGAAACAGCAGAAAACAAAATCAGCAAAAATCTAAAAACAACTTCAGTAAACATGCTTTGTTAGTGGAGACTTCCAGCAGGCTGTTGGTTTCCATATAATAACATAAGCATAGAGACTAAAGTAAAGCAAAAATACAACAACAAATGTGAAATTATGAAATTGAGAAAAACTGAGAAATTGACACTGTAAGTTGTTTATCTCAGAATACTCAAATCTGTAGATGTTGCACTCTTTCTTATGACGGTAGTATGGGTGTAGGCTCAGTTATTTTCGTTTGAAATTATTTTGACAGAATTGCTGATATTGTCAAAAAGAAATCAAAACAAATACAGAATAAAAGGGGTACTTTTTAAAGTATATCCGTATCGAGCCAACCTTCTTATTATGCCATGATTTTATCCAGTATTTTCTTCCGATGAATAAGCATGGACAAGGGCGTCCACAGGATTTGTTCTAGGGGGGCCGCAAAGGCACAAAGGAGTCTAGAATGCACATTTTTTTTTTTTTTAGACTGAACCAACGCTCAGGGGATGCCCCCTATAAATGCGTAAGCATTGTGTTGATTCGGAAGATGAGTGATAGTTAGTTGGAGGGTGGATAGATGGAGTAGTGTCGGTGAAGATTTGTTTTGAATTTGCACAGCTCAAAACTACCGGGAAACACGATCGCAGGGAGACTATTCCACAACTTAACCGCGCGACTAAAGAACGAATTATCGCGGTAATGCTAGGTTCTATTAGGCATCGATGCAATGGTACAGGGGTGGGCTTGGACAGCTGCCCGAGTGGACCTGGGAAACACTCGAGCTGGTGGCGTCAGGCCATGTATCTCCCTTGAACACTTCCCATGGTAATACCTTTACAGAAGGCTTAGGCAACCTACATTACGTCGATGCTCAAGAGAGTTGAGAGAGGATGAAATACTTTCATCTCTTATCAAATATATCGCACGACGTTGAATTCGGTCCAGAAGCTCCAAATAAGATCTTGAAGCCCCTGCTCAAATGTGCGAATTGTACTCCATTTTTGGCCTAATATATGAGGTGTAGATCATGCGAAGATCAGCTGAAGTGAAATATTTTTTGCACCGTTTTAGAAAACCTAGGCACTTGCCCGCTTCTTTCGGCACATCGAAAATATGATCATTCCAACGAAGATCACATTGGATCGATTTGCCCAGAACGTCAAGAGCGGCTGATTCCACAAGATCCACACCATTCATATTGAGGGGAGCTAAGGGGCAATCCATCCGCTTGTGGGTTAACAGACAACACTGGGTCTTGCTTGCATTGAACTCTACTCTATTAGCAAGACCCCACTCGGAGATTTTTTGTAGATCATTAAGGAGTGTGTCATTAATAGTTTGCCTTTTTCTCTCAATCCCCATAGAGCTTGGGCGTTTTTTGAATGAATATGAATGACAAATGCTGCTGTCGTCCGCAAACGAATGAATTGGGTTATGCGTCAACGACAGAAGGTCGTTGATAAAAACCAGAAACAAGGTTGGCGATAGAACTGAACCCTGCGGTACTCCTGCGTTGATGGCGTGCTTCTCGGACAAAATACCGTCAACTACGACTCGAATCGTTCTGTCCTTGAGAAAACACGTGATCCATCGAGCAAAATTACTACCAAAACCATATGCAGCAAGTTTTGACACGAGCGCTTTATGCCACACTCGGTCGAACGCTTTTGAAATATCCAGAGCAACAACCCTACTCTCGCCGAAAAAGTGAACGCATTTATTCTATTCTTCGGTTAAGAACGCCATAAGATCACCAGTAGAGCGAGCCCTACAGAAACCATATTGACGGTCACTGAGCAGTTGGTTGTGCTCCAGATAGTTCATAACGTTGAAGTTTATTACGCTCTCCATAACTTTGGAAAGCGTAGAGCATATCGCAATGGGTCGGTAGTTTGCAGGGTTCATGGCATCACCCTTTTTAGGTACCGGCTGGACATTTGCCACCTTCCAACAAGATGGAAATATTCCTGTTCTGTAGGAGATGTTGAAAAGGTTGCGCAAAGGCCGAGCCAGCGAAGAAGCACACATTTTAAGCACAATTGGCGGTATGCCATCAGGACCAGAGGCTTTGTTAACGTTGAGATTTGTAAGGACCCTTTTAACTGCTCTCGTTCGAAAGTATATCTCCTGCATTGCAGAAGATCCACCCTCAACAAAGGGCAGTGGCTGATTGCTATCCGAGAGAGTGGAATTTTGTGCAAACAATCTAGCCAATAGGTTCGCTTTATCAGCCGAGTCATTGAAGATTTGGTCATCTTTTAAAAGAGCTGGAATCGATGACGATGTCTGGTTCTTAACTCTTTTAACAAATGACCAAAAATTTTTGCTCCGTTTGGGGCAGAGAAGAACCTGTTCTCGAATGCGAGCTTCGTGCAGAAACTTTTCGCGTTTTAAAATTGCATTACAGCGATTACTTGCCTCGATGCGAAGTCTTTTAGTATCAGTATTCTTGTTAGAACGCCAATTCTAAAAAGCTTCCTCTTTGGACCTGACTGCAATCCTGCAAGTCTCATTAAACCATGAGTGGTCTTTTGGTTTAATGCTTCTCATCTTATTAGGGATGAAAGATTGCATACCCAATAGAATAATTCCTTGTACCATGACAGCCGCGGAATTCACATTTCTATCAGCGAAACATAATTTCCAATTGAAGCTGCGATAAAAATTTGCCTTTCCATAAAACCATGCAGTCCTCTTCGGGGCTTTAGGCGTAGAGGTGCAGGGGTTAGAATATGGAAAAACAGCGGATATGGTACAATGGTCCGAGTTACCAAGAGGTGCGTTGACACTCACATCATATTTTTCATGATGTGAAATCAGAAAAAGGTCAAGGATATTATGGCTTTGCAAATCACTTTGGGGGAAAAAAGTGGGTTCCTTCACTAGTTGAATCAGTTGGTTCGATTCAGCAAATAGCTCAACATATTGTCCAACAGGTGTCAATGGGCCCGAGTGACTTAACCAAGCCGTGTTGTGGACATTGAAATCGCCTGCTACAACGATCTCACTGTCAGGAAACAACCCCAAAATATGCGTAATCAAATCAGAGAGAGAGTCCAGTTTGTTAAAAGTGGGCTCCCTTCCTAGATTCGGACTTCTATAAATAAAGCAGAAATGTAGCAAGTGAAAGCGAACCTGTACAGAACATGTAACCTGTATAATTCTATTTTCTGAGATTTTGGTACTAATTTTGTTATCATAATACGCTGGTTGACACACTCTTGTAGACATAAGAAAATTATATATATTATATATGTTTCAAAGAGGGGTAAAAATCTTTCTCGTATCATGCCCGATACATTTTCAAATTTATTTTTTTTTTTTTCATGTAATTTCAAAATTTTATTCTCAACATATATTCTAAGTAATTTAGTAAATTAAATAATATGATGTCTCCTTAAACCTCAAATAAAATCGCATTAATTACTATTTAGCCCCAAAGTTTTCCACTTTTCAACTAAGAATACAAAAATTTCCCAACATTTCTTCTTTAAAAATACATTAAACCAGGAAGTTTTTTAGACCATTTTTTTCAGTTTTGGGGGCCTATAACTCATAAACTAATTGCGATTTATCAGATTTGGATCTAGGAGGTAAACATCTATATAATCCGCAAAAATTATAAATAAGAGTGGTCGCTATTCTTGTTCTCCGCATTGACATTAACTGAATGATTTCTTTTTTCAACATGCATCAGTTCTAGCGCATGCAAGTTACTAAAATCGAGCTTGAAAACATACCTATTGTATGAATTATTTAAAATATCAAAACGTATTGAATAACGTTAATTCAAAACGTATGAATAAATATATAAAGAGGTTCATGTATAGTAAGGCGGCTCACAAATGTTCAAAATAATCCTTGTTTTATGTTATGATGATTCCTTAAATATTTTGACTCTAGCGATAGCTATCCGTGAGCTGGAATGGTTCGAAATAACCTTTATAAATGAGCTTTTTGTAAAATATTAACTGTTAGAAATTAGTGGCCGAAAAACGCTCTTCCAATCTATATCAAAAAATTGTAAATGTTTGCAATCAGATTAAAGGTAACGCTGTTTTTCATAAATTTTTTTTTTTGACATTTATTTATTTTATTTCCATACAAAAACTTTCAAAATTCATATAACTTCATAACTCTAATTTTTTTTTTTTTAATATCTAAGAATATTTTTTAGTAGGTGTTTATTTTATAATAAACATTATAATTTTAGTATATATCAATTTAAGCAATTTTGACTAAGAATCAATGCGAGGTCTCAAAAACGATATCTTGAAAGAGAGGATTGCATTGGAAATAATTAATTTTTTAAATTTTAGTGAAAATAAATTTAGAAAAATACATGAAAAACTGCAATATCTTTAATCTGAATGCAAAAAATGTAATTTTTTAATGTAGATTGAAGTTGCTTTTTCCGGGCTATAAATTCTGACAACTTGTTTTGTAAAACTACTACGCAAGCCAATATCGTTACAAAAAACTCGATTTTTAGAGGTTATTTCAAACCATTTCAGCTCACGTATGGCAATCGCTAGAGTCAAAATACTTGGAGAATCATCATAACATAAACCAAGGGTTATCTTGAGCAACTGTGCCGAACAACTTTTTTTTCCTGAGGCGCCCTAATGTATAGATGGGTTTTGGGCTCCATTCATTTTCTAAACTTATTCCAGAACCTCCCTGCAAGGCTTCATTCTAAATCCTGGATGTAGTATAAGCACGTGATGCGAAAAAATCCAGAAAATGCTCAAAATGGGTAAACGCCTGTTAAAAAACGTGAATTTGAAGAAGTATAAAATAAATGTTTCAAATCGATTGCTGCAATTTTCTCAAATTAAAATGCTGCAAGATTGCTAGCAATTTTATTAAATTTACGAAAAATTAAAAAATTTTCCAAATTGGATCACCTTTATGACAGTAAAACGATTTGTTTAATTACTTGAAAACATAAATTTGCTTATCGCCCAAATTCATAAGCGTTATTGGCTTAAATGCCCCCTATCATCTGTTGCTCCGAAGAATGATCTTCGACTAATAGGGATATCATTCCTTATTATTCCTCAATTTCTCGTAAGAATGACATCATAATTTCTTCCATTGCATTCGTAGTATATACTAATGCCGTCGTACTATTTAGTATTAGTTGAGTATATAAAAATTTATAACCGAAATCTTTCAGCCTGGTTTGTTGAACAATTACCGAATATAAGGAAATGTATGATTGCAAGGTGGCTGTAGTCTACTGAAAGACTACTTGGCTCGTAGGCTAAAAAACCGTGGTTCAAACTCCAGCTCAAACAGAATGTTTTGTTTTTCGTTATAAGTTAATGTAACAAATGTATTCCTACAATTTACATTTGTTTTTGTATGAATACGAATCAAATATTTTTAATATGTACCTAACTACGTCCAATCTACGAATACTATTCGTGACTGAAAACTACGAATCAAATTTGAAGAATGTAGGCAATTATAAGTGTATTTACACACAAAATTTTTTGAGTGTAAGAATACGTATTGAAAAGTGCCTGTGTAGCAAGGGTAAATGAAATGGTATCGTAACTTATTACTACGACGGGTACAACATACTATTTAAAAATGCATGGTTTAGCTCAGCTTTATTTATAAATATACCTGAAAAAAAGTTTTTTTTTGAGTTCTCTTCAAAATATATTAACTATTAAATATATATGTGTAATGAAAATATCGTCATATAAAATGAAAAAGCCGTAAGTTGCAATAAACTCAAAGTATACTTTTTTATTGATTACTGACGCACCTTATCAAAATACATTTTCCTGCTAAATTTTACACGCTTACATCTAAAAACGACGTTTTTATCAAAAAAGTTCTAAGATCCCTAAGTTTTTGATTTAATATGAAGATATTTAAAAATTTTCACGGTCTAGGGGGGGGGGAAAGCGCCCCCCGCGATGGACGCCCATGAGCATGGACTCATCACTATCACTATTACTTGTGTCCTTATTAAAATTATAGATTATTAAAAATACCTTAAACATTTTTTGCACTAGTTGTCTCAAATTATCACAATTAATTTAAAAACAGTTTAATTTCTACCAAAAGTGAACAATCCAAAAAATAAAACAGCTGATGCAAAAAGTTTTAGCACCTATTAAAAAATTTTAGTAAAAAGCAATCAATTTTCAAGATTTTCGTCAGTTTACGCTCGATGCTGAACTCTTACAATCTGGTAATAATGTTTTTGACAAGTACTCACGTTGAGAGTATGTGAGAAACGTAAGCAACGTAATGTTGGACGATGACGCAAGAAGAAAGAACAAAGACCTACTTTTGGACGATCACGTTGGAAAACGAGCGAAGCTTTTCACGAAGGCTTCGTTTTACCTAGACAGAACATTAATTTTTAATTTGATATTCTCTCGTGCACTTTTAGTTTAACAAGAGAAGCTTAAACTTCTTAATAACTATTCAACTAATCAGTATTCTTTTTATCATAACAAGTATTATTTTAATATCAATAAATTATTATAATTCGTCTATTTTTCTTTAAGCAAAAAAAAATAGTAATTCTACTGCAATAGGTCTGAGCTATTTTTTTTTTTTTTTTTGACAACAAACTGAGAGTTATTTAAAAAGAGAAAAGCTAAAATTTTTAAATAAAGATATTTTAGTGAAAAAATTAAACGTTAAAACTTTTTCGATTAAAAAAATGTATCCCGAGCAACAACGAGTATTCTGCTATTGAATCTCTTTATTTTACAAGTTTTTTTATTTTTTACTTATTTTAAAGTGTTCGATAGCAAAACAAGTAGTTTTAAACAGTGCCGCTGTAAACTCTGCAGTCTACAGTGGAGCTCATAAAATGAAACAAAATAACCAGATATTTTCACCACCCTGCTTCTCAATGCTCTGATGGCCATCTACCAGCAATTTCATTCAGCAAAAGATACAAAACTCTTATGTTACAACCATTGCTGACTGTAGCTGAATCTATGTTCAAATGAAACACAAGAAGCAAACCTGGTGCAAGACGTACGAGTTAACTGACCTATATTTAGTACACAAACGCTAAGAAACATTCGCCAAGTTTCAGCACAAACCAGAGCACGACCTAGCTTTCCCATGATTAAATTTGATTAATATAACTATAGTCGAGTCAAATATGATACTAAAGCTCGGTACCCTCTCTTAGCGAACGCTCCCCAAAAAGCTTTATCAAAAATACAACAACAAACGATGAAAAGTTTTACCACACAACTGGCAACATTGGCGCTCCAGAGAGGCAGACACAAACAGCAGCAGTGCAGCCAAGTGTCAATAACTCGGATTCAGTTCGTTCTTGAACTACATGAGAAAACGTTGTCGGAAGCGCAACGCACCACCGGAAACAACGTTGTGTGCAATTTTTTTTTGCCATTTAATTTTTTAATTTTTTGTACTCAAACGGGTTAAAGTGTATGAAAAAAGAATTCTAAATTGTGCATATTTTTAGGGGTGTAAACAATAAATTTAATGAAAATAAAAAAAATGATATTAAGATAAAAAATAGCATAAAGAGCAAAAAACAGCAATTTGTTACACATCATTAAGTAAGAAAATTTGTTATGTAGAAACATTTGTGTGTGTTCCCAAGAAAAAGGGGTGCGGCGTGTGTGTTGCCCACAGTTACAACGATGAATGTCAAAATCTTATTACAAAAATATCAAAATATTCAACTTGGTGTTAAAAATATCCAAATTCTTCGATTTCAAACAAAAAAATCCATACATAATAAAAATGCAAAACTTATGTCCTTAAGCCACAAGGAAAAAAAAGACAAGGATACGCTCAATATTCTACATTGACAGCTCTCACAAAAACTCCACATTTTGACAGCTGATTACATTTAACACTGCGATTTCAACGTCAAAACAACACAAAGAAAAAAAAAACTACGCAAAACTTGGAAGAAAACTTTTTTGAAGCGCCCAAAATTACTAGCAGTGTGAGAAAAATAGAGCGTGCGAGAGAAACTGGGTGTTTAAGTCTGCGAAGCGCAGACTACCCTTAAATCTCAAAATTTTTACAGCATTGCAGCGGGTTTTAGTTTCTAAGGGATTGATTAATGGTGAGTTTTGTTAAAGATCTACAGAACACCATAATTTGACATTTATATAAAATTTATTAATAAATTCATTAAATTTTTATTCAAAATCTCATTTCCTTTTAAAAGTCTTCCGTCGTGTGCTATAGCGCACCTTTCCCAGCTAAACTCTCTTCTCTCTGCTTTAATATCTCTTGCTGGCAAGGTGTTAAACACTCTTTTCTGCAGTTCTTAACCTACATCAATGTCTACAGCACTTGTTTTCGTTGTAACCGTTAAATTCATATTGTTGTTTTTACCATTCTGGTGTTTGGATTTCTATGTTTTGCTAGGGTTTTGTTATTTCCGGGCCCTTGTTCATTTCTACTTGGAACTTTGCGTATATGCTATTATTTAATAAACTGCTGGAATTATTTTGCTCTTTCCATTGCATTGCTTAACATCTGTGTTGCCTGTTCTTGCTTAAGCTGAGTTTGTATTTGAAAGTTTCTAGATAAATAGAATAAGACGATAGTTTCAGAAACTTCTTTTTATATGATATAAATCATTTAAGTCTAAGTATTTAAGTCTAACTTTTGGCCAGCAGGCGTTCGTGTAAAACCATTTCAAAATTTTTCAAAAAACTTCAAGCACTCGGCGGTAAAGAATCAGTGCACATAAGCAATTCTTTGCCGACCTTCTCAAAAAATGCTGCGTTATTGAGCTCTGCATATAAAAATATAGAAATCTACTACCAAAATGCTGGTGGTCTACGTACTAAGTCAACAAAATTTGCACTTAATCTTGCGGACTGCTTACATGATGTCATTGCTTTAACTGAGACCTGGTTGCATCCAAACATTTTTACCTCAGAACTTTTCGATGATCAATTTGAAGTTTTTCGGCGTGATCGCTGCTTACTTCCATCTGGATTGACCCGTGGTGGCGGTGTTCTAATTGCCGTCCGTGCGGGTTATCGTTGTCAGGAAGTAATTTTACAACACTTGTCTGAACACTTAGAGCAACTATGTGTACGAGTGGATTGTCCTGTTTCGAGTTATGGTTCTAGTGTGTCCTCGTTTATAAGTATTTATGTATTTATATCGTATATTCCACCCTGCTCTAATTGTGAAATTTATTCGATGCACTTTAGTAATATACTTAATATTGTTGATCGCCTTAAAGATAACGAATACCTCGTAGTTTTAGGTGACTTTAACTTGGGTAATACAAATTGGTCTCAGTCTGATGAGCTAACAAGTATGATTCCGAATTCGAGCCTAAACTCGGAGATTGATTTTATTGATTCTATTTTATCGTTGGGTATAATTCAAATAAACTCAGTTAAAAATAATTTGAATAATATATTGGATTTAGTTTTTTCCGATCCTGATCTTAATGCGGTTTGCGATGAAGCAGATTTCCTTTTGTCTAACAATAGTTTCCATCATAAAGCGTTATTAATTAAATTGGATATTCTAACATTAGAGTTATCTGCTCTAGAAGAAGATACTTTTGTTTTTGATTTTCGAAAAGCTGATTACGTAGCAATTATTAACTACTTATCAAGTGTAGACTGGCATGCACATTTGGGTGACAATTTGTTACAAAATTACCAGTTATTTATTAATATCATAAATGAAACATTTATTAATTTTGTTCCTATAAAAAAAGTTAAGAAGAATTCTAAGCCGGAATGGTTTAGTAAAAATCTTTCCAGATTAAAAAATAGATTGAATAAGCTATTCAAAAAAAGTAAGGATGATATAGCTTTTCGTCAAAGTTACCATCAAGCGCGAAAAGAATACGAATCACTCAAGAAGCACCTTTACAGAAGGCATATACGTGGTCTTGAATCTGATATAAAGTGCAACCCTAAAGCATTCTGGAATTTCTTGAATAAAAAATGAAATACCAAGGGTTTCCCTAAAAATATGTTTTTTAAAGAAAAAATATCGAACAACTCGAAAGATGCTTGTAACCTGTTTGCCGTTTTTTTTCAATCAAATTTTGTCTTTGATAGAGATGATGGGGTTGGCAACTATCCGCTCTATTGCGGTGACCCCATCACTGATTTGGGATCTTTATCTCTCTCTGAAGAGGATGTTTTAAACGAAATGTTAGCTCTTGACATTAATAAAGGTATTGGTCCGGATAATATCCCTCCAATATTTCTTAAGAAGTGTGCAAGTGTCTTAGTAACGCCACTTGCACTTATGTTTAATTTGTCCCTCATGAAGGGTCAGTTTTTAGAAGTCTGGAAGGAGTCTATTATAATTCCTATACATAAATCTGGTTCCCGACAGAATATAGCCAATTATCGTCCTATATCTAAACTACCGTTAATTCCAAAATTGTTTGAAGCAGTTGTAAAAAAACAAATTTAAACCTGCATAAGAAACTCAATATCCGAAAAACAGCATGGTTTTGTATCTGGAAAATCCACCTCGACAAATCTTACTTTATTTTCTCATTTCATAAAAAATGAATTAGAATCAGGAAACCAAATTGACGTCATTTTCACAGTTTTCGCTAAAGCCTTTGATAGGGTGCAGCATCATATACTGATAAAAAAGCTACGGCTGATGGGTTTTCATTCTTCATTATTATCTTGGATAGAGGACTACCTCACAGGTCGATGCCAGTCTGTCCGTATTGGAAAAAGTTTTTCAAAGGATATTATGAACCTTTCAGGTGTACCACAAGGTAGTCATCTTGGACCACTCTTGTTCGTTTTATTTAGAAATGATCTCCCTAACTATATTCAGCACTCGGAATGTCTTATGCATGCAGATGATGTTAAAATATTTAAATCTGTACATTCACATACTGATCATTTGCTTCTGCAACGCGATTTAAATTATGTTCATAATTGGTGTTCGGTTAATAAACTACACTTAAATATTTCAAAATGCAACATAATGTCGTTTTATATGAAACTGACACCTTTCTTTTTTGATTACTCAATAACGATCAATGAACTCCAAAGAGTTGAGTCTAAATCTGATCTACTAGGTGTGTTATTTGATAAAAAAATTACGTTTACCAGCCACTACGATACCATTATCAACAAGTCTAATGCAATGATTGGATTTATAAGGCGCAACACAAAAGAATTCAACGACCCATACACCCTTAAAACTTTATTTATCTCTTTAATAAGATCAATCTTAGAATATGGCTGTGTCATATGGGATCCATATTATGAATCACACAGTGCAAGACTTGAGAAAGTACAGAGACGTTTTACTCGTTTTGTAATTGGTAAACTAAACTGGGATTTTGTGCCAAATTATTCATCTAGATGTGCCCTTCTTGGCCTCAGCACGTTGGCCTCTAGGCGAAAGTATTTTCTAATAATGTTTGCTCGCGATATTTTGATGAACCACATTGATTGTGCTCCTCTTCTTGCACTTTTTGGAATATATGCCCCCGAAAGGCATTTTAGACAAAGGAATTTCTTTCATATTCCACACCATAGAACTAACTATGGCCGAAGTGATCCAATCTATAATATTAGCTCAGCGTTTAATTCTATATTTGCTCGAATAGATTTCACACAAAATAGAATAACGTTCAAACAAAATGTAATGAATATTGTGTAGGATAATTTTGATACTATTTGCTTAATTTATATATTATACAAATGCATGTAAATCAATGACTGTTAAACATTTTTGTTGATAGAAAGTAAATAAATAAATAAATAAATAAAGTATTTGAGATTGACTTAGTGTTTTTTGTTAAGTACTTGTAAAAGGTATCGGTCATTCATAAAATAATAATAATAAGAAATAATATTAAAACGAAGCACACAATAAATATATGTATGTAGAATGTATGATATAATTTTTTAAATTTATTTTTGTATCACAGATCATGATAAAAAAGCTTAAAATAAATTTTCTTACGAGGGAAGTATTTCATAGATTTTTAATTCAATTTTAACAAAAAATACAAAAAGATTTTCACACCGGTAGAAATAACTTCATTATTTATAAGATGAATCGTCCTCCTTTAAGGAGTACAGTCCTTTTTTTTTTGTAGGTTTTGTCATCCTCCAAATGTGTCCTCTTACCTGTCCTCCTTTTCGATATTTAAAAACTAATTTTTTTTTTATTCCTTAAATTTCACAACTTTTTTGACAACAAATGCACATTTTAGTAGCGTTTTTTTCACACTTTTTGCTCTTTAAAGTGCCCTTAAAAACCAGACAATAATACCTGAATTTCAATTCAAGATCCAATAAATTTTATCGTCTTTAAAATAAAACAAAATCCAGTTTAAAAACATGATTTTTCAGAAAAAACGTTTTCAGATTTGACTAACGATTTTTTTGAGTTCATTTAAGAACATATGGGTTCTTACTTTTTATGCAATCGTTATAGACCAATCCACTTTGGAAATATATTCTACACATCAAAAGCTCTCAAAAAATTAAAAAAACATTAAGGAGTTAGGTCGAGTTTCATGAGAACCTGCCCTTAATTAAAACAAAGTGAAAATAAACATTTTGAAATTGATAAGAGATGGGTTGATATATTTAACCATTTCAAAAATGAACACATTCCATAAGAAAATTTAGTTATTTTTGTTGAATTTACGTTGTGCTGCCCTGGAACTAATGCAGCGGTTAAAAGAGTATTTCAGTTGGCAATAGGGGTATTCATGATTCAGTGCTCTTGTCTGTTTAGTTGAGGACTTGTGCATTTCACAAAAACAATTATCACGTAAACCCAGAAAAAAACCTAATTTTAACTAAATTTCGGGTAAAAATTTTTCAACATGAATCGTCAGGTTAAGATTACCACGTGCAATTCAGGTCAATTTAACCTGTTTTTATTGTTAAATGAAACTGACAAATCTAGTTATCTTAACCAAATGTTAACCAGTATTTGTGGTTAAATCGAATTAAATCAGGTTTGTTTAACTAAATGCTAGGTTCAAATGTTTTTACCTCAATCACCTACATAACAGGAATTTTTCTAACAGGTTAATACTATGTGGCTGACTCTCCTAACTAAATACGTCAGGTAAAAGTAACCTCAATCAGGTAAGAGTATTTTTCCCTGAGTGTACGTAAGGAATATGCACAAGTGCTTTTCTGCTGAAGCCTAAAACTTGAGAAATTGAGCAGTTATGCACTTGCGAACATTGACAATTTTGACAGCTTTAAAAAAGTGATATGCTCATTAGGGTGTATCAAAAAATTTAGATTGTATTCAAAGAGGTCTCTAAAGTTGCATAGGGTGGTCAAGATCTCCCAAATAAAATTTTAAATTTTAAAATTTAGTAAAAAATCACGATCTCAAAATGCTTTGATTTTTGTAAGAAAAACTACATATGTATTAAAGCAAAAGTAAATATAAACTTTAACTAACACAATTTTGACAAACACGATGACTCTCTTTATTTAATTTGCATATTTTTTCCATATGCATTTTCTGGTTTTTGACAAATTTTTACTTGAATGTAATTTTTTAACTTTTTCAAAAAAATAATATAAGGTTTTATATCTCGCGCACTAGAAGTGGTACCGAAGATAATTTCCTTAATTTAGATTCTTCATATATTTCTGAACAACACCCTGTCCAAAAGAATCAATTAATAAAACCAGGTTAAGACCACGATTTTTTTACTATTTCGATTTTTTAAAAAAATTTTCCGTTCTAGCATGAATTTTATTATTTCGTTAAAACACCTCAACTCAGCATTCCCAAAAATATTATACTAAGATTTTGAGTTTCTGAGTTTGCCATTCGATAGGACTCAATTGTCTTAGCAACTGTCGTTTTAAAGTGTTTTAATGAAATAATTACCATAGAGGAGATATGAACAAAATTGTTACATTTCATGCTTGAAGTAATTTTTTTAAATATCAAAATAGGAAAAAAAATCATTTTCTTTTCCTGCTGATTTAAAAAAGATATTTTTAGAAAGGTTTTCGTTCAAAACTATTTGCAAAATCGGAATTGAGAAAATTATCTTCGGTACCATTTCTGGTGCCCGAGATATAAAGCCTTATATTAATTTTTTGAAAAAGTTAAAAAATTGTATTCAAGTATACATTTCTCCAAAACAGGAAAATTTATGTGCGAAAAATATGCAAATTATGAATTCGCCAAATTTAAGGAAAACATCGACACTGTAGTCAATATCACCAAAGTTTAGACAATCATAAAACAATTAAAACTTCTGTGCTATCTGTAGTGTACCTTTAGATTCGAATATCCATCACACAGGACCTTGTAGGTAAAAATCGAGAATGTCATCGTGTTTGTTAAAATATTGTTAGTTAAAGTTTATATTTACTTTTGCTTTAATACATATGTAGTTTTTCTTACAAAAATCGAAGCATTTTGAGATCGTAATTTTTTACTGTTTTTCTCAAAAAACAAATTTGTCCTTGCGGGAGAGAAAGGAATCCTTATTTTTTTCTAAATTTTTTTTGGGAGATCCTGACCACCCAATGCAATTTTTGAGACTTCTTAGAATATGAAATTAGAAAAAAATTGTAATTTGACACGCCCTAATGCCCATATTACACAATCTTTGTTTGCTCGGCGTGCAGTGAACACTTTTATTCTCTTTTCTCAACTTTCACGCTATTAAGTCCAACGCCGTATATTAGGGGGATTCAGAGGGTTCAGAGGGTTCAAATCCCCTCCCCCCTTAGCAATCCAGAATATTTTTATATATCGAATAAAAGCACATATATTCCAAATTATTTCGTTTTGCCAGGATACGAAAATAGTTTTAACATTTCATGTGAGTAGTTTGGTTAGATATTAAGTTAAATATAATACATTATTAATATTTTACTTTATTTTTTGCCTTTGTATTGTTGCAAACGTGCTAGCATTTGCATTTGCAGAATGTGTATAAATTGAACAAAATTATTCTAAGCCACGCTGTAAAATTAAAATGATAATGAGCATTGCTACCTTGTTCTTTAAGTTATTAAGTTTTTTTTTTAAACTTGATTTTTTTGATTGATTATTGTTGTGCAACTATTCAAAAATATTTAAAAGAAAGTAAAAATCAATCCCGTCTATGAAGAAGATTCTATGGCGTTTAGAACCGGTGCGCAAGAACACCTTTAACTGTTTTCTCGAAACATACTTTTTCAAAAAGGGCCACACTCCTCGCAAGCAAACTAATCGACTGACTTTAATATTTTTTTAATTATTTATAATATAAAATTACACAAAATTAGCGTCTTTGGAAAATTGTCTAGTTTTTAAACGCAACAATATGGTACAAAAAAATTGTTAATTTTTTGATTTTTTTTCACGCTTCATAATTTTCCTAATTTTCCATATTTCCATTTCATTTTAGTAAATATTGTGTATTTTAGGCAAGGTTGCCAGTCCAAATTCAGAACAATTCTCACGAAAATTACCTTTTTCCCACAGTAACATAAATTAAATACCACCAAAATTCCAATGGTTAAGATAAACAAAAAAATTCCCACCGCACTTAAAAAATACCAAAAAGAATTCCACGATCATTAAAAATTACCACGAAAGTACCACTCATTTAAAAAATACCACAATATGCACAAAAAAATTTAAAAAAAAAATAGAAATACCAAAAAGAAATAATAATGGTATTCAATGAACGGCGTATATGTGACGTTAATAGCTTAAGAGCGATATATTAACTGAAGCGTATTTTGCAACAACAAAAACGTAAGAGATTTTACATACACAGCTCACGACTGAAAAGATAATTGAAAACCAATGGATTCGATAAGTGGACTTGGAAATATTTTTTAATATTATTTTGGTAGAAATTATGTTTTTTTATTTTTGGCATTTTAACATAATTTTTGTTAGCTTTACGCTTGCAAAAAAATTAAAAATTCTGGATAATATTGCCATGTGTCAAAAAATGTCTACTTAGTTTTCATAATGGCAAATTGTTCTTAAAACAAATATGCAATTTAATGGTTTTTACTGAGGGTTAGTTTGAGAAAATGTACAGCGTAAACTTATAGCTTATATACGTCGTTCATCGAATACCATTTTTAAATTCTTGCTTAATAAAATAGAAATATAAATTTTTAAGAAAGAAATTCCCGAATTTGCATGGAATTAAAAAATACCGCGTTGAATTCCCACGACAATTAAAAAATACCACGCTGGATGAAATAATACCATGGCAGTCCCAAAAAAAAACATTCCCAAGACCAACTAAAAATTACTACGAATGGGATTTTTCCCACATTACTGGCAACCTTGATTTTAGGGTCTACTTTCGAATGCATTCTTGTTTTTTTTTTCAGACGATCTGCAGCCGAGCTATGATGTGACCCGATTTTAACCTTTTTTAAAGCACACCAACTTCAGCGCCATCATTACCCATATAAAAAAACTACATATTACAAGAAAAAACCATTTTTTTTATTTAAGCTGTTGATGTAGAATTAACATGGAAGTAAAATTTTTGTCCATGCAATATACTTTTTTAGAAAACATCTTCTAGAAAATGCCTTAATTGCAATCGCTTTTGCCTAAAACCTCCCTTAAGGGAAGTGTAAGGGTTTCAGCGTAAAAAAACCATTTTATTTTTTGCGAATTGTTTGTAGAAATATGGATAAATTGAAACATATTGTTCATTAAAAGGTACCAGTTTAACAGCATTATGCTATTATTTTATGAAAAAAAAAATCGACAAACAACCCTGTGAAAAAGCTTTTCCAAGAACGATATGCGATATTTACTGTATCTCAGCTGAAAATTATCTGAAATCAAAGAACATTAAAATTTAGTCGAAGTATCGTCAAATCCAACCTTTAACGTTCTCTGATTATGATTTATTTAATTTTTTTATTTTTGGTGAACATTTGAAGTAAAAATTACTATTTTTCACGAAAAATTCTTTCATTTTGTAAGTGGAAAACCCCCTTAATCTTAAATAAAATACTAAAACTTATCGTTGGGGGGAGGTATTTTATATGTAGAAAGTGTGTACCATGTTTGAAGTGAATAAGCAATGTAGTTTTGAAATAGCTGTGAACACGGACTTTTAAAAAGTGGTTCTGAGAAAAACGAGTTTAAAATTTTCGCTGTCGGAACAACATTGTTAGAGAGGGAACTAACTAACTTGTCATTAACTTTGAGAGTTTTGCTCTGATTGACTTTAAATTGTATCATAATCTATCTATATATATAAAAATGGATGTATGTATGTGGGTATGTGGGTATGTGGCTATATCACGTATAGACTCCAAAACCGCTGAACCGATCTTTATTAAATTTTCAGGGAAACTGAAGCCACATCTTGAGAGTGTTCCTATGAGGTTTGGTAATGATTGGACGAGGGAGCGTGGTAACTCCCATACAAGTCAAATTTGCGCTATCGATCACAAACCAAAAAAAGGATATATATCAGACGGTTTCAATCGTAAAAAACGTAGATTTGGTAATTTTGTTCAGATGGTTACTGTCGGTAACTGTACAAAACATGGGCATGGTCGTAATATATATACGCCCACTTTTTCGAAATTATGGCAATTCCGGAGTTCTACACATTTTTACAGTGAACCTTGCTGTGTAGGTGCTCCAAGAGGCGAACACTATATATAAATGTTTTACCGCCCACAAATCAATATCTATATACAAAAAAAGCAAACCGATGTGTATCTGGCTGTGTGATGTCTATAGACTCCAAAACTACTAAACCGATTGACCTGAAATTTTGGCAGATGGTTGAGGAAAAAAATTTGCCAAACCCCCCTTTTACCGCCCCCAAATCAATAAAAATGTTATATTTCAGTCGGTTTGGGTCGTATAAGGCTAAAACTTTGTAATTTAGTATGTACGTTTACAGCCGATAACTGTACCAAAAATGGGTTTCCACGCCCCCTTTTACCGCCCACAAATAAATAAAAATGGTTTATTTCAGACGGTTTTGGTCGTATAAGACTTTAATTTGGTACTTTGGTTTGTGTAGTTACTGGCAGTAACTGTACGAAAAATTGGTTTCCACGCCCACTTTTTGCGCCCACAAATCAGTGAAAATACTATATTTCAAGAGACTAACATGTGATACCTAAGTTAGTATGGTTACTTTCGGCAACTGAACTAAAAAGGGGCGTCATCGCTATATAGCCGCCACACCCACTTTTTGAGAAATCATTAAAATTGACTACCGGGTCGATTGAGCTAAAATGTTGGCTTATTTTATATGGTTACTGTCAGCAACTGTACTAAAAATTGGTTTCAACGCCACCCTTTTACCGCCAACAAACCAATGAAAACGTTTTATTTCAACGGTTTGGGTCTTATTAGACAAAAATTTTGTAATTCAGTTCATATTATTACTCTCGGGGTGTGCACTAGAAATAGGCCTGTCCCACTTTAGTTAACTCACTTTTCTTGGAGTTAGCATCGAGTGAAGTAAAGTGCGCCAGGCTTAACCTAAATTGAGCTGAAATTTGGGCAGTCGATTTGTTTCGATTACGAGATGGCTCAAAGGAAATATTTCGCCGCACCCCTTTTTACCGCTTGCAAAACAACAAAAATGCTATATTTTGCACGGTTTTGATCGTATTAGTCTAAAATTTGGTTATTTAGTGCATATGGCTATTTTCAGCGGCTGTACTGAAAATGGTGAATATATTTGGCATTTATTGACATTTTCGTATATCGCAGTAAGGCGGTCTGTGGCAGAGCAACGTCTGCCAAGGAAAGTGAGTGTTCCTGTGAGGTTTGGTAACGTTTGGACGAGGGAGCGTGGCACCTCCCATACAAGAAAAATTTGCGCTATAGACCACAAACCAAATAAAGGATGTATATCAGACGGTTTCGATCATAAAAAACTATGAATTAGTAATTTGGTTGAGATGGTTACTGTCATTAACTGTACAAAAAATGGGCGTGGTAGCAATATTTTTCGATCGGTGGTCGGTTTTGGTCGCATTAAATTAAAATTTGGTAAATAAGTTCGTATGATAACTGTCATTAACTTTAATGAAAACCGGCGTGGTCAAACTTCATCTACGCCTACTTTTAAAAAAAATATCAAAATACTTCGAAACTATTGGTCCGATTGAGCTCAAATTTTTTAAGTGGCTTTGCTTTGAGTACGAGATGGTTTAAGAAGAAATGCCACACCCCCTTTTACCTCCCACAAATATATACAAAATATATATCATCGAATAGCTTTAAAGTTATGGGTCGCACAGCTTATAAATTCGGTATTCGACCACAATTTAGACGAACCGTTTTATGGGAGTTGGAAAAGGGGAGGGGCAGCTCCGATACAACCCAAATTTGCGATATCGAATAGCTTTGAAGTTATAGGCCGCACAGCTTTGGAATTCAGTTTTTGACCGCAATTTACACATGCAGTTTCAATGATTTTATTTTATGGGCGTTGGACAGGGAGGCGTGACATCTCTCTTATAACCCAAATTTGCGATATCGAATTGCTTTGAAGTTATAGGTTGACAGCTTAAGAATTCGGTATTCGACCTAAATTTGTACATGTAATTTCATTACTTACATGTTATGGGCGTAGGGCAAAGGGGAGTGGCACTCATACAACCCCAATTTGTGCTTTCGAATAGTAATGGAGTTATATGTCACACAGTTTTGGAATTCGGTATACGACCTCCATGTACACATGCAGTTTAATTGATTACATTCTATAAGCGGTGATCAAGAGGGCGTGGCACTTCCTATACAACCCAAATTTGTTTTATCGAATAGCTTTGTGGATATAGGTCGCACAGACTCTGAATTTAGTATTCGACCTCAATTTAGACATGCTGTTTAACTGATAACATTTTATTGGCGTTTGACAAGGGAGAGTGGCAGCAACGCGCCGGGTTTCAGCTAGTTTACATATAAATTTGCAGTCCAAGCCTTGAAAAATTTTCGGAAGAAGGATAAAGATGCTTTTTAAGACATATTTGATAAAAGTGAGATATGCTTTTATTAACTTGGAACTGAAATAAGTAAGCCTTGTTTAAAACAAATTGAATAAAATATGATTTTTTTTTTAAATATCTCAACTTTGAAGTGTCACAGCGTAGCTAAAATGGAGTCTTTCTTCTTTACATTTTGTGTTGGTCTTATGTATGCAATTACCTGTCTATTTATACCAATATTTTTATGTTTTGAGTCAAAAAAATTTCGATTTTTGTCAGTAGGACAACACACTGTGCGCCACCACTCTGCAGGCAATGGCAAATCCTAGACAGTAAAAATTGCCATGTTAAGTTCCTTGAGAATATAAGCCGTTCGGAGTCGGCATAAAACTCTTAGCTTTAGTTCTCTATAATTTATTTTCAACCATTTATTTGTTAGAAGTTAAAGTTTAACCTAAAGGACCGAAAATCATTCGCTCGCTCCAATAAAAAAATTTTTCTGTGTAAATAGTTTCAGATTTTATTTGTATAGCAAAAATAGTTTGACATATTTGAAGAAAACCAATTGATGGCAAGTGGTTAAAAATTTATATGGTGTCGAAAGCTCTGAAAATGGGCCTGAAAAACTTGTGATTTTTTTATTTTTTCTATTAAACTAAGCATTATTGGTATAATAATGGTTAAAGGCTGTTATATATTTAACAAGCTATTAACTATTTGAATACATGTATAACTTTTGAAGATATAACATTTTACATATTATGTACACTTGACGGTTCAGCCTTTTAGGAAAAAACTAAAAAGTAAGTATAAAGACTATTTTCGTATTTACAACCACTTTTTCATAATCACCAGAATATTTATCCACCTTCTATGAAAACATTTCTTTTTACAACTGTAAATGTTCTAAGTATAGAAATAAAAATGTCTTCAAAAATATTGCAACGATTTGCTTAGAGCAGCTAGTTGAAATTTGCATTAAGAATGGAACATGTTGCATTCTCCAGGGTTCGTAATATAACTAGCCTTTTATCGAACGGACTTTTTTATGATTGCCTAAAGGAAATAAATAAAAATTTATGATTGCCTAAAGAAAATAAATAAAAAGAAGAGGTCGGTTGAAAAACGCCAAGAATTAATTAAAGTGATGAATTTAAAATAAATTTATATAAATTAAATTTTTTTGTAAAATAATTTTTATGAGATCAAGTAAGTTCATTCATTACACATATCTCCCTAACAATGACAAAATGTGGTATATCCATTTTGTTGAAAGAACGTAATGACAAAAAATGACAAATTGTAGTATATCCATTTTGTTGACAAAACATAACATAAAATCTTTACTTTTATAGTTTTGCGAAAAGTTTATTGAAGCGAGCGACCCAACTAAATTACATCTTTAACGTACCAAATCATGTGGCCAGCTTAAGGCCTTTTCCACACTTGGTGAACGCAATTCTAACGCAACTTCAACGCAACAGCGAAAAAGTTGAAAAGCAATGCAACTATAAACCGAATGCTTTCAAACTTGCTTCAAAAGTCTTGCAACTTGTGTAAGACATCTGAAAATGGATTAATAAGTTAAATTATATAATAACTCATGTTTTTCGACTTATTGCATTAATTTAATATGCAACACTTGCTCATTCATTCTGCAAACTATTTCTTCTTTTAGATTTTATTAATGAAAAAAGGAACTAATAAATTAACTTATTCATCTTGATTAATATATAGCGTACTGCACTACAAATAATTGAATTCACAAAACAAACAAACTGGTGTAACAAGTCTCCGGTGAAAATTGCGGAAAGCCGCGTTGCGTTGAACAAGTTGAGAACGTGTCGAGAACTTGTTGCGTGCAGGTTGCTTAATCTAAAGGTTCCGGAATAAATACACAAGCTATCAATTTGAATTGGAAATGCGTTGACCAAGTGTGGAAAAGACCTTAGTATTAGCTAAGCAACAGAAGTTAAGCACCCAGTTAAAATTTCGAAAAGAAAATATTTCGAAGCATTTCATGCTCAATCAATCGTTTGAAATTGTACAATTAGATTAGTAAGTCACAAGCACCCTAGTTAAATATAATCCACAGAACCCTAGATCTTGTATTTGTAGATAGATGCACTACTGTTAATCTCCATTGTTCGAATCCCGTATCTCTTTCAGAAGATGTACATCATCAAACTCTTGAAATAACAGTTTTACTCCCCCACGAAAAAGAAGATAAAGTAACTTCTGATGCGCGAAATAAAAAAGTTTATAATTTTAAGAAAACGGACTATGTAAAACTTAATTCCTTACTTTCGCAGACTGATTGGTCACCAATTTTAACTAGCGGAACATCATATTCATATTATGACGTCGAATCTTCTGTACAGTTTTTCAATGATACTCTGCAACGGTGTTTCTTATTGTCCGTCCCAAAAAAAAAGGTGTTTCTCCAATCCCTTAAATCCACCCTGGCTAACAAATGATCTGAAGGCACTTAAAAATTTAAAAAATCGTTTATTTAAAAAATATAAAATACCTGGTTCTAGTTTAGACTTTGCTTCCTATTCTTCTTGTCGTTATAGATATCAACTACTAAATAAACAATGCTATTCTGCTTATATAATTAACATAAAATCTCAATTTAAAGATGATCCAAAACTTTTCTATAGTTTTGTTAACTCAAAACGTAAATCCTCCAGTTTTCCACCCCTTATGAAATTCAATCAGGAAGAATCATCTTGTGACCATGTGATTTCTAACATGTTTGCAAACTTCTTTAAATCAACTTACTCCGATATACCATTTAATACTAGCACGGTGTATCCTTTTCTTCCGCCAGTTAACTCTTTTGAAATTCCTGTAATAGACCCAAATATTGTCATGTGTTATCTTCGACAAGTAAAATCTTCTTTTACGACCGGCCCTGATAAAATTCCAAGCTGTATTTTAAAGCAATGTGCTACAAACCTGTGTACTCCTCTAGCAAACATTTTTAATATTTCCTTGCATAGTGGTTATTTTCCTATTATATGGAAGGATTCTTATATTATACCCCTTCATAAATCTGGCTCCAAGATAGATGTTTCTAACTATCGAGGAATTGCAAAATTAAGTGCAATCCCTAAGTTATTTGAGAAAATCATAACTGATCAATTAACCCACTCCGTGTCTTCCACCATTTCTGTCTTTCAACATGGTTTTCTGAAGGGTAAGTCCACTACAACAAACCTCTTACAGTTTACTACGCGTGTTATAAATGGTTTTACTTTGGGACTGCAGACTGATGTTATTTATACGGACTTTAGCAAAGCTTTCGACAGTGTTAATCATAATCTTCTTTTGAAAAAACTCCACCTTATTGGGTTTCCTGTCACATTATTAAATTGGATAAATTCGTATTTATCTAGACGTACTCAAAAGGTTTTATATAAGAATTCTCTTTCAAAAAGTATTTCGGTCACTTCTGGCGTTCCTCAGGGCAGTCATCTTGGACCGGTTTTATTTTTACTATTCATTAATGATCTTCCTTCGGTAATAAAACACTGTAACGTCTTAATGTACGCTGACGACGTGAAACTTTTTCTTTGTTACAAATCACCCGAAGAACGACATCTTTTATAATCTGATCTAAATAGACTTGTGGACTGGTGTAGCTTAAATATATTAAATCTCAACTTAAAAAAATGTAAGCAAATGACATTCTCGCGAAGATCTGCTAGTAACATAAATTACACTATAAATAACACTAACTTAGAAATAGTTTCCAGTTTTCTCGATCTTGGTGTTATTATGGATTCAAAACTTCGCTTCAATCTCCACGTTAATATGGTGATAAATAAGGCAAGAGGAGTCCTTGGTTTCATTAAAAGATGGGCTAAAGAATTCAGTGATCCCTTTACTACTAAATTATTATATACCTCTCTCGTAAGGCCAATTATTGAATATGCATCAGTTGTATGGAACCCACAATATAATGTCTACATCGACGCCATAGAATCCGTTCAAAAACAGTTTTTACTTTTTGCTTTACGCCATAGTCGTTGGAACCCCAATATTATGCTTCCATCGTATGAAATACGCCTTAAAATTATTTTACTATCTTCTCTAAGAAGCAGAAGAATGATGCTTAATGTCATGTTTCTGTATAAATTACTTCGTGGCGAGATTAATTCGGAATATCTCATCTCAGCTCTAAATTTTAACATCCCAAGGAGAGGAACTAGACATTTTCTGTTTTTCAAGTTGAGTCAGTGCAGTTCTAATTACGCTCTTCATGAACCTTTACGATGTATGTGCAGTGATTTCAATGATAACTTCAACATGATTAATTTTTCTGATTCGGTAGATGTCTTAAAACGGAAAATTATATTACATTTAAATAATTAAATCAATTTAACTTCATCCCATTATACCTAACGCAATTTTATAACAATGTAATATTGGCAATTGAGATTGTTCTGTTTCTCTTTTTTGTCTCGATATCATGTTTATAAAGTAAGCACCATCAAATATGAATCGTTTTTAAAACTTACTTTTTAATTATTCAATATTTTATATTTTAATCGAATTGGGATTTACGCGCTCACGTGGTTTCCTGATTTGAAATTAGACTGAACTCACACTATCACCTGGATTGGTGTGCCAGAGTATATCTCTTTTCCATACAAGTTTATGCCTGCGTTGGCCCAAATGCATATCCAACTAATTGGGATTTTGATTTGGCGGATATGAGACTTATCTCATTTCCACGTAGGTCCTTGGGTTGGACAATGGCCGCAAACCAGTTAAAATGAGTTTAGTGTTTTTGATTGTTTTTCGGGTACCTTAAATTGATAATTACTATTATTTAATTCAATGTTGCTTATTTATATAGAATCAAGTATACTTAAATACGCGTTTATATATATTCAATTTTTAAATTCCGCTGAAAAGCCAATTAATGTGCTTAGTGGAAAATCCTAATTGCCAATAGGGGGTATGTTTTTATGTTTTAGTACGTAGGTGCATTCTGTGTGTCCCGGCTGATTCGGGCAGATTTTAGAATGTGAATCGTGCATGCGTATAGGTCGGGTATACGTATCTTGGGAAGATTTCATACCTCCGGGCGAATCAAAAAAAGCACGTTCAGCAGTTATCTCTCTCAAATTTAAATGACGATTTTCAACCACCATTTCCTTCACTTTAGCAATATTAACTTCAGTTTAAGATGTTGATTGCCGATCAGAGCGAGGCTAATATTCCACCACACTTCGAGTACTTTTGAATGCACTGAACCACTCATAAGCGTGTGCTTTTGATAAATTCGATTCACCGTGGGTCTTTTGTAACATTTTTATTGATTCGGCACACGAAATTCCATTTGCAATAGAATACTTCACACGAATTTATACGATTTTTTATCCATTGTACTCGTGAAAATCTCTAAGCACACTTGAGATGAACTAACAACATCGAGCACTGTAAAGAATCTAAACGACAGAACGCTTTCAAATTCAACGTCAGTATAGTGTACCAACTTAGTGACAAAAATATTTCGACAATCCCTTTAAGTGGGCTTTTTAAATTATCAATTCCGTGTACATTTTTTACTAAGCAATGTATACTCAATTTTGTAAAGCATTTAAATGATATTCCCATAGTTATATAATAATCCAAGTTAGCTTGATTGTATTGAGCAATATATATTATACTGGATTCAATTTAATTTAACAGAACGATGCTGTCAAATTGGAACTCGAAGAAGGAAGGCATCTTTGGTTTACTTTTGTTTTTGGATAGTTAATGATGTCGTCCATATCATTAAACAAGCTTATCTGCTAGTTTATGCAAATGTTACAAAGAAAAAATCCAAAAAATAAATACTAAAGAAAATGCAGACCTACCCTACTGATGTGCAACTCGAAATCGCAATAAGTCAAAAATCGACTTTTGCTTGATAATTTTTGACTTTTGGCAATCGACTTTCTAATATTTAAAAAGTCGATAGTCGACTTTTACTCTCGACTTTTTTCGTTTAATGCGAAACGAAAGTTCGACGCTTCTCTGTTTTAGTACGAGGGTTTTGGAACACATTTTCCTTTTTGAAGGTTTTTCCAATCGTCCTGTGAGATAAAAGGGAAACATTTTGCTTGGTAGTGCAAAAAAAAAGGAAATTTTCAAATCGACAACGTAAAAAAATATAAAAAAAAAAACAAGTTGATGAAAAATTCATTCATAATACTGAAATTTTATATAAAAAAGAAACAACTTAGATTACTTCAAGGGCTTATTCCAATAGCAGACAAAAACCCTCAAATGCAAAACCAAAACAGACTGAAAAGTTTAAGGGTTTTTTAGACCTAGTCGTTCAGACCTCACAGAGAAAAGATTTTTTTGTTTAAAAGATATTTAATAGATTTTTCAAAATTTGAAAAGGAAGAAAGGGATTTTTTTTTTTTTCATATGTTTGTGGGAAATTTTGAATACATATACTGACATTAATGCTCTGATAACTGCTCTTCTCTAAACTTATTAACGAAATCGCTGTATCTAATTAACGAAAAAAATAACCGAAAGTCTCTAAGTTGGTCTCATAGCGCATCAATTACGAAATAGGCTTTTAGCAGAACATTTGAATATGTTGGTTTTTCTATTTACACAAAAATATTTTCTTTTTTAAAACTGAAACTACAATATTTGTTTTGTTTTTGTATATTACTTATAAACTGTACTTGTCAATTTTTTAACAATAAAACACATATTTCATATTGAATCATTTGCTGTTAAACTGCAGAACAAAATTGGTTCAAAAGCAATTCCAAAAAATGTCGAAAAAAGTTGAAAAGTTCACTTTTAATATTTCAAAAGTCGACAGTCGACTTTTACATTTGTAACGGATGAAAAAGTCGAAGTCGGCTTTTGCTGGCAGTTGCACACCCAAACCTACCCCAATCAGACTTGAAATGCTTTGAAGTTTGGTGTTCTAAAAATAAAGTGTTTCTACATCCAGACAAATGTTATGCAATGGCCTTTTTACGAAGAAAATTCTAAGTCATGTTCAAGTTCTATTGAAATCGGTCAACTGAAACAGATTTAAGTTGTTATTGAATTAAAACTCTTATATTGAATTGCTAAAATAAAAACAATTTGACCTTTAAATTCATTAATGGTCACAACCAAGGCCATAGCAACATTTGTTGCAAATTTTTTAAATTAAAAGCAAAGCTATATCATGCCAAAAGTGTCCAAATAATCCTTTTTTGTTCTTTTGATTCTACTAATGCTTCATAGCTTTTCCACTTGGCTTTACCGGTAAAGTTGGACTATAAATAATGTTGGCAGTACTTAAAATCACACCATTTAAAGTATAAAGATATGAATCTATGACACCCAGCTAAGCTCCATAGGACAGACACAAGTTTTAGGTCACTAGCTGGTGGCTGAAGTCAACGGTACCTTCCATTATGATTTATATGTATGGAGGTACTGTCAGCCTTGAAAAGTTCTTAATTAAATTAGCGTGCGTCACATATATTTGGCTGCGTGTCGGTGAGGGTTGAATGGGTACCTTTTAGCCATCAGAACTTGAATAAAACAACTGAGACATAATAGCATACATATCTGGTAGCAGGACTACGATATACACACACATACATATCTTACAGAATAATTAATCAGGTTGGACAGCCACAAAGTATGCATGTATGAATGAATTCAGACAAAGGTGTTGCTGTTGGCGATTTGTTCAGTTAATTATGTTAACAAATAAGGTTATTTAGTTACCGAATGAGGAGGAAATTGAGTTAAATTAGATTGCTGTAGTTGATAAGGTTTGCAGAGAAGTAATCGGAGTTACCTATGCAATAAAAAGAAAATCTTGACAAATATGAGCTACAATTTATTGCAGACATTTAGGGCTGCTGACTGATTTAATCGATGGGAGTAGCAACTAAACCAATTTTCCTCATTTAAGCGAAAATATTATTTTAAAGCCAACCAAAAACTAAAGCTAAAAAAACCAAACGTTTTCGATTTTCACCAAAACTAGGCCAATGTTGAAATCAATATCGTTTGAAAACTCATTAACAGCACCCTGCATAATTCATAATTAATGGTTTGATTCAATATGGCATAGCACAAGGATAAAATAATGAGTAAATAATGCGAACAAAGCATGAAGGTTGCAAAATATGCTAAAATTTAAAAAAAAGGAAGGATTATTAAAAAGAATGCAAATTAAAGGCACCATTAAAAGAAGGAAACAAACAAAATATATTTAGGGCAGAAAAACTAACACGCTTTACAACTTGAGAGTTTAAAAGTAAAAGCAAAAACAATCAACAATGGCAATCCAGGGCCAGGACTCCGCAATTCCAAGGCCTTCTAGCACTTTGTAAGTATTTTATTTGTTAAATCTTGTTATATATAGATAGATATAAATATGCATATTGGTTTCAATATGGATTTTTGTGAATTTCGAAAAATGAAAATAGTGACATATTTTAAATATCCCTGGCAACAATACCGATTAGGTTTTTTTTTAATTGGCCTACTTTTTTTACATTGTCGCATCTTTAATAAAAAAAAATTGTTATTTAATAATAGCAAAAGATATTTATTATATTTACTGAAATCATGAAGAGGATTGTTTGCAATTTTTGTTTGTATTTCTTATAAACTCACGTGATGTGCAGTATCTTCTGAATGACAAAGATTGATTGATTGACATAAGATTATTCTATAAGAACAGGCCTAGTCTATGAGTGAAGTTAGCTAAAGCATTTTGAACAGAAACTAAAAATAATGTTTTTCGTAAAAAAAGTTTTAGGTGTTAAAGTTAAAAATAAAATAAACGTTCGAAAGTAGCTCCGTACCACAATTATCGAAAAAATTTTCACACTCGAAGTAAACCATAAACACGTCAACTAAAGACAAAGGATGGTAATACTCACTTTTTCTCTAGAACTTCAGGATTTTTTTGAAAGGATTTTTTAGTTACAAGACGTGTTTGTTTAAAAAAATTTATTGAAATACTTAAATCCTTCCAAACATAAAAATATGGGTATCAAATGAGTGATAATCTCTTAAAAAAAACCAAAAAAACAAAGTGACTATGCACCTACACAAATATGTAGACGAATTTAATTAAATTATGTTTTATTTGAAAATTTTTGGATATAGTTTTTAATTTGTTGAAAGTATAAAATTCCCATTACTTTTAATACCAAGCCAAAAAGCTTTTTTAATAAAAGAGGTTGTCTTCTTTCATTTGATACAGATATTATCATGTTTAGAAAGTTTTAAGTATTTAAATAAATTTTTAAACAAATGCTGTCTTCAATCTTAACAGCTCTTTTAATAAAAATCCTGACGTTCTAGAGAAAAAGGTTTAACGTGTATATCGACCTCTTTGCGCGAATTTATCATATAACCTCTTTGCGCGAACTTATCGCATGTGCCAAAAAAAATTTTTCAGTTCCGGTTTTTTCTACTTTTCTGGACTTTAGTCTGCAATATCAAAAACCAATTTTACATACGCTAAGATAATTAACTATTTTACTAAGAAGATTTCAGCTACAATATTTTACCAGGGGCCGAATTACAGCATCAGTGATAGAGCAAAATTACGAAGGGCACGACGAGATAAGTGCCTATCAATCTTGTACAATGTTGCTCAATCACGGATGCTGTAATTTGGCCCCAGGTGATGCGTTGGCAGTGTAGAGCAAATTTGCTTAAAAAAGTCAGTTTAGGAAAAATAGCTCATACTAAAATTTCGCCCAAAGGACGGTGTAATAGTACGAATTTTTCCAATCCGTATCAAAATATTTGAAATGTTTATCGTCTGACTTAACAATGTTAATGCGGATTTTCATGCACTTAAAATTTTTTTAATATCTTCACTAAAATTCAAATAACTATATTATTTTTTATAGGATCATCGGTATCAAGATATCATAGAAATTGTAGACAGCCTTGATTTATTTCTGAACAGAATTTGAACTTAGTTAACATTAAAACCTAAACTTAAAGAGGAAATAAAAACGCTATATTGTAAGAAACAAATTAAAAAACGAATTGGCCATTTTAGTCCTTGAAAGGACTTTGACCGAACTTCTTACGACCACTTGTGTTGTTCAAGTTATTAAACAATTGAACTCAAATGATTGAGAACTGGACCTACGAGTGTTATGGCGAATACGAGCAGCTCATGTTCTCAAAAAGCTTTACATACCGCTAGTAAAAATTTGTCGGTTATGACATTGTAATGGAGAACCGTAAGTGAGATGTGACAAAATCTGATTTGTGTTGCTAAGATCGATATTTTCTTTTCACTGTTAAGATAACAGTTTGACTTTAAACTAAAAAAATTTAGCTAATTTAAAAAAATCTCTCTACTCCAAAAAAACAAGGAAAAGTGGCTAACGATGCCACAAATTATTTCACAAGAATTTTTACAATTTAATAAATAGAGTTATTACCTTTTTCAGTAGCATTGAAAATGAAGTGATCAATAGAACCCTAGTTTTTTTTATATTAAACTTTGTTCTGGTTTAAACATCAAGGTTAATAATTTTCACAAAAAGACTTCACTGCAAAATTTCCTATTGGAAAATACGACGCAGCTACGCGAACTAAAAAAGTCAATCTGTTGTCGTTAACAGAAGCTATTCTCTTCACATTGAGATTTCGTCACATCCCGCTTACAGTTCTGCATTACAATGTCATTGCCGACAAATTTTAACAAGCGGAGTTTTACTCTCTAGGTAATGATATAGTATAACCTCCTTTTGTTAAATACTGAATTTTTTCTTTTTTCTACTTCTACCTTTAGTGCACGATATTAAATCTTGGACTACATTTTAGTTCCACTAAAATGTCAATGCGTTTCTTTAAATCTTGTGCTTTAAAATGTAAACTTTGCATATTTTAACTCATAATTAAAATTCTACTGTACTAAAATTTAAGCCAAACAAATATTAAATTGTAAATTTTGTCATTTATATTTGTATAATAATAATTCTGTATTATTTTTGTTTTTAATACAATTTCGACTAAATTCTAGTACAGTTGGCTACTAAGTTTGAATTTGGACCTGTAAAAAGTTAGCCTGGCAATTCTAAGACTCAATATTGGACGATTTGGTTTATATGTTTGTTTATTGCTTTAACTACATATAGCGCTATAGCTTAGTGGTTCGACTTTTAAACTTACAAACTGGATGTCGTACGTTCAAATCTCACGGTGTTTGCTATTTTTTTAAAAATTTTTATCTCAGCTTGAACTAAATTTAAAACCAAAGCTGTATTAAGACCATATTTTAGTATTTTGCAAACCAAAGCTGGCGTGACTTATATGTAGTACAGAAGAGTTTCAATTTTAGTACAAGATTTCTAACCATTAGGTTGCTTCCTTTTAATATGGTTTTATAAAACTGACTTTCTTACTGTCCATAGATATTAGTGTGTTTCTGTGCACTGTTATTCTAAGCGACTGTTCTATTTTTGAGTAGTTTTCTTCATGAAAAAACTATATTTTTGCTTATTTCCACTTAATACTTAGGATTTCCAATACATTTGATGATAGATATATAGCAATTATTATGGGTAAAGGAATTATAGTAGTTACAATGAAATTTGGAACACAGCTACATATCGCTCATTTTGTGCAAGACTATCACAACCCAAAATATAAATTTTCGGAGAAAACTTTTTAATACAGTTCGCAATTCGAATCTTAAAAGAGAATTGAAGCAATATAAATTATTAGTAGGATTTCAAATAACTCAGTTACATAATTTATAACTTCGATTTTATATTTTGTATCGGTAATTCTCAGAAACTGCATTTCTTTATGTAATTCTAAAATTATTAATTTTGAGTTGTGACAGTTTTGCAACACATACATACATATGTATGTACAACGGGGGAGGAAACGGTTATTGGTAAGGTAAGAAACAAACTTCTTCAAAAAACTCTGTGTTTCAAAAGGCCTTAACATGACTTAAGACGGCCCTGTGTCAACCCATGATGGGCACACATACATTCAAAAACACGAACTCATAAGCGCCATAAAATACTTTACTTTGTTCTTACATTCGATATCGTTTCGAGGGTTTTCATTCATTCGCTGCTACTAATTAAACAACCCAGTCAAGCCCAGCCACAAACACAACCCACCATGGCAATTTTTCGCAATTTTCCCTGAACAAATTTTTTTGTCTGGTGCGACGCGTCAGTAATAACTTTAATTCAAATTCTTAAAATTAATGTTTCATTGGAACAGACGGTTGACGGACAGACAATTACAATAAAGAGTTGTCGAGGAACCCGTGATAATAATGGAGAAAAAATAAGCGTAGCCAGTGAAATTAGGAAGTCAGAAACACGCCAGCATTGTGCCTAGATTGTTTTTTTTTAATGCTTGCCTGTGTTTAATTAAAGTTTATGATTCAGGCGCACAAAGTGTAAATTTTTATAAAGCCAACAAACAAAAAGGATTGAACGCGAAATCCTTACGCGGTACATCTGTATGAGTCTGTGTGTTTGGTTTTCTTTTAATACATTTATAGGTGCTCGTGTTTTTGTTGGTGCGAATCACTGCGAACGTTGCTCATTGCGTTACCAACGCTGAAGTTGGCTTTGGCAATATTGGTTGAGCACGGTAAAGAATACAATTGAAATTATTGTGGATGACATCATTGTTTGTTGGTGTTGAAATGCAATTTCAGTTAACAATGATGTGTGTGTGAACGTGTGATGTAAGGATATATTTATTCAAGCTATGCTTTTGTCCATGATTCAATGCAGGAGCAGGGTTGCCATTATTATTGTTGAGGGTGGTCTGGCTACATAATATGCGGAATTTATGTGTGGAAATGTGCGTGACGTATCGCGATTTCAGATTGATTGTTTGTGAAGTTTTCTATACTTGCTGTCTGCAAGTATTGATCGCTTTGGCATTAGCACTCAGTACTGGTGTATGAAATATACAATGAAATAAGCTAAATAAAAAGACGACACTTAACACTCATGCATATTATTCAGATATTTTATGAAACCTGTTTATATAAAAAATATATTGTTCTAGCTGTACAAACTTTACACATTTCAGTCTTAAATTGAAGGGCTTATTGCAGAAAAATGAAAATCAACAAAATAAACATTTTTAAATAATCGCATTTGAATCTTTAAAATCTATATAAATAAAAATGGATCGTGACTTGTTCGGATGCTTAAAACTTCAAAACGACTGGATTATATTTGATACTTCCTTCTGCAGATTTGTTCGTAATTGCTACGCGAAGGTTTAGGAAAAAAGAAAATGTTTCCGCACCCCCTTTTACTGCCCACAAATCAACAAAAATGCTATTCTTAAGACGGCTTAAGACGGCTCGTATGATAACTATCGGTAACTATACTAAAAATGGGCGTGGTGATACTGCGCCTACTTTTTAGAAAAGATAAAAAGTCCTGGTCCGATTGAGCTCAAATTATGGCAGTGGATTTTTTTTGAGTACAAAAAGGTTTAAGGTTTCTAATTGCCACGCCCCTTTTTTCCACCCACAAATATATAAAAAATGTTCGATATCAAATTGCTTTGGAGTTATGGGTCGCACAGCCTCGAAATTCGGTATTCAACTACAATTTACACATGTCGTTTCACCGATGATATTTAATGGGCGTTGAAAAAGGGGGAGTGGCACCTACCATACAACTAAATTTTGAGATATGGAATAGCTATGGAGTTATAGGTAGCACAGCTATGAAATTCAGTATTCGACCTCAATCTGCACATGCAGTTTTACTGATAACATTTTATGGCATTGGAAAAGGGGCGTGGCACCTCCCATAACACAAAAACTTGCGATATCGAATACCTTTGAAGTTATGTTAGAGTCAGATTTCAGCATTCGACCTCAATTTATACATGCAGTTTCATTTATAACATTTTATGGGCGTAGGATAAGGGGGAGTGACACCATTCATACAACCCAGATTTGTGCTATCGAATATCTTTGGAATTATAGGTCGCACAGCGTCGGAATTCAGTATTCGAGCTAAATGTAGTTTTATTGATTATATTTTATGGGCGTTAAAAAAGGGGATGTGTCACCTCCCATACAACCCACATTTGCGCTCTCGGATAGCTTTGGAGTTAAAGGTCGCACAGCCTCGAAATTCAGTATTCGACCTCAATTTACACATGGCTTCATTGATAATATTTTATGGGCATAGGACAAGGGAGATTAATACCTTCCATATAACCCAAATTTAAGATATAGAATAGCATTAAAGTTACAGATCGCAGAGCGTGAGAATTCAGTATCCGACCTCAATTTACACAAGGGGGTGATTAACCTCAATTTACACATGCAAAGGAGCGTGGCAGCAACTCGCCGGATTTGAGCTAGTAATGTATATAATAGCTTTCCTTGTAATTTAGTACTTGTAATTATTGGTAATGGTAGCCATCTAGAACATGTCCAAAAATTAACGAAGAAAGGATTGTGGAAACCAATAATTTAAAAAAAAAAAATGTGACTTATCATGTCTCTGCATAAAAATTATTTTCAAAAATTAGTAAAAAAAATTAGAACAAAACCGAAACAATGTGCGGTGGAGTGAAGCGTTTCGTGGGTGAAGCGTTTCACTTGCGCAATTTTGACAGCTCGCTTACATATAACCAAGTGTCATACAGTCACGTGTTGCTTTCATTGCCGCACAGTTTTTCATGATACAGCGAAGCGTGCATTATGTTGCTTTTCCAAAACAGTGGTAAAAATTTTTTTCCAAAAGTTTTTTTGATCGAGTGAATTTATCGTGTTTTATGCCAACTACTCAACACAAATTCAAGGTAAATTATCAGTCGTGTGTTAGTTTAATGTTGTTCTCAAAAAATATGAAGTGTTTGTGAAATATCTATTGAGTGGTTGTGAGATGCCAGCTTTGTTTTCAAAATGAAACGTTTCACCCCAAAAACTCCGTTTTAATGCGAATTTAGTTTTGTGTGTGTGTGTGTGTGTGTGTGTGTTCAATGCGTTTTATTGGTTTTTTGGCATGTTTCAATTCATTGCAACATACGCGATCGGAAATGCGTCAACATGGGCAACCGTGGCTACTACACTTGTCGAAACTGTGACTCTGACCTCGATATTAGCGATGAATAATAAATTTGCAATCGTTTTTTTACTCATTTTTCATTATATTTTTTCATTAATTTTTGAGCTGCAAATAAAAGATTTTTGTATTGGATTCGATGACTTTTATTCAGTATTTTAGTTTCTTGCTGAATTAGGAGCTTGCCCGAGGCCATTGAACCGATTTATGTTAATGTGTACACATGAAAACGGAAAGATTTTTTTGATAAATCGCTTCAACCCACCATTTTTCAAAAATTGAAAAACGAACATTTTTGAAGTTCGAAAATGTTAAAATCCTAGCGCATAGAAATTAAGAAAAATGTAAATTTCAGCGATTTAAGCCAAAAACCATTCAAACGTTATAATTTTTAGGGGTGCTGTGAACCTCCAAAAAAATTGAAGCGCTTCACCCTACTGCACATGAGCGTCAGCAAGGGGAAAGGGGGAACTTGAGCCCCCTAAGTAGTGAAAATTTTGTATATATCTTTATATAAAATCAAAACAGCCGTAAGTTAGAATTAAAAAATTTAGGAGAGAAGCAAAAAACTTTCTAAATTGTAAGTTTCGCTTAAACTTAGGTCTTTGAGAAATAACTTTGTTAATAAAAACGTCGTTTTAAGTTGTAGAAGTGTAAAATTTTGCGAAACATGTAATTTGATAATGCGTATCATAATCAGTCAAAAAGTCAATTCAATTTTTTGTAACCTACGGCTTTTTTGATTTTATATGACGATTCATTATTCATTATACATTATTCATTATGTATATAATATATTTTGAAGAGAATACAAAAATACTTTTTTGAGATAATTTATAAATAAAGCTGAACTAAATCATTCATTTTTAAATAGTATGTTGTACCCGCTGCTGTAAGGCCGTGTTCATATTGCGCGTTTTTGTCGCGATTGCGACACCGCTCTCACGTTATTTTTCGCAGAAGCGGGTGAAAAATACTGAATTTTATATCAATTTAAATACATTTATTTCTTTAATATTCAGTATTTTTCAGCAGCGTCTGCGAAAAAAAATTAAGAGTGGTGTCGCAATTGCTACAAAAACGTGTAATATGAACACTGCAAAATAAGTTACGATACCATTTCATTTACCCTTGTTAAACAAACACTTTTCAATACGCATTCTTAAATTAAAAATTTTTCTACGAATTTTATTCGTAATTTTCAGCCACGAATATAATTCGTAGAATGGATGTAGTTTGGTACACATTTCGAATATTTTATTCGTATTCGTATAAAAACAAATGTAAATTGTCCGAATACATTTACAAATGATCTTATTACCTAGTTACGAAAAAAAAACCTTCTGTTCGTTCAGCTGGGGTTTGAACCGCGGTTCCTTAGCTTATGGGCTACGTACTCCTCCAGTAGGCTACGGCTACCTTGCAATCACACATTTCCTTATATTCGGTAATTGTTCGACAAACCAGTCTGAACGATTTCAGTTGTAAATTTTTTAAACTCAACTAACGCGATTTCAGTCGTAAATTTTTTAAACTCAACTAAAACTTCGTACCTTCTACGAATAATGAGTACGGTCAACCTACGAATGAATTTTTTAGTACATACTACGAATGAAATAAAAGGCATTACGAAGTTATTTCTACGAGAAATTGACGAATGTTAAGAAATGATATCACTTATTAGTCGAAGATCATTCTTCGTAGCAACAGATAGCAAGGGGCATTTTATTCAATTACGGATATAAACTTTGACGATCAGCAAATTTATGTTTTAAGGCCATTGTAAACAAGCAGATGACAAAGTAAATAAATTTAATAAAAAAATTAATGTTTTAAAAAAATTCGGCTAGCTTTTCTGTAATAATGATTATCCAATTTGGCTTTTATTTTATTTGTTCCTAGACTTAAAAAAAATGACAAACAATCCTGCAGCATTTAAATTTAAGAAAGATGCAGCAATCTAGGTAAGAGCAAAGCTTCCAATTCAAAACCGAAAGAAAAAATTAGGAAATTTAATATAGTAGGCCAATTTTGGATCAAGGACTAATTTTTAAAAAATCTTGTATCATATTAAGCAAACGATTTTACATTAGAATTTGTTATAGTCAAAAGTTTTTTATGACATAAACGTAAATATTAAACTCAATTTGAAAAAACCATTTTATACTTCTTAAAATTCACGTTATTTAGCAGCGCCCACCCAGTTTGAGAATTTTCAGGACTTTTTTCGCAACACGTGCTTATATTAAGCCAGGATTCATAATCAAGCCCTGCAGGAAGGTTCTGGAATATGTTAAGAAAATGTTTGAAACCCAAAAGAAATCTAATACACATGTACCTCCTTATTTATTTATTCATTCGTTTTGAATTACAAAAATACATTTTCTAAATCATTGAGACAATAGGTATGTTTCCTTACTGGATTGTAGGAACTTGCAAGCTGCTAGAACTGATGCATGATGGAAAAATAAATAAGTAGAATGGTGTCAATGCGGTGTGAGATCCGGTGAAAAATATCTCCCTTAGCATGCAGGGACCATTTCAAGAAAAGCGACAACTCAAATTTTTTAATTTTTGCGAATTTTGTGGATTTTTACCTCATAAATCTAAATCTGAAAAATTTCAGTCCTCTCGAAATTGGTTTAGAAGTTTTAGGCTTCCGAAGTTACAAAATGTCCTAAAAATGTAGTTTGTTTTTTCAGTTTTCCAACAAAAAAAATACTGTTTAATATTGAAACTTTAACATTCTTATTTTAAAAGTTGAAAACTTGGGGGCTTAATAGTAATTAATGCGTTTTCATTTCAGAATATAGGCCTCACATTATTAAATTTATTAACTTTGCTTTAGCAAAAAATTACTAAAATGTATTACATAAAAACAAATTAAATAAAATTTTTAAATATTTCGGACATGATACGAGAAAGATTTTTACACTGTCTTTTAAAAATATTCGATTTTCTTATGTGTACCAGAGTGTGTCAACTGGTGTAGTGTGCGTATCAAGTTTACAAAATTAGTACCAAAAATCGTAGTAAATAGCATTCTATAGGTAATATTTTGTTTATGTTACTTTTAGATTCCTTCATGCCTTTGGTCCCCTCTAGCAAAGCCCTGCGGACGCCCATGCCACCGCACCCTACATTTAAATTGTAAGGCAAGAAAACATATCATTATTTTGAAGAAAAATTGGTGCACATTTTAATAAAAAAAAATTCAGTTTTTTGTTGTAAAAACTTGAAACAAAATCAATTCAAAGTTATATATATATAAGAAAAATACAAAAAATCAATTCAAAATCTTATAAATAATAACATATTTTTATGGTTACATAACAAATTTTAATTTTGCATTTATTAAGTAAAAATGTAATTTTCGACAAAAAAATCGACACTACTCGTTCATAAAAGGTGCAATTGTTAATTAATCGAATTAATCGAGATTGCCTTAAAACGGCTGCTATTGTACTCGTGTTAAGCCAAGAAATAAAAAACCTTTTAAAAAATGCAAATGCCTTTTGTTTGATCGCTCTTTGGTATTTGTGAAAAAAGTGGATTTTTACTCTTTAACGATATACATGGGATAACGTGGGATAAAAACAATATACTTATTTATTTTTAACTTATCAGCAAACTTGGTAACTATTCAATTTTATTGATGTAAATAAGTTTGGGTCATTTTTGTTGAATATACCACCTAAGATTTTAATGGGAAATATTTAGAAAAGTCACAAATGTGTTGGGAATCATTAAATTTTAATATATTATGCTTAAACTCTGATTATAATGTGCCATTTTTTCCATTTGCGCTTAACTTTCTACAATTTTTTTAATATTTTCTGAAGTCCTTGTATAGTTGTTATTTTAACTGTTAGTTTATTATGTTCAAATGAAATATGCCATCCACTAAAATGTTTCAAGTGTTCAAAAATTTGCGAAAGTGGGTCATTTTAAGATCTCTGCGTTTTGTTTATAGTCTTTAAACTTTGCCATTGCTGAAACAGGGAGCAGAAAATTTTTTCAAATTTTAATGAAAAGTTTTTACTTTAATCAAATTTTTTCGCAAAACTGACGCTATTTACAAACGTAATAAAATTAATTCGCTCATGATGAATGACAACTAATTCCCTGAATGCCTAAGAGAAGTTATAACAAATGGTGTTTTCATTTCTTTTGCCCTAACTTCCTTACACCAAGTTATTCAGTTAATTATTTCTTATAAGCCTGAGTTAGTATCAGTATCAACGGCAATGACAACAAACATCAACCAACGAGCAGCAGCAACAAAAACAATAACAACAGTTTACAAACAACACAACATCAGTGATGCTTGACACTGTCCAGCATCCGTTTATCGCGTGTGTTTGTCGGTTGCTGCTCTCAAATACCAAGCAGTGTTGCCCACTTGGATTTTCTTGGCACGTTCCTTTGGACAGTGGTTGTAGAACATACAAAAACTGTCAATTAACAGAAGGATTCGCCGTAGACCAATATAAATTGGTATGTCCATGGAAGATTTTGTTAACAAAAATTTATTGGTGTCAATACGATATTAAGAGAAGAGGATTTTTTTCAAAATTTATTATCTACTTTAATTTGTATTAAAAGTGGTTTTCATTATTTTTTTGTAAATTACAATAAAATAACAAAATTTTCATAATCAAAGAAAATTTCACAAAAGAGAGAGAAAATTCAATCGAAAGAGTGATCCTAAAAATGGATCAATACAATCCATTTGGTGGATCTCGAATTTAAGCCAAAATGTTTAAATTTTGAAAGGCCGTTTAAAAAACTTTTTTCATACTTTCAAAATAAAATATATCAAGAAAACAAAAAATATTTGGCCACTAATATTTTTTCTTTTTTGTATTCTACGAGGTCCTAAGCTTTGAAAGACTCTCATATTCTTGTGAAAATCATTTCATGGCTGTTTTTTAAAAATATCTTTGAGTAGAGAAAATTAAATTAACATTAAATTATTTTAAATTAACATATTATATGTACAAGCATTTGGTTTTTTATTCCAATTTTTATCAATTCATAACATACAGTTTTGTTGAACTAAAAAAGGTGTTACTGTATTTATGACGTAACTTTTTATAGTATCTTTGTTTCTTTTAAAGCTCAAAATGAATTTTCGACGAGCTACAAAAAAATACATATAACTATGTGAGACTCTTCAAAATTTTACGAATTTTTGATATTCTTTTATATTGAAAATACGCGTGGCCTTCATTTAATTGAGCACTTTTTCAAATACACTTATCCCCCGAATTACACGACACTCGTTTAGCACGTTTTCAATCTAACACGGTTCTTAGTTTAAAGAAAAAATGTTCAATATTTTAGATATACGAAATAAATGCGAATTTTTAACTGAATATTTGAGTCCTACTGATAATAATTTTTCTCTATTTTTTTTTTCTGTTTGTACCCAGTTGGACCAACTTTTAAATAGAACAGAACCAATACTCTTCCCTCTACAATACCCTTTTACGTTGATCGAACTGATGCTTTTCACGTGTTGATGTCATAAGAAAAGACAATTGTACGCAAAAAATTCCTTTTTCCCTATTTTCAAACAAGTTCCAATATGAACATTTCCAAAGTGGTACTGTTTGCTTAGTGGTACGTTAGAGGCATGTATTATGAAAAGAACGGCATAACTTTGCATTTCTTTTATTTAATCTAGTTACTTTTTTATATATAATGCAAAAAGGTACCTTTGTTGATTTCTTTAAATTGATTTTCCTCAAACAGTTAGAAAATGAATAAAATTGCCGTAACACGTGTTTAGATTTTATTTTTTTTTTTGTGAGTAAAAATTTTGACAAGAAAACAAAACAAAATAAAATCAAAATGAACTGTTCTACGCTGAAAATCTTTTGTACTATTTCATAGCAAGTACAACTTTCTAACTTAGTTACACAATCACATAACTGTAGTACACATACATGTATTTACGTTTATTCAATGTTTAAAATTAATTGACGTTCAATACTTCTTATATTATTTTATATTTCACTCTTATTGTACGATCAATAAGTAATAAAAAAATATGTAAGTAAGCAGAATAAGACTTTTTTTATGTATAACACGGTTTTTCATACAAAAATTTCATTTTCGCTTTACACGAATTTGTCAGGAATCTATCTACCGTGCAAAACGTAGGAAAGGTGTGGTGCAAAATGGGTAACGTGCCAAATTTCCACTCGCTTAATAAATTTTTGTGCAATTTTAAAAAAGTTTAACATTTTCATATAGTAACTTTGTATGGGAGGTAGGCGAGGCTTTAATTTTATTTTGCAAAATTTAACAATCGGAGTGCATATTTTATATCAAAGCTGATGTGCCCAATTTCAAGTCATTGAAATAATTTTGTGGAATTTTAAGAAATTTTGCAGTTTTCTTATATTCACTTTTTATGGGAGTGGGGTGAGGTTTTCATTCAATTTTGGCAAATTTCAAAGTGCATCTTTATTCTTAAAGCTTAAGTGCAAAAGCTCAATACATTAAAATAATTTTTGTGATATTTTTAGGTATCTATTTGGTTTTACATAAAGTCAGTTTGTATAGGAGATGAGCAAGGTATTTGTGATCAAAACGTTTGTTATAAATTTCCAATCATTAAATTAATTTTTGTAAAGTTTAATAAGATTTTACCGTTTTCATAATGTCAGTTTGTTTAAGATGCTTTTTGATCCATCGTTTTCATTCGATTTGGCTCATTTTAAAACTTGATCTTTATTTTTGAGATAGATGCTTAAATGTATAGTAATGAGTCGTATCGATAGCGCTTAAATTACGAGTGTAATCGCGACGATAGACTGACGGACATGGCTACATCGACTTTGGAGGTGTTGCTGATCAAAAAAGATATGCATTGTTCTATAGCAACCACGCCTCCTTATGAGCGTTATAGACCAAGTTACAAAGTTACTCCGCCCCCCTTACATAGCACCCGTGGGTTGATCTTTTGAATTCAAATGTATGACAACACTTATTAGATAGGGTTTATATTTAGCTTTAATTCGTAGCACTTCAAAATTTCCTCGTATACTAGGGTGCCTGATATCTAGATATTTAAAAAATTTCCCTTTTTTTGAGAGGGTTCAGTTTTTACCATTTTAAACTATTCCCATCGTTGAAAACTAAACATTTTATAGTTTTGTATTTTTATATACTCATAAAGGATATCTATTTTAAAGAACACTATTTAAAACAAAAGTTATACAAATTTTGTTTTAAGAAAATGCACGAAAAATGCATTTTTGTATTTGAAATGCCACAAATATATGAAGAAATCGGGAAGGGTCATCTGAGCAACTTTTGTTTATCTATGGATGTTTGTGTATGGTTCACCAGAAAAATGGGTCAAAAAAGTTTAGTACAAAAAAAATCCTGTTTTTTACTCATTTTCTACATCAAATGGCAACCTAGCCGCTTTATACACAGGAAAATGAAATATTAATTAATGTTTATTAATGGATTTTAAAAAATCTGTCAGACGTTCTTAAGATTTTTATTTGCCATTTTAAAGAAAGCAGCCCTAATATGAGGTAAGATTTTAAAAAATAAAAATGTATCTACAATTTTTATTTGATTGAGGCAACATTATTCATAGAATTGGATTAAGCTTTGGTTAAGGTCAGTGGTGCACAGCTTTGGCAGAGCTTTCAACACAGTAACAACATTTTTAATATAAAACAGAGATATCCTGGTATAAATAATGTTGAAAATGCCTATAAGTTACACACAAATTGTCAAAATTATGAAGTTATTTAATTGAAATATATCACTAAGAAAAATTTATAAATGAAGAGAAAAATTCAACTTTTTAGTGGAACTATCAACTGCTCAATTACTTGATAAATTGCTAAAAAATGGGCAAGACTTCACTTTACAATATGATGAAACTACAATTGCTCTTGACAAGTTACAAGAATTTATACTAATAATAGCTGCGTTCCATTCGCTTCAAAATAATCCAGATTTTTTTTTTTTACATGCAAAGCAAAAACAAAAATAATAATCCTATAACAAATAGGATTATTTTTGCTATCCATATAAAATTTTGATTTGAATTTAAAAAATTTTAAACACAGGTGCCGCACCTGTTTATTTTTATGAGCTGACATTTCATTTTTTGAATTACTTGCTTGTTTGATACAATGACTTTTAGGTCGCCATGACAGCTACCTATTTTTTCACTAGCTGCGACCATCGAATGTTAAACAAAAGAAAACAAAACATACCGCGTGTGTCACAAACATTAGACGCATTCAGCGGAGCCAACTTATTATTTATTATTTATATAATTGCGTAATATTAATAATTAAATTAAATAATTTATAATTTTTTTGACGTTTAGAGTAAAGCACATTCAGAGAAAACCATCGTTCACTAAGGTATCGCTACCATTTTTTTACACAACAGTTTTGAACGACACACATTCTCATGACACCTAATAGTTATTGTATCATGATTGCTTGTTGGAATTTAATTTTGACTGCAACGGTAATGTCCTCTACGAGTCGTTTTTTTTTTTTGCTGTTCCTTTGAGAAAATTTGTTATCGCGATTATATTAAGGTGAAAGGAACGCAGCTAATAATGGATAATTAACTATGAAGTTGTCATTGCAATTGAAAAAGTTACAACGAAAGCCACTTGTTATCAACTGGAAGTATTGTTAAAATGCTGAGAAGAAATGGATCTCGAGAAACTCGAGAGAAAAGGAGAATTCAAAAAATTGTTTTTGCTTAAATTGAAGGCGTGTCTAGCTGATTGTGTTTTGACTTCTTTTGCTTTCAACAAAGTTCTTCAGACAGAGAGAATAAAATATTCTAATGGAAATGATGTGGAGCCCATTTGATGCTGCAAAAAATATATCAAAAGACGCAATTTAAATTATCAATCAACATATTTATCGAATAAAGTATAAAGCCAAAACATTCAATTTTAAAAATGCAGTATACCACCCAATAGCTTCCGATTTCTGAAATTCTCAATTGCAAAATGAAAATCTACATCCAAAAAGTATTGGAGACTTAGCAGGACATAGATTTATGTTTCTATTCGATCTTACCTGGCAGATCTTACAACTCAGGAAAACAAATTTGGAATTCATCAATGAGTTTCAGTACGCAGAACGGTGATGATGAATTTATAAAAAAATTAGAAATATGCGTTTAAATCCATACCTGTTGCATTGAGCCAATCAAGCAAATTAGTTCTAGCAATTTAGTTATGAGCAAAGATCATAGTGATTTTAAAAAGTGTTTCAAACTATTTTTTATTTCATGGAAACAGAAGAACTGCAGATGACAACATTTTATGAACGCATTCCAAAAAAATTTCGATTTAGTTTTAAAGAGAAGAAACTTATTTATTTTACAGACCACAAGTTTCATCAAAATAAATTCTATAAAGAAACATTAATTTTGGCTAAAGATTCTACCATTAAAATATTCTAAAACAGACTAGTTGATGTTGTCTATTCATTTTTTAACAACATCAACTTAGAGCGTATTTTTGCCATGTGAAAACGAAACGAAGGCATGGCTCATTATAAACAAATTTATACGAGGTGTCAACAAATCAAGGGCCGCGCAAATAAATGTATTTAAGATATTTTCAATTCAAATTACACAATTAATTTCGACGAGGGCACAAAATTAGTAAGAAAATGCTTTGACTGCAATGCTCAATGGAATGTAAAGAAGCGGATGAAACGATTAACCGAAATTAAAAAGCGGCTCTACAGAAGCACGCCGTTGCGAGTGCAAGGAAACCTTTTTAACGCTTATCAGAAAGGATGAACTGATTAGCTTAGATAATATATTTTATGAATTTTCGAATATTATTTCACAAAACCATAGAATCCAAATTTTAAAAAGTAATAATAATAGTAATAATAAGTTGTCAGGGAAAAATTTTTCGAGTGTACATAATCATGACATAGAAAATGACTTACGAAAGAAACTTAAAAATTTACATTGTGACACATAAATTATTTGTTTAATGATCAAACCCGTCAATATTAATAAATTTTCAAATAAGTATTTAGATTTCTACCGGCAACCTATCAAGCTATCGTGTATCGCAAATTTATGTTTTATTTAGTTAATGTAAGTTCTTTGTTTCTTTCTTCATGGTTAAAACAAAAGCAACCACAAAATATATTCATAAATGAATTGTCCTGTTAACTTATTTTATAACACTGTATGTGCAATGTAAATATATTATAAATCAGACGTAACCTTTAAAAGTCCTCTCAATTACCATGAATAAAAATGGCGGCCAAGTCCCCGAACAAACATTGCATCAATTATGCTTCTCCATCCTTTTCAGCAATAAAAAAAAAACTTTTTCCAAAAAACCCTTTTTTGCCATCATGCTACTATATCTGATGTGCGAATTTAGTAATATTCTGCTGAACAAAAATTTACGTTTCATTTTTGTATCTACTTTTTCTAAGAAATTGTTTCTAGAAAATACAAAAACAATTTTCAGGTTTGCAAAATTATTTGCGGGTTATTTTTATTAAATAAAGGAACATTTTTTTCCCCTGCCTGCTATAACCATTGAAAAATATAAATACGACATTTTAAAAGCATTATTAACCTTAAAAGCGCCTGCACAAACAAACCGGTAAATATTTTAAAATCATACTGTGGCGTTCATATCCTTCACCATCACATTTTTATATTATTACTGTATTTCTATAATTTTATTTGTTTAAGTTTTAATATTAAAAATTTCACCAATATGGCAACATTAATGTCTTTCGGAATTATACATATATAATTTATTTAATGGTCTTTCAACTATGTGTAAAAATACTTAAGTTTCATGCTTTGGTTCTGTTTTCTATACATCGCACATGCAGTGCTTCTGAATCAATAAAAGCATTAACTAAACAATAAAAATCCTGTACATCATTTTTAGTAAGTGGATCTTAGAACGCTAAGCCCACAATACTAATAAGAAAATTTTGAAAACAAAGTTAAGAAAAAGGCGGTAAAAGAGTTCTTGAATTTTTGTATTTATTTCCACTTTTAAACCACTGTGCGACGTTTACGCTGACTTTCTTGGGTGTTTTGTGCGACATATTTTTTGCTGTTCTGCTGCTGTTGTTGTTGTTGCCGCCACCAGCAGCGTCACCATCGGCATTACCAAAGTTTGTTGTCATCTTCTGCTGTTGCCGCTGCGCACGTGATGTGTTGTACTTTTTATTGTTACTGACTGGTTGGCTGGCTTTATTAAATGCTGCGTTGGTGACATACTTTGTCTGCTAAATTTTTCTATTTAATATCCTTTCTGCCAGCAGCAGCAGCAGCAATTATAGCAGCAACACTGCTGCAGCTCATTAAAATGTATGAATATCAGAATTAAAGCGGTTTGTATGGATTTTTCATGGTGTGGCTGCTTATGTTTGCGCGTATCAGTTAGGCGCCACATAAAACTTTCTTTAAATGGTTGTGAAAAAAAACATAGGAAACGATGCCTATGAAGTTATTGACATAAGTCGAATCAAAAGTTAATCTTTGATATAATGACGAAGACTCAATTAATTTAAGGTATAAAATGTTTAAAAAGCGTTTTCGCAAATAATGTTTAAGTGTTGAACGCTCTGAGCATAGACACCAAAGCTTACTAACGTGCAAAGGACGAACATTAAATTTTTTCAGTTCTTTGCCAATAAAACAATGGCAATGAACCTTTTTGTAAGTATGTTTTTTCTTTTAAAATTAACCCTTATGGTCGGGGCTAGGTCTGGCCAGAACTATTGTTTAGTTTTAATCCATTTTGGAGATATGGAATTGATCTTATTAAGCAATTTGAAAAGAAAAATTCTTCACTTTATTTTATGTTTTTGAGTTATTTCAATTTTACTATTTACACTCATTTGTTCATATTATAGGTCTAGGTAGACCTATTTAGGAAGCCAAACTACTCTAATGAATTTGAATTTCAAGATTATAGTTGGCAAAGTGTGTACTAAATTAAATATTGGCTAATAAAAATCGTCCAATAATTTCCACATGATTTGGATTTAGCTTTTAAGTAAGTTCGGGTTCTTACGTGCAAAAAAATACAAAGCAGTCTTACAACTTTCTTTCGCGCTATTATGATACATAAACCATAGAAAAATAAAACGAACCGGGAGCTATTATCTTTTACAACAAAAACAAATGCAGAGTGGATGCTAGGACCAAATTGTGGTCACATATTCCTGTAAAAGACGTACTCAATAGTGGCCTTTATCGTTTTTCTATAACGTTCTTGACTAAGGAGGACACATGTACAGGGTTGCCCATATTCGACGGACCCATGTTTTTTTTAAAAAAATCAAAGAAAAAAATAAAAATTTTGCGGTTGGCAATCTTAATCATTTAATTTGTTCCAAGTAGATTTTTTTAAATCAATTTTTGAATATGATATCTCTCAAATGGCCGCCTCTGGCGTTGATGGCGTATTGTGCCCTTTTTGCAGCATTTTCCATCGTTTTCGCCAACATTTCGGCCGGAATAGCGGCTATTTCTTCACGAATGTTGTCCTTGAGCTCTTCTACGGTCCTTGGCTTGTTAACGTAAACCTTTGACTTCAAATATCCCCACAAGAAGAAGTCAGGCGGCGTCAAATCGGGCGAACGCGGTGGCCAGTCCAAATGACCACTTTTCGACATCAAACGGCCCGGAAACAAATTCTTCAGAAAATCGATTGTTATGCGACTTGTGTGCGGTGGAGCGCCGTCTTGTTGAAACCAGAACTGCCTCATACGCTTTCGACGAATAATTGGCATCACAAAATTGGTCATCATGTCGCGATAACGCTCCTGGTTGATGGTAACAGCATGGCCATTTTCATTTTGGAAGAAAAACGGCCCAATGACCGTTTTCGCACTAACGCCGCACCAAACTGTGACTTTTTCGTCATGAAGAGGCACTTCTTGAATCTCCTGAGGATTTTCAGTGGCGTAAATACGGCAATTTTGCTTATTTACGGTCCCATTCAATGTGAAATGGGCTTCATCGGACATGATAATTTTGTTTCAAAATTCCTCGTCATCTTCGGCCATTTCGAAGACTCTTTCAGAGAGCTCGCGTGGCGTGTATTGTTCCATGGTAAAAATCTGCTTGGACTGACGCTTCAAACGCGGTATGTCATTAAGCGATCTGACATCTCTGTCAAAAGTTATGGCGTTGCCAGATGGGTCCGTCGAATATGGGCAACCCTGTAGAGATAAGCACAAGCACCATACAAATGACTTGCAAGCAGTGTTGCCACATGGTCCAATATATCGGGTTTGTTACGATTTTCAGTCTTGGATCCGATAATCCGATGTTTAACCAAAATGTTACGATTTCAAGAAAAGTAGATCCGATATCTGATTTTGCATATATTTTTTAATAAAGCAATGTATATATGATTTAAAAAAGAATATTTTTCCATATAAAATCTTTTTTTACTGACATATATTTTGGTAGTATTTGCTTGCCAAGAACAACAACATTTTTCGCTCATTTACTCGAAGCAAAATCAACGTTTTTGTTGTTTTTTAGAGTTTCAGAGCTGATGGCAAAAGTTACGGTATGAAAAATTGTTTCATGGCAACACTGCTTGCAAGCCATAAGTTCTGCTTTCAGAAATGGTAGAAGGATAGAGGTATATGCCAAGAATGATAGAATATAAAGATTGCGCCGAAGACAAGAAAATGTGTACAACAAAATTGTCGTTCTGCGCATGTACGTCATAATATCAATGCTGTTTTGGAGAACGTTCACTTTGCATACGATTTCTACACAGAAATGAAAATTGCATACATTTTAGTTTGTATAATTAAAATAAAAGAATTAAGAAGCAATTTATTGGAACGAGAAGAAGGTTAATTTATTAAGTACTCCTTTGCAAACTTTATTTTTACTAATATTTTATTACAGCCAGTAAGCAGCTAAGTAAAAAAAAATTTGTTTGAGAAACCAACTTCAGTTAGCATTATTTTTCGACTTGGATTTTATAAAAATGTTCATTACGAGTTTAATTGATGTACTTTAAACATTCCCAGATATTTTATTTCCATTAATTTACCTGTGAATTGAAAAGACAAATAAATGATAGTTCCAAGTTTTTAAAAAATGAATCAAATTTTGTTAAGTTAAGATATTTTTGTATTTTTGTTTTCGTTTTTGTGCTTTTTCTACAATTTCTTGGTTTAATTTTTGTATTTATTGCAAACATCAGGTTTTTGAAAAATATTTGTTTGCTATTGTTACCACAATTAGCAACTGCACACTTAATATTTTAAATTTTAAGTTAAAAACTCGCAAATGTACTTCGATATAAACACAATTAAATTAAACACAACCGATCGCAGTACGTTTCTCAAAGAAATAAAATATTGTGACGTAGTCAACTGAACAGATGGTTGTCAAACTCGATTAGCAGAAGTAACGGACCTGCGCAAAGCGTAATCTCTTATTCTATCATTCTTGGGTATATGCAGCGCTGCCTGTGCTCTCTTTCCATACTGCCATGTCTGTCAAATTTAGCTGTGTGGCGAATGGAAACAAAAGAAAATAAAGAAAAAGTTTTGCTTCGGTTTGACAATTCCGGTAGTATGCTCTCATCTGGTGCATATACCTGTATTCTTCTACCATGCTTTCAGATACTTCCGCTCTTCTATTCTCTTTGATAAGTCAAAATAAGCACTGCAGTGAAGAGAGCTTTTGCAGAGAGACGAATACTGCACATTCGACAGTGCAGGGAAGAGCCAGCAAGCTGGCTCGCCATAGAGTTACTACTTTAAGCTTACCTGAAGTAATGCTGCTTTGGTTGGTTTTGTGTCGCCTTTTTATTCGATATGGACAGAAAACCAGTTGGGAATTATACGTTCAGTTTTGTCTTTGGCCTGCCTGGCTATGCATAGATAGGTGGTGTGCGTATTAATTAGTGGCTTATGCAGTAGTGCGGTTGTGTGTTGTCAGTTAGTTTTATTGAGTAGGTATGTAGCGTGTGTTTGTTTCTATGGTCTGGTGTCGTAGTGCGGTTGTGTGTTATTGCTGCTTTAATAATAAAAAGTAGAAATATTTATGTAATACAATATGAATATATATATATCGATAATATTTAATATTATAGTTTACGTAGTATATAAAAATATAATATTTGTAACGTCTTTATATTTATAATAATAAGTAGATATATTTAAGTGATATAATATGAATATATATATATACATCGATAATATTTAATATTATAGTTTATTTAGTGTATACAAAGTATATAATATTTGTAACGTCTTTATATTTATAATAAAAGGTAGAAATATTTAAGTAATATAATATGAATATATGTATATACATCAAAATTATTTAATATTATAGTTTATTTAGTGTATAAAAAGTGTATAATATTTGTAACGTCATGTTACATATTGATAAATTAATATATCTATTGTATAAGAAAAATTTTGCATTTCAACCAGTTTAAGCTAGGTTGATTGGTTATTTGATTAGCTCTTTGGTTAGTTGATTAGAAGGTTAGGTTGGTTATTTGATAAAATATTTGTTAATAACAAATACTGTGTGAAAAGTTTACTACGGAATTCTATACAATGAACTTTTCTCTAAAACCATATGTCAATGGATATCCTGAAGCCATATATCCCCAAAGCTATAAGCCGGAGGGAAATGTTTTACAGTTTTTTTTTTATATAAAACTAGCTAAAGAACAGATTGATAATAGTAAAAATTGGCGTAAAACCAAGATTGTACGAACTATTTGACATTAAAATTTTCATGCTCCTAATATTTCGCAATGGACTTCACACACAGTATTCTTTATGTGCAATATATATTTAATCGCGATCATTTGTTTCAATAAATTCCCAATTTCATAGTCTTTTATCTAGAATAAACCGAAAATTTAATCAATCAAAATTGTAAAATATACGTTAAATCGTTTCTAGTTTTTAATTTATATCAGGTACTTACGCAGGAGGCTTTTGGGGGTTAACCCCCACCCCCCCAAATTAGCGAATTTTAACGAGATTCAAGAGAAACGCTCAGCACAACATGGCAGCCTTTGTGTGTTTATAGTCAAGACAAAGATCTTAATCAAGGTAGATCATAAATAAACGGACTAAATTTAAGACATTTATTTTGCAAAGACTTTAATATATAGACTTAAAAATTTGTTTAAGTACACTGAGGGAATATGTGTTAAAATTTAATGAAAGAGTGTTTATATTAAATGAATTTGTTCTTAAAATAGAGCTTGAAACCATTTTATTTAATTTAATTTAAACTCAACTATTTGTACACTTCAATTTAAAACAAAAGTTTTTTCAAAACAGTGTTTTTCAATATACTTTTATAGTTAACATTTACAATTTAAAAACATTTGCTTAAAAAAAAAACTTCAATATTGAAAACAAATATTTTAAAACATAATTTTAAAATATTTTACCGTTAAGTAAATACCGCCATTTTTTGGATGACATTTTTTTAATTTTTTCGCGTTTTTGACATCAAATTCGTAATTAGCAACCCCTGGAACCGTTGAATACCATAATTTAACTCCACTCGATGTAGCTTGCGTTTTATTGCGGCTTGAAATATTAAAATATTTTAAATATTAATATAATAAATTCGTTTTTATTTCATCTAACCCAGCCAGCACTTGGACGAGAAATTCCAAATTCCAATTCTTCGAAGCGAGCAGAAAGCGATACGATTGGAAGATATTTAGGCGAGTTTCCTTCTGCGCGAAAAGAAAGCGATTCGCTATCTTTTCTTCTTGGTGATAAATTTTGTTTTCAAAAACAAATCACTACAATTTCGCCTTTTTTCGTCTAGGGGAATGAATGGAGGTATCATTTAGATATTTTCTAAAATTGACTGTTTATTTTATAACAATCTTGCTTGTTTGATTCGCTATTTGCTCTCCTACGCGAAGAAAAGAAGAATTCAGAAATAAAAAAACGAAGCAGTAAATATTTTTTCGTTAGCATTTGTCATATTTTTTCTTATGTGAGCTGAATCATAAAACAATAAAGCAATAAAACAGCAATTATTAAAGGTAAAATTGTTTCTTGAGTTAACTTAAAAATAAAATAAATTTTCAGTTTTATTTATAGATATCTGCCATCAAAAGTTCACAACGGAAGATAAGTATCCCGAGAAACAATTTCAAATTTTTCAATTTGAATTGTTTTTAATTATCTCAGTCTATTTAAAATGTAGTTTGTAATTTTAGTTAAATAAATTTATTTAAAAAATTATTGATAAAAAGACAGAAATTAATGCACTGAAGTTCACCAACGTGTGGCCATTAGCCTGTATTTATTGTTGGTAGAAGTAAAAAATAATGCTTATCTTAATTTTGAAAAAAATGTTCGCTTTTATCTCAGTTGATTTTTCGTTTTGCTTAGACAGGCGTGAATGCGCGATGCCTCCTAATATGCGGGGACCTACGTGGCTGATCCTCCACTATAAATGTATTAGGAACGGTGCCTTATGATTTTTCTTTTCAAACTGTGACGCTATTTGTAAAGAGTGGAAGTAAAATGTAATGCAGTTTAAGATATAATTTTAAGCTGGAATTTTTTGTTTTTAAAAAATTTATGTAAATTAAAAATCAAATAGACAAAGATGTTTAAAGCTCCCAAAAAAAAATTTTTCTTATATTTATTCTGAAAACGTTACTGTAAAAAGGTCAAAATAACTATGTATAATTATTAATTATTTTTATTTAGAATTGATATTTTTAATACACGAATACAAGCAATTTGAAAAGGTGAAGTTCTCTTTAGCTAATTTAAAAATAACCTCATATGCATTTACCTAACATATTTTTCGTACCTCAAGCGAATACAAGCAATTTGAAAAGGTGAAGTTCTCTTTAGCTAATTTAAAAATAACCTAATATGCATTTACCTTTTTTGAAGTAAATTATATAAAGTTTTTAAAAACTATCTAAATTTTCATTAATTTTTTAAAATTAATTTTTTTAAAAATTTTTTTAATTTAATGTTAAAGCTGGAAATTAATGTATCTATTATATAATAATAGTATCGGATATATGCCTGGTGCCCATGTCGGTAAATGTCCGACCTCTGCACCGAAAGAAGTGCTATTTCTGGAACACCTTGGGCTGGCGCAATGCACGAACGAAGACCAATTCGGGCACTATTCAGTTTATTGTGTCCGAATATAGTCGCTCGTTTTTGGATACATTATTGACATAATACAGACTTACTATAGTACTATTTCGGGTACCTTTCAGGGTACTTGTTGGGTATGTTTCGGGTACATTATAGTTGAGACTCAGGCCAATTTCGATACATATCAGCTACTTTATTGATACAATATATATTTTTTTTTCTAGGTTCCTGTTCGCTGAAGTTCGTTTGCATTTGGCTTAATATCAATGTGCGATCAATTTTGTTCATCGCAGTTCTTCGTTACTACTCGTAGCTTTTAAAAATAAAATTGAGTCCGATACTCTGAAATTTTGTGCCTGAGTAGTTTGGTATGGACACAAATGGTTTCTCGGGTATATTGAATCAATAATGCAAAAGCACTTCATGCATGCCAGGGACAGGCTTAATAAACGCCAAAAAGCTATCCCGGATGAATCTTCGATACATATTGATAAGTTGTTTTTATTATTACATTCTTATTTGTTGATATTTTTTTATTGTATTCTTTAATCCTATGTTTTAGTTTTTCCATTTTTTAAATATTTTTAAATATATTAAATTAAACATTGTTTATGTTACTTGTTATGTTAAAATTGAATTTTATTATATAAAATATTAATTATGAATTGAATATGAATTATAAATTTGAAACATAATGTTTATATTTGATTGGAACTGGGGTTTAAAGTTGAGGGCATCGTTTAATTCTCATTAAAAGGAATCACTTTCTGCTCTTTTGGAAGAATCGCTTACTGCTCGTTAGGTAGAATCGCTTTCTGCTCATTAGGAAGAATCGCTCTCTGCTCTTTCTGAAGATTCGCTTACTGCTCGTTAGGTAGAATCGCTTTCTGCTCATTAGGAAGAATCGCTCTCTGCTCTTTCTGAAGATTCGCTTTCTGCTCTTCCAAACAGTTCGCTTTATGCTCTCCAAGGCGATTTCGCCACGATGGACTTTTGTCTCCTACCGGAGAGCAGAATGCGAAAAGAAAGCGAGCTTGCTAAATAAAAATTTTTTATTTAAGAAGAATCGCTCTCTGCTCCTCCACGATACAAAATGCTGGGAATGATCATTATTTGTAAAACCAATTTAAAAAATATTTTGACACAATCACGTGTTAAATCGAGGTTTCCCTGTTAAAGGTTCTACTGCACATAATTTTTCAATTCAATCTCAGATAGCGACGTATTTTTTGTTATTGCAAAGAAATAATAAGAGAAAATTATAAAAAAATAAGTTAGTTTATATTTCAAGTTATAGTGAGTTTATACGCTTACTTCAAATTTTGTTTTGTAGAAATGCAAAAAAGTTCAATTTCTATTTTAAATTTTTTGTTTAATTTTAAAGTATGTTTTTATTCTCAGCGTAACAATAAAAAAAATATTCCAAATTAAATTTTTTGTTCGCTTTTAAATGCATCTTTTTCTCGATAGGTGGCATAAAAAAGGCAGTCCTTTTCAGCCGGTGTCAATATATTTGATCCCAATTTATTGGAAACAAAAAATTAAAGTGCATTTTAATAAGGGTAATTGTTCCGAAAAATTGTTACCAAAATATCTTGACTCCGGCTGAAAAGGACTATTTTTTTGTATGCCAACTAGCGAGAAGAAGGTGCGTTTAAAAACAAACAAAAAATGAACTTTGAAAAATTGTCTTTATATTATTTACTTAAAATAATTTTTAAGTCTCTATGTATTGTAGTCTTTTCACAATAAATATCAACGCAAGTTGAATTCGTTAAAAAAGTTTTAACGCCATAACTTCTGAACCATTAAAGAACACACTTTCATTTCGTATCTTTGAGAAGGTAATAGAACGTAAAAAATTTAAAATAATAAAGATGAAAAAATTAAAGCGCCTGTTGCTGGCATTGTATTGTATTAAACTTTGAAATTAATAATGGGTCATGTAACTGCAACTTTTTGAAATGTTTAATATTTTTCCCTAAAAATAAAATTTCCAATAATGCCCTATTTACGAAAATTGCATTTAAATTGACTGAGCTACGTTGTCTCAAAATATACCCTATTTTGGCATTCGCATGGCTATGGGTCCGCGAAAACAATCTTAAAAGCTCAAATTCCTGATTTGGTTTTCTAAGCAATGAACTAATCTCAGCACAAAATTTGAGCCAAATCGAAAATGGTCAGTGCAACTGATATTACACTTCAATGTGAAATGGGCGACGTATTGAAAACAATTTATTCCTACTTTGACGAAATATGTTTAATGAAAATTTTTTATAACATATTGTGGTAAAAAAAATTACTTGAAACATTAAATTTTGTATGCAAAATCATGCATTGATATTAAAGGCATTGTGTTGAATTTAAAAACGTGATAATTTTTTTCAGTGTATATATTGATTTTGAAAATTATTTTGTACTAAATATTTGAAGACACTACTTCAATCATACGAATCGACCTGTAACGTATACATATCCATACGTTTTATATCCATCAATAAACCGATTCCTGAAGATTTGTGCAACGTTGCCAGTTTCAGCCGCTTCAAGCGAACTCTCGTTTTCGTCGCTTCGTGTATGTATTTTGATAAGTTGCATCAATAATCAATCAAAAAGTCGACTTTGAATTTACTGTAACTTACGGCTTTTCTGATTTTATATGAGGATATTTTCATTATAAATGTTAATATATTTTGAAGAGAACTAAATATGATTTTTTTTAAAGTATATTTATGAATAAAACTGAGCTTAACCATGCATGCATTTTTAAATAGTATGTTGTACCCGTCGCAGTGATAAGTTACGATACCATTTTGGAAGTAGTTTGGTACATATTACAAATATTTTATTCGTATTTGTACAAAAATAAATGTATATTGTACGAATACATTTGTTATATTTGTTACATTACCCAGAGCTGTAAAAGATTTGATCACTTTGATTTTAGTGAATCAGTGAGTAAGGAAATAAGAATGAATTCAATGAATTCAAAATTGATTTATAAACAAAATTTTTAATTCACATGCATTTTTAAAAAAATTATTAATTATTCATTTCTATAATTCATTTTCGATATTCTGAATAATGAACAATTTTTTAATTTATGTGAATGATATTCACAAAGAATGCAATTCACAAAGAATTTCAGAATTTTCAATTATTCTGTCTTTATTGATTATTAATTTTTCATTCGTTATTAATTTTAAGTTCATTTTTTGTATGTTATTCATTATTCATTTTTTATTCATATTTAATTTTTTATTCATTATCCATATGTTATTCATTATTCATTGTTCATTTTTTATTCATGTTTTATTTATGGCTTAGGACTAAAATAAATGAAATATTAATAAGGAATACCAAGTGAATAATGAATAAAGAATTAATAATGAATAACAGAAGAATAATGAATAAAAAATGAGAAATGAATAAAAAATTAATTATGAATAAAAAAATTATTGAAAATTCTGAAATTCTTTGTGAATATCATTCACATGAATAAAAACATTATTCATTATGCTGAATAACGAAAATGAATAATTGAATTAAATAATTAATAATTTCTTTAAAAATTATGTGAATTCAAAATGTTATTAATAAATCAATTTTGAATTCATTGAATGCATTTTTATGTAGTAATTCAGTTGTACTTACAGTTCTGAATATGAATGTCGATTTACAGCTCTGACATTTACTAATAACAAAAAAAAAAAACACATTCTATCTAGTGTCCGACCGAATATTCGGTTACGGCCAGTTTCGGCTATTCGACCAGTTTCGGTTTTGGTTTCAGTTACGGCTGAAATTCCGGTTTCGTTCGGACACTAATTCTATCTTAGCTGTGGGTTGAACCACGGTTTTTTAGCTTGCGAGCCACGTACTCTTTCAATAGACTGCGGCTACCTTGCAATCATACATTTCCTTATATTCGGTAATTGTTCAACAAACCAGGCTGAAAGATTTCGGTTGTAAATTTTTTTTAACTCAATTAATACTAAATAGTACGAAGTCATTAATAAATACTACTAATGCAATGGAAGAAATTACGATGTTATTCTTACGATAAATTGAGGAATAATAATGAATGACATCCCTATTAGTCGAAGATCATTCTTCGGAGCAACAGATGATAAGGGGCATTTAAGCCAATAACGTATATGAACTTGTCGATAAGCGAATTTATGTTTTAAAGTAATTAAATACAAGAAGAAAATAAAGTAAAATGAATTTAAAAAACTAAATGCTTTCCCAAAAGTTGGCTTAAAAAAATCGTTTTTCTGTCATAAAGATGGATATAAATTTGGATAATTTTTTAGTTTTTCGTAGACTTAAAAATAATTGCTAACAATCTTACAGCATTTTAATTTGAAAAAATTGCAGCGATCTAGACGAGGGAAAAGCTTCTGATTCAAAAGTGAAAAAAAGTGGAAATTCTAAATAAAGTAGGGTAATTTTAAATCATGCAATAAATTTTAAGAAAATCTGATGGCAAATCCTTTTTAAGAAACCGCTTTCATATTAGAATATCTTATGATCAAAAGTTTTTTTATGACTAAAATTGAAATAGGAAACTCAATTTGAAATATTTATTTTATACTTCTTCAAATTCAGGTTTTTTAACAGGCGTTAGCAGGCTTATATTACATCTAGAATTCAGAATCAAGCCTTGCAGGGAGATTCTGGAATATGTTTAGAAAATGAATAGAGCCCAAAACCCATCCTTACATGTACCGCCTTATATATTTATTCATACGTTTTGAATTAAAAAAAAAATAAATTTTTTTAATAATTCATAAAATAGGTATGTTTCCAAAATCGATTTTAGTAATGGGCACGCTGCTAGAACTGATGCATGTTGAAAAAAGAAATAAGTCAGTTGATGTCCATGCGGAAAAAATATCAAGAGTAGCGACTTTTACCTCCAAAACCCAAAACTGATAAATTTCAGGCCACTCACAATTGGTTTATGAGTTAAAGGCCTTCAAAACTAAAAAAAATTTTCTAAAATCTTGCTGGTTGCGTTCATTTAAAAAAAAAATTTTGACATTTTTGTATTCTTTTTTGAAAAAAAAACTTGGGGGCTAAATAGTAATTAATGCGATTTTATTTAGGAATAAAGGAGAACTCACATTATTAAATTTACTAAATTACTAAGAATATTTGTTGAGAAAAAAATGCTTTGAAAACCATGAAATTTGAAAATGTTTTCGGGCATGATACGAGAAAGATTTTTGCCCCGTCTTTGAAATATATACAATTATCTTATGTGTAAAAGCGTGTGTCAACCAGCTTATCATGATAACAAAATTAGTACCAAAAATCTCAGAAAATAGAATTATATAGGTTACATTTTATTTATGTGCATTCTTAACTCCTTTATGCCTTTCCGAACCCCCTAGAACAAATCGTGTGGACGCTCTTGGAAATATATTCTTAGTGTGTCAGAGTGCGTACCACTTGGAAAATAAATTCGCAATAATGCAATTAACGCAATAGTCTGAAAATGTACAAAATATGCAGATGTTGTATTCCAGTGCATTGCTGTAGAATAGACTTAGCTATAAACGCGTTTAAACCTATTAGATAGAATAATGTTGCAGACAAGCTTAACGTAGGCTTAACAACAACAGTCGGTAGGTCGGTAGGTGCATTAAGCTTATTTTCAACTTGTGAAATTAGTTTTACCTATCAAATAGCAATTAATCCCATTAGATGAGCATACAAGAGCAACAAACACAAGTGTTATAGCCGATACACATTGACTGCAACAGGCGTTCTCCGACAAAACGAAAACTTGTCGTCAGAGAGAAATGTCGCAGTATTCTCAACGACTTGATTGCAATGAACGCAACAGCGACAGTCTGTTTTTCATACAAAAGCTTAGTATGCTGTAGAAGCAAAAAGAAATCTTCCGTAAGCAATGCATTGCGTTTTTGACAGTGAAAAGGTAGCGACATTTTTTTTCGTTGGTTATTACGCTGTTGAATGAAAAATTGGTTCAATGCAGCGAAGTTCACAACCACGATTGGAGAGTGAAAATGTAAAAATTTCGCTGTCTTTTATATGTCTTGACATTCAGCGTGGAAATTTGACATTCAACAATAACGTTCAACTGACACATTCAACAAACAGGTTATAGTAAGTATGTGTTAGTGTTGAGTCTACACTAAAATTTCGCATGTAAAATTAAATGCCTAAAAATTTTCGTTCCTACAGCATACTAAGCTTAAACTAAACTAAGCTAAAACATAAACAAAGTCTTCTATGTTCGCTCTTGTCATCTATCAAATTAGAAATAGATTGAAGTCGGGGGCAGTGGTCGTCCTATCTCTTTGTCGTGCCGTCTTCAAAAAATACATCTTCAAAAGAAAACATGCGTTCTATTTTTTGACAATTGGCGTTCGTCACTTGTCGCAGTCAATGTGTATCGACTATTAAATGCAATTCAATATTGTCCACATTCAGCGCAGACAACTGTTGTGAACTGCAATGGTAGCGCTACCTTAGTAAGCGATGTTTTCCTCTGTATGTGTTGCTACTCTACACTTCAGAAATTAGATTTAATTTAATTGTATATAATTTTAATGTAAATTTAATTCAATTGCAAAGGTTTCTCACTTAAATTTGCTTCGTTCTTTCTATGTTTTTTTAATTTAACAGCGTCAGTAGCAGCAGAAACAGTTATGTTCTTGTAGCATAGAATTTTTCGCTCGATTAAATGGCGTCTGATACCTGATCAGCTTTAGTGAGCATTACCAAAATTTTACCATTCAACGAATTTTTACACAACAGTTGCCAACTGTTGTCTGCGCTGACTGAGGCCATTTACGGTGTACTCAGCAACATGTTGCCGAAATTCTTTTATATACGATGTAGTGAAGAATGACTAAATATATGACTTCTGTGCAGACAAGCGATTAGCTATTTAATTGATAATCAATAAAATAGTACAATTGGGAATAACGTAGTGACAGAATCAGAGTTATAAGATCAGCGCATATTGGCACTTCAATGAAGGGCGCTCAATAGGACCTCAAGTTTCGAGCTTTTATAAATCTTAATTGGTTTTCTTGTGTCTCAAAATCTTAAGTGGCCGCAGGCACACTAAAGAAAAATCGCTGCTTGGCACAACAACAACATCCACTTACAATCGCCATCACCAGCAGTGCATCTGACAGCCCCCATCAACTCACCATCAAATTTTTATGTTAAGCATTTAAAATTGTTGCTTCTTTTACCGCGCACACTTTGTATATAGGTACATACCTTGTTTTATTTTAAATGCAATCAATTCATTATTTATTATCAATAGAGAGAAAAATGAAACGTGTTGGGCGTGTGGTGCCATACGTTCGGCGTTTATTATTTCTGCACTCTTTATAATTGGAATACTTCAAATTGATTTTTCTGCTTTTTCTTTGGGGAAATCAAATCATATGCTTTTAATATGTTTCTTTAATATAATTGGTTTTGGTTTGTGTGCATGACTTTTCGATTTATTCTTTGTTATTTTATTTTGTGATTGTCGAGTTTCAATATTGCTTTATTTATAAATAGACACATTTCTGTCTTTGATCCGTGGATCTGTAACGCAAACAAACATTGAGTTTATAGAAGTTAAATATGGATTTTTTGAAATATTTCTTTTAGTTATAGATAATTTTAGTTACAATAGCTTGCTACTGAATAGTAATTTCAACAATTTAACACAAGAAATTCTAGTACGAAACTAACGATTCTAAGGACACATTTTAGTACAATTTTGGCGGAATTTTTCAATGTAAAGTCACTAGCCGGGGTTGGATTTTCATCTGAGCCTCATTTTGCTCCCATTTAAGAAACAAAAAGGTAAAAAGCCTTGAATTCAAACTAAGGTAACGATACATAATAAAAAAAAGCAAACTTGTTCAAAAGTACTTCCAATTGACAGAATAAAGTGGGGATGTGAAATATGTCCTTTTGCGGATGCGAATGCAAACCTATAAAAAGTATTTCGCGGCATGAGAATGCGGATATTTTAACATATGATGAATTTCATGTAAAAATCGAGATGCATTGAACCCGACCCCCTCATATATCGATGAAATTTTGTTCATAGCTAAATTTGATTAATAAAAACAAGCTCTCATTTTTATAAATGACTGTTTTGTGATTTTTTGGGCGTGGCACAGTGGGAAAGTTTTCGAAAAAACGCGAAAATGGTCAAAAAGAGCTCCATTTAAACTACAATAACTCAGAATCGGCTGAACCGATTTCCATGATCTTGGTATCATTAAAAAGATATTTTAACAGGCTTTATGACACGTTTTATGACACAAAAAAAATTACACTGTAAAAAATTTATAAAAAAAATAAAATTTTAACTAACGAAAAATCCAAAAAGATCAAGGGTTTTTTTACAGTGTATTACTTTTTTAGAAAGGTTTATCCTTCACCTATACCATATCAAAAAATAAAAATGGGTTCTTTTTTAGTTTTTTTTATATAATTTTTTAAGTAGTGTCACTTCTAGTAATTGCCCTTATATTTTATATTTACAGGTTAAATAAATAAACATAGTCCTAGGAAAATTATGAATATGTTTTAACCCCAATTTTTTAAGTAGTGTCACTTCTAGTAATACGTACCGAAAGTTTTCGAAATAATTCGAATAACAGCGAAAATATCAGGTTACATTCTTACACATTTACAAAATAGTTCAACAATTATAACATTTTTTAAATGTTTACAAATAAAAAACCATCAACAATTGTTTATATTATTTGCCATGTTTTTATTAATTTGTGTTTTCTTTTTTTTACATTTTTTTTAAGTTAATTATTTGTAAGAAATTTTGCGCTGCTCAAATTTGGCACAGTCAGAATATCTGCGCACATGTACAAAAGTTTCATTTATCGGAATGAATGAATGAAAGCCTTGAGTTCCTGTTATAGTTTGAGCTTCTTTATATCTTGAAAATAGCTTTTCTTTAACGTTGTTGTATTCGTCAGCATCTGCGTAAGCAACTTGTATGGTAGTCTTATATGTTTCTGATGCCCAGTGATAGAGTTGCCTCGTTGTCTGGATTTCATTTTTATTTGCAATACTATAATTTCGAGCACCTCTCTTCAATGTTCCTCCGATTCCATCACATGCAGATTTTCCGTGACTGGTAGCATAAAAGTGCCATTCAGCGTCAATACCAAAATCAGATTTGTGATGGCATAAATTAATGAAGTTATATTTATTTTTATATTGTGCTCCTGCACCATCTGATACGTAAATGATTTTATTAATATTGTTGGTTATATTGGCCTTCACGAACTGTATCATTTTTGAAATATATAGATGAACTGCTATACTATCATGGGTATTGCAATCAGATATTATGGCGAAGCTTTTATGAGTTAATTTATCGTTATCTGAAAATAAACAAACAAAGGAAAAAAAACAAATAAATAAAAAATATTAAATATTTTGATGAGTGTGGATGGATGTGTTTACTAATACCAAAGTATTAAAATAATGACCTATGTAATAAATAACGAACGGATGTATTGTAGCCTGATCATTATTCCAGTGGTATCCTTGCACGGCATCTTGTACAAGAAATGCATAATTTTCAGCAAAGTCCATTTGAATTAACATTTCTCCTGATAACAGCGCCGCTCTTTTATTGCTGATAAATTCAGATTGCGCTTTGCTATGAAATGATGCGGAATCAGAACTTTGATGTGTTTAGTAAAATCGCTGACAAATGATTCTGGGTTGGTGGTTAACGTTTCCAGAACACATCTAATCGTTGTATTCCACTTTTTGTATATTATTTCTTCAGTTTGGTTATTTTCAAAATGTTTTAGCACATGCGTTTTTAGATTATTCAAATTTTTGAAGCAGTGACCACACATTGAAACGCAACACTCGCTTTTTTCTATGTCACCATCACAAACAACGAATTTGAGAACATCTTTGTAGTCGGTAAATGTGCATTCTCTTTCAATACAAATTGATTTTAAGCCACTTTTTTCAAACCTCAATTTCATATTCTGATGCAATGTGCATACACAGATATTTTGCTGGTTTCCAACTCCAAGTTTCATACAATTTTTTGGCCTTAACATTGTAAATTTTGTAAAACCCACTTTGGCCAAGGGATGTTTTTTTTAAATTCGTAGTAAGATTTGCGTAGTGAAGATAACATCAGTCTTTTTTGAACTTTTTCACGTAAGTTTCCTTGTTTAACAGTAATTGAATCTTGCGATCCTGGCATCATTCGGCTAATTTCATCATCTTCATAAAATAACTTGACTGTGCTTAGAGTTTCGGTTGGTAAACTACGTGTGCTCATTTTTAAAAGATTGATATCTGCAAACTTCGTTTTATTCCTTTGGATATCTTTACTTTTTTTGATACAATCGTGAGATATATCATCCCCAAAACGATCTTTAATTTCTGCGTGACTCATATTGATTGGTAAGACAGATAAAAGTTTTTGCTTTTCCAAAAGATTTGAGCTGTTCTCTATTTGATATTTGATGTTTTGCAAAATTTCTTCGTAAATGGCTTTGACGTTTTCAAGTTGCGCTGACAAATCAGACAATGGATCAGCTCCAAGTGAATCTGCTACATTTTCCAAAATTTGCAGTGATTTTCTATTTCTGTATGCATCTCGTTTGATATATTTCCTCTTAAGAGGCGACATTTGGTTTGGTAGATGAGGAATAATATGATCATTTATATTTTCAATGAGTTCGTTGGTTTCGATGTTTGCATTACGGCTGGTACAAGTTGGAAGTTCATTCAATTCTTCCCTAATTTCATCGCTGGGCGTTGTTGGTAAATAATTTGAGACTTCATTCTGCTTCACGTTGGATTCATTACGACTGCGCGCTTTTCTCAGTGTATTCCGGCAAGTTTCGCAAATACGGCTACAATGAATGCTGGCGACAGCTGGAAAATATTCAATTATATTTGCAGCCTCGTTTTCACTTATTTTACGAAGCGAAGCGCAACATTTATTAGATATTTTTATGCATCTGTATTCATATTCACTCAAATTTTTAAAATATACGCGTAAAAATTGTAATGGGATATCTTGGCTTCTCGAAACTGTTTATAATTATAAATTTCGGTACGTTCATCAGGTGCATTTATATAGCAATTTTTAAGGCAAGCAAGAACTTTTTGGGGTTAAAACATATTCATAATTTTCCTGGGACAATGTTTATTTACACAGTACAACATTTTTCAGTTCATTGATTGCCAACTCAATTCTGAGAACTGTATGTAAAATTAAACCCAAAAAGAAGAATTTCTGCATCATTCGTTTTGTCTTCTTACCTGCCAAAATATTATTAATATCGATTTGAAGTTAGTAACTATCGTATAGGGGAATTTTTCACGTTTTATGCACAACAATATTTGGAGAAAACATTGACACCTTTTTTATGATTCTGAGAATTAAAAAAAAAAGGAATAAACAAAATAATAAATAAACCCACATTTAAGGGTGCTGATTATTTGGAAAGTTTTGCACAATTTGAAACGTACAAGTGCTGAATCAGGTATGTATATAGCCAGCCACCCTTAAAATATGTGCCCATTTATAAGTACCGTAAAATATTGAAAAATACGTAGTATTTATAGGTGTGCATTGATCGATTTTTGTCATTCAGGCAGTGCCGACGAACGCGAACAGTGAAAGTGATTTTTCTCCAGTTTTTTAAAAGTGAATAACAACAAAACATGAAATATATCAATATGGAAAACAACAAGTACCCAAATTTGGATGAATTTTGTTACGTTTGTGGTCATATCGTCCGAAAAAGATCGAAAAAATTTGTTTACTGAGCAATTCAAAATTTTTTTATTTTAAGGGTGGTGGCTATAACTGATTTTTGAAATTCATACCTTTACTCAATTGTGAATAAAAGCGAAACTCATGCATCGATTTTCATGATCTTTGTCTCATTTTGCTCATAGGTTATGTGACTTTGCGAAAAAGTAACTAGACTTGAAACTTATTTCCGTTTTGTATTTTTTATTTATTTAAAAAAAAAATATTTTTTTTCTTCATGCGCTTATTTTTAACTTGGAAACTGTGGCTTTTATAGGAAAACAATATATGAACAGATTAAGGAAATTGTAATTTTTAATTTTTTAAAATTTATTTCAACTAAATCGGGCTAGTGGTTGTCGAGCTATGTCAAACAACAGGGCCTAAAACGTGATAAATTCCCCAATACGATAGTACTAACTCCAAATCGATATTAAAAATATTTTGGCAGGTAAGAAGACAAAACGAATGATGCAGAAATTCTTATTTTTGGGTCTTATTTCACATACAGTTCTCAGAATTGAGTTGGCAAATCATGTGTTGTACTGTGTTATTTTACCTGTAAATATAAAATATAAGGGCAATTACTAGAAGTGACACTACTTAAAAAATTATATAAAAAAAACTAAAAAAGAACCCATTTTTATTTTTTGATATGGTATAGGTGAAGGATAAACCTTTCTAAGAAAGTAATACACTGTAAAAAAACCCTTGATCTTTTTGGATTTTTCGTTAGTTAAAATTTTCTTTTTTTTTAATTTTTTACAGTGTAATTTTTTTTTTGTGTCATAAAACGTGTCATAAAGCCTGTTAAAATATCTTTTTAATGATACCAAGATCATGGAAATCGGTTCAGCCGATTCTGAGTTATTGTAGTTTAAATGGAGCTCTTTTTGACCATTTTCGCGTTTTTTCGAAAACTTTCCCACTGTGCCACGCCCAAAAAATCGCAAAACAGTCCTTTCTAAAAATGAGAGTTTGTTTGTATTGATCAAATTTAGCTATGAACAAAATTTCATCGATATTTGAGGTGGTCGGGTTCAAAATTTCAGTTTTATCTCGATTTTTAAATGAAATTCATCATATAGTATATAAATTATATATAATTTAATATAATATATGTACGTAGATAGTTTAACCGCCTAGTGTTGTAAATTGAAAACGCAAACCAACGACAAGCAAGATACGAGAAGCAATAGAATTTCATATAGAAAAAGTATTGCTTCTCGTGTCTTACTTGTCGTTTGTTTGCGTTTTCGATTTACAACATTGGGCGGTAAAAAATAGAACGCTTATGATAAGAAGACTGAAGTTATTCAATTACAACTGTAAATATAAATTTATTTTGCAAGTTTTTTGTGTAAGTATTTTTATATACATATATATAAAGCGTTATAAAAATACTTCGATTGTCACATGCCGACTGTAGCTACAAAAAACATCTACAAAAAATTTCAAGCTAACTACACAACAACAATTACCAAGCAAATCTACAACAAAAACGCAGAGAGAATGACATGATCACAGCGGTTGCGCAGCGTTAAAGGGGATGAACCGAATTGGCGGCGAAAAATAAATAGCACTTTGCTTGCTATTTTTTCTGTATGCCTGCTAGCAAGATCTAAAGTGGAGGCACTAAAAGACTTCACGACAGTCAAACAAAATACAAATATGAAAAATTGAAATTTCATTTTATTTCAGCAGTTAGCTCTGAAGTCTTTTTTAATGCCTCCCTCCATTTGAGATCTTGCTAGCAGGCAAACAGAAAATATAGCATGCAAACTGCTGTATATTTTACGCCGCCAATTCGGTTCATCCCCTCTAACGCTGCTCAACCGCTGGGATCTTGTAATTCTCTTTGCGTTGTTGTTGTAAATTTGCTAAGTAGTTATTGTTGTACAGTAAGCTTTAATTTTTTGTGGATGTTTATTTGTAGCTACAGTCAGCATATGACATCGAACTAATTTCGAAAACAATTTATACATATGAATTAAAGAGTATATATAATATTGGTAACTCTATTTGTTTTTAGTAAAAGTTTTACCGTATCGGAAATACATATATATATATGTATATATATATATATATATGCTACAGTCAGCATATGACATCGAACTAATTTAGAAAACAATTTATACATATGAATTAAAGAGTATATATAATATTGGTAACTCTATTTGTTTTTAGTAAAAGTTTTACCGTATCGGAAATACATATATATATATATGTGTATATATATACATATGTATATACACATATATACACATATATATATATATGTATTTCCGATACGGTAAAACTTTTACTAAAAACAAATAGAGTTACCAATATTATATATACTCTTTAATTCATATGTATAAATTGTTTTCTAAATTAGTTCGATGTCATATGCTGACTGTAGCTACAAATAAACATCCACAAAAAATTAAAGCTTACTGTACAACAATAACAACAATAACTATATACACACATATATATATACACATTTACATATATATAGTTCATATATATGAACAATTTAGCTCATTGAGGAAATTTAAAGAATATTTATGTATATTTATATAATAACAATTACGTATTAAACCTGCAAAATAATTAATATTTTCAGTAGTAATTGAATAACTAAAGTCTGCATATCCTAAGCATTCTATTTTTTAAAACTGTTTAGCTTTAATTTCTTATATGAATTATATATAATTTATAAGCTATAGATATTTCTTAATTTAAGAATATTCTTTTTTTAATACACAACGCAATATAGATATGGTGAACATGTATATTGTGTTAGTGTCATGATATAAATAGATATAAATAAGCTTTAATTTTTTATATTAATTCAATAATGAAATAATTTAAATAAATTACTTTAATTATATGTATTTTTGATATGGTAACACTTTTGCTTAAAAGAAATAGTTTCAGTAATATATAAAAAATTTAATAAATTGTTATAAGCTCTTAACAAAAATAATTCTAATTTCATATGCCGACTGTAGCTACACGATTAGAATTCACAACGTCTACAAAAAATTTCCGGCTAACTGCGCCCACAACAAATACCAAGGAAATCTACAAACAAGGACGCACAGAGAAGAAGAAGATCAGAGCGGAACTTTTAAAACTTTTTGATTTCATCCTACGTGTAGGACGGGCTGCAGTATGAGCTTTTTATGTAGGATAGTCCGAAACCCCCTATTAGCATGAAAATTCTTATATAGCAGTAAGGCGGTCCGTGGCAGGAAAACGTCTTCCAGGGAATACTAATATTTTATATATAGGTTTTCGCTTCGGTCGGCAGTCCTCTCACTGCTATACATTTTTTTAATAAGATTTTCAAAATTTTTTAAAAAAATTTTCTTAAGGTTCTTTGATGACTTTGAGTTGATTTTATTTAACTAGCTTTTCAAAATGTTAATATATTATGTTAATATAAATGTTAATATACAAAGGCAACTAAAAATAGCTCTAAAACGAATCAATTTTTATAAGTTTCTAGGCCTATCAAATAAATTAATAAGTAATTTAGTCTTCCCAGTTTTTCTAAGTGGATTACATATATCAAAGAATATACAAAAAAAAAATAAAAGTATTTCAAATGCTCACCTCTTGATCTAGTAGTGTCTGTAGATTTCTGAGAATATAAACTAAACTGTCTTTGTGGCAAAAGTTTTTGGATTTTATCACAATTTTCCGAATTTTTAATTGTTTCCCTTCATCACTTTTGCACGACACACTTCATGGGCTCATCAGAATTCTTCATCAATGCTAGATATTATCTACAAAGCAAAGTAGCACAATAGAAATATGACCTTGACCCCACACAAGTTCCAGTACTAATACATAAGAGTTTAATTAATTTACCGCTGAGCTACTACTAATAAATTTTGAATGAACAATACAATTCATGACAATTTTTCTTAATTAGTGAAAATTTACGGTTGAGCTAATAAAGAAGATCGTGATACAGCTAAACAGAAAATACATACATATATCACAATATTAAAGAAAGAACTTGTGAATAATGCATACTTTAGACAAAATTCTCTGTCAGTTGCTGCAAAGAACTAATGCTTAACTTGTACTTATAAGACTTTTGCAATTTTACTTACATCAGTTGAAAACAATTTATTAATGCCTATATATCAAAGACCAAAATAATAATAAAATAAAACTGCCTCAGATGCTAGTTGAAGACATAGTTTTTTTACAATATCTAATGTTGAAATTCTTTTTTTCCGTGGGCTGATGAACTAGACTCGATACAAGTATAAAATTAAGTTCTGCAAACTTGTTCGCATTTTATGTGTAACTTGGTCTTGTTTAAAAGTTGCTCTTTATCAGTTTTGTTGTGGGGAAAAAATGTTAGAAAAATAAAAAGGTTTTCAATATAAATTCAACATATATTTGACTTTGATGCTTTTCTAAACTTGAGATTACATTACATTTTCCAGCCCACAGCAAAGCGTTTGTTTGACAAGACAAGTTTTACGACAAAACATTTTTAAGTGGGTTTTCAAATTGTTTAATATGCTGCTAAAATACTTGTTGTTGTAAGAACAACTGTTATAAAACTGAATTTTGTTGATCTTGTGAATTTTAGTGCAGAGTATTTTTTGCTCAAATTGTGCAAAGTTATTGTGTTTATATGAAGAGGGAGTGAATAATAAAATTAAGTTTTAGTGCTTTTATAACATAGAACATTTTAAGAAGTTGTTTGTCGAAGTTGTAGGCATTAAGGTCATTTTGAATGACCAAAATTACTGTGACAACCATTCAAGCTATTCCATTAACGTCATAAACTATTTTAAAAAAAAAACTTTTTGCGACAAAATTGTATAAAATATATAAGCAAAATATTATAAAAGCAAAATTTGTGATAAAAAATAAAACAAGTAATAATAAGATATAAAAATCTTTGCGCCTAAAAGTTCAATAAACTTTGATAACATTAGTTTAAAAATTTCGATAAATTGTCTCTGTCACTAATTTCATAAAAATTTTTTATGTAATAATGTAATAAGAATTAATTGAGCGTTGTAATTTTTTAAAAAAAAAAAAAAAAACAGGCTTTACTTAATTGAAGCTATCCCTTCAGAACATAAAGAAGTACTTTCAACTAAAATGAGTTCCGTAACTACTTCTTTGAATGTAAAAATGGTCCCATTTTGTTTTCTCACGAACCTGATGTAGAAGAAGTTATTGTCTTGCTTCTCGAAGAGTTCATTTTTAATAAAAGCAATCGATTTTTTAACAAAACTATTGACAATTTAAGTGGAGGCTACTAGTTCTACGGCATTTAATATACAAGTTATTTTTCTCTCACTTGTCGCACAGTAAAAATTACAAGACACAGACACTATGGAAACAGTTTTAAAACAAAACAAGCGATGAACTTAAATGATTGTTAGATTTGTGGAAAAACCTTAAGATAAAAAACAGACACAGTGTAGACTAGGGCGTAACGATAGAAATCGTTTCAGTTTGATTAGCGATAAAAACTTGCGAATGGATGGAAAAAACATTTGGATGTATTCTTTTTTTAACCCACACCGGCCCACCTCCGTGACCTTTTGTAAACGTACGATTTGTTGCTATTTTTGCGTCATAGCATTCATTCTATTGTAGTGACGTCATTGAAAATATTGTAGATAATTTAAATACGAACATTTAAGTATACTGTCTTACCATCGGAAACATCTGGTTCCTGAGATATATATTTATATAGGAAAAATCAGAGGGTTATCAAAATTAAAATTTTTTTTACTTTTTGATTTTTAATAAAAAAACAATTCAAGATACTATATCGAACTGTTCTACACAAATTTCTTGGCCTAATCTTAACCCATACCCACCCAATTGTCTTAATATACTCTACTTTTCGGAAATGTTTGCAGGTTTTGATAGTGTTGGTCTTTCAGCCTAGAATTGATCAAGTTAAAAATAGTACTACTTACTTACTTAGTTGGCGCTACAACCGTATGTCGGTCTTGGCCTCATCTAAAAATTTGCGCCAGCCATTTCTGTCTTTCGCTTGCTGGCGCCAGTTGGAAATTCCAAGCTTCGTCAGGTTGTCCTCTACTTGGTCTTTCCAACGAAGATGCGGTCGTCCTCTTCTGCGTTGACCGCCGCTGGGTACCGAATCGAATGTTTTCTTCACTGGAGCATCGTCTTTCATGCGCTGAACATGACCAAGCCAGCGAAGCCGCTCGATTTTAATGCGCTTGACTATGTCGATGTCAGCGTACAGCTCATACAGTTCATCATTCCACCGTATTCGGTACTCGCCATTGACGCAGATTGGTCCGTAGATCTTACGAAGAATCTTTCTCTCGAATGCTCCTAAAGTCTTTTCATCTAAACTGCTCAGCGTCCAGGTTTGTGATGCGTAAAGTAGGACGGGCATGATGAGCGATTTATAGAGCGTGATTTTCGTTCGTCGAGAGAGGGCTCTGCTTCTCAATTGCCTACTGAGCCCAAAGTAACACCTGTTGGCAAGAGTTATTCTTCGTTTGATCTCAATGCTGATGTCGTTGGTTGAATTAATGCTGGATCCCAGATAAACGAAGTTCTTCACAACCTCGAAGGAGGTATTGTCAACGGTAACGTGGGTTCCAAGACGCTGGGACTGTTTGTTTGTTGACACTAAGTATTTCGTCTTATCTGCATTCACTGACAGACCCATTCGACTTGACTCTCTTTCTAATCTGGAAAATGCTGCACTGACTTCGCGCGTATTATGGCCAATGATATCTATGTCATCAGCATACGCAAGCAGCATAACACTCTTGTAGAATATTGTGCCACTACGTCTCAGATCAGCAGCTCGGATGATCTTTTCCATCATTAGGTTGAAAAAGTCGCACGATAAGGAATCACCTTGTCTGAAACCTCGTTTGGTAATAAATGGTGGGGAGAGGTCCTTCCCGATTTTAACTGCGCTGCTGGTGTTGCTCAGTGTCATCCTGCAAAATCGTATTAGTTTTGCAGGAATACCAAATTCAGACATGGTGGAGTACAGGTGCTTCCTTATTGGGCTGTCGAAGGCGGCTTTGTAGTCGACAAAAAGATGGTGGGTGTCGACTTGTTTTTCTTGAGTCTTCTCCAAGATTTGTCGTAGCGTGAAAATCTGGTCGATGGTGGACTTTCCAGGTCTGAAGCCACACTGATAAGGTCCGATCAGTTCGTTTACAATGGGCTTCAATCTTTCACATAAAACGCTCGACAGGACCTTATATGCGATATTAAGAAGGCTTATCCCACGGTAATTGGCACAGATAGTGGGATCGCCTTTCTTGTGGATTGGGCAGAGCACACTGAGATTCCAATCGTTCGGAATGCATTCTTCCGACCATATTCTGCATAGAAGCTCGTGAATGCATTTAAGTAGAGCTTCGCCTCCGTTCTTAAACAGCTCAGCAGGTAAGCCATCAGCTCCCGCGGCTTTGTTATTTTGAAGCCGAGCTATAGCTGTCAGAACTTCATCATAGTCGGGCAGCGGAACCTCGACGCTGTCATCCGCAATTGGGGTTTCCGGAATATCATCTCTATTGTCGGGATTGTTGTCAGCGTCGCCATTTAGAAGTTTAGAGAAGTGTTCCCTCCATAACGTCAGTGTAATCTGGACATCTGTCACTAGATTCCCGTTTTCATCCTTGCAGGAAGAGGCCCCGGTTTTAAAACCATCGGCAAGGCGTCTTATTTTTTCGAAAAATTTTCGAGCCTCATTCCTGTCACCATACATCTCAATCTTCTCCTGCTCGCGCTTTTCTGCCTCTCTTTTTTTCCGCCTGAAAATATGTCTTTCTTCCCTCCTCTTTTCTTTGTATCGCTCCTTAGCAGCGCGCGTTACAACCGACTGCAGGGTGGCTTTGTAGGCGGCGTCTTTCTCTGCAGTGGCGTCGCGACACTCCTGGTCGTACCACTGGTTTCGGCGAGGGCGTTGGTAGCCAATCACCACTTCAGCAGCCGCACGCATGGAGTTGAAAATGTGTGTCCACTGCGCGCATATATCATCGATTGGAGGAGTGCTTTGAAGCAGGAGTGAGAGTCGAGTGGCGAAAGCATCGGCTGTCTGTTTCGCAGCTTGTCGACGTCTAGCTTTCTCTGTGTAGGGTTGCGTGTATTCTTAGCTGCGCACAGACGTGTACGGATATTGGCTGCAACAAGATAGTGATCCGAGTCAATGTTTGCACCACGGATCGTGCGTACATCCAATACACTGGAAGAGTGCCTTCCGTCGATCAAAACGTGATCAATTTGATTTTTTGTTTTTTGATCAGGGGACATCCAGGTGGCTTTATGAATATTGAGATGCTTGAATCTAGTGCTACTTACGACCATGTTTCGTGCTGCGGCGAAGTCAATCAGCCTCATTCCGTTATCGGAGGTGTTGTCGTGGAGGCTGAACTTTCCGACTGTTTGACCAAAAATATTTTCCTCGCCCACCTTAGCGTTGAAGTCACCAAGCACGATTTTAACGTCGTGGCGGGGGCAGCGCTCGTAAGCATTTTCAAGGCGCTCGTAGAAAATTTCCTTGATCTCATCGTCCTTGTCTTCTGTCGGAGCGTGCGCACATATTAGGCTTATATTGAAAAATCTAACCTTGATGCGGATTATGGTAAGTCGTTCGTTCACACGTGTGAATCGCAGGACGTGGGGCCGTAGTCTCTTGCCAACTACAAATCCGCATCCAAACTCGTGCTTCTCCGCATGGCCGCTGTAGTAGATATCACAGGGTGCATGCCGAATGCAACCCTGTCCCTTCCATCGCATTTCTTGGATAGCAGTGATATCAGCTTTGTATCTTCCCAAGACATCAGTCAGTTGGATAGAGGCACCTTCCCAATTAAGGGTTCGGACATTCCAGGTGCATATCCGTAAATCATTATCAGTTTTTCGTTTGCGGTAGTCGTCATCAGATTTGGGGATCAGTTTTCTTCTATTCTTTTGTGTTTTCATTGAAATGGGTTTTTACGGGTGGGCTTCAAACCCGACGCACAACCTATTTTAAGCCTAGGGAGGCCCGCCGCTCAGATTAGCCGCCAAACTAACGGTTGTCAGTTTTGACGTTGCCCAGGAAACACCACGTGGAGGTTTGAGTCGACTTGAGGCGATTTCACAAAGATTATGCTGGCCTCGCCAGGTTGAGACAGTCAGACATGTTGCATTGATCCATCGCCTCCAGTTAAAAATAGTATCAATCAAAAAATTACCATTTACGGGGTTATTTGGTTTGAAAGCAACATCATTTTTGTCAGCAGCAAGCTGGTTTTTGGTATGAAATGATAGCATCAATCACGTTTGGACTCGCTCAAAATGCCCTGTCACTGTTTTGACGGATCTTTCTATGGCCAGCGAATGACACGGTAAGCTTTGAAGCTCGAAATCGAACTTCTTTTCTTCTCCTCCAGCAAAATAATATTACCTTCAAATTGAGGATCCGTGATTTTATATTTCGCCAGTCTTTTAATGTTATATTTTGTAATGAAAAGATCACGTAAAATTGGTGGTGCTTGTTGGTCGAGCAAAACGTTTTGCCTACGAATTATGTCGACGTAGTCCGTGTACGAATTATTCAGCATTGGAGCCTTGGACTCAAGGATGAATTGACTGTACTACGTTGTATCAGAATAGACTCTATTTTGGCATTCGATGGCTGTAGGTTGCGAAAAAAATTCCTAAAATCTCAAACTCTGGATTTGGTTTTCTAAACAATAAACCATTCTAAGGACAAAATTTGAGCCAAATCGGAGATGGTCAGTGCATCTGATATTACACTGATATACCTTCTGCTGCTCTGAGAATATAATTAACCTTAATTTTAAAAGTATACGCTCCGATAAGTATAGGAATCAAGCGTCACCCTAATAACTACATATTCACAAGGCTTGCGTAAGTGGTGCACTACACATTCACAGGGTCATCAAATTGTCGCTGTGGCTTGTATCTCTTGTCCCTGAAAATATTGTTTTGACGATGTGCAACGATGATGGAGAACCGATTCGTTCGTTGGCATATCGTCAAATTTTATATGCGCGAAATCAATATCTGAAGCTGTAGTTCCCCTCGTCCGTGAGTTCATGGTTACAATGCTAAAATCTTTGAACATGGACTACGTCAAAAGATGCGTCAAAACTGTGAGAGAGGCCTTAAAACACGTTTGGAGCGAGTTTTGATATGAGGGATGCATCATTTAACACCAAAAACAAGTTTGCTGCTGACAGAAATGATGTTGGTTTCCAACCAAAAATTTGAATTCCAAGTTCAATAAAAGATATAAAAATTATCCCGTAAATGGTTCACTTTTGACTGGTAATATTTTTAACTAAGTAAATTATATACATTATTTTATAATTATGGATTCAGAATGGATGCTATACCGCAAAAATTGCAAAAAAAAAAACGCTTTTTCGCGTTAACATAAGCTCACGGAGGTGGGCTGGTATGGGTTAAAAAAATAAATTTTGTTTTTTTCATCCATTCGCAAGTTTTAATCAATAAGGAACTTTGATCGTAGAGTAGACGTAGAATTCCTTTTTATACAGTAATAGGGAAATTTTTATTTTTTGCTTAAGTTAAGAAGAAGTAAAATTTAGAATTTAGAAAAAACTGCTGAACAAGTGTATTTTTACATAAAAAAAGACATTTTAAATTTTTACGACTACAGCTCCGCTAAAGAAAATATTCAAAATTCGTTGATATTTCGTTGGATAATCTCAAAATATCAAAAAGTTTCTAAAATACAACTAATCTTTTTTATTTTATTGTGAGTAGTTAAGATTCTAGATGAATAATTCTAGCCACTTGATAAACACGTAAAACACCCTGTATCTTGAAAACTTTAAAATATAGGAGGAAACTGAGTACAGGTTTGGAACCAGTGTTGAAAGTACATATTGGACTGTAAATGGATATCCGAAATTGAAGACTAGTATTATTTATCCAAACATGTCTGAATATAAGAGTACTGCTATTATTTCGTTCACAGCTGTAAGCAAATTTTGCACGTAATAAGAATTAAAAATATAAAATATTCATTTTGCAACTTTTTCCTAATCGTGAGATATTACATTAGAGTACATCTGGCAACCTTTTTTCTAGTCTGCGATATATGGTGTGAAGGATTATACATATAATGATTTTTTGGAAATTAATAATAGCGCATTTCTTTCTGAAAAAATGTAAAATTTTTTCTGCCCTCATCAAAAATTCTGCATTTTTTTCTGTTCTTTTCTAAAAAAAATGTTGACCTCAAAATATATGGTGTTCTTTTCTCGAAAATGTTTACCGAAAAATATAACAAAGGAGGTTTTTTCTGACATGTGATATTCGATGGTTCTGCACTCTGCCCTTTGCCCTCTTGTAATACCAACAGAAAAATAAAACATAATCGTTTTGGCATTTCATATTTTGTGGTGTGACAATTATGAGAAGCAAAAATTGGCAATTTTGAAAAATGTCTGAAATTTAATTTATTATCTTATTGATTAAAGTGGGTAGTTTTATTAAAACTGAATTGCTCGATGAATATTTGATTGAATATTTGTAGAGTTTATGGATCTTAAGATCGTTGAACAAATATTGTTTTAAAAGTAGTGAACATTCGAATGAGCTAAAGCCGAGTGAATTTTAGAAGTAGTCATATTTTAGATATTGCCCTACAACATCCCGTGACTCTCAAAGCAAATGGTTTAGTTCACTGACGGATTTTGGTATAGCAAAAATATTTTGGAAATCGCCATAAAAAATATCAAGGTTCATTTTTAAATGGGTAGAAATGGAACTTTTTTTCCTCCATACAAGTCAAGTCACCTTAATATACATATATTAAGTTCCAAAAAATTTAAAATTTTGTTTTACTATTATAGCAGTATTATCGAGCTTTTTAATGCGCTTAAAATCGACTTTTATAGCGCATATTTGAATCCTCTTTTTATTACATAATAATAAAAACTAAAATAAATAAAATAAAACAAAAAAAAAACAAAATAGACATAAAAAACGTCTTACCGCGCTGTAAGACGTAATCCTACGTCAAAAAGATTAGCATGATTTTTGTAATGTAGCAACCAAATTTTTCATAAGAAATGGAAATTGGCATTAAAATAACGTTATGGCTGTACCTCAATTAGTGTAATAAAATTCAAACTCTTTATATCCAACGAAATTGACGAAAAAACTTAGACTTAAAGCAACACTAAATTTTGCAGATGTGTATATTGTTCAAAAAGTTATATTAACAATTTATAAAATATTTTTTAAATTTTATTTTTATCTCTGTTTTTTTTTTCTTTTTGGCAACAGAGCCGCGAGAAAAAAAACGATTAAGAAATACGTGGCAGCTGGGATGATTTTAAAGAAAAATTTAACACATTAATTTAATATCCTTATTTTTAAAATTTCGAAAGAAAAATACACCTTAAATACGCTGCAGTACGAATATGATATCTTAAATCTTTTTTCACAAAAATTGACCAAGTACTTTTGGAGTAAAGTGGTAACATTAAATTTTCACTTCAATTTTATATAATAGTAAAGATGATGCTGTCACATACATATTTATAACAGCAGACTTGCAATAATTGGGGTAAATATACGTGAAACGATTCTCTTCAACAATGTCACGATGTTGCGTTCTGCACAAAGCAAAGCAACATCCAAAACAACAACAGCAGCTAATGGTATTTTGTGTATCATTTTTCTAACGGAAAAACGTAAATTTTTTTTCTTAGATTTTGCTATTTTGTGACTTTATTTAACAAGTGGCAAAATCCAAGGTTAGATATTCGTTTCATACGCCTCATAACTGATATTTTGGCATATATTTTATCTTCGTACGATAAATATTAAAGGCTGTAGGTATACCCTAAAGTGTTAACTAAAAGCCTTTAATAAACTTGAAAAAAATTTTAAAATTGACCCCTATACAAACCGCGCTGTAAGACGTAATTCTACGTCAAAAAGATTAGCATGATTTTTGTAATGTAGAAACCAAATTTTTCATAAAAAATGGAAATTGGCATTAAAATAACGTTATGGCTGTACCTCAATTAGTGTAATAAAATTCAAACTCTTTATATCAAATGAAATTGACGAAAAAACTTAGACTTAAAGCAACACTAAATTTTGCAGATATGTATATTTTTCAAAAAGTTATATTAATAATTTATAAAATAATTTTTAAATTTTATTTTTATCTCTGTTTTTTTTCTTTTTGGCTTTTAAAACATTCAAATCGAATATTTATTATATTTTTCAATGTAAACTTTAATCGTATACCGGACGACTTTGTAAATTTTCAAGCGTGCCAATTAATAGTTTGCCAACATTTGCTCTTCAACCTGTTTCAAACTTTTTTTTATTGCATCCTTCATTTTATCTCTTGTTATTTCTATTATAATTTTTACCTATTGTACTATTTATCCTTCTGATGCCATCAATGTTTACTGTTTATTGGCAACGATATTTTGGCTAAATGCCCAAATATATACTTGTTTTTAATAGCACAAGCGCATACACAAACAAACAAAGACACACACACACACATAGTTTTCTTTGTTAACATTTGTGCATCATCCCGTACTTTAAATGGTATACAATGGCAGAGACCAACGTCCTTTCAATCGTCTATGGCCAGACGTGCTAAAACGATTTAAGCATAATTTATCGTACTCGCCTAATTTATCAAATATCCGCAACTAACACTAAATTGTGGTCTAAAATAATTGCCATCAAGGCAAGACTGTACGTGCGCAGGGGAAATTTTATTAGATAGAATAAACATCACGTTCTATTGTATCTTTGAAATTTGCATCAAATAAATTGCAGATAGATTGACACTAAAACATCAAAACAATGCAATACTGCAATAGAAAAATAATGTTAAAACCTTCAATATGGTGTTACAATTTTTGTCCGGGTATTCACGCGAACCATTAATAGAATTAATTTTTTTCGTCTGAGTATTGTTAAAAGGAAGAAAATTAAGGATTGAAATAAGGACTGAATGCTCACAGACCTATATAATTTTATAATACTTTTTAGATCTATTGGGTAACTAAAAATTTCCAAACAATTATAAAAAAGCAGTATCGTTTCATAATAACAACTATACAAATCAAATCTTTTAGCGCATTGATTATATATGCCGATATATTAACAACTATAATATTACTTTCAATTTTGATATAAGGCAAAATTTCTCTGAAATTTTATTAAAGTTACATATTTAGTTTTGACTTTTGTGCATGCATGCCAGATGAAATTCATTAATATGTACTTATAAAATAGTTTTGAACTATTTCTAAGTATTAGTTATAGACAAAGTCGAACCAGGGATCTCGAACGATTTCAGGGATTAAAATATGACAAAAATGTATGGACATCTATATCTATACAATTATATAAAAGTGAAGTCCAAATTTAATATTACTACTTTACTCCAAAAGTACTGGGCTAATTTTTATGAAAAAAGTTTTCAGATGTCATATTTGTGCTACAGTTTTATTTAGAGGTATATTTGTTTCGAAATTTTAATAATAAGTTTATAAATTTTATTAAAGTTTTTTCCTAAATGACCTCTATGTTTATTATGTTGACTTTATATGATTTAAATACAAATTCTAAATGTTTGATAGTTTAAATCATACTTGATTTTAAATACAAATTCTAGTTGTTTGACAGTTTAAAATCGATTTTAAACTGTCAAACAACTAGAATTTGTATTTAAAATCAAGTATGATTTAAACTATCAAACATTTAGAATTTGTATTTAAATCATATAAAGTCAACGTTTATAAATTTTTTAAAAAATCATCCCAGCTGCCACACATTGCTTCATCATTTTCTTTTCATGCGATTGTATTGCAAGAGTTTCAATAAACTCCATGTTGTTCTCTTCTCTTTTCTTTTCTTTTTATGCTCAGCTAGCACAGCGCAACAAAAAAGAAACACCTAGTAAGTACATTCATGTTTACAGCATTGATGATGTATGCATACGTTTGATGGTTTGGATGCATTGCAATGCTCACAGTTGACTGTCATCTAATAACACTTGAGAGTTTGATTTGCTCAACACCAAATGAAAGCCTACAACGGCAAGCAATACACACTTTCTCTCTCTCCGCAATCCATGCAAGACGTGTTTTTGTTCGTCAACACCACAAGCAATAAAATTTAATCATTAAGGGTCGGATGAGAATAAAAAGCAATATATGGCAGTATGGCACTTAACTAGATATTTTTTACACCAACTTCAAGATTTTCTAGGTAAGATTGACTAGGTAAAAATGGGTCTCTGAATCCGAATTCTTCGTCAGAATAAAAATTTGTTTCATTTTTTTATTATAGGGTTGTCACCTTTTATGTATTTTTAAAAGATTTAAACATCATTTAACAGTGTTTAAAATTAAAAATGGTGGATAGGGTTGCCACCTTCATTTTTTTATTTTTACGAATTCGGAGCTGCCGCGAACTGCAAGGTAAAAATAGGTCGTTGAATCTGAATCCGTTGTCAGAATTTCAAAAGTATAAAATTTTGAAATAATAGTGTTGCTACCTAATAATATGTATTTTAAAGAGTTTTAAACATCATTAAACAGTGTTAGGGAGTCGCTGATTTCGAATCAGAAGTCAGAATTTTAAAATAAAAAATTGTGGATAGAGTTGCCACCTTCTTTCTTTATTTTTACGAATTCGGGGCTGGCGCGAACTAAAGGGTAAAAATGGGCTGCTGAATCCGAATCCGTTGTCAGAATTTCAAAATTATAAAATTTTGAAATAATAGGGTTTCCACCTAATAATATATATTTTTAAAAGTTTTTAAGATCATTCATCAGTGTTACGACGTTTTTTACTGTTCACAGATATATGATCATACCTACCTAAGCCATATACATCGCGGGCTGCACTATTGAAGGTGACTAAAAGCTTGTGCAACGTCCCAAAAATCGAGTTTGTAGTATATGACTTCCGAGTAAGTTATAACCATCAACAGTTTCAATTCTAGTTTTTCCTAGTTTCTTGAGGCACAAAGCTCGATGACATTTGCAGATTTGTAGGAACATAGTAAACTTATTTTATACAAGAATCGATTTGATCACAGCAGGATAGAGAAGAGTTTATTTGAAATTCAAGTTTTGTGACCTTACAAACTATTTTAAGCATCACGTTAAGAAGAATTAGAGGCAGATTTTCGTAGCTAAAGGTTTTCTTTTTAAATTGGAAACATAAGATTTCAAAGGGTTCAGCATGAGTAAGGTTATCAACAGCCCAATTTGATATCACAGTTCAGTCCTCGTTAACTCTATCGCATAAATCTTCAAGTAAGCCTATGGGCCTGGACAAGTAAAGTTGGAGGTCATCAGAGTATGCATGCATTGTGACGTGGTGACACTTGCTAAAAATGTCTTTAATTTGTCTTGACTTGAAAAAGTTTAACTTGGAAAGCCTAACAGCAGATGAATCTTCCTTCCTGACTCTTCTGAGCTTCTGAGCAATTGAACGCAGGTGGGTTATGCTTTCATTAGCGAAAGGTCTTTCACCGATTTTTTAATGTTACTTTAACAGTCTGCGTAAATCAGGCGCAAATATTAGTTATGATTTCGTGCCTACGTAAGGGAACATGTGAGTCGAAAAGAGTATTGATTTTCTCAATAAAATTGTTAAGCTTGCCATCAACTGAATTTGAAAACAAACAATCAGACCAGTTTATTAATGAAGAATCATTGGATACCCTACAAGAAAACTATCGGTTATTTTACTAAAAAAAAACGGTTTTTCTAAACTGAAATTCCCGTAAGTATTAGTTTTATCTAACGAACTCCTTTAAAATAACAATGCATGTAAGTCGCCAGTGTCTTAAAAGAAATACAGTTAAACAATTAAACTAACACAATTTTCATACAAATTTTAATTACTCTGCCACTTTTTTCACAGCAAGCAATTTTAAGATTTTTGAACTTTTTCAAAAAAGTTCATATGAAAGTTCATAGAAAATGTTCATATTTTTCATTCTTTCCCACATTTTGACACTGAAATGAGTATGAGAATGTGGTTGTGAACAGAAAAATGTTTGTGATTGTGTTGTAGTTTCGGTTACTACCCATTTCTTGTAGGGTAAAGAGCTGCTGTCAATAAACCTAAAACCACGGAATGAAAAGTAAGTCAATATGAAAAAATAAGGTTAAATGTAAAAACAAAAAGTTAATATAGTTCAAAGTAAAAAAGAAAATTGAGGAAATGTAAAGAAGCCGAAAATAATATAAAAATTATAACAAAGACCGTTAGTTTTATTATTTAGTTAGTTAGTTTAGTTTAGTTTAGTTTAGTTTAGTTTAGTTTCGTTAGTACAAATTAGTTAGTTATCGTGTAAATTTTAGTTGTAAAATTCGTGTAAATTTTAGTTGTAAAATTTTAAGACAATATGACAATATGGCATGATAGCACACCTTGTGAATACCCTAATAGATATTTAGCTGCCAGGTTCCGAAGCATCCAAGCTGGCGTTAGGAAAAAAATTAGGTCGATCTTCCACTCTACTGATGAGAAAGCTGTCTGCATTTTTTTCCGCTCTAATATACACCGAGCCACAAAAAGTATACGCATTATAGATGCTTTTATTGCGTTTGCAAGCAATCGCAGCTTGCAGAAGTTCAGGCTCTCGTGTATGTAGATGTTATTGTTAGAATCGAAACCAGCTTCATTCAGATTGACAGCTGATTTAGTTCGCCAACGAAAATTTCCAAATGCTTTGAGTACTCGATTCCTATCTAAAGAATTTGATGATCACAATCGAGTTAGGGTTGCGCTGTTTTGATTTCACTCTAAAGATGTCTCTTATATGCAATGGGATACTGAAAGTCTATGTAGTGGCATACTCGATCATCCCATCAATTATTTAATGCAATTGCAGCAGCAGATTTTTATTGTTCAATTCACTGCACGCTGAATTAAGAGCGCACACTTCAGTTTCCACTTTCGTCATTATATTCCTTCCACGCTTGCAATGTCTTCAGACAGCTGATTGAGTGATTTGTCATAGTGTGAAAGGAGGCAATCTTCTAGTAGCCGCATATTATTTTTGAAGTTAGCACTTAGTCGCTCCTTCATTTCAAGTATTAGAGCCTTAACTGTCAAAATTTCATGACATTTTATCAATGCGTTCTAAAGTTATTGCCTCGAAGTAACGCTAAGTCTGTGTTTTTTTTTTTTGTTTTGTTTAATATGTTAAAACGTCAATATCTTGGTTTGATAAAATATTATTTCCAGATATAAAAACTACTGTAAAAGTCAAGGTATGGCCTAATAAAAGTTAAAGCACATTTGCTCGATCGAATTCAACCATAAATATTGGTTTGTTGAGTTTCGTCGTGATCGTACTACCACAAATGATGCACGACGTTCAGAAAATCCAAATAAGGCAGCTACTCCTGAAACCATTTGAAAAATTAATAAAACTGTGCTGAATGGCCGCAGAGTGAAATTGAATAAGATAGCTCACATCATAGGTACTTCAAAGCAAAGTACAGTGTAGCGATTGCCGCCAAAACTTATTTGGTTTTTTTTTTCTAATATTTTACACAGTCGACAGAAAATTCTTTAACCAAGAGAATTCTGGTAGTTTTAGTAATTATTTTTCCTGAAAATTTGCCAAGTTTCGTTTTAGCTTATAACTTATACCACAAGACTTTGTTCGAAGAAGCTATTCAAAGTATATAAAATTATATATTTAAAAAAAAAGTCAAATTCAATGTTGTTAATGGTATATATTTTTTAAAAAATCCTTCTATTAGAGATGCCATAAAATAAGTTTGAAAAATACGATTTTTGTAGAAACTATTAAAAAATGTTAAAATTTCACATTACCATGTTACAGGAATGACATTTTTGGACTATTTTTGGCGATTCCACCTATAAAATTAATTTGTTTATTACCTATTACTACATAAACTTCAAGAGAAAAAATTTTAAAAAAGGTGGAGTATTTTTTAGTACCAAAAATTACTTTATTATCTCTTAAAACTGTAAAGACATGCAGATGGGCACTTTTGGCGGTATTGCCAATATATCAATATTTTTGCAGACCTTATTATCTGAACACTCTTAAGAAGTTAAGTGTGAATTAGGATTTAAAGTCCTGTAGTATGAATCAAAATCTTACAACTCATTATACAATTTTCCAATTTGGATATAATTGTTTTTATGCACAAAAGTATATAAATATTGATCTACTTGCAAACATCGTAATTTTGCCAAAACCCCTTTTTTAACTAAATGAATTCAATATTTGTAAAGACAGATAAACATATTATATTTGAAAATATTAAATTGAGCAATAATTGCATCCTTCGATACAACAAAGAATGTTTAACAAAGCATGCTTTAGAATTTAATAACGCTTTGAATCCAGAAAATGCGATGAATCTCTGTATGTATGTATTAAAAATTATTCTTGAACAAACTGTATTGTGAACATAAATATCCGCATGCATGGATATATAAATGTGAATATGTTTGTTTTTACAGCTTAAGGGATGTGCAGCTAGTGTGTGTCTGTTCAAGACAAACACTCATTCAACTGCATTTACGATAGGTAGAAAGTTTCCGTCAGAATAACAACAGCAGAGGAAACAACAAAAGAGGCAACAATAATCAAAACAACCAGAAAAACTACAATAAGTCCAACAAAAATAAGAAATAGCATAGCCCATAAACAACAACAAGGTTTTATTATAGTGATTTAGCAGTCAGCATATTTTCTTCTTACACATTTTTACGCATATGTGTGCGTTAGAGCATTCATTTTATAAAACATGCAAGATAGACTTTTTATGTAGTAATACACAGATTTTCATCTTTAGTTTAATAGAAAAAAAACCACAGTTAATAGAAAAATGCAAGTACGAATGAAGAAGACAAAAATCTATTATACGATAAGGATGCAACTTTATAAAAACTTTATAGGGTTGGGTTAGGTTAATCCGGATGCATACTGACGGAGGCTCACATATATCAATTCTGCTCCTTAGTGGTACCAGTTACGAGCAAAGAAACATTTGTGCTTAGTTGCAATCTATAAAGGTTTGCGTTAAATTCGCAATTCATAGGAGGGATTCCAGAGATACTTTGGTCACATCTTTTAGTGACAGGAACACGTAAATGAGCCTGGGTATTTTAATATTGATTTTAGTTAGGCCGGGCATGTGAATAAAAGGTGCTTCAAGGTATCCACCGTGCCTGGTTCCTTGCGATTCCTGCAGTTGTTGACTTCGAGATTTTGTACGATATCTACGACTCACTGCTTGTATTGATCTTTTTCGAGGTTCCTGTACAAGTCTTGTAGCGGAGTAGGTATATGTTCCGCAATTCTGATCCCAGCCCAGCGCCCTACTTTGCTAGACAGTCAGCCACCCGTTCTCCTCAATACCCTGATGGCTAGGGACCCAGTTGATGCGCACTCTCTTTGAAGGAGCACATTGCATCTACACGGCTAGAAATCTTGGACTACATTTTAGTCCCACTAAAATATTACTGCATTTTTTTAAACCAAGGCGGTTTAGAATTTTAACTTTGCTAACTAACTCATAATTAAAACTCTTATATACTAGAATTTAAACCAAAAGAACTATTGCAGCATCCATTTTAGCTTTTTGGATTAAATTTTAGCTTTTTGGTTTCAATTTTAGCCTTTTTGTTTTAAATTTAAGTACAATTCTGTATTACTTTTTGTTTTTAATACAATTTATACTAAATTTAGTGCATTTGGATACTAAATTTAGATTAAGATCCGCAAAAGGTTAGCCTGGCAATGCTGCGACTCGGTTCATATGTTTGTTTATCGAGCTTTTTATATGTAGGCCAATGGCTCGGTGGTTAGAGTAGTGAGTTTACAAACTGAATGTCGTGTGATCGAATCTCGCAGTGTTTGTATTACGGTTTGTTCGAAGCTGTATTAAAACGTTTTTTTAGTAATTTGCAAAACTTAGATTTGAAACCAAAGCTGGTGTTGACTTATATGTAGTACAGAAAAGTTTCAATTTTAGTAAAATATTTCTAACCGTGCAGTGCATCTCCTCCAGTCAGGAAATTTTTGGGCTTGATGGTAACGGAGCACATGGATTTAATACCCGCTTGGCTGTCGAGTAAAATTGTAATACAAGAGTTATGTGTGCTTATGCCGAAGGCTATCTTCGCGGCATTCCTTATGGCGAGTACTTCCGCCTGGAAGATGCTACAGTGGTTCGGTAGTTTGTATGGCTGCCTTATACTAGGTTCCGCACAATACACAGCCACATTAACCCCCGTAATTTGAAGCGTCTGTGAATATATTGACAGTATGCTGTGCTTGTTCTACGCCTTTGCACCAGTCGTTTAGTCCTAGAAGTGTTCGTGTTTTAGAAATGTACGAGGTATCATGTAGTCCGTGCTACTAAATAGATTTTTGCTAATTAAACAATGACCGAAATTTTGATAGTGCATGTTTCCTAACGCCGTGAGACGTTGTGCTGTTTTTCCGGCCATTAGTTTTGCGAGTATGTCCGGGGGATCCATACATAGAATGGTTTCAAGCGTTTTAGTTGGAGTTGACTTCAGCGTCCTCGTAATGCATAGTGCTGCCTGCCGCTGTGTTTTTTCCATGTGCCTGTGGTTCTTTGAGAAATGAGCGGAAATGACCGAAATACATAGATCCAATGCATCAAAAAGGGCGAGAGACCCCAGGCGCTGCCTAGGATGCTCTTGGATGCTGCCTTTCTTCTTCTTTCTTCTTCACCCTTTTTTCATTATTGATTCGCCATGTCAGCTTGCTGTCAAGGACGACTCGTAGATATTTCGTGTTATCCACGGTGGTGTCTTGTACCTTTTCGTGAACAGAACCAGATCCGTTTAATATGCGTTAATATTCAGACCAACTGAATTTGACCATCTAAGTACCTCTTTGAGTGTGCTCTCCATTTTGGAGCTTTTTGTTGATAGACAGTTTTTTTTCACACTTACAATTCATTTATTTTAGTTCTCCTTCTATCAACATATACACTACACCATCAAAATAACAAATTTTAAATTTCTTAATAAACTATTGATGTTATCGGCCTTTTAATATTTATTTTATAATTGATTTTGTAGGCTTTGGCCGTAAAAATTAAACACGAGTTTTAATTTTGATTTTATGTATTTATTTATCAATATTTCGACTAAAATTGTTAGTCATCATCAGGACCGACCTACAGCAAAAAACATAGAAACATTAATCACAACACTTAAATGTTATATTAACACAATAAATTCAATAAAAAGCAATAAAAATTACAATTAAACATTAAAAAATTATTATTACCAGTAACACTAAACAGAAAGGTACTTGTTACAAAGAATTACTTTCGTCAACTAATGTTTTGTCTTATTAAATGTTTGTAAAAATGATCACAGTTATCAGTGTCTGCTTTATAGTTACCCTCCAGGAAATGTGAGCATTCCCGGATGTTACCAGGAAGCATACCATGGAATGTAGGAAGCATTCCCCTTTGTTGCACACTCCATTGCTTATTTAACATAGCATGTCATTAGAGGGAAACATTCCTCCCCGCTGTGTTAAAAAGTCATGTAGAAACATTCCTTTCCCTTGTTATGAAAATGGATTCGGCCAGGATTCGAACCCGGGACCCCTGAGCGACAGTCGAGCGCTCTACCACTAGTCTATCGAATTCTACAATAAGCGGCTAGAAAACAATGATATTAATATTTTCTATTGTCATTGCTTGACAATAAATAAAATTTTCCACATGCATTCTTAAAGAAGCGGTTTGGAAACAATATAAGTACAAAACTACCCTTAAGCTTCCAAAAGATACGGTGGGGAAACAATATAAATTAAAAACTATTCTTAAGCTTTCAAAAGATACGGTGGGAAATGTTTCTTTATCACTTTTAGATGGAAGCCTTCCGATTTTTCCTGGGGGGTAAGTCTCTTTTGTATGGGTGTGTTGATTATGTGGAGCATCTCTATTGTGTATCTTCGTTTGTAATTGTGCTCTTGTTGCAGAATCTTCGTTTCTTTGAAGTTGGGAGAGTGACCAAACTTTACGCAATGGGCCGCAAGGGCTGTTTTATTGTCATTCTTGTTGTTTATTTCCGATTTGTGCGCTGATATTCGTGTTCTTAATTTAGATTTTGTCGTTCCAAAATATACTTGTTCGCATACATTGTCCCCGTCTCCTTTACATTTAATTTTATAGACCAAGTTTGACTTGTCCATGTCTTCGATTTTTGATTTCGTGTTACTATAGACGTTTCTTAAGGTGTTATAAGATTTTGGTGCAAGTTGAACCTTGTTTTTGTTGTATAAGTCGGGTTTTTTAATTTTTCCGTAAAGCCTTCGACATATGTGACTCCTTTGTAAATAAATGTTTCCTTATTGTGGTTATTATTATTTTTGGCGTTGCTTTCTTTAAGCAACCTGGTTATCGTCGATTTTGGAAAGTCATTATTAATTAACATATTTTTAATTTTTCGTTTGTTGTTTATGTGGAAAATGTCATCACTTATGTTTAGTACTCTGTTAATAAAGTTTTTCGCCGTGTTTATTATTGTCTTTTTTGGATGTTTTGAATAGAAATTTATGAGACGTTCTGATGCTATTTGTTTTTGATACCAATCCGTTTTTATTATATTGTTGTTCCTTATTAGTTTTGTGTCTAGATATGGTAGTTGACCCTCTTTTTTTTCCTCTATCGTAAATTGTATGTATCTGTGGCAAGTGTTAAGACTTTCCAATGTTGTGACTATCTTATCCGTTTTTATGATACAAAAAATGTCATCCACGTATTTTGTTAAAAGTCTAGGTTTTTGCTCGATGTTGTCCATAAAAAAGTCTAAAATTTCTTCCATCACGATGTCTGCAATGATGGGGGATATTGGTGATCCCATAGGCATTCCTTTTAGTTGATTGTATATGGTTTTTTCATACTTAAAATAATTGTTTTCTTTTAGACAAAATTTAAGCATGTCCATAAATAGTTCTTTTGGTATATTTGTATGTTTTTCTATAATGTCCCATTTCTTGTATATTGTTTTGATAGCGAAATCCACTGGAATGCTAGGGAAAAGTGATACCACGTCAAAAGAAACCATAAGTTCATCGTCACATATGTAGCTGTTGTTTATTTTGTTCTTTAATTCTGTGGAAGCAGATTGTGCAGAATTCATTATTGTGGAAGCAGATAAAGGGAAAAAGACGGTAGCGATGGAAAAAACAGATTATAAAAAGGGTATGCGTGCAATATTACGAGACAGTGGAACATATAAAACACTAAGAAGAGATCCAACAACAACAGTACAACAAAAAAACAACATTCTGGTTGAGAAACTATTCAAGAGAGAATTAATAACGATACAGGAAAAATACGAACTAATAACATACAATGCCACGGCACCACGAATTTATGGACTCCCAAAAATACACAAACAAGACATGCCACTGAGACCTATCTGCTCATCAATTAATTCACCTGCATATAGCTTATGCAAATACCTTTCTAAAATATTAAAATACTTGACGATAAATTCCATATATAACAATAACGACGCGGCAGAATTAAAGAACAAAATAAACAACAGCTACATATGTGACGATGAACTTATGGTTTCTTTTGACGTGGTATCACTTTTCCCTAGCATTCCAGTGGATTTCGCTATCAAAACAATATACAAGAAATGGGACATTATAGAAAAACATACAAATATACCAAAAGAACTATTTATGGACATGCTTAAATGATAGTCACAACATTGGAAAGTCTTAACACTTGCCACAGATACATAAAATTTACGATAGAGGAAGAAAAAGAGGGTGAACTACCATATCTAGACACAAAACTAATAAGGAACAACAATATAATAAAAACGGATTGGTATCAAAAACAAATAGCATCAGAACGTCTCATAAATTTCTATTTAAAACATCCAAAAAAGACAATAATAAACACGGCGAAAAACTTTATTAACAGAGTACTAAACATAAGTGATGACATTTTCCACATAAACAACAAACGAAAAATTAAAAATATATTAATTAATAATGACTTTCCAAAATCGACGATAACCCGGTTGCTTAAAGAAAGCAACGCCAAAAATAATAATAACCAAAATAAGGAAACATTTATTTACAAAGGAGTCACATATGTCGAAGGCTTTACGGAAAAATGAAAAAAAAACCGACTTCTACAGCAAAAACAAGGTTCAACTTGCACCAAAATCTTATAACACCTTAAGAAACGTCTATAGTAACACGAAATCAAAAATCGAAGACATGGACAAGTCAAACTTGGTCTATAAAATTAAATGTAAAGGAGACGGGGACAATGTATGCGAACAAGTATATGTTGGAACGACAAAATCTAAATTAAGAACACGAATATCAGCGCACAAATCGGACATAAACAACAAGAATGACAATAAAACAGCCCTTGCGGCCCATTGCGTAAAGTTTGGTCACTCTCCCAACTTCAAAGAAACGAAGATTCTGCAACAAGAGCACAATTACAAACGAAGATACACAATAGAGATGCTCCACATAATCAACACACCCATACAAAAGAGACTTAACCATAAAACAGACACTGATAACTGTGCTCATATTTACAAACATTTAATAAGACAAAACATTAGTTGACGAAAGTAATTCTTTGTAACAAGTACCTTTTTGTTTAGTGTTACTGGTAATAATAATTTTTTAATGTTTAATTGTAATTTTTATTGCTTATTATTGAATTTATTGTGTTAATAACGTTTAAGTGTTGTGATTAATGTTTCTGTGTTTTTTGCTGTAGGTCGGTCCTGATGATGACTAACAATTTTAGTCGAAATATTGATAAATAAATACATAAAATCAAAACTCGTGTTTAATTTTAACGGCCAAAGCCTACAAAAATCAATTATAAAATTCTTAATAAACTTAAATGCTCTTGACTAAGTTTTGATTAACAAAAATAGTCCATTTTGATGCCTTTCAATTATAATTCGAAAAAATGTAAATAAACTCATAGCATTTATATGAACCCTTTTCACTTGCTCAAATTTAAAAAAGAAATACCCTCTGGGAATTCAATTAATTCTGTCTAAGTCTTAACTTATACTCTCTAGAAACTCAATTAATTTAATTATATTTGATTCTGCATAAAAGTTGAATGCAAACATTACAGATGACTGCCAAGAAGCATACTTCATATCATTCTGAATAAAAATTAGAAGAAGAATTATTAAAAAAAAACCAAGGATATTCAGTGCTTATTCAAGTCCTATATCCTGCTCCATCTCCCTATACTATACATCAGCAACATTTATTTAATGAAAGTTGTAAATGCTTCAAAGCGATGAACGCATTCCCCAGAGTTGCGAATTTGCACAATATGTAAGAAAAATAAATCTTCTTCTTTGTTATGTTTTGTGTATAGCTCAAACTTTTGTTGGTTTTACTATTTGAAAATTGCCAAAGGATGCAAAATATGTAGCAGCTATATGCAACAACATACAGATGATAAAATTCCTCAACGAAGTTAGAAAATGTTTGTTTTTCTTTGTTTGATATTGATTTCTTTGTGAAATAGAATTTAAAAGATACGCTAAGTGCTAGTGCGAAAAAATCGAAAAATACGTATTAAGGAAAGCCTTTCTTCATCATTCAGCCAAAACTGACTGGCTGACTGCAAATATTTAAAAAAAATTAACAATGCACGCAGCAAAACATCTGAAAACCGATAATTTCAAAGGGAGGAGAAAAAAAATAACAACAGCTACAGTCGCCAGCAGCTGTAGCAACAAAAATCTACAGTGTGGATTCTACACACTTTCAAAAACAAGCACGTCCAAAAGTACGAAGAAGAAGCGTTTGCGGCAGTGGCACATTGTATCAAACTAAGTAGCTGCAAAACCAATGAGTAGCTACAAAAAGTAGCAGAAGAAACAAAAAAAAGGGCATAGAAAAAGTGCAGCAATTTCGTCAACCGTATAGACTATGTGATGACTTGAATGGTTTCGTCCTCGAACATGTTGTTTAAGGAATGTGCTGTCGTTGCAAGTCAATTACATAAATGTGCTATGCGGCTGCCTGTGTTGTACAACATGGTGTGGTGTGTAGAAAGTAGTCAGCAGCAAGGAAAGTTGGCACAGAAAAACTTTGAGTTGTTATTCAACTCATGTTATGTAAGAGAAACAGTTTTGCAAGAGGAAGAGAAAAAAAAGGAAAAAAATAAGGAATTACCTCACATAACATCAGAAAAAATTACATTAAAAATATAATAGGAGAAAATTTTTAATTATACTAGTTTGCAAGTTTGGACCTTATCAAGGGAAATGATTCCTCATAATGTTTTTAATAAGGATTGCATTAAAATGCATAATGCATTTTGAAGCGTAGATTCTACTTACTAGGGAAATATACTTACTAGGGAAATTTGATAATTCAGTGAAAAATGAAACGAGGAATGATTTTACGGCAAAAAAAACATTTTATTTCTCAATAAAGTCTCCTTTTAACTCCATACATTTCGTTCAATGTTCCTTCATTTTTTTGATCCCATCTGAAAAATACGTTTTCAGAAGGTTCTTAAAGTAGCATTCTGTATCGGTGACGAGCTTCTATCTGGTGGTGAATCTCTTTCCGCTGAGCCATATCTTCAGGTTTCGAAACATAAAATAGTCGGAGGAGGCCAAAACTGTAGACCATGCTGGATGAGGAAGCAATTCGTAATTGAATTCAAGGAATTTTGTCATGGGAGTGGGCATGTGCGAACGTGCGTATTGTCTTGATGGAAGAGCACTTTTCCTCGCCAAATGGGAACGTTTCTCTTTCAAAGCGTCGTTGAACCGGTCCAATTCGACTGCATAGTTTTCGCCATTGATCGTTCTTTTCGGTGGAAGGTAATCGGTCTAGATTATACCACGTTTATCCTAAAATACTGTCGACATATCCTCTCCGGCCGATAGCACCGTCTTCGTCTTCTTCGAATCACGTTCGGTCGGTGAAGTCCACTGTTTCCACTATTCCTTTGACTCAGGTGTGTAGTGATGAATCCGTGTTTCGTCCACGATATCTAATCGGCGGAAAAAATCCTTCTTATCTCTGTGCAATATCGCCAATCACGCCTTTGAATCAGTCACAAGATTGCGTTTATGGTCGAGAGTGAGCGGCACCCATCTTGCGGATAATTTTTTCATATGCAAATGATTTCGCAAAATGTTCCACACCCGTTCGTTTAAGATGCCTACGGCCTCAACAATCTCGCGCACTTAAACTCTGCGATCGGCCAACACGATCAAGCCTTGGTTTGGCTGATGAGCACACGAAATTCACTTTTTCCGTTTTCGCCAAAATACACAAGATTCTCTGCTATCAATGACTTCCAAACACAAACTAAGCGTAGCAGCAAGCTGAAATTTTGACAGTAGTCTATTAACAGATGGTAGAGTACAGGATCAGTGTTGTATTTAAAGTTACTGTGCGGGAAATCAAAAAGTTCACTAACTTCTCAAATTATCCTCGTATGTCAATCCGTTCGTAACGTCCATAAGTAGGCATTGCAGTAGGCTCTTGTCAAAATCACTTTCTGGGCCAATGTCCGTCTGTCCCTCCGTGTTCACGATTACAGTCTTAATTTAGGAAATATCTTAATATCGATTATGCCTGCCTTCTATTCAAAGTAATCTTTATGCCGTTCTTTATGAAAACGGTTACATCTCTTTAAACTGTTCCAAATAAATTTAAATCCTTAAATCCCATAAACTCTACATTTGAAATCCACATTTCGCAAAATTAAATACAAACTCCACATACCTCCCTTACAAAGTAACATAATCACAATAGCAAAACCTTCAAAAATTCTCCGAACGCCTGTGTATTACCTTAATATTTTACACATAAGTTTTGATATTCAAAACTAAATCTGAGTTTGAATTTTGAAAAATATCAAAAAATTGGAGTGATCAAAGTCCAAATATGGTGACTTTACGAATTCTTAAAAAAAATCTGTAAATATTCATCTATTCCAATCCCAAATTTTTATTTTTATATTTTGAAAATCAATAGTGATGGAATATTCTTTCATAAAAATTTTATGTTAAATACGTACAAGATGCTGCAATAAGGTGGGGCTGACATAAATCCGGCAAAAACCACCATCATACGATTTACAAGGAAATACGCACTTGAGCATCTTAAGCCCATAAAGTTAGATGGAACGGAGATAGGGACTTCATAGGGAAGTTAAATTCTTGAGAGAATTTTTAAAACAAAAACTACTTTGCAAATACATTTGAGATAAATATCAAAAGAGGCTGTTAAAATATTTATAATTTGCAGATCCATCGCAGGAATAAACTGGGGATGCACCCCAAAAATACTGCGTTGGATGATTGTACATAAATCATCATGCGTTCCAAGATTACGTATGGCTCAGTCATCTGGGCAGAAATAACAAAGAAACATATAGTCAAGGCAAGCCACAGAGATTAGCCTGTGTGTTGTGTATAACCGTAGTCATGCGAATATGTCCAACAGCATCCATGGATGTTCTACTAGAACTAACACAAAGTTCACTAGAACTAATTCTTCACATTAACATTCAATCCCAAGCGAATAGGGCTATTCTAAGGATTACTAGTGAAGATATCAGGCAAAGAGATTGCGTAACTTAAACGAAGTTAAAAATATAATCTCAAAGATATTCTATGGAAACAATGTACACTGATATTCTAGCAATACCTACGGACAGCATGCTTACAAAATACAGTTTTACTAAAAGATTCTATACTGAACTAAGTAATAAAAATAAATGGAAAGGTATATCCAAAACCAATTAGTTTATATAGTAACTAATCATAGTAACTAATCTTCGATCCATCATGGGCAAGAACAGCAGCATACTCAAAGCGAAAATTTAAGCTATTGAAAGGTGCGTATATTTTAACCTGGAAGTAATGCAATGGCCAAGCTGCTATCAAGGCTCTGAAATCTCATCAGTTAACCTTAAAACTGGTGATGGAGTATATTGATAAACTAAATACGCTAGGGCAATAAAAATGGGTCTGGATCTGGTATCTGGGTCTGGATATGGGTTCTGAGACATAAAGGTGTAGAATTAAACGAAATTACTGACGAACTGGCAAAGAAAGAAGCATCAACTCCTCGTGTTGGTCCGAAACCATTCTGTGCAATAGGTAAATCAATCCTCTCTCGTTCAATAAAAAAAATGTGGAAAAACAAAGAGGAACATACTGGAGAATTCTGCCAGAGTTAAAGCACTCTAAACAACTCTTAGGAATTTACGACCTAAATGATTTAAAGAATGCATTTACCTAGAGATGGGAACGTGCAACATTTTTTTGAAAACGAAATTGATTTTTCGTACTTGCACGTAAACGCATGAACACGCAAGACAAAGCACGAAAACGCACAAAAAATCACGATATAAAACTTTGTAAAGTAGTTATGGAAATGTTTTATTATATTTTTTATATTTTTTAAAATTTATGTTTCAACTTAAAAATATTGGAATTATTGTAAAATTAGAATTTGTTTTTAATTTTTTATTAGTTTTATTCCAATAACATATGAATTTTGATGAAATAAAAGTAAAGTTGCTAAAGTGAAAATACAAAAATTTTAGTGCATGAACACGGAAAAGCACGCACGACTTTGCTTTACTTAAGCACGGGTACGTACGTAAAAAAGAATGGCACGCACTTAAATATCTCTACATAAAACTAGCAAATAATGATCTCATAATAATCACGGGATTGCTAACAGGTCACTTCTCCTCACAAAACTGGGAATTCTAAGTGATAACACTTGTAGGCGTTGCATGGAAGATGAAGCATCTGCGATGCACATTCAAGGAAAGTGTCCCCCACATTCGATATCGACAAAAAGATCTGGATTACTAACTCATTAAAATCAAGAAATAAAGGACATATACTAGCATATATCTCAGAGATAGTTCCATGAATGTGCATAATAGATATTAAGGTCACAGTGCAAATCTTAATTTATAGTTAGATATGGATCGATATTTTAGTAACAGTGATTTTGTTACTGCTACACAAAAGTAGCAATCAAATTCTGCTACTAAAATATTTCAATCACAGTGATTGCTACTCCCATATTTATGTTTTTTACAGGGAAGGTATTAATCACAGTAGCAGTGACTGACTCCTAAAAGCTTTGAGTGTCGAATAATTTCTGCTCTTGTTATTCCCCTTTCACAAAATCACAGTAGCAGTGATTTCTATTTGAGGGCATATACGTTAACTCATGTGCTCTATTTTAATCGTGTGGCTAGTTTTGGTGCTCATTTCCAATTGTGAATTCTGCGGGCACTTTTTAAGTTGTTTATATAAACGTTGAAAATTTTTATTTTAAAATATATATTTATATTTTAAAAAGTATTTTTACTGATATTAGGAAATTTCTCATAAAATGTAAATATATTTTAATTATAAAAATCAGTTTAATTATTACTTGTTTTGCTGATCAATTAGGATAAATCATTTACTTTTGACCAAGATCTTTAAAATTAAATGGGCACTGCAGAAGAGTCTATCCCTTTAATATATCGACGTAGCAATCACAGTTATTTAATAATCACAGCACTATTAATAATAATAACATAATTTTTTAATGACAAATTCAAATCGAGCCACTGTGCGCCAATCAAAACGTTAATCTTTTTTTTTTTTAATTGAATTTTTATATTTTTTATATTAAAAATTGCAATTAAAAATTACTGGCCAAAAACCTCTACATAACTAAATAAAACGTTAATCGTTGTTCTGGAATTTTTGAAATAGTTGAAAATTGTCATAGATAGTAACTCGCTTCAAATATATTAAATCAGACGTTAACTTTAAATCCTATCTTGTTACGCACAATGATGTCTTACTAACTTACATTTTTTTAAAAGTATAGGTTTTAAGGCATAAAATGTCTTTAAAAGCTACTCACCAACTTGTTGAAATGTGAACATTTTCTAGGAAAGAAAACAAATTGGTTTATGTATGACTAAAGTGAACGAATATTTATTTGGGATATCGAATATCAAAGCTAACAAAATTTATATTTAACAAGTTATAATATACAAAGTAACAGTTGTTAGCTTCATGTAATTTTATCAACAGTAACTTGGTCATAAATTTAAATAAAATTGTTGCTATTTATGCAAAATAAATATAAGTTGATGCTTGCTACTTAACTCTCTCTGAAAGTCGTAGAATTTGTGCAACAAGAGCAATGACCTCACACTCCTCTTGTGAGTCCGCTGATTCAAAATCGTCTTTTGTACTGTGTTCAACAGCCGAAGACTACTCCACTTTTAATGGTATTGTGACCTTCTTCTTGCACGCTCTCATGTTGCGTCCTGTCCGTTTTTCATAAAATTTGATATTTCTGCTCACATCAATTGTACTTTTTTTCGGATACAAAATCCTATACGCCTTCGAATGCTCACTGTTACCAACAAATAGTCCTTCCCTTGAAATATTGTTGAGTTTCTGACAATTGGCACCGGGTACCAGCGCAAATGCAGCACATTCAAACACTCTTAAGTATTCTATATTTGGCTTTCATTTGTTTAAAAACTCCAATGGAGTTTTCATCTTATTGCTCCTTACTATTTTATTTTGTAAATATGCTGCAGTCATTGCACACTCACCCCAATATCTCTTGTTAAGATTCACATCTTCAAGTATTGTACGTACCATTTCGACCAAAGAACGGTACTTACGTTCAGAAACACCGTTTTGCTATGGCACGGCACTGTAGCTTGCCATTTTATACCTCCTATCCGAAAATAGTCCTGCAGCTCCTAACTAATTTACTTGCCGTCTGCCTGAGCATCTTCAGCTTTCTTTCTAGCCCGTTTTCCACCTTATTAAAAAATTCGCGGAATTTCTCAGATACTTCACTCTTGTGTCTCAGCAGGTAAATGTAGGTAAACCTTGAAAAATCATCGATTCATATTAATTAAACATGTTTACCTACTGGTGTTTGTACATTTATTAGTCCACAACTAACTGAGTGCACTAAATCAAAGGTTCCTCAGTTTTGGTTTCACTTTGCTTGGGAAATGGCACTCGTACAGGTTTTGCCAAAACACGCGTCTTGCAATATCCCTTTTCATCACATGTGGCAATTTGCCTACCATCTATTAATTTCTGAGTATTCATTTTCTTGATATCAGCAATGTTTCTATGTCCTAGTCACCTGTGCCTAAGATAAATACATTCACCTTCACCAGCATTCGCTATTCTCAACTCTTCTGTTATGCAAATCTCGTATAAAATTGTTCCCAGTTTGCCAACTATGTGATTTTTACCATCTCTCTAAAAGCAACAATCTCTTCCATCAAAAGTAATCTTATAACCTTGCCGTGCTGCATTCTTTACCGAAAGTAAGCTCCCATTAAGACCTGGAACTAATAACACATTCTTCCTGCTTCCGTGGCCCAACACCTTCAGCAGTCAAATGGCTACCGTCAGAAATACAAATCGAGCTTTCGCATTTGTGTCCAGATACACAAACAATGATCAATTAATTGTCATATGAGTCATCTGAGTCTATTTTCACTTTTAATCTGCATTTTCAGCATAACTGCTAACCTTCGCTAACGTCTGAATCCATTTCTTCCAAGCCGTGCAGATCCTTTTTTTTACACCAGAAACATCGTATATTCTCTTTCTTTGAGGTCTGCACAGTACTCTAGACTTGATATTGTGCATTCACCGCACTGCATTCCCTGCTTCGTTCTGCTTCGTCTAAAAGCTTTCCCGTGGCAATGTATTTTCGCATTTCTTCACCATCCTGGAAACGTAAGCTGTACATTTTGCTGAGGAGGTATAATGTCGACGATAAACTTTTTCGCTCGTATACATTGCTTGTGTCTTCCACATGTCTCGCACACATTGCTTTGACCGAATAGGTTGTTGACTCAGGACTTACACGGTCGAAAATTTGGGTTTAAGTTTAAAACCTTTTTGGGTTTGGATATATATGGGTTGTAAATTTTATCCCAAATTTTCGACCGTGTGTGCAACAACAATTATATTGACGGTAAAGTGACCGCAAATATCGTTTGAATTTACCGACGAGATTATTTTGTGTGTACATAACACGGTCGAAAATTTGGGTTTGAATTAAAATTTAATTTAAAACCTTGAGGGTTTCTATATTTATCCAAACCCATTGTAATTTCATTCACAAAAAAAAAACAAAACCCCGTCTTAAAGAAAGTTATTTTAATTGGAATATTATTAATACACACATGACATGAACAATGTATATTTTAAAATAAATTAATCGCATTATATCGTTTTAGGTCGGCGCAAATTTTCGACCGCGTAGAATACCGTACAAGTTAAGGTTAGCACTTGCTGGTAACTTTAATAGATAATATAAACAAAAATTATTATAAATAAGATTTAATGCCTTTCATATTAAAGTATGCTTCTAATCATATTTCTTTGTTTATAACTTTAATCATATTTCATTGTTTATAACTGATTCATGGAAATATTGATCGGATGATGTTTATGATCAAATTTCTTTATATGTTAAATTCTTAAAGTATCTAAGTGGGAAGGTCCAAATACGGTAATAAATAATATGTAATACATAAGTTTATGTAAAGATGTAAATAAGGAAATTAAGGTATAAAAGAAGTATAAACTTAGAATATTTCTGCAGTTCAGTGTTTAGAGTTTAGAGAGTGTTTTTCCAGTTCAGTTTAAAATTTAGTTTATAAGAATATTTTTGATTGCTAAGTTTTAATGAATTAAATAAAGATTTTTTTTTAACAAAACTTAACGTCAAATAATTTATTGGCGATCCTGCCAGGAGCTGTTTAAATAAACTTCATTACACTTTATTACGAAGCCCGCAGCGTAAACTATTGCTTCTCTCCTGAGGCACAAGTTAAAGAAGTCGCAGCTCTTTACTAAAAGAATAAAGTGAATAAAATTCTGAAAATATCTGTGACCAGAAAAAAGTAATCTTAATAAAGAAGAAGAAAAAACAAGGTACAGACGAATACAAGTAAGGAACTGAAGAATACAGCAAGGCAAAGGACCAAAATTATCGAGTGGGGTATCAACGTCAAATATTGATACAATCAATTTCTGGAAATAAAAGCCTAAACAAAAGAAGCAGAATTTGAAGACCACCTAAAGAAATAAGTATCCAACAATTGTAGAAAAAATTCAATTGTTTAAAACTAAAGCAAGTGCAAGTACATTTGGAAGGAGAAAGAAAAAGCAGTGAATCGGAAGAAAAGATCAACAGAACCGGATCAACAGAACCGGAAATAATTATACATATTATATTTTATATTGATTAGTTTTATACATAAAAAAGTGATAAACTAGATAAAAAATATTGTAAATGAAAAAAGTGTATAAGGAAAAGAATCCTGACAACGACTTAAGTGAATTGTATAAAAAGACAAATTTAAGAGAAAATTTCAAAAAAGAATCTGAAATGGCTAATATAACTGCAGACTTAGTTTCTCAACTAATTGCCACAAATAATCAATCTTTTCAAAATCAAATTATTGCTCTGCAAAATCAATTAGCAAGACTAACATGTACAGACACAGTAGAAAATTACAAGACTCAGACAATCGACAGTACAATTATATGTAACGAACCATTAGACATAATAAGAACCCTCCCAGAATTTTCAGGTAAGCCTAATTCTTATGTAAGTTGGAGAGAAGCCTCTCAAAATTCAATTTCTCTTTACGAGAAGGGCAGTAAAAGATATTTCGGTGCATTAACCATATTACGGAATAAAATAACAGGTGAAGCTAATGACGTATTAACAAACCATGGTACAGTACTTAATTATGACGCTATTATAAGCAGACTAGATTTTGCATACTCAGACAGGAGGCCAGCACGTATTATTGAACAGGAGTTAAGTGTTCTAAGACAAGGATCAATGTCAATATTAGATTACTACAATGTAGTTAATAAGAAATTAACACTATTAACAAACAAAACAATTATGACATACGAAACAATACCGAAATGACGAATGAGTTAAATAAGAAAAATTGCCAGAATGCCGTAAGAATTTTCATTACTGGATTGAACCATCCATTAAATAATATATTATTTTCACTATCCTCTGAAGACTTACCGAATGCGTTAGCTAAAGAGCAAGAACTTGAATCAAATAACCTTAGAGCAAATTTTGCTTACCAATTTGGAAGATCATCAAATTCTTATAACAGAAATACTCATAACAATAATAATACTTTACGATTTCCCCGAATCAATAGAATTGAGTCAATACCAAAAAAAGTAGAACAACCAAAACCTACACCAATGGAAGTAGACGAATCATTACAGGTACAGAATAGACCTATGAACATTTTTAATAACAGTTTTAGACAGAATTATAATAATAGAAATCCAAACTTTGGATCAGGAAATCAGTACTATAATCAAAATCAATCAGGAAATTATCGAAATAATTTTCAAGGACAAAAAAGAGTGTTAGAAAGTGCACAATTACCTCAACCCAAGCAACAAATAATTAATAATATTAATGAAAAAGCTTTTTTAGACGAGGGAATGACCTCCCCTACCTTATCGGAAAACATAATACAACGAGAAAAACAATTAAAATATTAATCGATACTGGTGCAACGAATTGCTATGTTAAGCCAAATGTATGTATTAAAAGAATGAACTTACCAATAATAAAACGCGTAAAAACAATAAACGGGTACACAATAATAACTCATTATTCTGAAATGGAATTTTTTGGAATAAAACAAAGATTTTATGAAATAAATAATTTAGAAAGCGATTTTCTAATAGGGATGAATTTTATTAAAAGTAACAATATTAAACTAGATTTTGGAAAAGGAATCTTAGAAATAAAAGGAAAACAGTATTATATCAAGTACATCAATGAGATGGAAAATTAAATAGAGAATAATAAAACATTAATTGAAAACAAAAACATTTCGGAACAAAAAAGTTATGAATCGCCAAGCGAAGGAAATACCGCTATAAATAAAATAACTTCGAATAAAAAATTCGAAACGCCAAGCGAAGGAAATACCGCTATTAATATAAATAAAATAATTTCGAATAAAAAATTTGAAACGCCAAGCGAAGGAAATGCCGCTAATAAAAACAAAATTTTGAGAAAAAAATCTCAAAACGCCGTCGAAGAATAATACCGACAAAATGAAAATAAATAATATAAAAAATGAAGACGAATATCTAAGACATTAAGAAATGAGGTTATTGAAAGAATAAAAAAGGAAAATAAAGATATAAATATGAATTTACCATTTCGTACAGATATAAAGGCTTAAATTAGAACGGAAAACGAAAAACCGATATGGAGCAAACAGTATCCATATCCATTGCCAGTAAATTCGTTTGTAAACAAAGAAATACAAAAAATGTTGAAAGCAAATATAATTCGACCAACCAAGAGTCCATACAACTCCCCAATATAGGTAGTCCCAAGGAAAGGAACTAATGAGGATGGGACACCAAAACTACGTGTGGTAATTGACTATAAAAAAATAAACAATGAAACAATCTCAGATAAATATCCAATACCAGATACAAATACAATATTTTTTAATTTAGATAGAGCAAAGATATTTTCGACAATTGATTTAGAATCAGGATTCCATCAAATATTGATGAATAATGAAGACATTGAGAAAACTGCATTCTCAGTTAATAATGGCAAATATGAAATTTAAGAATGCCATTTGGATTGAAAAACGCCCCAATTATTTTTCAGAGAGCAATGGATAATATACTACGAAATTTTGTAGGTAAATTTTGGTAAATACGTCTATATAGATGATATAATAGTTTTTTCAGAAAATATTGAAGAACATCCTAAACACCTAAATATAATTATTGATACATTAAAACAGGCTAATATGAAAATATCGTTGGAAAAAGCCGTATTTTATAAAAAAGAAGTTGAATTTTTAGGATATGTAGTATCTCACAACATAATTAAAACAGATCCAAGGAAAGTGGAGACGATTTCAAACTTTCCAATCTCAACAACATTTAGACAACTAAGAAGCTCTTTAGGACTTACCGGATATTATAGAAAATTCATTAAAAATTATGTAGTAATAGCAAAACCATTAACAAAACATTTATCAGGAGATAATGGTAAAATATCCCAATAAAAATCTAAAAATACTAAAATAATATTAGATGAAGATGGAATCAAGTCCTGTGAAAAATTAAATAATGCCTTAAAGAGAAAATAGAATTGTATCAACCCGATTTTAATAGGAAATTTACTTTAACAACAGATGCATCAAATGCAGCAATAGGAGCAGTTCTCTCACAAGATAAAAATCCAATAACTTTTATTTCAAAAACTTTGAATCCTACGGAACAACGCTATGCCACTAACGAAAAAGAACTATATGCAATAGTATGGGCATTAAAGAATTTACGAAATTATTTATATGGATTTTCAGATCTGGAAATATTTACAGATCATCAACCTCTAACGTTTGCAGTATCAACGAGGAATCCAAATGCCAAAATGAAAAGATGGCATGCCCTAATTGAAGAATATTCACCGAAAATTATATACAAGCCAGGTGTTACTAATGTTGTCGCAGATGCTTTATCAAGACAAAATTTAAATAATTTAACAGATGATTCTTCATCATCAATTAATTCAACACAACATTCCGCTGAAAGTAGCGAAAACATACAAATAAAGAGTACAGATAAACCATTAAACCCATTTTAACAACAAATAATTGTGAGCAGAAATAGATTCACAATCCACGAACAATTAACAAAATTTCGGAATAAAAGACATCTTATTGAATATGATACAGTTGAAAATTTAATAACAATACTAAAGGAATCTTAAACCAAATATTGATATTTAATAACAATACTAAAGGAACCTTAAACCAAATATTGTAACAGGAATATATTGAATATGATACAGTTGAAAATTTAATAACAATGCTAAAGGAATCTTAAACCAAATATAAATATTTAATAACAATACTAAAGGAACCTTAAACCAAATATTGTAACAGGAATATATTGTACACCTGAGGATTTATATGAAATCAAAATAAAATTACTTGAAACATTTAATATTAAATTCGTCCATACAAAAAATTTTCCAACGGACATTGAAAATCAAGAAGATCAAGGTCTTATAATTGAGCAAATACATAACAGAGCACATAGAAATTATAGAGAAAATTTAAAACAAATTAAGGAAATGAACTATTGGCCACAAATGGCAAAGAAAGTTAAGGAATGCTAGAAATTGCGATATGCTAGAAATTGCGATATTTGTAATGTAAATAAATACGATCGCCACCCAATAAAAGTACCAATTGGCGAGGCACCAATTCCAGACAAAGAAGGGGAACAACTACACGTTGATATTTTTTACGCTCAAAAATTAATATTTATGACTTGCGTTGATGCGTATTCAAAATTTTTAGTAATTAAAAATATACCCGATATAATGAATTTAGAAAACAAAGTTCTAAAACTTCTTCAGTCATTTCCAGATGCAAAAAAATTGTGTTTAGATAATGAACCAGGATTCACGACTCCACAATTTAAATCTCTTATGCAGAGACTTAATATTGAAACATTTTTTATAACCCCAAGACATAGTACTTCGAATGGAAGGATAGAAAGAGTTCATTCCACACTAATTGAAATTTCTAGATGCATTAAACAAGAATATAATTTAGTAAGTGACTTAGAATGAATTTTACGAGCAGCTCAGTTATATAACAAAACAATACATTCAATAACGAATACTAAACCACATGAAGTATTATTCAATAAAGCAAATCATGACAATTTAAAAGAAAAACTAATAAGTGCTCAAAATAAAATGTTAGAAACGCATAATAAATCTAGAAGAGATAAGGAATATAATATAGGAGAAAAAGTATATGAAAAATTAATGGGTGAAAGAAATAAATTACAACCGCGATATAAAAAACAATATGTTAAAGAAGATTTAGAAAAAATAATTAAAATAAATAATAGCAATAGAATTATCCATAAAGATAATATTAAATTTTAAAATTTTTGCTGTGTTACCAGTAATAACCGAAACGAATGAAGAGGATGTTGAAATGCCACAATCCTCAGAGGAACCGATAGTTTCAAACTCAGAAAACGCGCAAATATTGATATTTTTAGATGACCTCATAATAGAAATTATGCAAGGAGAAAATATAGATATAAGAAATAGATTAATACCGATTGAACAAAGAGACATAATAAGTAGATACAATATATACTAAAATATATTATCTTTCTTTTTTCGTTGCAGATGCAATACGTAATAATAATATTAATATTCACTACGTTAGTAAAAACTGAAATAATTGATATAATAGATTATACAAGAGATAACTACATACTTATCGAAAATGATAAAGCCCTTATTTATGAAAATTACGGTGAAATATATCATGTCACTAATTTAACTATTAATTACAATGAAATAATAGAAACGAATAAAAAACATAAAGTATTTAAAGAAATTAAAATAAATAAATCAAAAATAACAGCATCAGAATATAATGAACTGACATTGAAACAGGACTAATCGAAATTTTGTTAGGAAAATTACAAAAACCAAAGAATAAAAAAGCTAACAGATTAAGACGAGGAATAAATGAACTAGGAACATTATGGAAATGGATAGCCGGGACACCAGATTATAACGACTTAGTTAATATAAATACACAACTGGACGAACTCGTACAGAACCATAATAAACAATTTGTAACTAATTCACAAATATTTAAGGCGATTGAACAATTGCACGACATGATAATAAAAATACAAGATTCTTCAAATATAAAAATAATGATTAAAAGAAGAAACCAATTGATTTTAAATGAATTACAAAATGTTATACATACAATTACTTTAGCGAAAGCAGGAATTCTTAGTCCTTTGATTTTAAATTTAAACGAAATAAAAACAATAATAAGGCATGAACATGAAAAAATAACAACAACAGATTTGCTAGATACCTCAATTTTTAAAATTATTCAGAACAAAGACTTAATTGTTATATATATAAAATATCCAATAATTACCAAATCATGCAAATATTTTAAAACACGGGCAATTAGCCAAAATGAAAGTAAATTGATCATACCGAAAGAAATTGTAAAATGTAATAAAATTTTTGAAAATGTAAAGAATTGTAAAAAAGAATTATTAAGTATATTTTGTAAAACCAATAAAGAAGAGAATTGCCTGTCTCAAATTTTAAATAATAAGAAAGGAAAGTGTAATAAAATTAAAGGCCATAATAAAAATTTGGAAATTATTAAAGACGGAGCAATCTTAATAAGTGGAAACCATATGGTTAATGAATTTAAAACAAATGGTATATATTTAGTAACATTTAACGATCAAATCACTACTGACAACGAAACATATGAAAATTAAAATGATGTAATATATAATTATATTAAAAATAAAAATTTGAATGACTATGAAATTGTAAAATATATAGAAGAAGATACTAATTTTAATTTTGATAATATTGATTTGTTAAATATCAAAATAGACAATGTAAAAGTGAAACAAGGTATTTGGACTTTAACTGGTTTTATAACTTTCGCCATAATAAGTTATATCATTTTAAAAGTAATCAAATTTTTAAAGAAATTTAAAGAAAATAAATTACGTAAAAAAGAAGAATTTGCATTAGAAAAAATACAAAGCAAAATTGAAAATTTGTCCAAGAATGTAACAAATCGGGACGATTTGTCTTAAATGAAGGGGGGAGTTAAGGTTAGCACTTGCTGGTAACTTTAATAGATAATATAAACAAAAATTATTATAAATAAGATTTAATGCCTTTCATATTAAAGTATGCTTCTAATCATATTTCTTTGTTTATAACTTTAATCATATTTCATTGTTTATAACTTATTCATGGGAATATTGATCGGATGATGTTTATGATCAAATTTCTTTATATGTTAAATTCTTAAAGTATCTAAGTGGAAAGGTCCAAATACGGTAATAAATAATATGTAATACATAAGTTTATGTAAAGATGTAAATAAGGAAATTAAGGTATAAAAGAAGTATGAACTTAGAATATTTCTGCAGTTCAGTGTTTAGAGTTTAGAGAGTGTTTTTCCAGTTCAGTAGTTAACTGCAGTTCCAGTTCAGTTTAAAATTTAGTTTATAAGAATATTTTTGATTGTTAAGTTTTCATGAATTAAATAAAGATTTTTTTTAACAAAACTTAACGTCAAAAAATTAATTTACAGGCCCTAATCTTGACCGAAAAATTTGAAAATGCTGAGCATCCAATTTTTTCCTTGAAAATGTGGATATTTTTACAGTTATTAAGGGGGCATTATTAGTTAGAACTTTGGGAAAAAAAAAATGTTTTTGTTTAATTATGTTGATTTTACATGATTTAAATACAAATTCTTAATGTTTGATAGTTTAAATCATACTTGATTTTAAATACAAATTCTAGTTGTGTGATAGTTTAAAATCGTTTATACGAATCTTTCCAAAGAAACAACAACAACAAAAAGTTTTTCAATATGAAAAGGAAAACATCACTAGCTGATTTTATTGCAATTTCGGCCGTGCTAAAGGCTTCATCAGAAATCTTTGTGATCTAGCGCACTGCACCACAGAGGCGATGAGATTTGAAGTGTCAATTTCTCAGTTTTTCTCCCATTTCACATGCTCACATTTGTTGTTGTATTTATGCTTTACTTTAGTCTTTATGCTTATGTTATTATATGGAGTCCAACAGTCTGTTGAAAGTCTTCCACTAACAAAGCATGTTTACTGAAGTTGTTTTTAGATTTTTGCTGATTTGTTTTCAGCTGTTTCTGTTTGGTCGTTCTCTACCATTTGATTAGTTTTTTTCTTAAATGACCTCGTTATTTATTATGTTGATTTTATATGATTTAAATACTAATTCTAAATGTTTGATAGTTTAAATCATACTTGAGTTTTTTTTTTAATTTTTAAAGTAGAATATTTCAAAAGTATTTAAAAATTCAAACTAATCGTATTATTTTTTAAACGCGTTTTTCTCAAACCCATTTTTTCCAAGTTGGCGATCACTGTAACTTTATAATGGCTGTATCGATCAGTTTTAAATTTTTTTTAATTATTAAACACATAATTTTCCTCCTGATGAACGAAGGACTTTTTTAGACGATTATGTTTTTTTTTTGCAGAAAATATGAGTGAAATTCTTGTCAAATAAGCAACTTTGAATTTCAATATCAGTCATTTTTCGAAAAATCAGAATATTTCAAATTTTTTCGTTCATCAGGAGGATCTATTTCCTTAAGTTGAATATTTTTTAACGAAATTTGGTTTGTTTGTTTGTTATAAATAAAAGGAGTCCGGTTCAGTTAGATTTGAATTAACTGTCAACTATAGTAGTTAACATCATCAACACGCCATGTTTTCACTTCTTATATCAAAAAAGAATGTAGTATGAGCAACACATTGCTTTCTTTTGTTCTATAAAATGAAGCTAATAAAGCTGATCTGTTCTGTTTGTCGGTTAAATGGGTAAATCTTTACAGAGTTCGTCAATATTCGTTAAATTCGCTTGAAATAAGATTTTTCTGAGGTTATAATTTAGAGCTTTAGGTCAAATTTACATATCAAGGCTACATATTTTGAGATCAGCGATGTGACAGACTTGTGATTGGTAAGTTCTAAGGACTTATATAAATTTAGAAGTTTTCAAATACATTTATATTTAAAAGCTTGAGGCACCGATGTCCGCTATCCGTTATGCAGGTTTACTACACAATATCAGTGCCTTAAGCTTTTAAATATAAATGTATTTGAAAAATTCTAAATTTATATAAGTCCTTAGAACTTACCAATTTACGTACGCTTATACCATATGATGAGTAACCAAGAGAGGGGTTCTTCTGCACTTAGTATATACCTATTACATACATTTATGGCAAATGTCACTTAAATTTATTGTTTTCTTTTTAGTTCACGTCTTTTTAAATAAGAGCTTATTTTTTAAAAAAATTTTTACTTTTTATTTATTTTTTACTTTTTAGTCTTAAAGGTTTATTATTAACATCTTTTATTTTCAAAACTTATGGAGATATAGCATTTTTATTTACTTGTGGGCGGTAAAAGGGGCGTGGCAATAATTTTTATTATAATATTGCATTGTCACCGGACTTACATATGTTTGTTAAATTTCAGCTTAATTGGATACCAACAAGTTTGTAAAATTGCGAAAAATGGTTTGCAAATTTTGAAGGACATACTTACATACTTACCTACAAACATACATATATACGAACGAAGCAAGTTATAATCAGCTTATAATCAGCCCCGTAGTTTTGAAGGCATAGGATTTTTATTTATTTGTGGGCGGTGAAATTTTTTCCTGAACCATCCTCTACTTGAAGGAAATTACCTGCCAAAATTTTAGCTGAATCAGCCCCGTAGTTTTGGAGATGTGGCATTTTTATTGATTTGTGGGCGGTAAAAGGGGGTGTGGCCAAATGTTTTTCGTTAACCCATGCTTTATTTGATGAAACTTTACTGTTTAAATTTCAGCCCCATAGTTTTAGAGATATAGCATTTTTATGGATTTATGGGCGGTAAAGGGGGGATTGGCAAAAAATTTTCCTTTTTTATCCTCTACTCGAAGGAAATTTACTGCCGAAATCTCAGCTGAATCGGTAAAGTAGTTTTAGAGATATAGCATTTTGATGGATTTGTGGGCGGTAAAAGGGGGAGTGGCAATTTTTTTCTTAATTATCCTCTACTCGAAGAAAATTTACTGCCAAAATTGCAGCTGAATCGGCCCAGTAGTTTTAGAGATATATCATTTTTATTGATTTGTGGGCGGTAAAGGGGGGTGTGGTAAAAATGTTTATCATAATATTGTATTGTCATATGTATGCTAAATTTTGAGCTTAATCGGATATCAACAAGTTGTAGAAAAATGGCTTGCAAGTTTTGAAGACATACATACATACATACATACGAACGAAGCAAGTTAAATAAAAGCTTATAAAAACAGTAAAATTCTGCAAGTTTTGTTTAGATCCGGTAACATTAACCATAATGAATTTAAATCACTTTAGAAACTTTGCCTTATAATTCCCGAAGAGTATGAATTAAAGACTGCCTATAAATTTATATAGAAAAAACGAGAAGAATTTTTAAGCCTGATTTAGACATTCAATGAAAAATTTGATCTCTTGAAGATAATATATGAATTCAGAGAAATTTTTCCTGATGTATATAAGCTGTATGCTGCCATCGATGCATTTGGTTGCAGCACTGCAATTTGCGAGGCATCTTTCTCTGCGCTGGCGGCCATAAATATTCCATCTCGAGTATCAATGTGAAACAAACGCTTGCGAAATCTAGCCTTTTTGGCATTTGCGCATAAAATATTGCAGGATATTTCAATTGATGATGTTTTGCATGAATTTGATAAGAAAAAAATCGTAAAATAAAATTGTTTTGATGATTGTAATTTCAGCTTAAAAATAAAAGTTATAAATTTGATATTTTTGTATTTTTTTTATATGAAATTTTCAACTTTTCAGCTCAAATTTTTAAGAGCATACTCGAAAAACTTCAGAGCATGCTCTAGCATACGTATAAATACGAGCCTGATACCGTCCTTGATAATATACCAGATATAAGCTTGAGATAGGATCATCTCCATGCGAAACTTCCACATCTGGCAGTTCGATGTCGTTAGCTTTTCTATCGTTTCTCTTTCCATATTGAAATTATTCGGTTATATTCAATATCGTTTTCAGGAGCTTTATTCTGGGTCCATAGCCTGTTAAAATGTGCAAATTTCCGAGGAAAGAAAAATTGATTTTTGTATGACTAACGTGTTTGTCATTGTTTGGGAATAATTAAAAAATAAAAAAATCTATTTATATTTAACAAGTTATAACATACAAAGTAACAGTTGTTAATTTAAACACAACTGCCTCCCATGTCTTCCACCCCAGAGATCTCTAATATTAAAAAATGCATCGTTATAGATCAAAGCTTTTTAGTACCGCAGCAAAAAAGTTGAACCCTGTAAAAGAAAGAACCCTGAGAACAATGTTGAACATGCAGTTAAATAGTGTCTGGAATGTGTTGCTTTAGCATAAATCAATGCGTGGTGCTTGTAGCAAACAAACTGGAAAAAAAATCATGAAACGACAGGAATTAAGGTAAAAAATTTACCACTAATAATTTTGCTTGACTCAACTGAAACTTGCTGCGCAGCCAGACGACACCCACAATCCAAGCAAAGAAGGACTAGCATTAAAAAAATCCTTTTAAAAATTCAACCAGCCAGCCAGCAGCAGCGGCGGCGTCATCATGCGACAAGAAGTTTGCTGTTGTTGCTCATATTGTTGTAGTTGTTAAAGTTGTTATTGTTGTTCGTGCTGACTATTGTGCGCTGTTATTGTTGTACACTGCGCCACCATTGTATATTTGTATTTTACAGCTATGCACTTCCTTCCGGTTCTGCAAAAGTTGCTCGAAAATGAAGTTTTGGTGGAAATCCGTTTTTGTTAAAGTGGCTAAAATATGAGTTCTGCTCTGTGTTTAGAAAAAAGAAAAATAAAAATGTAAAAGAAACCAATAAAGTTTTGCGCTGAAAAAGCAAAATTGTGCACTTCTTTCGCCAAGTTTTAGCATGCTGAAAATGGGCTGTCTGACTGGTGGCGGTTGATGTCGAGCGGTAGGGTGTTGCAGTTGCTGCTCTTTGTAAACAAATCCCGTTGCCAATATTTGATGGCGTTTCTTTTTTTCCAAAGCATTTCATGTTCATGTTTCGCGTTGCTGCACTTGTAAACATTATTTTGATGTACGTGAACTAGGTTGGTTTTTTGTATAATTTGTTTTTTGTAATGGTTTTGTTATGAATAACTTTGTGGGGACTGTTATTTTTTTTTCTAATAAACATAAATAAGTTGTCATAAAATCCAATATAACGGTGCTCGTTTTCTAGAACATCAGACATGCACTGAAGCTTGTTCCCCTTTTTTTTTTTTGCTTTGATTACTTAAAGCTTCAAATTTTATGTGAATTTTTTGTGTTTGAATAACTGAAAATGTTTTTATAGAATACAAAAAAATGCACTGAATTGTTAAGGTTGTTTGGCGGAAAGAACTTTCGAATTTAGTTGGTATTTCAATTGTTTACACATATTGATTGTAAATACATTCGATAATTTCTAAAAAATTAAACAAAAATAATAATAAAAAAACACTTGCATTATTATAATTCTTGAATGTTGCTATAATTTTTGTAAAACACCTTAAATTGATCACTACGGCTACTTATAGCTATTTTTTGTCGAGTAAATTCTGGAAAAGAGTCCAACTTTTTGACTTTAGTTTCATGTCAATTTATCAAAATTGAAAGTTCTTTGATTGTATATAAAAAAACTTAATCGATAGAAGTTATTTCAAGTTTTTTATTTCTCAAATTTCTTTCATACTTTCACTAGCTTTCGCGTAAATGCAATTACAGGCTATTCAAGTTCTTGAAAATACTAATTCTGAAAATGAAAACCACAATAATTAAACCAAAGATATATCCATTGCATTTAAATGCATTTCGCTGAGAGTTTATTAAAGAATAAAATGACGGTGTAGAACACTTCGGAATATAAGAGTTTTTCCTTAGAAAATTACAAGAAGTAGAGCTTAAAAAATGTTTGTCAGATTGATTTATATTTTGAACTACCGTTTCTAAAATTGACTGTCTAAACAAGGTCTTATGATTAATAAACAATTGTGGTTTTTAAAAACAAATTGATGTAATGCTGTCGCAAATGCAATATTTTTGAAAACTCATGCCATATTTGCATTAGTTTTTCAAAATTAAATTAAGTTCTCCATCACTATAGCACATAAATAAAAATATTTGTGTTATTTTATTGAGATCGAGAGAGAAAATTATGTATATTTATTCTTTGAGGTACGGAAATTTCATTATAAAAAATACCCTTGAGGTACAAGAAAAAAAAGTAAGAAATATTTTTATTTTTTATTATTATTGGAACTGGACACAATTGTGTTTTTACAGGTTATGTTCAGACAAAGAGCGTAAGCACGAGTATGCGCTCAACACGGATGATTTACGATCCCGGCGGCTGGTGATAAATAATTTAAACCGCTGTACTTTAGAGCTACAACATCAAATCTGGGTGGGGTGAATTTTGTCCCCACATACCACAAAGTTTTATTTTTCAGTGTTTAAAATTTTGTTCCATGGTACTTTAAGGGCCGTTTTCTCAATGTCCGGTGAGTCAAGCTCTTTACAGGGAGTTAGCTAATCGTACGATAACTAAAAAAACAGTTTCGCTTTCATCAAATGTCGGATATGTAACTGTCGGTTAAGTAATTTATTATGAATTTTTTAAATTGTGAATACGCTAAACAGCATATCAGCTGTTTACGCTTGTTTGTTATTTTATTTTTGATGTGGAAGTTGTAAATATTTAACAAGGATTAACTTATAAATAATTTGAAAATGCAACAGACTGCTCAACTTCAGTGCATGTGAAGAAAGTGCAGTACTCTTCCACGTAATCACGCCTATGCGCATATGTCCTTTTTCTATTTTGATTAGAAAAAAAAACGAAATCCTCTAAATTCTATCCATTTTTAATTATAATAGCCTAAACACATTGAACGACAGGCGACGAGCGCCAAATGTCACTTTGAATTTACATGTATTTCTTATGGGAAGAATTCTTATGGGAGACTTTTACGACGACATTATCGCGCGGCATCGAATGTCGCTGTAGTCGGCTATAATTTCATTCTAATTTTACAGGCGACAAAGGTGAAAATTCTTTCACTGCTTACATTTGTCATTGTTTCGTGCTATAAATGTTACAAATTAAATTTATAGAATTACGTACATATATTAACTGAGCAGAAATCCACAAAAATAATTTATTGTAAATATCAAATATCAAATATCAAATATATTTCCTGCTGAAATTTGCTGCTGTCGCGTTTATTAAAATCAAGTCGCTCAACATATATCTACAACGACGGAATGGAGATATGTCGTTCGTCGCTTGTCGTCGTCAATGTGTTCAGGCTATAGCCCTTTCATGTCTAAACAAAAATGTATATGTATATTCACTAAAAAACTCACTCATACGCACATTTCTGTAATAAATTGCATTCCTTTTATTTGGAAATTGTTGTGAGACCTGATCACAAAATTTTATACTATTCATGAAATTATGTTCGATGTTGCAATTATGATTTTTTTTATTATTTGGAAAAATCGGGAAGCATTTTTATTGCGTTATTAAATTTTAATACAAAGTCTAAACTACATTATTTTATAGTATGTTTAGACTCTAGAGAGATTTATTAAAAAATATTTTTAAAAGATTTTTAAAAATTTTGTTATTTAAAAAAATAGAATTTTTGCTTTTGAAAATGTTGTTCCCCTCAAACCCACCTTTACCACGAGCCTGGATTATTATAAGATAGAGCTTCCAGTAGTCTTTGCAGCAATAAATCCAACCCTTAAGAAAGTTGTCCTTTCAAATTCTTTGATATTATTGGTTTTGGTTCGTATAAAATTTGAAATTCCAACAAGAACTCCTTCATTTATAAGCCCAAATACATTTTCAAACTCACTTTATTATCAAATTAAGTTAAATGCTGGTGAAATACGTGTCTTCGAATTTTTAACATGCTACGAAAATAATCGTTAAACCCATCAAGATTTTTTATTTGTTTTATGTTTAACAAAGGCTGTTCTCAAACACTCAAACTTACAATTGCTAACAGAAGATATCAGATAATTTTACAAGGTACTTACTTACTTACAATAATTTACCATTTTTGGTTAAATAAAATAAATATCAAACATTGTCAACCAACCATGTTTTAGGCATATGTCACAAAGGGGAACAAGCCTATCATTTACGAGAATATTAAATACATTATTTTCATCTTTTCTTGCAATTTATTTATAGTTGTTATCTTTTCTCTTCTCACTCTGTTTCATCTATCTCGTTATATTTATGAATGTTATTTCCAAACATATCGATACCATTTCCTGTCTACCAAAGCCTAAAAACTTTCCTATACATATTCAAATGAAATCAGTGTCTATCGCAGGCAGACGACATTACATCATAAAAAATTTCTCTGATGTTTGCTTCTTTTTTTTATTGTCGTCTGCAAATTTATGATGCTTATCTTTATTATTTTCAGCAAACAATAACACTCAACGATAAAGGATGATGCTACTTGTAATAAAGGGTATAAAATTTGTTATGACAGTAAAAACATTTTCCCGAGCTGCTACATGACGGGTAAACTATTTTTTTTTAATAATTTCTCTACTTGAATATGGCAAATATTGTGACAACCGTAAAAAATTGTTAATTTTAAGCAGCTTACTGTAAAAGTTTTAAAATAAGTTACTTATTAAGCATAATTCTATGTAATTTAGTGTGCAAAGCAGTTTTAACTAGTTTGCTTCGACAATTTATTTCTTATGCAACAACCATGATTTGCAAATGATGGATTAACAGTTTTTCTAGCAAAACATTCATAATTCGGCTGGTTTTTAATTTTATGAATAATGGTTTGGAATAGCCTTCCAATATTAAATGTCAAATAATTATACAGGATCTTTTAAGAAGTGGATGAATCGTAAATTAATTTTGTAAAAATCTGGAATATTCAAAGTGTAAGGTTACTTATAAAACACCACATCCAACACAAATCTCTTGTGGTGGAGTTTTTCATCACATAACAGAGAGTAAAAATCAAGCATTCTGTGCTTGAAGTAAGCCTATTGCTTCGACTTATGCATAAAATTTGCAATTCAAACAATATTTTTTGGAGTCGAATCATTTTCACGACAGCTTGCGACTTGCAAGTGTGCTAGCTTGCAAGCGAACGACACGAAGTTTCAAGTAAAGGAAAGCATGATGCCTTCGGCAAAAAGCTTGAAAAGCTTGAAATTGAAGGCAAGTATCTAATTAAAGCAAGAAAAGCTTAAGCGTATTATGACTTTTAAGGGTTCTGTGGACTCCTTGGTTGGCAGTTTTAGGGGGTAGATGATTTCGGATCTGATTTCAGAATTTAAAATTCAAGATGGCGGATAGAGTGGCCACCTAATTTTTTTTTGTAATTTTTGCTAATTCTTTTCATTTTGAAATTCTGACAACGGACATAATATCTCAGTTTTAAAATTTAAGATGGAGGTTAGGGTATGTATTTTTAAGAGTTTTAAACATCATTTATCAGTGTTAAGGGGTCGCTGATTTCGAATCTAAAGTCAGAATTGTAAAACTTAAGATGGAGGTTACGGTTGCCACCTAAATTTTTACCACAGTATTGTCACCTAATAATATGTATTTTTAAGAGTTTTCAACATCATTTTTCAGTGTTAAGGAGTCGCTGATTTCGAATTTAAAGTCAGAATTTTGAAACCTAAGATGTGGATAGGGTTGCCACCTAAATTTTTTTATTTTACCAGACCCGAATTCATAAAAATACAAAAAATTTAGGTGGTATCCCGATCCACCATCTTGAATTTTAAAATTCTGACTTCTGATTCAAAATCAATGACTCCTTAACACTGTTAAATAATGTTTAAAATTCTTAAAAATACATATCGTTAAGTGACAGCTCTATTATTTCAAAATTTTATAATTTTGAAATGCTGACCACGGATTTGGATTCAGCGACCCATTTTTGGTACACCATTTTTTTGCCAGCCCTAAATTCATAAAAATACCAAAAATTAAGGTGGCAACCCTATCCACCAACTCGAATTTTAAAATTCTGACCTTAGATTCGAAATCAGCGACCCCTTAGCGCTGATAAATGATGTTTAAAACTCTTAAAAATACATATTATAAGGTGGCAACCCTATTATTTCAAAATTTTATAAATTTAAAATTCGGACCACGGATTCGGATTCAGCGACCCATTTTGACCCTTTAATGTGCGCCAGCCCAGAATGAATAAAAACAATTAAGGTGGCAACCCTAACCTCCATCTTAAATTTTAAAACTGTGACATTATATGCGAAGTCAAATGCGTTGTCAGAATTTAAAATTACAAGAATTCGCAAAAATACAAAACAAAATCTAGGTGGCAGCTCTATCCGCCATCTTAAATTTTAAATTTTGACATACCCCTAAAACTTCCAACCACGAAGTCAACAGAATCCTTAAAAGTCCTATAACGCTTAAGCTTTCTCTACACAAGCTCATTGAATATTTTGGATACTTGCTTTAAATTCAATAAATTGGATACTTGCGAGCTTACAAGCTTTTGCCGATCGTTTCAAACATTTCCAGTTTCTGGCCCACAAAGTAAGTCTAAACAAGCCAAGCCAATGAGCAAGCATGAATATGACTTGTATCTGTTTGGTATTTTTGCAACATGGCTAAAGCTTGCTTTTTCAAGTTTGGATACATACTTGAAAAGGCTTGAACTTCAAGTAGGCTTGTGCAGTTCTCTGATGGAAATTACATAGAGAGTGAAATCGAACATTACCAAAATACCTAAGAACAGAATGTTCAGCAAAATAGAAATAATCAACCGAAGCCAAATAATAAAAAAAGTATTTTTCACCTAAGAAAAATTATCAAATTAAGTCCTTGCATTCGTAATTTTTAAATTTAAGTACAAAAATTTTAAATGATTACCTGAATAAATGATATGATTATTTATCATAAAAAAGTCGATAGCTCTAATTAAAAAACTTTTGCCACTAGAACCTTGGATCGTCTATCCATATAGTTTTCATGTCTTATTTTTTATTTTTGTGATGCTAGTTAGTTTTAAGTTACTTTTTAAAAACTCTATGTTTATGTCTTAGTCATTTTTTTAAAATTCGAAAAGGTAGGGGAATGGAATATATTCACATTGCGAAGATTTGCTTTATAAAGCAAAAATATTCAGCTATTTTTGGCCGAAGCCGAGTCGAAGATTCAAAATTCGATCAATTATGCCAAATACCGAAGCCGAATATTTGGTCAGACGCTAGTTGAGACAAACGAAAAAATACCCAGTGGGAAATGGAGCACTTCAAAAGGCATTTTGAAGTGCTGCAAAGTCAGATGTAAGCGTTGACTCTCCGTATGACTAACACTTTTTTTCTACACTGCAGGTCATAGGAAGAGAGCACTTTTTAAGCGCTCTTAACGGTGTTTTTAAAGACCTCCAACTAAAAGCTGGAGTCATCAGTTTATTAGTTTTCCCCTTATTTAAACTTTTTACTTTTACTTTTAATTTAAGTTTTAATAAAAAAAATTTACTTTTAACTTTTTCTTCACAGCAGACTTCAAAATGATTTTAAGGCCTACTATGATGTGTTTTGTTTCGTTTTTGTATGTAGCGTAGCCAGATGATTTTTTTTTTAACAATATTAAAACAAAAAAATTTACATTTCTAGTCTGGGCCATAGAGGGATATAAAAAAAGGCCTACACTAACTTTTAAATTAATCGGTTTATTAGAACATGATATATCAAGTCATACGTGATGGAAAAAGTAGTTTCGAAAAAAAACACGTTTAAAATTTTTTAGTTTAGGGAGGTTTTAGCTAAGAGCGGTTTAAATTAAAGGTTATTTTAGAAAATGTTCTCATATAGTTTTAATATATAGAGATTGCGCTGAAGTTGGTGTGCTTACAAAAAGGTGAAAATTGAGCCACACGATAGCTCCATATCATCTGAAAATAAAAAAAAAATGCATTCGAAAATAGACCCCAGAATGAACATGTTTTACCAAAATAGAATGAAAATATGGAGAACTAAGAAAATTATGAAGCGTAGAAAAAAGTTGAAAAATGTACGTAATTTTTGATCATATTGCTTAGAAAAATCTTCCAAAGACGCTAATTTTGGTAAAAGATGTATTGAATTGCAATACAAACAAATGAGAAAAAAAACGTGGTCGATTAGTTTGTTTGCCCCATTCCCACTCTCCTCGAGATGGAATGGATACTGACGATACTAAAATGGCTTTAACTTTTAAAATAGTTCGAAATTTGAAAAATCCTTGTAAGGACATATTCTTAAATATATAAACTATAAATATATAAATTTTTTGATTTTTTCAATTTTCTACACTGGAATACTGCCTTGAATTTTTCCATAGTAGGAAATACAAAAAAAAAAAGTAAAATTAAAAAAGTTTGTTATCTATGAAAACTTCAAAATTTAAAGGGTCTTAGCATAAAGCAGACTTGTTTTATATAACTAACCTTTTTTTTTGTCAGAACAACATTAAATAAATTAATAGTTAGAAGCCAATTGCACTAAAAAAAAATTGTTAAAAATAGTTTCACGATCGTAACGGTTGTACAAATTTTCGGGGATAACAAAACAAAACTGTTTTTAGCTAATAGATACAAATTTATTTAAACAACTTATTACAAAATTCACTCTGCAAAATGTCATTTACTCGTAAATTGTTTTTTTTTATAGGACTAAGAGCTTTATATAGTGGCGGCCGTAGCCTAGTGGGTAGAGTGCGTGGCCCCTCAGCTAAAGAACCGCGTAAGCCCGGGTTCAATTCAAATCAGACAGAATATTTTTTCCAGTGATTTAATTTTTCTGTTTGGTTGACACCTCTCTGCAGACTGGCAAACCTTAGAGAGTAAAAAACTGCCATGCAAAGTTTCTTAAGAACATAAGCCATTCGGAGTCGGCATTAAACTCGTAGGTCTAGTTCACAATCATTTGTGTTCAAAAATTTAATAACACGCACAACACAATTGATCAATAGAAGCTCGGTTAAAACCCTTTCTAAGGTTGAAATGGGCAATTTATTATAATTATTATTATTGTTTTTACCAACTTTTACTAAAAGCAAAGTTTTATTAAGATTTCATTATTATCTAAATGAGTGGTTGGTTGTTGTTATAAAAGAATAGCAAGTGACATTCCTCACAAAAAAAAAACAGGAAAATTATATTTATTCAAGATATCGATAGACATTTTGATATTTCACATGCTTGTGCGATGATTTGAATAAAAATTTTTGGAGACGAAAATTTCTTAATTGATCAACAAGGTCTTCGAAAAATTAAAATAACTACCGAAAACTCAGCCGAAAGCAAACGCGTTCACTTCAACACCAAAGATCTGAAGAAGATCGTCGGCAGAAACATTTGGAAAATTTTACGTCTGATTCTAAGGTTATATACAAGGACTTTTTCAGTTTCCGTTAGATTAGTTATCCCATTGCTATCCAGTATGGGTAACGCTCCCATCCGACCTATATTTCGCAGAACAGTCCTGTTTTTTCAAGCAAAGTCCTGCATGCTCTGTTAAGGGCTCAAAATCCTGCTTTTTATTATTTTCTCCTGTTTTTTTTTATTTTCTCCCATTTGCAATTTAGTCTACTTTGTTTATTGTTCATACTTTTTTAGTAGTAAGTCAAAAGTTTCCCTTGATTCACTTTTACCTTTTTTGTGACCCTGTTTCCAAAGTGTCTGTGCTTTTTTAAACCTGTCGAAATGGCGAGTGAAAGTGTGCGTTAAGCAATCAACTTAAAAAAACAAAATTCATTCCTGGAAAAAACAAATAGTGATAGTGAGTGTTCTGCTCAAAGTGCAAAGGAGTAAATGGAAAATCTGATTAATGTGCCATTTTAATAAGAATATTTTTTTTTATAGTTTTGTTATATTGTAATTAATTGAATATTTAAATAAGAAGAATGAATTCTATTTTTCTTTTAAAAAAATTACATATTAAATACAAATACCTAATATTAATTAATATATGAAGCTTATGCTGCAATTCCTTAACTCAATAATAAATTTGATAATATTATCAATGAAATTAGTTATTTTAATTATTTGAACGCACAAGCAATAATAATTTTTTACGTTAAATTGCGCCCTGCGAAAATGTCCTGTTTTTCTTTGCGAGACGTCTCGCAAATCCTGTAAAATCTTAAAAATTTTCTTCAATTTGTCCTGTTTTTGGCGAAAAAAGAGATGGGAGCATTAAGTATGGGTCATAACCCAGGAAATATCTCTATTTTAAGAAGCACAATACATCAAGCGCGTCAAAATGCCAGAAAAGAGCTCGCTTCTCTTACAAAAACCTCAGAGTTCGTTAGTAAAACACTGGGATAGTAAGATTTCTTTGAACACATCTGAACCAGGAAAGGTGTATCGTTTGGCAGTATTGAAATCTGGTGGTGATAAAGAGAAGCTGCTTGGCATACTGAAGCTTATAAAATCTTTTGGTAAAATTAAGCGAAGGCTATACCGATTGGCGAGGTTGGTAAAACACATTTTACTCTTCTTATCGCATAATTTACTATTTAACAATATATTGAAGGTCAAGAATGCGTATTGAATTTGAGAGTGGTCAATGATACTACTGAAAGAGGAGTTAAATTGTTTACGGACTATGAACAACTTATAATCAATAATAAATAGGAAGAAAAGCACTTTCTTTTGCAAGTAGTAGAAAAAAATCGAAATTGTATTCCAACACAATCCAAAAAAGTTTCTATCGTAAATGCATTAAAAAAACCAAATTAATTAGAAACATTGTTCAAAACAATAAATATACATTTTATAAATACAAAAAAAGTAAACAAAGTTTGATTTATTATATGGATTTTTATAGAAACAATTTTTAAAAACATTTTGATCAGTGAGCATCCTTTTCCAGTTGAAGTAGCGAATTAAGAATTTGTGAAAATATTATTCATAAAAAGAATAAATATATAGACCATGAGAAAGTTTATGGAGATTACTTTATTTTTTTCAATTCAACGGTGAACCACACACATGTGTACTGCGTAAGGACTAATAACTTTATCACTCCGTTTGCAAAGCACATAGAGAGGCGTAGAAAAAATAGAATGAGCATGTCCATCAGTCCGTCTGTCTGTGGACGTAATTACAGGCGTCAGTTTGAAGCTATTATTAATGCTACTCTTTAAAAAGCTACGTCTACCTCCGATACAAAGTAACTACCTCCGATACAAAGAAACTACCTCCGATACAAAGTAACTACCTCCAATACAACACGGCAAAAATTTCCTTTAATTAAACAAAAATTAATTAAATGACTTAAAATTTTGCACATAAGCTTTGATTCAATATCAACCCTGACTGTACATTTGAGTTAAGTTGAATAAAAAACGCAACTACCGTCCATACAAAGTATCACTATTAAAACCGTAATATTTCTTAATTAATTAATTTAATAACTTTTAATTTTGCATTTTAGCTTTTATTTTCCACTTGCACTCTGAGTATGAAATTATCTTGAAAAATCAAAAGGAAAGTAAGCCTACGTTCCATACAAAGTGACTCCATCACTAATTAGCAAATCCTTCAAAAATTCTACATAAATTAATCTAGTAGCTTAATTATTCTTTTTTATACTCATACGCTGTCTCTGTAAATTATAATATGATATATATTTTTATGAGATTATTTTTATATTCACGAAAAGTAACCAATTTTAGATTGATGGACAGAGATCAACAAGCTTTTTGTTAAAATCATTTTTTATCAAAATTTTATAAAACTAATGACACGATCACAAGAAATAACATCCAATCCTTCCGGGTGGCAATAACTAGTTGTCTATAATTTAAACAGTTATTTTGAGAAGTCAAAAATCTGAAAGTCTAAAAAAAAAATTCATATTAATTCGGTTTTTTTAAATCAGTGACAGCAAAAACTCCATGTTCCAACAAATTATAACTATTTTGCGATCTTGTGACTTATTTATTTTTCTTTTTTTTCAAATTAAAAGGTTTACCTTTTATTCACAATTAACTTAGTTGGAAAAAATTTCCTTTAAACGTTACTAATTAAAGCCTTTAAAAGATATACTTTGATGGCATTTAATTTTTTTTGTTAATAAAAGTGGCTTAACGTGTCATGCTAGGCTTTCACAACTCCCAGTAACTCATCAAGTGAATGTTCTATTTAAGCTATGCTCTTAAAAGGATGAATTTATGCACGTATCTTTCCAATTATAACACATCAAACATTATAAATTTTAATTTTTGTTTTTTTATTTACTGAAATAATAAATCATTTAAATAACCAAAATGAAACAAAAGCTATCGCAGATAAAACGTGACTGAAAAAATTATTTCGCTTCAATAAATAATCATGAATAACAGAAATAATAATCATAATAACGGCCTGAAACTCGAATGCGATTGGTTTTATTAATATTCCAATTAATTATGAATAATTAGTGCAAGCATTAAAGCCGTAGCTTCACAAGATTTATTACCGACGTACCGCATTAATACTGATACAGCTCGATTTGCAGAATAATTTTGTGTTTTGAGTTTTTAGTGTTTAAGATTTTGTGTGTATTTTATTGATTCATAGCCGAAAAAGGCACTCAAACTTAAAAGAACACTCTAGGAAAATTTAGTTGTTGAGCCTTCTCTTAAAAAACACTCATTCGCACACATTGAACTTTTAAATTTCCAACAGCTCAAATTTTTTATAGAATAAGTGTCGGAACATTTCTCTCCTTTCACAGTTAAAAACACACTTACTCGTTTGTTGAACTAACGCCACTGGCAGGATATTCAGGATATTGGTAAACTCATGCATTCCAAATTTCAGCACGCATTAAAAAAATATTGTATAAAAGAGAAAATATAGAGCCATAAAATAAAACATGACTAGAAGCAACAAATTTAATAGCAATTTGGATACGATATCAAGTGCTCAGACATACAAACATAAACAAAAACACCCAAATTTAGGTCAATTGGTGTGTGATGGGCTGAGGCCTAAATGCCTGCCAAGGGTCAGTTAGTGTTTGAAGTGTGGGGTAGTGTGAAGAAATTTTAGCAAATCCAAAAATCGATTTTAGTCTAAGTATATTATTAAGATATACATACAAGCATTCTACATATGTCTGCGTGGACTGTGCGCTTTGCCGCACACTTGAAAGTCTTGTGTCAAAACTTTTGAAGTTTCTTTTAAAGTTTTTGAAGTGTTGAGATACTTTTGAAGATTTCCGATAGTTTGGTTTTTGATCTCTGTTGGTTTGCCAGCACATTTATTTTTATGTTTATTATTATGTCAACTGGTCTTTGTTCATTTGGTTTTGCTTATATCCTGAGTTTTTTGTGTTACCACTTGAACGATTTGGATGCGGTTAACATTTTGCTCATGTACAGGCCAGATTCAATGCCTAAAAACATCCTCTGGGCACAGATATTTTGATAGAAATTATTAAAATTATGAAAATATGGTAAGCAATTTATTTTTATGTTAGTGACCCATTTGGTTTTTCTTTTCAAGCCTAAATATTATCACAAGCTATAATAAAAAAAGAATTTATCGGATAACACAAAATTTTATCGATTGTTTTTTGTATATTTATGAAATTTCTCAATCGAGTACTAGCTTAAAGCTAATTCTATAGACATAAAAGGGATGTCGAAAACTGGCTCTATGTTCAGTATCACAAAACCAATAGGCTTACCCTCTTTGACACAAGAAAATAATCGCCAGAGAATCACACACGTCCCGCTGTAAATTCGTTCATTTTCATAAAGTAGCAGCATTTTCATAATATATTAAAGTAAGTATTAAGACCTAACACCTAAGCGTCTTCTTTGTCTTAGTCACTGTGAAATGAATATCGTTATATTTATTAAATGTACATTAATTTGGATTTTATTTAAAAAATAAAAACTTTTTTCTTCCCATCTTTAATGCATTTGCGGCGTTGTGTTAGTTTGGTTCCGGTAAACGACACTCTTGAAGTAGTCCCATAAAAAAGCCACTTGGAGTTAGATCAGATGATCTTGCTGGCTGGGGTATGTCACCACGCCTAGATATAATCTGAAAGTTACTAACATCTTATCGGCATAATTTAATATTTCCTGATAGTCATTTTCGATTAATTTCTGGGTTATCTGTATTTTGTACGGATGAAACTTGAATTTGTTTTTAATTATTTTATGCAATGTTGATCTGGCGATCCCTAAGGCCTAAAAGCGCGCACTAAGCGACATGCGTGGATTTTGGATAGTTAAATCACGCTCACAACGGATGTTTTCTTCAGTTGATGCAAATGGAGCTGGGCCTTGGTGATGAGCAGTTTGACCTGATCCAGAAGCTCTCAATCTTTCTACCCTATATCGAATCAAGGTTTTTGATGGCACATTTCTTATTCGTGGAATATTGTAACGTTTACAGAACTTACGTTGCACCGTAATGAATGAAAAACTGTTCATTAAAATTGCTTCGATAACAAAAGAGCGATGCTCTCCGACCAACACTTCATCGTGACTAAATAATTCACAATGGTCTCGCTACTAACGCCTCCACCTGCGCATCTTTATCAGCCACTATTCAAAATTAATAACTGTTTGCAATAAGAAAATTGTCAACGGACACCCTGTATTTGTCCCAATCCTTGTCCCAATCTTTATCCAAATATTTGCCCACACCCTTGTTGCAGTTTTTGTTTAAATCTTTTTCCTAAGTCAAAACTCTTGTCATAATTCTTGTCCTAGTGGTTGTCCTTAAATTTCCTCGTACTTGTTCTAATCCTTTCCAAGTCCTTGTCATAATCCTCGTCTTGTATCTTTCGTCATACTTGTCCAAATTCTTGTCTACATCCTTGTCTGAAACCTTTTGTAAATTGTTCTACTAATCCTTGTCCTAATCCTTGTCAAACTCCGTGTTTAACCCTTGTCCATATCCGTGTATAAATTCTTGCAATAATTCTTGTCCAAATTCTTGTTCTAATCCTAAAACATATCCATATCCTTGTCCTAACCCTTTCATTAATCCTTTTTTGATCTCTAATTTTTAAATCTGTGCCTATCACCAACCTTTGGCAATGATGGTGCATTTACGTTACATTTAGATGCTGTTTTCGTGGCCTGGTGACGTCATAATTTTTTATTAAGCCTAAGAACCAACTTTTAAAGCCGCACCATAAAATTTACCTAATTCATATAGTCACCTTGATATATGTAACTCAATGCAACGCTTTTGTATTTTTGCTTCATTGAGTGGCTACTAGGGGTTGCAATCCCGAGATACCAGAGTTTTTCCGGTCCCGACAGTCCCGGGACTTAAAAGCCTGGGATTTTCGGGATCCCGGGATTTTGTTAAATTTTCAACAAAAATGTATACAAAAATGTATTTAAATAAAACTATAAAAATTTTAAAATCAATATATATAAAAATATAGTTTAGGGAGAGTTACCAAAAAAAATCCTCTTCATCTTCTAATAATTCATTTATTATCATCACTACTGCCAAAATGCTATACATGTTGTGCATTCATAATTTTTTAGCTTAATAAGGTTTACCAACATGTAGGATCGCTTAGCCGCAAAGCTTAATTTGTAATTATTTAGTCATTACACCAGACAAGGCGTCTGGTGTTTGTTTAAAATTAAGTTTTTTTTTGTAACGTATTATTTTATTTAATATAATGAAATAGTTCCTTTTTGTATAATGATTTTTAAAATGTTTTTAAAATTGTCAAAAGATATTCTATTTTTTGTGGTGTTATTTTAAAGACAGTACTCGACTTGTTTCTTTTTGGATAAGTGTATTTAACCAACTTTTTTAATTTATACAATTTTTTGCACTAGTAGCTCAGGCTAAATGAACTTTGTTTTTTATGCAAATAAAAAATTTATTTAATTTTTCTCCTCCGATGTTTCACTGGCTATTGTGATATTGTGGTAAGAATATAAAAACAATAAATACAATTGATTTTTTATATGAACAAAATAATTAAACAGAAGAACTGAAAAATTTAAATTTTATATTAAAAACTGAAGTGCCTGTTGATTTTTAACAAAAAATAGACTTTAACAATTAAACATTAAATAACTACAATTTCACAATTCTATTCACTATTCTTTTCACTGTTCTTCTTTAACATTTTTTTTTTTTAATTTTGTGTTTGATTTGTCTTTTATGTAAAATAAACAAATTTATTGCGTTTCATTGCTATTAAAATTTGTGGATCACTATTTTTTCTGGTTGCTTCAATAACTTTTAGTTTAAAATTGATTTCAGATTTTTACATGTGTTTTATTGTAAAAAAACGAGATCTTTTAATTATTAAAATTATTTAAAATATTTTTCAGTACAGTTGCATTCCTAGGACTAATCCCGGGATCCCGGAATTGAAATTGTCAATTCCGAAAATATCAGGTTCGCCAAGAAAACCTTTACATTGCAGAAATTACCTTTAATGTCTTATATAATTTAATATTATGTCGAATATAGTTCCTACTGTACTCAGCAAGTAATAATTTCGTGTAAAGCTATTATATTTTTGTTGCATAAGCTGTTACCTCCACGACCTGATGACGCTAAAAGTTTTTTTTTGCCGTTCCTCACTTTTATTTCATAACAAAGGGATGGATAGTCGAGTAGTCGAAAAGTCGACTTTTCATACAATTTTTTGACTTAAAGCATAAGCTACTACCTTCACGACCTGATGACGCTAAAGGTTTTTTTTTTGCCGTACCTCACTTTTATTTCATAACATAGGGATGGATAGTCGAGTAGTCGAAAAGTCGACTAGTGCATGATTTCAGTTCTTAGTCGAAAATCGATTTTTTATAGATTTTTTTCGGTTTTTGTGAATATTTTTTTATTCATAATTAATATTCAAAAACGATTACTATGCAAGACCAACACTGGTGCGTTCAGTTCGCCAACAACGCAGCCAACTGTGAGAAAACAATATAATGTTAATTGCTAATTTGTGCCAGCGCTGCCCAAAGTACTGCAATTGTAGTATTTTACTCCTATTGGACAGTGCGTACAACTATACTCCCCAAATATGAATAATAGTACTACAATTATCAGCAACCTTCTAAGCTGCATGTTGCAATTTTTATAGACATTCATCTATTTTCCAGGGTATCAGGGTATGAAATATGTATATGAAAACTTAAGCAATTGCTTTCATGGACTTTGCAATACTTTTTAAGAATTTGTAATCTAAAATCTCTACACTGGAGCCGCTATTTGTTGTATTTCAACTACTTATACGAAAATCATTATTATGGTTTAATATTAAAAAGTATGGTGAACCAAAAACAAATATTTAAAATTTTTAAATGAATTATGAATTGGTGAAATAACAATTATAATAATAATCCGTAATATCAAACACGCAAACAACAATTGCTGAGCCTGATATTGTGTGCATTTATGATGAATATACCAATGACGACATTTGGGACTTTTTTGGCCGATCCGTTGATGGAACAGAAGTTGATGGAATTTCTATTCAACTACTAATTCTTATAGTTTCAACGTCCGTACCTTGCAAATGCTTGCTCTCGCTTGCAGGTATTATAACCAACTAATTGCGCAAACGCCTTTGTCATAACATGTCAATATGTTTGTCTTTCTGCGCTCAGTTGGTGAGGACATCTGGTTTAACAAAAATAATATCGTAACAATAATTAAATTATTTAATAAGCGTAATACAAGTGAAATCAATTTCAATTCACTTTTATTTTTTACAGAAGTGTTCCTTAAAGTTTAGTCAAAAAGGATTTATTTAGGTTTATATTTGTTTTCTTTTAATTTGTTTTTATCTTTTTTTAATTAATAAACTCTAATAAAACAAGGATTACAATCGATGCTAAAAACGTTTTATTAAAAAAAATATGTTTATTTTAAAATATGCATTGAATTGCGGTTACGTGCTAACTTAATGTATAAAAATGATTTAACAGATAATGGGAAACAGTCGAAAAACCGATTTAAATCGATTATTGAGGCAAAAAAATTGACTTCGAAAAACTTGTTCATTGAAAAATTAAAAAAAAATAAAAAGTCAAAAATTGATTTTCATATTCGACTTTCCATCCTTATCGTAACAGCTACATAGCGTATATACTCAACGAATAATAATTCCTTGACGCCGTGACGAGCTTGACGCACCTTCGATCAAGAATCAGTTCTCTCCGTGGCATCATGACGTCATAAATTTTTCGTCTATTTTAGTGAGGACGTCACGGAGGCAGCTTTTGCGGACATATAATAATTTGCACTCTAGCGAAACATAATTCCATGCAAAAATTTTTCACTTTTGTTTCATAAGCATCTCCTTCCCTGTCCTTATGACATCATATTTTTATTTTTGCTATGAGGTCAAAGAGTCAACCTTTACAGTCTTTAAGATTTTTATTTTATTTTTTATTTCTTGTACTTAGCAAATTATAATTGCATGCATGCAACGTCGTGACATTTCCATCTTTAATTTTTTTAAACCTTTTTTGTACTTTTTGGACTTCTCGAACCAATAATTTTGTGAAGTTATATTTTTGCTGTCTTAATAGGTCTGTTTCCGTACTCAATTCAAGTAACTTCAAGTTTCATGATAGCATGTTTACTAATTTTTGAAGCTTGAGAGAGAATAATTTTCAAGCAAAATGTCGCTTTCTATCCTATTACAATTACTTGAAGTTAGTTTGGAAACAGACCTAATATTTTCTTCAACAGCTCCGCTTGAGTTTTCAGAAATGTGTGAAATTCAATTGAATTGAACTAGGTCTTGGTGAAGAGACCAAAATAAAGTTCGCTAAACAAATTTTATGTAAGGTCCATATGCCTAAACATGTTTTTTCTATATCTATGTTGATATATATTATAATTGCTAGCTATTATAAGCTTATTACTTATAGCTTATAATATCTTAAAATAACTTATATTCTGACCTTACTCTCATAACTAATAGTACTAAATAAAAACAATATAATTACGCAAACAAAAGTAAAAAATGATTTCGTATCGAAAAGAGTTTAAATTATTAAAAAGTGTAAAAAAATATTTTCAAATAAATCTTAATTGAATAAAACTTCAAGAAGCTACACTTTCTTTCACATGAACTTGAATGAGATTTATTTCAAGTGCATTTTAATGCAAGTTTTAGAATCTCAACTTTAAATCTGTTTCACAGGATCAAGTTTTCATATCTATCATAAATAAGCACTTTTATTGTCCAAAACAATTTTGCACTTGGCACAAAAGCTAACCAGCACACTTCTGAAAGAGTCATGTGTTTGTATTTTGTTTGCTTCACCTGTGCCCTTCCACCTCAATGTGCACAACCCACCCAAACAAAGGACACAATTTGTGGACGCTTATTAAAGTCGCTCTAAATTAGCATCAAAACAACGTTTTATGAATAAACATGAATAGAGTCACAAACACACACATGTGTTCGTTCACTGGCATTAAACACATGTGCCAGTTTGTGTGAGTCTACGGATGGGTGAGTGTCTGTTGGTGACTCACTTATTTTGCAATAAACTATATGAAATGAATTGGAGACCATATGTAATGTGTTTTTAGCAAGCAAGGTGTAAGGAGAGGTTTGATGAGACGAGCTCAGGTGGGCGGTTAGGTGTTTTTGTTTTCTTTTAGTGTCAAGTAGGGCCCAAAAGGGGAAGGACAACAACAACTTTTGTACTCTATTCATTCTTAAAAAATTAAAAATAAAACTTCATTTATAAAATATGCCCCATACTTGTTGCTACAATTTTTCCACTCTTAGAACTCTTGTCATATGTATTTTTAACTTTCTAAGCTGGAGCTTACAACCATAAGTCGGTTTTGGTCTCATATAAGGATGCACTTATTTTTGTATTTCCATCAGACATGTAGACATTAATTTTTGAGTTGCCCACCGGGTAAGGAATCGAATATTTTCTAGCGGGACGGTCTTGAATATGAAGGTGTCAGCATATAGGTAACTTTTAGAATGTTTCCATCGCATCGTTACTCACCATTGACGCAGATTGCACCGTAGATCTTGCAAAAGTCATTTCTCTTGTAAGCTGAAACAATTTTTTGATCAGAATTACTCAGCCTCCAGGTTTAGTTTGTATACCGAGGAAAAGAGTTTACTTGCAATGGGAAATAAGTCTGCTTGACTTAAAAATATTTGGAGTGAAAATTTTTCTAAGGATACAGTTCAAAAATTATCAGGAAACCCTTATTTTACTAAGGTACTGACTTAAAAAGTGACACAATTTTTGGTATTCATCCTGATCAGGTAATAACCCAATAAAATTTTGTTAAGGACTCTTTAATCAAGAATAATCTCAGGAAAACCTGCTATCCACCTGATCAGAAATTAATAAGTCTTCTTTAAAGGCTATCCCTTTTGTATTCGGAATATGTCCGTACTTAAATAAAGTTTTCATTAACTGATCTCCGCTCGGGATGTCAAATCAATTTTAGTTTCCTTAAATCAAGCGTTTAAAAATAGGAAACATATTACTATTAGCATTTTTTAATTATTAATTACTACTAGAGATCGCCAGTCGTCCAAATTCAACCTTTTCGCTGATTCGATACAAAATTAATGCAAAAGATCAAATGTTTTTCATAAAAATTTGGCATCACTTTTATTTTCCTAATGAATCAGCCACCAGTTTTTTCACTTTAAAAAGAGCACAATGTGAGAGAAAAACTGAAAATATATGTGAATAAAGCATGTTAGAACTAGTAAAGGTATATGCATTTCAGACTGCTCTCTTTTTCTCATAGCCAGAATTGTCAAACTCAAACATGTTGCTATTCTTGCCTATTTTCGCTTTCTTCTTGCTTTCTCATCGTTTTCAGATTTTGTATGAGCTGTCAACTTCGTTTTGACAGTTGCTGCAGTCTCCCTCTCCGAAATGCATATACTTTCTCTAATTCTGCCATGGAATAAAGTCGTTTTTTCTTCTTTCAACGCTCATATAAGAACGTTAGCGAACTTATTACACAATGTAAAGAGAGAAAATCTAACGAAACAATGCCGAGCATTTTTTCTCTCCTATATGTGCGGATCTTCTATGTCTATATAAATCAACAATGCTTGAAATACATCATGCATCATTTCACCTGTTTAACCCTTTCAGTAGATTTGTCCAATATATTGGTCACGTCAGAAAGCCATTTTTATTTTTATTTTGCAACGCTTTTTTGAAATCAATTCCATTGCTTCTATAAAAAAAAGATGAAGCAACATGATAAAAATAAATTTAGAGAGATAATTGACGTTAAAGTCAGTTGGAGTTTCGATTTTGTGCCAAAGAAAAGCAAATAAATTTTTTTTTTTTTGCCTGTTTTATAAGAAAAAATTAACCGGACAAAAATAAAATTTATGTTTTTTATCTCTTTATGGCTTTAATGATATTAATATTAAGAGGGCTAAAAAAAAATATCTAAAGGGTTGAACAACCTACAAGGGATTGAAAAAAAAAACAGATTTTGTGCCGAACAGAAGCAAAACAATATTTTCTTTGCATGCAAAACGTAAGTAGCGCAGGTGAAAATAAAAAATATGTTTTTTTCCATCTTTTTAGGACCTAAATGATAAGAATTTTCTCCAATCAATTCTTCCTCTAATAATCTATCCTTTTCCTTTCAGGTCAAAGACCAAATTTTGTTCTTTGATCTTTGTTAAAAAAAAAACTGCAAAACAGATTTATATAAAATTTTAAGGGAAACTGAAGCCATATCTTGAGAGTGTTTCCGTAAAGTTTGGTGTCGATTGGACAAGGAGACGTGGTACCTCCCATATAAGCCAAATTTTCGGTATCAAATAGCTTTGGAGTTTTAGGTCGCACAGCCTAGGAATTCAGTATTCGAACTAAATTTACACATGCAGGCTCACTGATTACATTTTATGGAAGTTTGGAAATGGGGGCGTGGCGGCAATGCACCGAGTTTTAGCTTGTTAAATCATAAGAATTGTAGGATTTCTTAGAATAATGACTTTATCATAAGACATCTTTGCGCAAAAATGAGAATTTTAATATCGTTCTGAAAATAAAAGTTTTGAATTTCGATGCAAACATTTCCGCTGTTTTTAAATTTTTTTGTATAAAAGTACAATAATAGTCATTAGCAAAAATAATTTTAACTACACGCTTAAAAATCATGTACACAGAGAAAACAACATTTTCAAAAGTGGCAGAAACGAGCTACTTTTAGAAACTTTTAACCCAGATTTTGCTTTTCTAACGTTTATTTTAATTTTAATAACGAACATTTTTAAATGAAATAGTAAAACGTTTATTTTCATTTTAAAAACGAACATTTTAAAATGAAATAGTAAAACGTTTACTTTTATTTTAAAAACTTACATTTTAAAATGAGATTCTAAAATGTTCGTTTGGTTTTTAACAATGGATATTTTAAAATGCTGTAGTAAAACGTTTATTTTCATTTTAAAAATGAAAATTTTTAAACGAGATTCTAAAATGTTCGTTTGATTTTTAATAATGAATATTCTCAAATGTAAAATGTTTATTTTCATTTTAAAAACGAAAATTTTAAAATTAGATTCTAAAATGTTCGTTCGATTTGTAACAATAAACATTTTAAAATGCAACGGTACAACAATTGCTTATATTTTAAAAACGAAAATGTTCACTTTTCCCATTAATTCAAAAAATTTGCAGAAATTCGCATTTCCTCTATTAATTAAAAAAAGCTTTATTGGTTTTAAAAATTACAGTTTTATTTTAGTTATTTTATCATCAGCTATGTTCATCTCGTTAAAGTTTTTTAGATAATTATACTGTATCCCAGCGTCTATAAAAAAATAGAATTTTGTCAGATATTATTAATTTTATTTAAAATATTTACCTTTTGGTTGTGGCAGCAAACGCTCCAACTTAAACTCTTTCATTACTTTCTTGCAGACAAACTGCAGAGTGATGAAATCGAGAATGAAAAATATTTTATTTTCTGAACAAATATCAAATACATAATGAAACATATATCAATGAAACATATATAACAAACAATTCGTGATTAACTAGTGTTCGTAAAACGTTCGTAGTTGTTTTAAAAACGTTTCCTTTCACTTCTCTATTTAAAAATGTGCGTTTTCACTTTTGTATGGCGTAAAATGTTTTTAAAAATATTCATTTTATCCTAATTTATCATAGTAAAATATTCGTGGTTGTTTTAAAAACTTTTCATTTTACTTTTCCATTTAAAAATGTGCGTTTTCATTTTTGTATGGCGTAAAATGTTTTTAAAAATATTAATTTTATCCTAATTTATCATAGTAAAATATTCGTGGTTGTTTTAAAAACGTTTCGTTTTACTTTTCCATTTAAAAATGTGTGTTTTCATTTTTGTATGGCGTAAAATATTTTTAAAAATATTAATTTTACTAAACGTTTTTAAAATGTGCGTTTTTGATTTTTTGTTTTCTCAGTCTACTAAATTTTAAACTTTTTTGGATTACATGAAGAACAACACAAAAAAATATTACTTTTAAATCAGCAAAAAGTTTAAAATTTTGATAATACATGTAGCAAAAAAAACAACCATATAAACACATTAACTGAAAATTGAATTTGGCAGTGACCATTTTCTGATTTGAACCCTCGTACTCTGACGGTCCGAAAATTTTTTTTTAATTTAGATTTTTTATATAAATTTTTCTATTCATTTAAAATTTTTTTGAAAACTTTTTAACAGTTTCTTCATACAGAACCTTAATGTCTTATTCACTTATTTTACTCACTTTTTAATAAAGTTTCGCTTCATTTGAATCATTACGAGTGCAAGAAAGCTTTCGGGAACGTGAGCTCGACACCCAGCTCGGACAGCTTATTTTTTTAAATTTTGATTTTTTTTTTTATAAAATCTTCTGTTCTTTTAAAAATTTTTTTAAAACCTGTTTTAACAATTTTTTATGCAAAACTTTAATGCGAATTTGTAGTCGAAAAGTAGACTAAACCATATACTTTTTAGATTTAAATAAATTAAACTAAAGAAGGAAGCGAAAAATAGTAATTTTTTGATTAAGAATGTCTTTAATCCAAAGATTGGATTCAAAATTAATCCAAAATTTTTAACCGTGTACCTTTTCTCAAAAGAGGTCCAAGTATTGACGTTTGACTCAAAAAAGTATTCAAAAGTTGTTTTTGTTGCAAAATTAAAAACTATTACAAATTGAATAACATTTATTACAAAAACTGTTTATATGAAAAAATTATTAAACTGTTTTTGTCATCAAAATAATAAGGTTTTTCAAACCCTATGATTTTTTTGAGACATTTTTTCCCAAAATATGGTTTTTGTATTTCTTACAAAATAGTTAAGTCTCATATATAATTTATGTGAAAATATGACACCAATATGAAATATTTACTCATAAATAACGTCTTCAAAAGAGAGATGCATTTGTGTTCTTCTACGAGTAGTAAGCATTATTCTTGTGATAGAGATATTGTATTTTGTGCGAAACGTGATATTTCAGGTTAAGTACAGGTCTTCTTAAAAGTAGCTCAGTTGCAAGCAGTATAAATACCAAGTATTCAAAATTGTTCGTAAAAACCGTTCTTGTCTTTGATAGAACAAAATGTAAAGTTTTTAACATAAAGAAGCATTTTTTTCAAACAATCAAATCACTTGCAAAACTAGGCAAAATTTTATATAACTATTTTTGACTGGATTTATTTCTGCATTATTCCAAAACCATTTTTTTGCTCAGATAAAATATTCAATTGCATAAATATCCGCTCTCTAACACTTTTCTAGAATTTCGTACCACTACGTATTTTGCAATTTTTACTTTCTCAAATTTTTTTAACATGAGAAATTCACCAAAAATACATTTGCCACGACACACTTAATAACAACATATGATTACATACTTAATAGCATATCTAATATCATAATATATGCTTCTACTATACTTTGACTTAGCTCTGACGAAAATAAGTTGTGTCTTTTAAGAGCTCACGTAATTTTCGAAGATATCAATATAAATGATATAAAAGCTCTAGTATCGCGAGGCAGAAAAATTTATGTTATTTAAATCTTCAAAATAAAATTTCATCAAAATCATATTAATCATACCCAAATTGGCAAAACTAAACAGCGCACAAAGAAAAAATTTCCACAACTTTAACAAAAAAAAATTTAAATATCACGTGCTGCATTCTCTGTAGCCTGATTCATCGACGATATTGTGGAGACAGCAAGGCAAAAGTAATCTGTAAACAATTCTAAAATATGTCATCAGAACTTGTTAAGACTTCAACAAACTTATTTTATTTTTTCTTTGCTGTTCATACTGCTCCTAGCCTAACCTAGTTTTACTTCCTGCCACCACAAGGCACTCAAAAGATACTTAAAATTTCCCCAATGCAACATAAAATCTTCGGAAATTGCAAAATCGAGGACAGCCAGAGCAGCGTCTTGGTATCGAGAATTGAACTTTCGATTGGTTTTATTTTAGCTTTGACTGTCTGTGACATTAGCAAAGATATCATCAGTGGTTTATTATTGGTTTTTTTTTAAATTTGGACTTATTTGCGTTGCTTTTAGGTAGAACGTGATGAGATTTAATGCAAGGAAGCTTGTTTACCGCAGCAGAAAATAGATAATTATGGGAAGACGAAGTTTAGGAAATAGGGATTTTTTATATCTACGAGTAGAATGTTAATGTCAATTTATAGCAAATTTGCAAGACGTGAATTTGTGACATTTAAGAAATTATGAAAACTAAAGATCTTTTGATGGATATGTTTGGCAGGTGGAGATGTTGTTCAATCAATCAAGTTCAATCTTATTTATATTTGGTTCAAATTCTTGAACAAAAGAACAGAAAGTGATTTAGAATAGTGCGGATACTTCCTGCAACTTGTCTTTGACACAACTTGGATTAAAAAAACGAAAAAAATGTGCCATTTTAAGTCGTTCACTTATATGAAAATTTTTCTTATCAAATGTGTTACGCTAATGAATCGCAGTAATATGAAGAAAATGTAGAACTTTGCATTTGGCAGCACTTGAACTCTTATTGGAACTTCTTTTTATACCCATTCTCTCACTCACTCACTCACTCGGCTTCAAACAGCCTCACATAAATGCACACATTTAACAAATGACACCATTTTCAGGTACTTGTAACTTTTATGCGTTTCCTTCTCGCCACGGGTGGCTTGTTTTGCGAGTTGCATGCAGTTTTAGATGAAGTCTTGCCTGCGTCTTTCAGGTTGCCATGCCATGTTATGCTACATAAGTGCAAGGGTGTCCGCAGGATTTGTTCTAGGGGGCTCAAAAAAATAAAGGACTCTGGAATGCACATAAGGAAAATAAAAATACAACCTATACAGTGGTGGCCATACAATTAGAAACGATGACTTCAATCTTATATTTCTTTTCACAACTTTTTTGTAATGAGTCTCTCTTCATTGCAGGTCCCGTTATATACTCACTCCAGTGTAATATGTTGTTAGATGTGTAAATATCAGCAAATACTTTAGACAATTTCTCACAATCGCAAAAACAGTAGCAACACGTGTTTATGAGGGTGGACACATAATAAGAAACGCGTACCTTAATTTTGGAAATTTTTTATATTTTCAACGTAAGTTGTTGTTTTTTTATTTCTTTAATTTAGGGTTAACTAATTTTTATTATAATATAGTGTAAATATGGGTAAAAACAAGTCGCGCACGTCAGAACTTCGTAAATTAATTGTGCGCTGCTATCAAGACGAAAAACAATCAATGTCAGCCATAGCAAAAAGATTTTGCTGTTCTAAAAAAATGGTTTTTGGAGCAATAAGGCAATTTAAGAAGACTGGAAGTTTTGAGAACCCAAAAAGAATTCAAATGCCAAGAAAAATCACTCCATATGATGATAGAATTATTTGTAGAACCAGTAAAGCCAACCCATTTTTGACCTCAACTGAAATTAATGCCATTGTAATGCCTCAAATATCGCAGAATATTTCATGTAGAACCATAAGGCGTCGATTACAAGAAGCTGATTACAAGATTTCTACATGGATGCATTACACGGAAAAAACCGCACGTCTCAAAAAAAAATATGACGAAGCGTTTACAATTTGCCAAAGAGCACCTGTAAAAACCTCTTACATTTTGGAAAAAGATCCTCTGGAGTGACGAATCGAAGTTTAATTTATTTGGATCAGACGGTAAATCTTATGTAAGACGGCCAGTGAACAAATCTTTGGATCCCAGATACACTATCAAGACTATCAAACACGGTGGAGGAAATGTGATGGTATGGGGTGCATTCAGTTGGTTTGGCGTTGGCCCGATACATCGCATAGATGGACGAATGGACCAACACCAATATAAAAATATACTGGAAACTGTAATGGAACCATTTTCGTTTGAAAATATGCCAGTTACGTATATTTTCCAGCAGGATAACGATCCTAAGCATACTTCCCGAGTTGTGAAGCAATGGTTTATGGATACGAATACTAATGTTTTGTCGTGGCCACCGCAAAGTCCAGATTTAAACCCAATTGAAAATTTATGGACAGATGTCGAAAGAGGTTTAAAAACAAAAATACCCAAAAATAATGACGAACATTTTCGAAATATAAAAGAAGTTTGGGAATCGATACCATCCTCCAGATGCCGAAGTTTGGTTAAGAGTTTGCCAAGGAGATTGACAGAAGTTATAAAAAATAAGGGTTATCCTACGAAGTACTAAGTTGTTTTTCCATTATTTTATAATACATTTTTAAAAAAGATAGAATTAAATATTACTTTTGTTATCGTTTCTAATTCCATGACCAATGCGTTTTTTGAGTTCAATAAGAAAATCTAGTTTGCACCTTTCACAAATATTCCTACATTTCGAAATATATCTAGGATATACAGTAATAAATGAGCCTTATAACATATGATATCTATTTTCTTAATTTTCGTTGTAAGGAAGTAGTGATGATATAAAATTAAAATGCTAAGTGGGTGTTTCTAATTGTATGGCCACCACTGTATAATTCTATTTTCTGATATTTTTGGCACTAATTTTGTTAGCATGATACGCCGGTTGACACACGCTTGTACACATAAGAAAATTATACATATTTCAAAGACGGGATAAAAATCTTGCTCGTATCATGCCCGAAACATTTTCAAATTTAATATTTTTTTCATGTACAATAATTTCAAAATTTTTTTTCTCAACAAATATTCTTAGTAATTTAGTAAATTAAATAATGTAAGGTCTCCATTATCTTTAAATAAAATCGCATTAATTACTATTCAGCCCCAAAGTTTTCCTCTTTTCAAATAAAAATACAAAAATTTCGCAATATTTTTGTTTTTAAATGAATAAAACCATTAAGACCATGAATAGACCATTTTCCAGTTTTGGAGGCATTTAACTCATAAGCCAATTGCGAGCGGCCTGACATTTATCAGATTTGGATTTAGGAGGTAAAAATCCATATATTCCGCAAAAATTAAGAATAAGCGTTGTCGCTATTCTTGAAATATTGCCCGCATGGACATGAACTGACTTATTTCTTTTTTCAACATGCATCAGTTTTAGCAGCATGCAAGTTACTAAAATTGTGTTTGAAAGCATACCTTTTATATAAATTATTTACAAAATGTATTTTTTTTAATTCAAAATGTATGAATTAATGTATAAAGAGGTACAAGCTTAGATGGGTTTTGGGATCCATTAATTTTCTAAAAATATTGCAGAACCTCCCCGCAAGGCTTGATTCTGAATCCTGGATATAATACAGGCACGTGACGTGAACAAATCCAGAAAATTCTCCAGAAATAGGTGGACGCCTGTAAAAAGACGTGAATTTGAAGAAGTATAAAATAAATGCTCCAAATCGAGTTTCCTATTTAAATTTTAGTCATAAAAAAACTTTTGATTATAAGATATTCTAATGTAAAAGCGTTTTCTTAACAAGAATTTGCCATCAGATTTCTTTAAAAATTAGTGCTTGATCTAAAATTAGCCTATTTTATTCAGAATTTCCTCATTTTTCCGCTTTTGAATTAGAAGCTTTGCCCTCGCCTAGATCGCAGCAATTTTCTAAAATTTAAATGCTGCAAGATTGTTGTTTACGAAAAATTAAAAAATTATCCAAATCTTTTTTACAGAAAAATGAAAATTTATGACGACTTTTGGGAAAACATTTTGTTTTTTAAATTCATTTTACTTTGATTTCTTCTTGTGTTTAATTACTTGAAAGCATAAATTTGCTTATCGTCCAAGTTCATATGCAATAATGGCTTAAATGCCCCTTACCATCTGTTGCTCCGAGGAATGATCTTCGACTAATAGCGATATCATTTCTTATCATTCCTAAATTTCTGGTACGAATAACTTCGTAATTTCTGACATTACATTCGTAGTATATACTAATGGCTTCGTATTTAGTATTAGTTGAGTATATAAAAATTTACAACCGAAATCTTTCAGCCTGGTTTGTTGAACAATTACCAAATATAAGGAAATGTATGATTGCAAGGTGGCCGTAATCTACTGAAAGAGTACGAGGCCCGTAAGCTAAAAACCGTGGTTTAAACCCAAGCTCAGATAGAATGTTTTTTTTCGTTATTAGTAAATATATATCGTACGAATACATTTGATTTGTACAAATAAAATATGTACCAAACTATGTCTAATTTATGAATCCTAATCGTGACTAAAAACTACGAAAAAAATTCGTAGAATAGACGCAATTATTAGTAATACACAAAATTTTTTGGGTGTAAGAATACGTATTGAAAAGTGCCTGTGAAACAAGGGTAAGTGAAATAGTATCGTAACTTATCACTGCGACGGGTACAACATACTATTTAAAAATGCATGCATAGTTTAGCTCAGCTTTATTTATAAATAAACCTTAAATGTACTATTTTTGAGTTCTCTTTAAAATATATTTACATAAATGTATTCCGAAAATATCGTCATATAAAATCAAAAAACCATAAGTTACAATAAATTGAAAGTCGACTTTTAGATTAATTATTGATGTACCTTATCAATATACATGTTCCTGCTAAATTTTACACTCCTGCAACTAAAAACGACGTTTTTACTAAAAAAGCTATAAAATCCCTAAGTTTGAGCGCAACTACACTCAAAAATTTGTGTGTGTAAGTATAACTAATGACTGCATTCGTTTTACGAGTTTTATTCGTTGTTTTCAGTCACGAATAGGATTCGTAGAATAGACGTATATTACGAATATTTTATTCGTAAAAACCAGCAAAAAAAAAAATTCTGTCTAAGCTGGGGTTTGAACCTCGGCTCTATAGCATACAGGCCAAGCACTCTGCCGGTAGGTTCCTTATGTTCTGTAGATCTTCTTAAAACAAGGCTAAACGATTTCGGTTTTCAATTTTTTAAACTCTACTAATAATTCATACATTCTACTAATAATTCGTACGGTCAGCATACAAATGAATTGTTTCTACTAATATTATTTTGCTTTCGTAAATAGAAAAAAAGCATTAGTAAATACTACGAATGTAATGAAAGAAATTACAAAGTTATTCGTGCGAAAAATTTACGAAATTATTTATATATACACAATCATTCGTACAATGCACTAATACGAATTGATTTATTTTTGTCTACGAATATCATAAGTATATAGAACAAATATATTCGTAGTACTACATCAGGCATTAGAAAGATTTTACGAATGAATTCGTAAAGATATCACAATAAAAATACTTTGTACATTGTACGCATATTTAAAGAATGTACGAATATTTTTTTTAATAATATCATTCGTAGAAATTTTACTAATAAATTTTTTGAGTGTACAATTACAATTTAGAAAGTTTTTTGACTCTCCCGAAAAAATTTTTAATTGTAGCTTACGGCTTTTTGATTTAAATGAAGATATTTAAACATTTTCACTGCCTAGGAGAGGAAAGTGGGCCCCTTTCCCCCTGCAGACGCTTATTCGTAAGTGTGAGTTTATGTTTTCCAATAAACCAAGAAACGGATATGATCCACATAAAGCGGAAGCTTTAGCGTTTCTATCCACAAATAAGAGACGTAAACGAGTTCATTACGGATGCTTCAACGTCAGCCAAGGGATATTTTTATGTTCTAAAACAAACTCGCGTTAATGCAAAAACATTCAATGGACATGTTATTATGAAATAAGTACAAACATAAAAATTTAAGACGTACATGTTACAAGACGGTTACTAGTAACTATATAATTCAAAGGATAACTCATGCAGACATACTTTTTCAAAAATACAAAAACAAAAAATTAATTTTATAGAGTTATCCTTATTATCATACAAAATATCCATTATTTACATTTATTTTTTAAAAATTATTTTTTCGCATATTGACCGAAACTGCGGCTATTGTAATATACGTTAGAATAGAGAAAAAAATATAATTAAAGGAGATACATCAATTTACGCATTTGTTGATTACAATTCAAAAATATGAAAGAAGATATTAATTGAAATTCAGTATTTTTAACAGATAGAAAGGTTTTAACAAATAAGAAAATAATACGAATATCATAAAAAAAAGCAAATCAAAACCAAAATATCAGACAGCACAGGAGCGTTGCGTTTTCAAGACAAACAAGGTCAAGTTAGAAACACTTTATGTGTCCTTACTTGATAAAAGCACTCAATAAAAGTTATCGGTGAAGTCGTCATAAACAAGGTCTCATAACCAATAAAACACCACTCCAGTTAATATGTATATAATATATATCGTTCTGTCTTCCTGAAGCCGGTGGGATCCTGGCTTGACAGGTGGCTGGCTTGACAGGGGCGGATGCAGGAAAATATTTTGGGGAGGTGGAGGTGGTGCTTAAAAATATTTATGTACGTTTTAAATGTACGCATAGTTTATTTATTAGATATGTTATCAGTAAATCAAATCACTGTGTTTTAGCATTTTTGCACGTAACGTTACGTACGATTTGTACGAAGAATTTTTAAAAATAAAGAATGAAAAAGACTTATTTTTAAAACGTTTTTTTTTATTTGCGTATTAAGTTGCAGTATATTAAGTAAAAACAATGACAACAATTGGCCCAAAGGATTTAAAGTTATAAGCAAAACTATGTGCTGGCGTTACATTATAAAAAACAGAAGGAATTTTTGACTTAGATTACAATATTTGTAAAACTCTCTGAATTGAGCAAGACTTTTTGTATACAACTTTTTTAAAAGGATTTTCAAATAATAAGTTTATTTTCCAAGTGATCAAATTTGAAATCTTCTCTGGTTTTTTTTTTACTAGACTTTTTGATCTGGCGTTACGTCACTTAAATGCCAATTGTAGTTCAATTGGGTAATTAAGTAATTAGGTAGTTAAGTAATTATGCAATTTAGTAATTAATAAACAAATTTAATATATTAGCCCTTCATTGCCTCAACCAGTTTTTCATTACCTTTAGCCAATGCCTACCATTTTTTTATTTTACGAAACATTTACGAGAAGAAAAACGTCATTTGTGAAACGGTGGAAACGATTTGATGGTAAATGAATTTATGTATTAATTGCTTTAATTGGTAAAATTAAAATGTTTCTCTTAGACAATATCATAAAATAAAATGTTTTTAATTAGTTAAATTTTTTTGGTAATGATAGACTTTTCTGTGGAAATGTCCAGATACGATTTTAATCTGTGTTGAGCAGGAATTATAAATTCAGTACAAAAGCATTGAATTCAGTACTTTTCGGTTTTCAAAAGTATCATGGTACCCCCGCGATGATTTCAGTACTTTTTAAAAATATTGTAATTTTTATAATATTTCTAGCCGAAATTTAGATATTTTGAAGTTTTAAGAATATTTTGGAATAAAATTACTTATTAGGTATTTTAAAATATGCACTTTCGAGATGGATATCGCGACAGAAAGGAGCACCTTTAGCATTATTTTACTTTAAGCAATTTTGAAGTAGATAGAAAAACTAAGAATAAAATTTATTGCTGAAGGATTAGTGATGTTTATTAAATGTTATTTGTGTTCCTTTCATTCGTTAAAGACAGTAAATGATGTATTTATAACACGTTAAACTTTCTTATTTTGGTAAATGGGTAGGAATTTTATTAAAATCGGTGCTTCAAAAAATTAAAAAATTAATGTACGTTTTTATATATATATGTAGTTCATAAGTTCTTAATTTTAATTCAGAAACTTACAACTTTTTTAAATCCGCTAAGTACCAAACTGAAAATTGGAATTATCTTTCTTGGTGTAGAGATGAAAATGAGCGTTCACTTGAAGAAATTGAAATCGGAAGGGTTGCGCTTAAAAATTTCTAGAGTGGCGTATGGAAAATAGATTTTGCACCCCGAAAGACGGAGTCCTTATCCTTTTTAAAGATCTCTATACCAAAAATAAAAGTATTTAAGTACATATACAAGGGTGGAATTGGCTGAGGTGATAGTAAATAGTTGAAAATTAAAATCACTATTGCTCTACGTTAGGTGATTATAAAATTGATAATCGCTTTTAGCTATCGATTTTACTTGACAGCGTTTTAGTGGTTTTAATATATTTTTAACGATTTAATTTTTTACTCAAAATAAAATAAGAGGCAAAAATAAAAAAAGCAAACAATAATTATGTGAAACAAATAACTTCAAGTGACTTCTGTGCATTCTATATGAACCTTTTCCAGTTTACATAATAAAGTGAAATATTTACTCCATTGTTTTTTTTTTAAAAAAAGGAATGCAGAAAATAATAATAATAAAAAATACGACTTCTAAGAAGACTTATAAAGTATAATTGTGCTGAAATAATATTTTATTTTCCAAAGAATCAAAAGTACTGAGAAGTATTTAAAATATTTCATGAAATTCTTTTAAAAGTGACACTCAAAAACCGACTGTCAACTATGACCTTGACCGATTTTACTCCGACTTCTTTTTAATTTTTCATTGTTTTAATAGTTTTGTTAAGCTGAATTGAGAATATTTAACTTTAAAAACATCGAATCGGTGTCTGAAACAATATAAAAAATTATATATTGATATTCATTCATAAAATCAAACTTTAAGGTAGCATAAAAATTTAAAATACCTTCTTTCTTGCTTATAGCGATACAAACTTTTTAATAACTTCATCGAAATCAATGTTCCTCTTTCAAATCAATGAACCTCTTCGCCTTTAATAGATAGCTTTGAGGCGTGTGTAAGTTTTACCTGCCCTATAGTAGACCGTAAATACTTTTTATTAATTTAAGTTTGGAAAAGCTTCTCTCGCATGAATCAACAAATCATTAAAAAATATTTTAAGCCAAGTTTAAGATTTGGCAACGACTCTTGGAATTTCCATTCAAAAATAAATTTTTGAAAATATTTTCAGAAGCAGCAAGCTCGACGGCAGGGTTTCTTCAAATACATTTTGGTTTACTATTTATATTGCATACTTTACGGACCACTTGCAAAAAACGATTACATAATTTCAGATACTATTTAGTTACATAAAAGCATTTATATAGCAAAACTTTATACTTTATGAAAAAATTGTAGCATCCATCCAATTATAACTCTATATAAAATATATCTACATTTTTAATTCATCTTTATGATGGCCTACACCCCCCACCAAACATTATACATACATTTTTAATTTGTCTTAGTTAATACGAACGCTGAGCAATGCTTTCAGGTATTTTTTGCACCTTTTAACGTCTGCAATGTAAAAGTGCATTCAATATGATAAGTTCAATCATAGGTATTGAAAAAACATAATATTTTGATATTAAATTATTCACTCATATTAAAAGAAAATTTATATTAATACAAAAAATTGTACATTATAATACAGGTTAATGTTGAAAAAAATTTGTCTCTCAATTTTGCACCCCATCTGTCTGTTCAACCGAGGCGGACTGCTCCCCTTGCTATGCTGCTGGGTGTGAATATTGAAAGGAACATCAAAAATTTTCTTTTATTATACTCTCATCTTTTCCACACCGCAAAATGATGGGATTTCAGTCTTTTTTTAGGATATTTGGCCTATTTGAGAACGTGAGGTATTTCGGGTATTTCGGTTGGTATTTTATTTGAAGGTACAATTCTTCCGGTTATTAATGGAAAATAATTCCATTCAAATGTCTGCCTCGGTTGGCCATGCAGTAGCCTACACGATCGGTCCAATTTTTAAGCACATTATCGATTGTGTGCAGCTGTATTTCACCAATGGCTTCACGACGAATATTGTCCTTTAAAGCGTCAACTGTCTCTGGCTTGTCGGCGTAACACTTATCTTTGAGGGCACCCCACAAATAATAGTCCAACGGTGTCAAATCGCAGCTCCGAGGTGGCCATCAGCGGGGATCGACATCAGCTCTGCGGCTGATAATGCGATCTTCAAAACCAGGGCGCAAAACATCGAGTGTAGGTAGCTTCGGCTGTGTGGCACGTAGCGCCGTCCTGTGGAAACCAAATGTTGCCAATATCCTCCTCTTCAATTTTTGTGAACAAAAATTCGTTCAACATGGCCCGATAACGATCGCCATTGACTGTAACGGCCACACCTTGCTCATTTTCGAAGAAAAATGGCCCAACTATGCCTCTGGACCAAAATCCGCACCAAACAGTGACTCGTTTTGGGTGCAGCGGCTTTTCAATGTATGCGTGCGAGTTTTCTGTGCCCCAAATGCGACAATTTTGCTTGTTTACATACCCGCCAAGATCAAAATGAGCTTCATCTGAAAAGATGATTTTTTGGCAAAATCGGCATCTTCTGTAAGTCGATCGCAGGCCCACTTCTCAGCGTTGTTCAAGCGTATACACAACCATATTCGTTCAGCGGAAGGATAAAACTAATTATCTGTCAAATCAGACATGAGCTAAGTGTGACCATTCACGAAATAAGCACTAGTTGAAAAAAAAAAAGTTAGATGACGGACCCTGTATAAGAAGTTTTTTAGACTATTTATTCTTAACATTGGATTATAAAAGAAAAACTTTAAAAAAATAAGAAAATCCTTAATGCTATAAATATTTTGGTGTGATTTTTCTAAGGATTTTCGTGTTCTTTTGGTGGGATAAAGAATGCTGAATTGGGATGCGACTACATACAAATCACATCACTGGTTGTTATGCTTGTTGGTTTGGATCTTGTCGTAATCACGAACGCAGCATCGTGTCGTTGGTTGAAACCAATCAATAAATCAGAATTTGTCTTCATTACTGTATAAAAAGAATTTCTATGTCTGCACTTACGATACTAATGAAACTTTGGATTTTTTTCTTTCATATTAAAGCTCACTGTGCGGTGCTTGGATATATTTGATCCGAAAAATGCGGTGTTTGTGTAATTTCAGGTTGCGGTTGTAAGTATGACATAAGCAGAACAGGAACAAAATTCAGTGCATTAGCAATAGAAACAGCTACCAAAGTTTGCAGCATAGGAGTGTGAATCAGAGAACTGCACATGCCTACTTGAAGTTCAAGCCTTCTCAAGTACTTGAATTTAAGTGTGTATCCAAACTTAAAAAAGTAAGCTTTAGCCAGCTTGCAAAAATTCCAAACAGATACAAGTCATATTCATGCTTGGTCGTTGGCTTGGCTTGTTGAGACTTACTTTGTCGGGCAGAAAGTTGAAAAGCCTGAAACGATCGGCAAAAGCTTGTAAACTCGCAAGTATCCAATTAATTGAATTTAAAGCAAGTATCCACAAAATGCAATGAGCTTGTGAAGAGAGAGCTTAAGCGTAATAGGACTTTAAAGGATTATGTGGACTTCGTGGTTGGAAGTTTTAGGGGTAGATGATTTCGAATCTGATGTAAAAATTTAAATTGTTTTTTTGCGAATTCTTGTAATTTTGAAATTCTAACAGCGGATTTGATTTCGAATATAATGTCACAGTTTTAAAATTTAACATGGGGGTTAGGGTTGCCACATTACTTTTTTATTTTTATGAATTCTGGGCTGGCGTGAAGTAAAGGGTAAAAATGGGTCGCTGAATCCGAATCCGTTGTCAGAACTTCAAAATAATAAAATTTTTAAATGATAGGGCTGCCACCAAATAATATGTATTTTTAAGAATTTTAAACAATATTTAACAAAGTTAGGGAGTCCCTGATTTCAAATCTGAAGTCAGAATTTTAAAATTCAATATGGTGATTAGGGCTGCCACTAATGCCAATTTTTTGCATTTTTATGAATTCGGGGCTGGCAAAAAAAATTATATACCAAAAATAGGTCGCTGAATCCGAATCCATTGTCAGAAGGTAAAAATTATAAAATTTTATAATAATAGGGTTGCCAGATAAAAAAAAAATGTATTTTCAAAAGTAGAAGCAATCCTTTTATTTCAAAATTTTATAATTTTAAAATTCTGACCACGGATTCGGATCTAGCTTCGATTTGAATTCTTGAGTTCTAGATTCAAGCTAGCTTGAATTTGTATTTTAAGCAAGTGCTTAAAATAGACTTCAAGTAGGCTTGTGTAGTTCTCTGGTGTGAATATTTGAAATATATTAAAAAAAAAATCAATGTTCTACTTTTTGGCACCTTTAGCCCACATAAACATCAGTACATCACATTTAAATGCAGATTCTCCGAGAATTTCTGGGGGACGGTTTTAACCCCCTAAACCCCCCTGAATCCGCGCCTGCACCACGGTACAGACGACACATGTATCACATTCGCCATGAATAGATACGACAATGGAAGATTCACAGGTTTAGGTGCTTTCAGATTAGTTAGATGTAGATACACTTGAATTGGTGTTCCATTTCAAGTTTAGGTCTCTTTGGATTAGTATTCTTTTTATATATATTACGCAAACGCAAATTTTGTCCGGCGTAAGGCTTTTTAAGTACAAGTCCAATCTTAATAAATTGAGTATGGTTTGGTAGGTTTAGACCTGTAGATGTGCAAACTGGACTTTTTATTTCTTAAAAATTTATATTTTTTAAGTTGTAGCGAGTTAAAGTTTGCATATAATTTTTATTGTTATATTGCTTTTTCTCTTCTTAATTTCAGCATATGCCTAAACATATGTGAGGTATTTTGCGCTACCTATCGGCTAATAGCTATGAAACTGTTATACTGACGAATAATCTTTTATAATTTCACAGCTAAAACTATGAATTGATATATTCAATATCAAAGTGGTACAGGAATGATTTCTTACAGTTGAAAAAAATTTCTAAACTATTGGTTGGAAAATTTTTTAATTTTTAAAAATTTACTCAAAAATTTAATAAGAAATTGGAAACTGGTAGGAAAAGTTTTTGTTCAAGAATTTTTCAACAGGAAATCAAGAAATATTCTTACTCCTGTATACATAAAATAAATTTGGGTATGAAATTAAATATGCTAACATTATATCGTCGTTCCACGTGCAATACCGCGCATATTGCAAAAAGGCCAAAAATAATTTCGTTTCAATTTTGATCAGTTGAAAATCTATTCATTAGCTTAAAATAAAATCTAGGAATGTTTGATTTTTGCGTTTTAGCCCCACATGGGCTTACTAGTTGTACATATTGTACATATTAATGTGTTTACAGATATGTGTTTGAGAGATATGTGTAATCAGAATCAATGACGGTACTGCAGGTAATTTAAAATTTTATGTTTGATTGAGTCCATGGATTCACTTAAGGCCTTAGTATCACATATAAAATAAAGTGGCTGGGTTCTAAACCATCTGGCAAATCCCAATAAAAGTCAGAAAATACGAAGTAAAACACCTATAATTTTATAATAAGTTGAGATTTTATTTATTTAGATGGCCTCAGATGCAAAACAAGTTATCAGACGAAACTTAGGCTAAAAAAATCGTATTGAATGAAAGTGTTCAATCATGATTTTCTTCACCTTCATACAAATCGGTGTTACAATGTTTGCATGTGATATACGAAAGCGTTCCCATATTGGCGCACTTCAAGTAAACAGATATGTGTTACATTCAGGAACCTAACGGTTATGATTTTTTTCCAAAAAGTCAACAAATAATCGTTATTTTTTGACCGAATTTATTTCGATCAAAAATAAATGTTTTAATTTGACTTTTATTTTTTTGATCAAAAATAACTGTTAAGACTTGACTTTTACTTTTTGATCAAAAATAACAGTTAGAAATTTACTTTTATTTTTTCGATCAATAATAAAAGTTAAACTTTTACTTTTATTTTTGATTTTTTCCAATAAAGGTTGAATTTAATTATAATTTAATTAATTATAAATTAATATGTGTAAATAAATAAATTATGTATATAATTATAAATAATTATGTATATAATTAAATTTATCATATAATTTAATAATTATTATTCTTTTGCACCTATTCGTAACATTTTTGCAAAGAGAAAAAACATTACTATCGATCTTCATACCCTTGCACATCGTTATTTAAGTGACATCGCTTATTTGCTTATCATTGCACATTGTGTTTTCATTTATTTCGCAAACAACTGGGGCAGTGGCTACAAACAGATGATATAAGAATTAACATATGACTTTTACTTTTGAAGATTATTATTCCTTAGCTAACAAGCATCACATTGCTATATTTAAATACCGAATAGACTTACTCTTTCCATTTGACTTTTTGAATAGAAATTTCGGAAATAATTGTTATTTTCGGTCCTTGGTTGCATTTGATGGAGTTTTTAGGTAAAAGCCTTAAACAAATGGAGCAAAAATCGATGTCCGTATCAGATGGTGCTGATGATTTTGATAGTTATTTTGTCCTGGAACGCTTAGGTGGTGCTGGTTGTGACTTCTCCGGTTCTGCTTTTGCTGGTGGTTTTGACTTTGCTGCTGTTTTTTTCTTTTTCAGATCATTAATTTTGTCTGCAGAAGTCAACACGCCACTCTCCATTGCTTTTCGGCCACGTTTCGATTGTTTCTTTGGATTCGCTGCTTTCAGTGGCCCTATTTTATTCGGAAGCGACGAAAAACTTGTGCCTTCTGTTGATTGACAGTTTTAGTACAAATTTAGTACGAAAAACGGATGGTTCATAAACTAGCCACCACATTGGTTTATGAGCCAGCCATGACGCCATTTTGCAAACGTTAAAAAGAACGACACTTCAAATCATATTTTGACAAAACCAAATATTGGATCATAAAAAAAAATCAAAACACTAAATAAATATGCACTAAACTCATCTTTTTGGAATAAATTCATTCACTTGGATACCACAAACCATACGGCTGTACACTTCGGTGTAACTACAAAAACTGAGTCATGTCAAAAGACAAACCTGACAGTTGAAATATTGGCGATGTGTCAATAAGGGAAAGAAAAATAAGTAATGGTTCACAACCCAGCCCTCTCCCCTACTATTTGCCCTTTTTATTTAATTAATAATATGTATGTGAAAGCGAAGTTTAGGATCCATTCTAACTCCAAGATCATTGAAGATGTTTAAAGACTCCAATAGATATTCACAAATTTGGTAAGTATATTTAATCGATGGCTTATACGAGAAAGTCATATACATTTAAATCTGTTTGCTTTGTTTGATTCTGCAACTAGGGAATGTGGACAACCCTTTCATACAATGAAGCATGAGACCAATGAAGCATATGCTTGCATTTTTTCCTGTTGAGTTTCATGAGATTCGTTTTGCACCAGTTATGAAGATGATCAAGACTGCGTTGCTATCATTTGTAAACTAAAGTAAGAGTTTGAGGTCGTCGGCACACATTAAGATGCTTGTATAAAGTAAAAAAAGAAGAAGACGAAGGTGACTTTCTTCAGGTACTCCGGAAGTAACAGGTAACTCGTGTGATTTCTCGAGCTTAAATAGAACCGATTTTGTTCTATTGTTTAAATACGATTCAATCCATTTCACCAAAGTTGTAAGAAAACCAACAAGAGATAATTTTAAGATCAAAAGTTTTAGTTTACGACGTTAAAAGCACTTTATATAGCGGTGCCCTTCCTGTTTTTAGAATTTTTGATTTTTTATTTTTTTTTTTTTTTTTGAGTCACTAATAATTATGGCATCCAGGATTCAAATTCTGCCCTTGCAGGGTGGTTTACAAATACTTTAGTAAAATAAGCCCATCTAATGTTTACATATTTTTTTTAGCAAAACTTGCTCTACATTTTGGCTGTTTTATATAGCCTTTATCTATGAAGGTGAATTTTTTGACAAAGTCTATGACGTGGTTAATGTACCCCCCTTAATTTCACTTAAAAATTATAGTAAAAAAGAGTTTTTTAAATTATTTGTTGTTGAAACCAGCTTCTATATTTTTATTAAAATTAATTCAAGATTTCATAATTTTTTTTTTTAAGTTCAACAAAACTGGCACTTTTTTTCAATAGCCTTTTTTTAAAACTCACAAAAACATCTAAAGAGGAGGTAATATTTACAGTAAAAGATTAATTTTTGGTTTATTAACACAGTGATACAAAATATAATAAAGTAGATATACCTGGGAAGTAATACTATTTTTCTTGTAGTTCTTGTGGAGTAAAAAGAGAATATGTGTGTGAAATTTGCCAAGCATACCCAAAATCTTAAATTACGGTTAAAAAATCGGTCTTTGAGTTGAGTACGAATTGTAGAGTTAGTAAATTTCAACCCTGTATTCAGAAGTTTCTTAGAAGTCAAATTGAGGTAGAAACGTCTTAAAACTCAAAAATGAAACCTTTTGGAAGTTCAATTAATAGTTCCAGTTGCTTCAGATCTTTCAATAAGTAATAACAGAGAGTTTTTATCGCTTGTACTGTGAGAGAAGTAAGCTAGAGAAACATTGAGGTAAAAGCTAATGAGGATATAAGGGAAGGTTAATACAAAGTAGAGATGCGGTGAAATAGAGGTTAAAAACATCTTTCCAATGTGTATTTTAAAAAGAAGCCCGGTCAATGACTATACTCTCTGCTAGTTACAGCAAACAAAGTTTTAAATAGTTCTTCAATAACAAAGAATAAAACCTAATGTTTATCAGTAAAATTCCCTTGAACATAATTATGTCAAACATTTCAATCAAATTTTCCCGACTGTATTTAGAGTTTCATATGTAGCCAATATGAGCAATAACCTTTAATATATCTCATGTCAGTAGTTTTTTATGTTTTTCTAGCTCTATAATTTTTTTACAAGTAAAAGTCATTCATAACATGCATGTTATGAATATTTTCGAGCTTTCAACTCAATAGCACTCATTGTTGGTGCTCGGTAAAACTATCTAGAAAAATATGGCAAAAAAAAATCTGGGGTGCCACATCAAAACTGCAATAGTTGTATGAATGAATGACTAACAGACTGATTGACTGCCATATTGGCCAATGTTGAAATAAGAGGCTGGTGTTGTTATTGTTGCGGAAAGCTGCATAGTTCAAATGATATTCTTTTTTCTAAAAGTGTTTTTGAGCAGAGCACTTCGAATTTTGTTTTTTTGGGAGAAAGCTTAAAACAGAATAGGCATTGAGTTTTACAGTTTATGAGCTTTGATGCAGCAGAGAAATATTTGAACTGGGTATATGTAAATTTAACCACTAAACATTTAGCACTTTGACCTAGTATTCAAATGAAATTTCAATTAAATATTTTTATTTTTAATTATCCTAATAGTTATTGAAATGTACAAGTTCTACATTTCTTTTCTAATAAACTTATTGTGCTAATCCTAGTGTAATTGAAACGACAAATTTAACTGAGCTCATCTGTGGTTCACCATTTGGCCAGTCACAGCTTAGTAGACCACAACAATATAGCCCGAGTGCCATGAGAAACTTCATGTCTCTGGGTAAACAAGTGATTACCGTGGCACGCCGGCGGTGAATTGAGAAATCAATTAAATTAAATGGGTTTCATGGTAAATATAATCAGACAACAAAAGCAAAAAGCAAGAAAAACCACCAACAACAGAGTTTTGCAATATCCTTGAGCAAAATGAGATAGAGATGGTTTTATGAAACAACAATAGAATTTTGAATGAGGTGTGGGTGAGTAGACAAGGAGCAAAACTGACATTGTAAGGAATCAATGTTGCATGTAATGTAGGAGGGAAGACGATGAAACTGTGGCTGAGTTTGAAATAGTAGATTTCAAGAGAATTTAAACGAAATGATTAAAGAATTTAAAAAGGTTTAAAAGTATATAAATTAGGGGAGAAAAATTTATTTTTTCTAATGAAAAGCGTCAATGTTTTGCTTTGATGTGTATTAAACGATTTTAAAAGAATATTTTTTAATTAAAAATATTTAATGTTACGCAAAGTTTTAAAACAGTATTGTAACAACATTTTGCAAAGCAATAAAACACATTCTAATGGCGACCAACGACAAAAAAAATAAAAAAGTTTTTTGGTTACATAATAGCTTAGTCATTTGAAACAACTACTGTTACTCGCACAAATACCACAGCAGAACAGCACCACAACAATACTCTTCGACCAAATGAAAAACCCCAACAACTTAAAACACTTTGGCACCCAAAGGATGTCTTGTAAAGCAAATGTCCTGTTTTAGTGGAACTCTTCTATTTTCTCACTCAGCGTAATACGTTATGTGCAATGAAAAACTTCTTTAACAGAGCAGATTAGAATAGAGAACAAAAAACAACAGTAAAAACAGGCTTCAACAAATTTCACTAAAACTTTGGTAAACTTATTCAAAAGTTTGTAGAAATTTCTGTTTCTGTGCTGTTATAGTTTTATTTCACTTATGCCTCAATTTCTTTCAGTGTATTTTTCATTGCTTAGGCTAACCACTTTTTGTTCTTTTGTTCTTATGGTCTTAATCCCCAAAAGTCCAATTAAAAAACAGCGCTGTAGGAAAAAGCGTCTGATTAATACTGCGCATCAGTCAAAGCGGCAGATTTATGGTGACTGGAATACAAGTAGTTTTGAACCCTTAGTTTAAAGTGATTTACTGCATTTTAACACAAAACACTTTTTAAACTCATTCTATGTACCTGAAGTTCGTCCATATATAATTATTTTTTCACATTCAGAATGAAGAAAAAATAATTCTCTGAGAAGAATAAAAAAGTGTCCTCTGAATAACAAAAACTCCTTACTTAGTTTCTAAAGGTTTCACTGTTGAAATTTGCTTGAAATAAATGTTCTTATATAAAATCTGAAACTCTACTTTATACTTTTCAGTTAAGATATCTTGTAGCTTAGACATAATAGACAATTCTTGCGGCCGTTACTTACGAATGGAGGTGCCCTTTAATTCTTTAGAATATTATATCTTCAAAAAACTTTGTATATCTGGTAGTCAGAATTTCTATTGCTTACAACCTCTAGTAGATATTTTATATATTTTCTTTTATTCAATTCATAGTCAGAAATCGTGATGTTAGCTCAAAAACATTTTGGTATTTTATATGAACGAATATGACTTAATCTATTGGTTTTAATGGCAAATAAAAGCTTTCAAAATTCTACGTCTAAATTTAGTTTTTGAGAGTCAGCTTAAACGCAATGGAATTTTTATTCAATTTTCGATTGGATGCCGATTTGTTTGAATAAAAATCGCTTTATCGATAGATTTTCTTAAATTAATCAAAAACTTTCTAAGCTGTACGCAAAATTGGAACTTACGCCTGCTCGGTCTTTGGACCGAATTCCTATTCTCTGAACCTATGACTGTTAATTGACTGTTAATTGCTATGCTGCACGCAGAGAAAAGACATGGTTGAGACATGATTACTGCAATAATAATTTTTTTATTAAAATTATTGTACTATTTCTGCAACTACAAATTTTTGCCTTAATAAAGTCATTATTTACTAATGGTGGTGCCAAAAATAACATTATAGTTGAAATCATAACATCATTGAAATCGTCAACACACTATGATCGCCTTAACTATTAGTTGCAACAAAAATGTTGTATATCTGTCAATCATGATAAATGTGAATATTATTATAAAGACAAACATAAAATAATTTTTAATGTTTGTCTGAACTATTCTTTGATTGTTGGCAAACGAAGCAGAACATAACCAAAAATCGAAAGAATTTATTGTGTCTGAACAGTTTGCAGGAAAAACTTTCACTTCACTGAGACACAATAAGTTTTATCGATTCCTGGCTATGTGCCGTTTCGTTTTTCAACTGTTCAATTATTGTGTTTTGTTTTAAATCGCCCTGTCTTAAAAACAGCACGCGGAAAAGTGATACTTTCGACTTTAATTGTAGCAAACATATTTCTTTTTACCGTAAATATATTTCGCAATTCTGACTATATTTTGTTTATCACACATGTTGCTAATTTTGTGACAATGCACTTAATGTACCATATTAATGAATGGCATTAGTCAGGCGAGCGGTAGTAGCGGCTGTGGCCATCTGGTAGTGTGCGTGGCTCGTTAGCGAAAAAGCCGCGGTTCAAACCCCAGCTTGGAAAGCAAATTTTATCAACAAAATTTTTCAATTGAATTAACATTTCAGTTCAGCCCAGACAATGGCAAACCTCTGGAGATATCTTAATTAATAGCTGTGGAAATTGGAGTGCATGAAAATAAAAAAATAAAATTATTGTATTATATGTTTAAGAACATGTTAGCAACAATCATAATCCGAATCATACTATGATCCTCTTAAAACATGGTTGTTGCAACTATGTTTTTTCTTTGCGTGTGCAAACAGAGTAAACTCCGAAGCGGACAGCAAACTGAGTTAGCAAGCGAGATAAAAATTAGATTTTTTAGATTAGATATTTTAAAACTATCCATCGTCAGTTTGAAGGGTAATCTGATTGGCGGCCCTCCTAGGCTTAAAACAGGTTGTGCGTTGGGTTTGAAGCACACCTGTTAAAAAGAATTCACGTCTGTGCGCAGCTAAAAATGCACGCAACCCTACATAGAGAAAGCTACAATCAAAACGGACAGCCAAAGCTTTCGCCTCTCGACTCTCACTCCTGCTTCAAAGCACTCCTCCAATCGATGATATATGCGCTCAGTGGACACACTTTCCCCATTTCATGCGTGCATCTACTGAAGAGGTGATTGGGTACCACCGCCCTCGTTGAAACCAGTGGTACGACCAGGAGTGTCGCAACGCCACTGTAGGGAAAGACGCCACCTACAAAGCCACCCTGCAGTCGGTTGAAAAGCGTGCTGCTAAGGAGCGATACAAAAGAGAAGAGAAGGGAAGACAGACATATTTTAAGGTGGTAAAAAAGAGATGTTGTAAAGCACGAGCATGAACAAATTGAAATATGTGGCGATAGGAATAAGGCCCGAAAATTTTTCGAAAAGATAAGATGCCTTGCCGATGGTTTTAAAACCGGGTCCTCTTCCTGCAAGATTACAAGGAAGATATAAAGATTACACTTACGTGATGAAGGGAACACATCTTAAAGAAAATTTCTCTAATCTCCTAAATAGCGACGCTGACAACAATACCGCCAATAGAGATGATATCCCGGAAACCCCAATTACGGATGACAACGTCGAGGTTCCCCTGCCCGACTATGATGAAGTTTTAACAGCTATAACTCGGATTAAAAATAATAAAGCCGTGGGAGTCGATGGTTTACCTGCTGAGCTATTTAAGAGCGGAGGCGACCCTCTATTAAAATGCATTTACGAGCTTCTATGCAGAATATGGTCGGATGAATTCATTCCGAACTACTGTAATCTCAGTGTGCCCTGCCCAATTAACAAGAATAGTTCCCACTAGTTGTTCCAATTACCGCCAATAAGGTCCTTTCGAGCGTTTTATGTGAAAGATTGAAGGCTATTGTAAACCAACTGATTAGACCCAATCAGTGTGGCTTCAGACCTGGAAAGTCTACTACTGACCAGATCTTCACACTACGACAAATCTTAGAGAAAACCCAAGAAAAACAAATCGACACCCACCATCTTTTTGCTGACTACAAAGATGCCTTCAACAGCCTAATTAGGAATCACTTATACTCCACCATATCTGAATTTGGTATTACTGCGAACTAATCCGACTTTGCAGAATGACACTGAGCAACACCAGCAGCGAAGTTAAAATCGGGAAAGAGCTCTCCCCACCATTTGCTACCAAATGAGGTTTCAGACAAGACGATTCCTTATCGTGCGACTTTTTTAACCTGCTGATCTGACACAATGTTCTACAAGAGTGTTATGCTGCTAGCGTATGCTGATGACATCAATATCATTGTCATAAACAAATAAATTTGGTGTGCGTGTGCTGGAAATGGAAAAAATGCAGATCTAACAAAAGGCACTCATGTTTTTATTGCCAACAGAACAAAAGTTGACGATAAATGGAGGTAAATTTATGTAAAAATTAATCATAACAATAAAAATTATTATAATAAGTTAATTTTCATAAAAAATCACACAAATGTAAGACCAATTCAATTTGCAGCAAAAATAAGCAAAGCAAACAAAACATTTTCAAGAAAATTTAGAAAATGTGTAGAAAGTTATGAATTTTTATGATCACACCATACTTTTGCTGATATATAGTCACGTAAAGCGTATCTAGATATTGTTATCAATGTAATATTGGACGACGACTTGATGTAAAGTTTTTTTTTAATTTATTTCAACAATTCCCAATAAACCAAACGGATTCGTTTCGAATTCGAGGTGAAACCGAGATCTCGTGTACTTAGTTTGAAAACGAAATTTGTTCTCGTTAAATTAAACTAAAAACAAATTCTATATATTTTGCTTAAAACTAAATTTAAAAAAAATAAGTTAGGAAATTATCAGCACGTTTCTGAATAAAAACTTCCCGGGAGTTGGAAAAAACAGTTTCCGTTTTTTAGACAAAATTGGAAAACATTTTGGAAATTTTTTATGCAAATTTGGTCATCAACCGTCAATAGTCATGAATGTAAAAATGTGATGTCTTTCTCTGCTATCTTAAAAACGGAAACTCTATTTTCCAACTCCTGGGGAGATTTCATTCAAAATCGGACTGTATAGGTTAAAATGAAATGTTAAAATTAACTGTTTTTTTTTTTATTTATACTTTTTCTTTTTTACCATCCGATCTCTTGCATACTAAAAGAATTTCTTACTTCTTTCTTCGAAAATGTCAATTGGAGAGTTCCTTTAAAAGAAAAGAAAGGCTGAATTTCTAAACGGCTTTATGCAAAGCATCAGTGTGTTTTTATTTGAATTGGTGCTTAGTAGATTGACCAAAATTGTGCCACTAGATTGTTGTTTTTAAGCACGCTTTAGTTGCGCAGTTGTTGAATCTACAAAGCACCAAAGATGAACCCAGAGAAACTTTTTTGTTCATCATCTTGTCACGGCCGCTATCTGCATTGGGGAATCTATCATTTACCGAAATGCTTCTCTTAACCAATTTAATCACTTTGCTTATACTTTACCTGGCATGGTGCAGCTACCCGATAAAGAGGAATTACTTAAAATTCGAATACGTTTCACTTATTCAAAATAAACTTAAAGAATAAACGTTCAAAAAATGTTTAAGGCACGCGAAATAAATAATTGCTTTTTGTTATGTTTTTGACACTTAACTCTATGGTTACACTTGAAAAAAGTCTCGTGTTAGCAGCAGGGTTGATAAATGACACAGTATAGATGATATTAAAAAGGTTTTTAAAATAAAACTAGGAAAATTTGGATTTCATTCCTTTAAAACATTAAAATCGTTTAAATAAAGAGAAAAATTTCATAAAATAAAATATTGGCTTTTTTAATATTCTCGACTTCATCTCGAATTCGAATCGAAAGCGAGAGCTCGGATCCGAGATCTCGGCTCTGTTTTGAATTCGAAACGAATCCGAGTCCGCTCTGTGGTTTATTGGGTTATTAAAGTACACAAAAAAAAATGTATGACAACGTAACGTACACGCAAATGACGTTACAAAAAATAAATTATTATGTTCTTTAATTATTGTCGAATTCAATAAAAAAACTTTTTATCAATATCTCTGACCATTTCTTTGTAGTATTCTTTAATTTAGAATCGCTTACCCGAAATGAAGTTACCCTTAATAAATCGTTACGTGATTTATTCAAAGTTACTAAACACATGCTTGGAAATTTTTATGTGAATAGCTCATAGCAGTGAAACAACTTCAATTAACATGCTTACGTGGCTTCGGCGCTTAAATCTCTGGTTTGCAATCGAAAGTTTTTATTTTTTAATTAAATTTTTATTATAATACACAGAGCAAACTCGGCAGGATTAAGAAAAAGATGATGGTGGGTTTGAAAGAAGACCTATGCGGCAATTAAAATATTATGAAATGCTTTTAAAAAATTAATTAGAATAAATTTAAAAATTAATATTAAATAAAAACTAATTAAAAACCCTTAATCTTAATAAACAGCAACGGACGCAGAAATTTGAGCACTTTAATGGTTCCGTTTCTACCTGTCTGATTTCTTAAGGTTTATTGAACAAAAAATTGTACTTTGGAACCGGGTCATATGTAAATTATATAAATTGTGGCATCATTAAATGTTGATTTTTTATGACAAGTAGCTGGATAAAATAAAAAAAAAAAGTATGCCGAACAAAAAAGAAATGAGTGAATGCAATATTTACCCTACGTCGGGATAACTTAAGCCTTCGGAACATTAGCGCAAGATTTAGGTTCCGCAAATCATCCCTAATTGATTTTTTGAGGAATTACAATAAGCCATCTAAATCAAGCAAAAGTCGGACTAAGGTTCTATTAGAATTACCTCTTCCTTAGGAGACTGACTTCTAAGGCATATTTGTCTGAGAGATCGGTTCCAAACTGCAGAATATGTTATGAAGGTAATGATTACAGGCGTTGGATCCGAAATCAGCACTAGAACTGTCCAACCAAGAATTCATAAACGAAGTACGAATCAGAGAACTACACAAGCCTACCTGAAGTTCACGCCTTTTCAAGTACTTGAATTCAAGTATGTTGTTACTCGTTGGCTTGGCTTGTTGAGACTTACTTTGTCGAGCAGAAAGTAGGAAAGCTTGAAACGATCGGCAAAAGCTTGTAAGCTCGCAAGTATCCAATTAATTTAATTAAAAGTAGGTATCCAAAAAAATCAATGAGCTTGTGTAGGAAAAGCTTAAATGTATTTGGACTTTTTAGGGTTCTCTGTACACCGTGATTGGAAGTTTTAGGGGGTAGATGATTTCGGATCATATGTCAGAATTTAAAATTCAAGATGGCGGATAGAGTTGTAGATTTTTCTGTATTTTGATTTTATTTGGAATCTAATGTCACAGTTTTGAAACTAAAGATGGAGGTTAGGGTTCCCACCTAAATTTTTACCACAGTATTGCCACATAGTTAAGTGAATTTTTAAGAGTTTTTAATATTATGTAACAGTTTTAGGGGGCCACTGATTTCAAATCTGATGTCAGAACTTTAAAAATCAAGATGGTGGATAGGGTGAGTCTGATGTCAGAATTTTAAAATTCAAGATGGTGGACAGGGTGGATTATTTGGATACTTGCTTCAATTTCAAGCTTTTCAAGCCTTGTGCCGAAGGCATCAAGTTTTCCTTTACTTGGGACTTCGTGCCGTTTGCTTGTAAGCTAGCATACTTACAAGTCGCAAGCTGTCATAGGCTTATTTATGTTCAAGTACAAGTTATGCTTGATTGAAAATTATCCAGCTCAAGCAAGTTTGAACTTGCATTTAAAGCAAGTACTTGAAATAGATTTCAAGTAGGCTTGTGCAGTTCTCTGGTACGAATTTTAAATATTTGGCTTTTTTGTGTTGCACTCTTAAGCCTTTTTGCCTCATATCTTTATGTTCTTGCCTCACCTGAACATTGTAAAATATTCCAATGACATCAACGCATTCTTAAAAACAACCGGGCATCTCTAGAAAATAAGAGAAATAGATAACTTCCCCGAAATTCACTTAAATATGTTCATTTGTTGGTCTGATAACTACTTATCGTGTATGTAGTATAAAAAAGCATTGCTTAACATTGGGACATTTTTATATTCTTATTCGAAAAAGTTGGAGGCTCAATAGTAATTAACACGATTTCATTTAAGCATTTAAGGATAAAGGAGACCTCACAATACTTACTTAACTAAACAAATAAGAGTATTTACTTTTGCAAAAAATTTTTTAAATGTATTACATGACAAGAAAATAAAATTAAATTTGAAAAAATTTCAGGCATGATACGAGAAAAATTTTTACCTGATCTTTAAAATATATTGAATTTTCTCAGTGTACAAGCGTGTGTCAACCGGTATAGTGTGCGTATCATGTTTACAAAAGTAGCACTAAAGTCTCAAAAAATAGATTAATATAGGTTACATTATCTTTGTGCGACTTCCAGACTCCGTTATGGCTTTGTCCCTACCTAGAAAAAATCCTGCAGACCCCCATGTCAGAAGGTAAATTTATGCGCTCAGAAAGCAGATTTTCAAACTAGACTAAATTCAAGCTCTTCGGATGCGAATATAAACTTATTTTTCAAGACAACTCTGAGACACACCATATCATCGTGGGAATTGGATAATGTAAATATTTCCGTCATTCTTTTAGCCATTCTAACCATGTTTTGGTTTTATGCTCATATCTTCTTGATTTTCCTTGCAGATTCAAAATTATTTTAGAGAAATGGATATTTTAACATTAGAACGACCTGGAAATCGTCCTGATCCCAATTCCATTAAGAGAAGCCCCGAACATTGACTGCCTTAGACTGCATTATTCAATCCGTGTGTTACAAAGTTATTTCTGCACAGATATTGCAAATTTTGATTAATCCCATGCCTGACCGTATAAAAGACTTTAAAAAAAAACGTGGCTCTACTAAATTTTAGTTATATCGTTCTTTCAAAAATACACAATGTTTAAATAATTTTACAATGTAATTTAAAATTTATAATATCAATGCTAATGAAGATGAAATAAAATTGATAAAAATGCAATAAAATAGAATTTCAATGAATTTTGGTCCCCAACCATCAAAGTACAGTTTATTTTTGAAGTAAAAATTTTTTTATTTCGTCACACTAGTTTTTGTAACAAATTATCTCTAGACCAAACAACAACAAGCATCGATATCTAACAACACCAAGCATCGATAGCCAACAATAGCAAGCATCGATACCAAACAACAGAAAGCATTGACACCAAGAAACATTAAGCATCGATAGCTAACAACAGCAAGCATTAAAAACATTATTATTAGATTATAAACTGAACGATATGTTAATTTATGGAAAGACAGTAAACATAGTTTTATGGAGTCTTGCTAGAATAAAATATTGCAGATTGAAAAGAAAATGTTCTCATCTCCTTACCCCAAACACACTTTTTGTCACGAAATAGGCAGAAAAAAAGCAACCTGAAAACAGTCTTGAAAATTTCGTTTTGTATTGTGCGTGAATAATCCCATTGAAAGAATGCACCATAGAAACCTTCCAAATTAGGCTAGGAGTTCAGGGAACCCAAAAAATATTCAATGACGATCATGTAAGCTGGAATATACCTATGGGAATAGTTGGGCTCTGAAAACATGACTAGGATCTCAAACAACCTTAAAAATTCCAACGCTGCACTGAAGTTGAAGTAGTTTCATCAATGACTTTTTAATAATCAAGGAACTCATATAACCAATAAAAATTCCAATGATGCACCAGAACCTCAAGAAATCCTTCAGGTAGAGCTTGGAAACACATAAGATCATTTTATTTTGCTTGATGAACTCATAAATCCATAAAAGTTCAATTAATACACTAAAAACCTACAAAAGTGCCAATGAAGTACGAATCTTGGTCACAAAAGAATTTTTGGGACCAATATCACCTCTTTCATCAGTGGAAACACTAACCTCCACCTGGAAATAACTTAACCTGGCTTCATTCTTATCCTTTCTTAGTGACCATACAACAGCAAGCTAACGTATCTATGTGAGATACGGTAGTTTTGCTTTGTATTTTTAAAAATTTTTAATAATCTGTACAAAGGCAAAATACCGTATTTGCTTCAAATACAGAAGTTTGCCTGAGAAAACGATATTTACGGTAGTTTGCCTTAGCTCAAAGCTGATTTTTTCAGATACGGTAGTTCTAATGATAGAAAACAGGTGATTAAATTGAAAAATGTGGCCAATTTTTGATGCAGAATCATAAGGGACCATCGCTTTGGTAGATTGGCATACTGAACTTTTTTTTTTTTTCAAATACGGTAGTCTGCCTTAGCACGGCAGTATAGAAAAGACGCAATTTTTAAAGTCTCCAGATTTCTGTGCTTATTTTACAACTCCCACAGGGAGGATTCGAACCACAAAAGTCTCCCACCCCCTTTTCTACTGACCTGAAGCAAAGTACAATACATGAAACCAGATAATATTTAAATTTATTTAATTGTTATAGATATTTCACTGAAATTAAAGAAATTAATTTAAGTTAAGCTGTATTTGAAGTGTATGGTTTTGCTTTAACGGCTCTTTGATATCTTACTTATTCAAATGAATGCCATAACATATCGTACCTAACCAAGCCACAAGCAAAACAAACATCAACCACACATTTCAGAACCAGCTGTCACAATGTCACGTTTATCATTAGCTTTGAACCAGGCCACAAGACGAAAACTAACAGAAATAAAGTCAACGCACGGTTGTTAAAAAGGATAACAATAATTAAATTAGGAGAATGCACACAAACTGAAGAAGGTACTGAATACGAAATACAGGAAATAAAATTAATTTCTCAGGTGCAATCATCGAGTAAGCTTGACTACCTGACAAACACTTGTTTACTTGTTTTATTAAAAAAAATCTTTAAACAAACGCAAAAGTGTGTGTGTGCTGGGGTTGTTTTACCCCAAAATGTTTATTTTCCCCCCTTAAAAAAGTCAACACAACCAGGTGTCTTGCTATAAAGCACTCAAAGCGAAATTTTAGCAGATCCTTGAGGATTTGCACTGACTGATAATCAGAAAATAATCAGTCAGACGCAAGAATATCAGCAACAACAACAACGTCTATACGCTCAATTAAGCAGTACGCTCGACATAATGCCGACAACTTGAACAAATTAGCTGACGTTTCTGCTTTTTTTGCTTCTTCTTTTTTTGGGTTCTGCTTTGACTGATTTTCCTGATTATTCATCGTCTACATTATCAACATTCTTTTGGCAGTTGTTGTCTGTGTTCTATGACTGTGTGTGTCGTTTTGTAAATGTGTGAAAAATACTTGGATTTAACTTTTGGTTCAACCGGTAAAGTTTTTGCCGCTTCATATGACCTCAATTTTAAAGTCAAAACTAGAGACAAAATGGGTTTGATGTACAGCACAAAAACATAAAAGAAAAACTCACGTACTCAGCACACACACACACACACACACACAGGCAAACACCAATCACGAACACGCTTGACGAAAATCCCAAATACATACAGAACAACCTGTATGTATATCTTATTTTACTCGGGTTATGGTGTTGTTAACAATAATTTGACCTACACACACACTCAGTTAAAAGCAAGGATCAAAAACAAGAACAACATTAAATTAATGATGAGTCTAATGAAAACGTTAGTTTTTTATAATGTTAACATGCCGTCCCCATTTTTTCTAAGCTGTTATTGCCTTTATGTGTGTATGTGTGTGTTGGTGCGTTTTAAATGTATGCGTGGGTTGCGTTTATTTCTCTGTGCTTTTTAACTCCCTTTAATTTATGCTTATATTAAGTTTAGCTTAAAAGGAACTCTTTCTAAATCCTTCTCGTTCTTCTTCTTCGAAAGTCATGCTTTTTGCTTTTTGTTAAGATTTAACAACTTTATACGTCTGCACACCAAAACTCTCCTGTGTTATCAACAACAACAACCACTGTTCAGCAAATCTTTTCCAAATTGTAAGGATTCTGAGATTGCGCCTTAAGCCTTAGAGCTTTCACTTCTTCAATGTGCATTCCTTTGAGAGCTTACAAAAGCTTTGAGCTATTTACCAAGTGGTCACCTGGTGAGTTGTACAGTTCGTATGTGGACAGTGAGGCAAATTTATACATTAGGCAATGTGTCTAAATACGAAGACAAAGTGTAAAATATTTTTTCCCTCATCAATAGATGTTGCCCACTGTAGCTTAGCTCCTGTTGCCTGTGTTCGAATAAAATATATTATTCAAACACTAGCTACAACACAAAAACACAGTTATTATTTTTATGAACTCTTGCCACTGTTGCACTCACTCACCGACACACATGCACACACACCATTGAGCAACAAGAACATTTATTTATTTTCGAGTGCTCGGCTGTAGCTTCCCAACGTGCACAAAAAGGGATGCGGATCCGTTTCGAACCCGTTACGAGTCTGTCAGCGCGGAATTTTCTCTTTTATTTTTCGAAGGACCCGCTTCGAATCCATTACAAATCCGTCAAAACAATGGTCAGAACTTATCATAAAAATCAGTCTCAAATTGTTATCGAATCTTGTTTTTATTTTCAAAAAATAAGGGACACGAATAGTGTCCGACCGAATATTCGGTTTCGGTTTCGGTTATGGACAGTTTCGGCCCTTTTTGGCAGTTTCGGCTGGTTTCGGCTATTCGGCCTCAATATGGCCTCAATATGGCCAAATAACCAAAAGTAGCCGAAACTTTTGGTAAAAATTTCGGAACATTTCAAGAATAGCGATAACTATAATAATGATTTTTTTTTTGCAGATTATATTGATTTTGGCCTACTTACTCCAAATCTCCAAATCTGAAAAAAATGCAGGCCGCTCGCAATTGATTTAGAAGTTATAGGACTCCAAATTTAGAAAAAATAGCCTACAAATCTTGATATTTTTAAATTTTTCAACAAATCTACACTCTATGGGTATCATAAGAAAGGTAATTGAAATACCTATTCAACAAGGTACCAATTCAAGTATGAAAATCCATGCATAGCTTTTAAAGATATAAACATTTTTAGTGTCGTGCTTTCGTTAAAGGGAAACCACTGGTTTTCCAGACAAATTGTAAATATAATAATAGGTATATCTTAAAAAGTTACGAATGGATTTTGAATAGGCGCATTAATTTTCTTTTGATACCCATAACGCGGAACACTAAAAAAACAGAAAGCTTTGTAGCCCATTTTGCAACTTTGGAGGCCTATAACTTCTAAACCAATTGCCAGCGGCCTGAAATTTGAATTTGGATTTAGGAGGTTAAAATCCGTATTTACAAAAAATATTAAAAAAGATTGTTTTCGCTATTCTTGAATTATACCAAAATTTTTTGCATCAGTCATTTAGTTCAAACATATAAGTTTGGTTTAATAAAAATATTAACAACGCATTTTACAAAACAAAAATTATGAATTCGTCTATAATTTGATTTATCGTGTTAACGCAAAACATTTTGGTTAATTTTATGAGTTCGATGCTATCATTTTCGATATTACCATCTCTATTGCAATTACCATTAAAGTTTTATAGGAACTTAAGCCAAAAAATGATATTTAAACTTCCGAACGAATTCTGTGTGTGTGGAATAAAGGAAAAGAAAACGAAATACATATTTCTATTTTTATAATACTTAACCTTAAAGAAAAACAGAAATACTTTGCTTTGTTGTTCTAAAAATATGTACATTGTAAGTGCATACTATTTTGAGTGTATACGGAAGTGTGTAATAAACAATAAAATAAAAAATTTTCTCATTTATTATTACAGTAAACTTCAATTAATTATTATAAACTTCAATATTCAAATAATACTTGTTTTGTACTAGTTTTTTAAATTGCATTTTTAAAAACTGAAATTTTCATATTAATAACCAGTTTCGGTTTCGGTTTCGGTTTCGGTTTGGGTTTTGGCCGAATATTATAAAATGGCCGAATATTCGGTTTCGGCGAAAATTCCGGTTTCGGTCGGACACTAGATACGAAATACAGTTCTGTACTTATTTTCGTTTTAAATAAAATAACCTCCTTATATCATTAGCTATTAGCTACGTGCTCCTGAAGCTCTCCTTCAAACCGAATAGAACTAATTGTCATAATTTTTAAATAACTGTGATGAGTCAACAAGTTACATGTGACTATAGGATAGCCGTACACAAAATATTTTCCGTAAAATTTTCTGGTTGGTTGGTACGTTTAAATGGTGATGCTACAAGTACAAGTAGAATCCAAGTAGCTGTAGTTGAGCCGTTTTGATAACCTCATAATCCTGTGAGTTGAGTGAGCATTGCATCTGTGAGTGGTTTGTTTATAACCATCAAGTGTGGTTGTGAACTTTAAAAGATTGTTTATTTTTATTGTTGAAAGTTCCTCAAGACTTCTAAAGAAGGGCCTATCTAGCGCTTCCAATCTAGATTTGTCTAGTGCCGGGCAGGTGCACAGGAAGTGTTTCGGTGTTTCTTTTGCATTTGGCTTTGACAATGGGTGTTGAAGGGCAGTCCGATTTATTTCGGCGTGTACTCCGATGTACCAGTGATCCGTAATAATAGCCAAAATTCTGGCTATGCCATTCCGGGAAGTGTTTCAGGTTAGCAAACCTCTCTATCTACGACCGGCTTAGGCCAAGTAGTAAGAGTGAACTCCTCCCTTAACAGTGTTCAGTGGAATTGCGACTGGTTCCGCTTTTGAATCGTCAAGGAAGGTTCCCCGCCTAGCCAGTTCATCCGCCTTTTCATTACCATATATGCTCCTATGGCCAGGAACCCAAAATATGGTGATATTTAGTTGGTGACTAAGCCCGGCCAGTTACCTCTTTCACTGCCTTAACAGTTTGGAATTCGTGCTGATCGCAGCTAAAGCTTTAATTAATACACCCCCAGTTTCTCAGAGTATATGCCAGCTCCTAGTCGGCACTCTATCTTGGAGCCGTCAAAGTTGAATACTAAATCAGGTCCCCCATTGCGCCACTCTACCCCGGTGGGGAATTTGGTCGTAAAGGATTTCGTGCAGTAGAGTTTGGGAGTGTTATAGTTGGTTTTTATAGGAACCAGTTCCAGATGTAGTGGATTTAGAATGTTGCTATGTTCATATGGCCTATTCTGCCAATTGTAAGACTTTCTTAGTTTAACTGCACTTTTTGTTGCGATAAGCTTAATGTGTAGATCTATGGGAAGTAAGTGCGTCAAGGCGTTAAGTGCATCGGTGGGCATGAGTAAATACCCCTGTGATAAAGTCCTTGGTTTTCGGCGCCCGCAACCTCAGAACCAATGGTACAATCAGGAGTGTCACATCGCGGCAGCAATAAAAAAACCTCATACAGAAAAACGCTGTAGTCAGCTGTAACGCAAGCTGTGCGAGAAAATTACCACAAAAAGAAGAAGGAAGAGAGGCGCCTTTTCAGACACAAAAAAAGAGAAAAGCAGGAAAAGCGCGAGCGTAAGAAACTAGAGGTATACCAGGGCAGGAAGGATGCACGAAAATTTTATCAAAAGGGTAAGCGTCTAACCCAAGGTTTTAAGTCCGAAGCATCTACTTGTAGAGGTGAAAATGGAGATCTGGTATCCGTACGCAGTGTGTGTTAAAAAAAGCAGACATCATTTCTCCAATATACTTACTGGTGACGATTCCACCAATTTTGCCCATGGAGAACACAGTGCAGCACCACCAATCAACGATGATGGAGTGACAGTACCACCACCTAGCCACGAAGAGGTTCGAGTTGCTATCCAGCGACTCAGTTGGATGCCAGCGGAATTGTTTAAAACCGACGGCTATAAATTGATAAGGCTCATGCATCAGCTCATCAGCAAAATATGGTTAGAGGAAAGCATGCCCGATGATTGGAACTTCAGCGTGCTTTGCCCTTTACTTAAGAAAGGAGACCCAACAATCTGCGCCAACTATCGAGGCATCAGTTTTATATCCATCTCATACCAGGATATCTCAAAAGTACTGTGCAAAAGATTAAATCCGAGTACAATAGCACTGATTGGACCTTATCAGTGTGGCATTTGATCTGAAAAATCCACAATAGACCAGATTTTCATACTACGACAAATCCTGAAAAAACACACGAAAACTGCATTCGGTAGCCCAAAAAGAGATTGTCTAAACGCAACAATGTCTGAGTTTGATATACTTGCAAAGTTGGTACGACTTGCGATCTCTTCAACATCATGATGGAGAGGATCGAACGAAAAGCTGCTGATAATATTGATATTGTCGGCAAAACCAATAAAGATGTCACAGCTACTTTTACCGCTATCGAAAAGAAATCAACCAAAGTTGGTTTGACGATAAACGAGGGCAAAAGAAAGTATATGCTGTCTAGAAGCACTCCCACGTTTCATTCGGCAGCTATAACTTCAGTCATGGAGTTTATATACCTTGGCACCACCATAAATAACAGCAATGATGTCAGCCTGGAGATGAAGAGAAGAACAACAATTGGTAATAGGTGCTACTACGGGTTCAGTAAGCGACTAAGTTCCAGCGCCCTCTCTCGATCGACAAAACTAGCACTCTATAAGACGCTCGTTCTACCTGTGCTTCTTTATGGTGCTGAAGCATCCTGACGCAGCTGCTCTGGGGATGTTCGAAAGAAAAGTCCTTCTCAAAATCTTCGGCCTTGTTGGAGTCGGCGATGACTATCGCATGCGAATGAACCACGAGCTGCATGAGCTCTACAAAGACATTGACGTAGTTTGGCGAATAACTGTGCAGCGAATGCGCTGGCTGGATTATGTCCATCATATGGATGACGAATCTCCAGCGAAGAAGGTGCTCGACGCGATGGTCGTTGGTCAACGACGAAGACGGAGAGCATGCCTCTTATGGCTGGACCAGACCGAGGAAGCCCTAACCGCACTTAGTGTATCCGACTGGAGAGGGCACGTGCAAAGCAGAGGCGTCTGGCGAGAGCTGATGAGGTCGGCTGAAACCCGAAAACGGGTTGTTATGGCCACCTAAGTAAGTAAGTAAGGTAGTTTTGTTGTGTTTTATGCTTTGTTCAGTGCAGACCACCATACTAGTGCACCATATGACAGGATACGGCGCACTACTGCTGTATATATCCATAAGGGCATTTTGGTTGAAGACATTATTTCCTACCGATGGCATTTTGCAGGCGTAGAAGGCTACGCAGGCCTTCTTGACCCTTTGTTCAATATTGGTTTTCCAATATGAAGGACAAATGCACTTTACTGATGTGGGTGAAAAGCATCAGTTACGTCTCACTAGAGTTAACTCCTAGGCCTAGCCTGGCAGCCCAGAGACTGACTTTTTCCAAAGCTGCCTCTACTAGCTCACTGAGTGTAGAAGGGAACAATCCTGAGACTATTAAAACATTATTATCCACAATGACCTTTTTTTCAACATACTTTCTAATAGCGTTAATTTTTTACGCTTTGTCATTAAAGCTATAAAAGCTTTTGAGATGTTTCAAGGAAAAATAATAACCAATTGTTTGAAGATATAAGTGGGAGTCATCCTTGAGCTCACCAATATTTTGCTCATATGTTTGATAATTTTAATAAATGTTTTTACCATTAAAACTAACCTCCATTATTCTCTTATAAATTTGATTACAAAATATATTTTTTTTTTATTTACTTTAGATTTCCTGCAAGAAGTTTTCAAATTTGAATACATCAAACTTGTTTAGTCAACCTATATTTTTAACACCATAGCTAAATACGTATATTTAACATAAAATATTATTTATTTTAACATCTACTTATTTAAAAAAAAGAGTCCGTCTTGAATTGAAAAAAGTGTCCGAAACGGATTCGTATATAAATGTGCATTGTTTAAAAAAATTTAAAATTGAGTTTAAAATTGAATTGAAAAAAGTGTCCGAAACGGATTCGTATATGAAGTCCGTTCCGAGTCCGAGACAAATCCGAAAAATTGAAAAAGCTATTCGTGTTTTTGGGAGGAATTTCATACACAAAAAGATCAATTTCGGATCGCAACCCATTTCGGATAAAATATACAAAGAAGCGAGTATATCTCGAATTCGAACCGATCCGTATGGCACGCTGGGTTGTGTCAGACTATAAATAAATACTGATATATAATGTATGTCCTTTGTTTGTTTGTTACATAAAACTGCGGTTTCTCTTCTTTTGGACGCGGGCACAGACAGAATCATTCTTTGGCGCATTCATAATTGATGCAATGGAAAAATAAAAACTACCATGAATAAAATAAAAGAAATGTGGGAAAAATACTAACGAGAAATAAATGTAAGCCTCTTGCATAGAGAATAGAATTGCCAAAAGCATAGAATCAGATAGGTGCTTTGGTTTTAAATCGCAGCTGGTAATCGTGGTATTAGCAGGACATTTTAGTGTGTTGAATTCGTAGCAACGTTACTACATGAAATGAACATGAAAGATTTTATGATGATAGATTATTGCACAGTGCAACAAATGTCAAATATAAGTATGTAATTCTGAGTGCGAAAGATTAGAATACGATATACATATAATAAAAAGTTATATGGCACATAATGTATGATAAAATCCCTGCAATCGGGTCCAGTTAGTAAAAAAATTAATATAAATGAGAGCATAAACATTAAAAAGTGATATTTTCTTTTAAAATTAAACTTGAGGCAGACCTAGAACAAAGGCGGTCAAAAAAGCTGTGTCTTGATTGAAATCAAATAGAAAGTTGATGTGGACGACACAGAATAATGCGATTGGACAAAATTAATAAAATAAATACCCGGCAAATGAAACTTGACGACTTATTCGAAATTTCGACTAACTCGTAACTATTTCGAGCTGTCGCAAAAAATTCTACTATTTCGTTACATCAAATTTCGCCAGTTTTGATTTTGGTGGTCGCTCTTTAACAAATGTGAAATGTTGAGTCGAGTCTTTAGGAAAATGTTAACAAAGAAGCTGCAGAGCTTGTGGACAATTTCCTAAACAAAAAAAAACAACACCAACAGCAAAAATAACAAAAACAGCATCAACAGAAAGTGTTTAAATAAGTGGCAGCGTGGAATTTGTCCCATCCACAATTGAGGACTGTCAACTCAAGCTAATAACTGCTGAACAATTAAACAATATTGACTTTTTTTAAGGTATTCAATTTGATTTATTCTTAAAATAAACATTTTAAAAAATAATGCAGTGTTATTTATTTCTTGTTTTAGAAATATTTTCAAGAAAAAAAGTGAAGGTTCTTTAAACAGTCAATTAGTTTTGTAACTAGTTAGTAAAGGACTTTCGTAACTACATGTCGTAACGGTTTCGTAACTACATTTTGTTAAGATTCCGAAACGAAATTTCATTCCAATTTCGTAGCGTAATATAGTTGCGAAATCGTTACAGCACTTTGTTACGATATCGTGTCAATCAGTTCATACGATTTTCTTAACGATTTCGCAACGAAGTCGAATTCCGAAATCTGAAAGTTTCGTAACAAATTCATTACAATGTTGGTTTGCTGGGTTTACAAAACCATGGAAACTTATTAATGTAAATTTAAGATAAATTTACGTTATATTATCAGTTGTGAACATGTCACTCTTTATAAATTGGCTTGAAACTATACAAAAATTTCATTTTTGCAGATAAGGGCTGAATACTTTCTAAAAACGAATAAATTTTACAACATAGTACAAAATATGCAAAAATTTAAGTAAGATATATTTAATTAGTGGTCTTACACAGTTTTGCACCCATGATAAATGCCAATAAGATATTATTAAGGGTTAAAAAAGTACTCGTGTATCCCAGTCTTTTCATATCAGTAGCTAGTTCTTGTAACTCGTAACGATCGCAGTTAACAATCCATTTTACAGATTTTACGTCACACTGACGTAATTCTCACGAACACTCTTTGTGTAATAATCTGAATCGATTTCTGTTCTATTCAATCGTTCCAAATCGATAAGATGTCACATATTCCGATTTCACTTCAGTGGAATCTTTAAAAAAGTGTTTGTGTAAGAAAAGTCAATCGATAAAAGTCCATACTTTTCTCACTCACTCTGCGGCAAATGAGAACTCTACCGATTTGTATAAATAACAGTAATGTTGTGTATATATGAAATAACAAGTACTCGCAATTAATATTCTAAAACAAGTACTTTCGCTTAAGTTAAATTTTTTACAGATTATAATATTTTTGTTTGTTTTAAAACGTTTTAGTTTTTAAGTTAATGCAATTTTAAGCGAACACCCATTTACATGAAAGGAAGAAATCAAACCAAAAAAAAATATATTTTAGAGCACACAAAAGTACCCTGTTACAAATATTTGCTAAGTTTCTGTTACACATCACTTAGGGTCGAATTATTAACATTCATAATTGTTGAATATTTCCACAAACATTATTATACATCAATATTACACATTGAATTTTGTTAAAATTCATATGATCACTTTTGAATAACAAGATCATTACCTTCTTGTTATAAAATTTTTATCTAACATAAGAAAAAATTAATGCAAGAAACAGCTGCTTGTCATTTGACTCAATTTCGCAACGCTTCTTCACGAATTGAGTTCTTTATCATTACGGACCAAATTTCTAACGGTTTGAACGTGTTCTCACGAAATCGGTAACTAAGGATCGATACAAAGTGACATCACACAAATCGGAAACTTGCCGACTATTTTACAAGAAGGAGCTACAGGTCAGAAAAATTTTTATATACACGCTCAGAAATCTTGGAATTAATTTTAAGCCAAGCGTTGGAATCATGCATTTTTTAATATATTTTTGATTAAAACTTATACTTTCAAGTATATTAAAAAATTGATTTAATGTTATCTGTATTAAAGTATAATAAAAATTGTATTATATACAAGTAATAATACAAATTGTCTTAAAATATAATACAAATATCTATCAAGCATCTGTCAAATTGTCATTCTGATTCTGAAATCTGAAATTGTTAAAATAAAACTTTAAGAAATAGTTTTTGTTAACGAAAAACCTTATGTTATAAAAGAAACTTTAAATGAATAAATATTTTGTTATTGGTTGACCAAATATTTTCTTTTTATTTCACTTGGAATTTTAAAAGTAAACATATAAAAGATTTATAGCTTTATTCCATAAATGTTCCATAAATGTTGATTTTTCCTTTCACCTTTTCAGGACAATATGTATTAAATGTTATACATCTTGTATTATTGTTTAATACAATCTGTATTACTATTTAATACAATTTGATACAATTTGTATTACTATTTAATACAATTTGTATTAATATTTAATAAAAATTTTTTATTCGTATTATTTTTTAATAACTGAAGTATTACACTTGATTACAAATGTATTAAAATATAAATTAGAATATTATTGTTCTAAACTTAGTTTCCATTCCAATTCTGTATTAGAATTTAGTATTATGGGATTAGAATTCAATTTTAATATTTGACATATATTAGATTCTAATGCAATTCTTTTGCTAATTAATTTAATGACATCTGATAGAAACCAAAAATACTATATTGAATGTTAATTTCTTTTACAAAAAAAAAAAACAAGTTGTATACCAGTTTTTTATAGATGTTTGATATTTTTGAGAGTTTTTTTTTAACAAAATTGATTAAAAAAATGTTATGGTACATTAAATTGCATTACATGTTATGGCTTATGGTATAGTTTATATCAAATTTATTTAGTTAATTATATATCTCATCAGATAAAAAAAATTTTTGAAATTCTAACATCAGATTACACTGTATAACATATATTTGCTGCAGTTTCTATTTTTTAAAACTTAATTGCATCACTACTCCATCATTCATGCCGCCTTCATTACACTCCATTCATTTGAGAACTTCGTGCGGTAAATAGGGTTCACATTGTCAGGCAATGTGCAAGAGAGAGCCCGTGACGGACGTGCTCACATAATTTTTTGTGAGCATTCCGTCAAGAATGATAAACCAACGTTCAAGTGTAAACACTATAACTCATGCTCATATCCTCTTCTAACTGACATTCATGAGCTATATTGGTACCCCACTTTAAAGCAAAAGCCACAAATAAAAATTACAAATGCGTTTTAATGAAATTTCTACGTGTCAGAAATAGAGACATAGAGAGAGAGCGTTTTGACAGTTTCGGTGACTGGCTCTTCGCCCTAACACTACCTTGTCTAACTTTACTATGCCACTCGCCTAATCGTTTGTTAGTCTGCTTGCAATCACACACAGCAATCTCACTGTTACGTGACGGTTTCTACCAAATCACACCACCCGCAAATACAACTTCATTCCAAAAAATTAATACGAAAATGAAATTTTTTTCAAATTTAATAAAATTTCGTCTTTGTCACAAAGCAGTTTTGTCTTCGGACAAGTGTTCCTTTTTTTGGTTTAGATACTTTTTTCTCAGTGTAATCATACGTACACGGTTAGAAATCCTGAACTTAATTTTAGTCCCACTAAAATATTACTGCTTGTTTTTAAACCTTGCGGTTTCAAATTGAAACTTTTCAAATACTAACTCATATTTAAAACTTTTCTGTACTAAATTAAAACCAAAAGAAATATTACAGCATCAATTTTAGCTTTTTGGTTTAAATTTTAGCTTTTTGGTTTCAATTTTAGTCTTTTTGGTTTCAATTTAAGTACAACTCTGTATTACTTTTTGTTTTTAATACAAATAATACTAAATTCTAGTACATGTGGATACTAAATTTGGATTAAGACCCGTAAAAAGTTGGCCTGGCAATGCTGCGACTCAATATTAGGCGACTCGGTTTATATGTTTGTTTATCGCGCTTTTTATGTATAAGCCAATAGCTCTGCCCTCCAGGAAATGTGAGCATTCCCGGATGTTACCAGGAAACATTCCATGGAATGTAGGAAGCATTCCCCTTTGTTGCACATTCCTTTGCTTTTTTAACATAGCATGTGATTAGAGGGAAACATTCCGCCCCGCTGTGTTAAAAAATCATGTGGAAACATTCCTCTCCGCTGTCCTCAAAAGTGAATTGGAAGCAGTCCTCTCCCCTGTTTTAAGAATTAATGTGGAAACATTCCTCTCCCTTGTTATGAAAATGGATTCGGCCAGGATTCGAACCCGGGACCCCTGAGCGACAGTCGAGCGCGCTACCACTAGACTATCGAATTCTACAATAAGCGGCTAGAAAACAATGATCTTAATATTTTCTATTGTCATTTCTTGACAATAAATAAAAGTTTCCACATGCATTCTTAAAGAAGCGGTTTGGAAACAATATAAATACAAAACTACCCTTAAGCTTCCAAAAGATGCGGTGGGGAAACAATATAAATACAAAACTACCCTAAAGCTTTCAAAAGATACGGTGGGGAATGTTTCTTTATTACTTTTAGATGGAAGCCTTCCGATTTTTCCTGGAGGGCATGTGGTTAGAGTAGTGAGTTTACAAACTCAATGTCGTGTGATCGAATCTCGCGTTGTTTGTTATTTTTTTTTTTTTAAATATTTGAATCCAAGCTTGTACTAAATTTGAAACCAAAGCTGTATTAAAACCATTTTTTAGTATTTTGTAAATACTAGATTTGAAACCAAAGCTGGTGTAGACTTATATGTAGTACAGAAAAGTTTCAATTTTAGTACAAGATTTCTAACCGTGTACCCACACTCATGTCTGCCACACTTCCGGAAGTTTTCATAAGATAAATGAAAATAAAATATAGAAAAAATATAATTTTTTTCGTGAATTCATCACTAATAGGATCAATGCATAAGCTAGTATATTTTACCTACACCATTTCTTCTGAAGATACCAACCCCCTATTTACAACCCTATTAGGTGTCCCCCTGCAAAAATCTGTCATTTTAAATTCGTTACTTTTTGTGATGTTCCTCCAAGCAAACAAATCAACAAAATGAAGAGTAAGAATCAACATATCAAAAAACAATGAAGCATATTAAAGTAACTGAGATATTTGCTTCTAAATTTCAAATTTATTAAAGAAAAACAAGAGCACTCCTTTCGTGTTGATCCGGATCACATTTTTACTAAGCTTCTTCCAGTCAAATACTTATTGTAGCCATGGAGTTAAATAAAACAAAGAAATTTTCGTATGTTTTTTTAGAAATTTAATTTTTACTAACTTTTCCAGTTGGTACCTTCACGCAACTTTTATGGCTTAGCCAGGGAAACAAAAAAGAAAATAAGTAATCTAAAACTATTTTCAATTAACCATTTTCTTTACGTGCGTTGTTAAAGCGTGGTCTACAAATACTGTGTTGCATATGTTGCATGTATATCTGTAAATTTTTAAGAAAATCAATAAAGGCCGAACTTAAAATTTACTGTACAAACATTTAAATACTGTCAAATTTATAGTTACATTTTAACCCTTTGAAGACTATATTTGAAATATAAATGAAAATAGTTTCAAGCCTCATTTAATTTAAGTTTGAAACTGCAAAAAGTAAATGAATTTCGCTTATGTTATCAGAACTTAATTTTTTTTTTAAGCCTGAAACTGCTTTTTAAAAATAATTTATAAGAGAGAAATTGTAACATGATTTCTTGTATTTTGGGAGTTAAAATGGATTCCACATTAATTTTTTTTAAACACTTTTAGACCATTAGAGGCTCACATCAGCGTTACCAAAGACATTTGCTGACCAAATTTCATCTATCTGGGTCTTATGGTAGGTTGTGCGTTGATGAGTCATATACATATATATAAATTCATTGATTAAATTCGCTAAACAAATATTTTGTAATGAACTTTACTATATTGAACAATTTTTCTTAGATATAAATGTTTTAATAATTTTTTTTTTTTATTTACAGAAAATATGAAGATCAATGCAAAAATGGCGACGCCGATTGAGGAAAAGGTCGATCAAAATCTAAAGGTTTATATTATGTGGTTCATATGGTTATCTATATTTTAAAAAATACATTACAATTTATCTTAATTTCTGTACGTTTTTACAAAGAGTTATAAATACATATACAAAAACATATATAGCACATGAATTTTAAAATTCAATAATTAAAATAACTGAACTTTAAAAAAAAATGTTGGTACATATTACATAAATAAGAAGAGACAGCAAAAAATGTTGTAGGGAAAAGTGGGTAGAAAGTGTTGTGAAAATTATTTCGTTAAAATTTCAAAGTTCTATAGCATAGTACATTGAACAAGGCACCTTTTTTTCTGACCATGTAAACAAGTCACAAAAAGCTGCTAGACCTTTAAATTCTTTAAAGTAAAATAGTAAAAAAAAATAAAAATTAAATAAACTGCTTCAGATTTGATTAAAAATAAGTTTAAAAATTTAAAATTAATATTGGTAAATTCATTTAATAAAAAACCAACCTATTTTTAATTGCATATAAAAAATCATTTTTTTACAAGCCTTACCTACACTCAAAGTTTCAGCTATAATTTTTCATCCATTTGAGCTTGAAAAACGGACATTCAATTAAACAGACAACGAATTTATTTTAATTATTAGAAAGAATATATTTTAATAATACTATAAATTTTGTTATTTAGAAAATTAGATTAAATAAATACTAATACTCTCTTACTTTATTAGAGATGGGTAATACTGCTACTTTACAGTATTTGCTACTTAGTGTGATTGCTACATCAGAATCACAGTGAAAATACGTGTGATTACTATTTTTGTATATTAAAGAACGCACTGACGATTATTGGGATTCTTTTGCTGTTTCCATATAATTTTAAAGATCTTGGTGAAAAGTAAAATAATAATCCTATTTTAAGGCAAATCAAATAAAAATTAAAAACAAAAACTCAAATTAATACGGCGAAAGTTTTTTGTGCGACAAGTTTGGTAAAAAGTTTAAAAAATGCACAGTCAACGTATATTCAATGAAATAGAAATGACTGCTACTGTAATTTTGTAAAAGGGGAATACCAGTGGCATCAATTATTCGATACTCAAAGCTTTTAGCAATCACGATCACAGTTACTATAATTAATTATTGCCCTGTAAAAAAATTAATAAAGGAGTAGCAATCACTGTTACTGAAATATAATAGTAGCAGACTGTTAATGCTACTTTCGAGTAGCAGTGAAAAAATCACTATTACCAAAATATCGACTCATCTCTAATTCTCATCTCAAAAATTAAATGGAAATGAAATGAAACCATCAAAACACATCAACTAGGAAATATCCGATAATAGATGAAATGTCATTAACATCTAAGCCTAAATTACATCATTCTATTTACATAATTGAGCAGAAACTTTCATTAAATATTCAGTTCAGCACATACAAGCATTTAATATAAATTCTTTCAGTACAATCCCTTCCATTTGCATAGTGCGTATCATATTTATAACACAGTTACAAAATGAGCCATTTTAGCTCTTAAGCTCTAAAAAAATATAAATAAATTTAAACTCAAAATTCAATCAATACTCAAAAAAACGCACAATTTCAAAGGGAAAATATAAATACAATTAAATAAAATAAATGAAAAAATTTCCTTTTTCTTAATTTTAATATTTTTTGTATTCCTTTGGCCTAAATTAATGTTTAAATTTTTTTACAGAATTTGTCGGCCTGTCAATTATATTTATACTGCCACGCTTACTGCATAGGGGGTATATTACCTTTGTCAGTCCGATAAGGAGGCGTGGCAGTAATAGAAAAGTATATATATTCTTCACAAAAGTATATACAGTGTATATCGATACTATACACTATAACCAGCACCACCTCCTGTCCGTCTTTCCATATATGAACACGATAACAGCCATAATTTAAAAGCTATAATTCAATATATCTCTGGCGATTTAAGTATAAGTATAAAATCTTAAGTATAAAAATCATGTTTCGATAAATCTTGCTTGAAAGTTTTCAACCGCCATTCAAGTTATATGAAAGGGAGTTTCGTTTGTGGTCCATTTGTGTGGTTACAATGATATATGCTTAAAACACAGCTACATAAATAACTCAGATCTGCCTTAAGCCGACTTAAGATGTTATTATAAGAAACTATAGATATTAACGTAACGAAATTCAATATATAAGCTTTTTATTCAAATATATAGATTAAGTTCGAAAATTAGCCAAATTGTATGAAAACACGCCTAAGTCCAATGCAAAGACATTTACTAAAACGATACAAATTTATATAAATTCACCAAAAATGTATCTTATCACTTCAATTTTTGCACATAAGCTTTTTCAGCCGTAGATAATTCCTTACTAGTTTTTTTTTCTAAACTCTCCCATTCCGATCAGATTCCTCGTTTTATGCTATTCACATTGTGAAATTTTCGAGTTTTGCATATAGTTTTTAATTCCTTTTTTTCCAGTAATGCCTTATTTCATTTCCTTGATTTTTGTACAACAATGCTTAAAAGCTAATAAATAAACTAAGGAATCGCTTGAGAAAGTTAAAGAATTGCTTCCGATTTTTCAAGCTGTTTTGTTGATATTTGATTTTATTTGTCTCTAATTGCTTTCCGTAGTGAACACTAAAAAGCATAGTTTTGTGCTTTATCGTTCTACGACTCTATTGCTAGAGTCTAAATATTTAGGGAATCATCATAACATAAAATAAGGATTATTTTGAGGAACTGTCCCGAACAACTTTTTTCCTAGGAATCATAAGACGCCTTAATATATATACATAAATTTTTTACATAAAGATAGATGGGCGAAAAATGTAGGCTTGGCAATATTTATATATAATGAACGCCATGTGGTCCCATTGCACCTATGATACACACCAAGTTTCACTATCAAAATGTGTACAACTCAGAAGTTATAATGATTTCTGAAAAGAGGGCGTAAAGTGCTACACGCCAATTTTTGTAAAGTTTCCGACATTACCCATATGCACTATATTACTAAATTTAAGTCTTCTGCGGTAAAATCCGTCTAATATATGGCATTTTTCTGATTTGTGGGAGGTAAAAGTGGGCGTTATATCATTTATATATATATATATATATAAGGGCGGGTCGATTTGTAGGGAGTGAAAAATTCACCAATTTCCCTATGATTTCCGTATTCTATGGGTTATTCCATGAAAATTTGCCCAAGGAAGTATACCTCTATCGTTAAAATCGAGTCCCCTACTTTTTGTTGGTAAAAAGTTCAAAAGTTACGGGCATTTTTGTCCAAATATTGGACCATTTTTCCATTTTTTTCATGATTTTGTCCAAGAATATTACTTTCATGGCCATTTTTTTGACTCAATCCATTATTTAATTCAATTTACAATTCAAAACGAAGAGTTTAAGCCCAAATTTATCGAATTCGGTTGATTAATTCATGCGATATTGCTAAAACAAAATAAAACATAAAACCAACTTTTTTATTTTTTTTCCCTTTGTGTGCACCCTGTGAAAAATATGCCAATAATGTAATGCGCAAATCAGTCCAGTCGTAACGTAAGGTTCGTAAGCTTCGTAAGTCAAAAAAATTGAGCCAAATAAATGGCCATGAAAGTAATATTCTTGGACAAAATCATGAAAAAAATGGAAAAATGCTCCAAAATTTGGACAAAAATGCCCGTAACTTTTGAACCGTTGGACCAATGTTGGAGATTTTTTTTTGTAAATTGATCAAAATGAGCTCACCTTTCCAACGCGCCTACTGGCGATTAAACCCGATCGATAGTTTTTGAGTTATGGATGTGAACGTGTAGGTAATATTTCATACGAACGTCAATTTGGGAAAAAATCTACCAACAAAAAGTAGGGGACTCGATTTTAACGATAGAGATATGGTTCCTTTAGCAAATTTTCATGGAATAACCCATAAAATACGGAAATCATAAGGAAATTGTCGAAAAATAAATCGACCCGCCCTAATATATATATATATAGAGACATCCACTTTTGCCAATAGCACCTACATACCAATTTTCACTATAAAAACGTGAACATCTTAGGAATTAAAATGATTTCTGAAAAGTATTAACACTATATCTGCGCCCATGCCCATTTTTTAAAGTTGTCGAGGGTAAACATGAGAACAAAATTACTTATTTTTAGTATTATGTGATCAAAATCGTCTGATATATAGAATTTGTATTGATTTGTGGGCGTGGAAACATTTAAATATATAGTGACCGCCACTTGGTGCACCTACAAGTTTCACTATAAAAACGTGTAAAACTCTTTAATTGGCTTGGTTAAGAAAAAGTGGGTGAATAAATAGTGTGGCCACGTCCATTTTTGTATAGTTGCCGAAAGTAACCCTATGACCAAAATTACTGTCTAAATTTAAGTCTTTTACAAGTAAAACCGTCCGATATATAGCATTTTTATGGTTTGTGTATGATAGCGCAAATTTGGATTGTATGGGAGATGACATGCTCCCTTGTCTTATCAACGCCAAGCTTCACAGGAAAATTTTCAAGATGTTTCTTCAGATTCCCTTAAAATTTCAAAAATATCGGTTTCGTGGTTTTGGAGTCTATACGTGATATACACAAATACCCACATGCATACATCCATTTTTATATGCAGGGTGTCCGGTCATTAACGAAGGTGAAAGAGGAGGTCGAGTTCAGCAAGAAATCGTATGGGACCGGGCATCTATTTTCGCACCCTAAAGCATAGTACACTGTTCAGTTTCATATGAAATTCCACTCAAATCTCTATACAAAATATGACAGCTACGAAACAAGCGTGGAAATTTTCACAACATTTTCGTCAGAGCAGTACTCTGTTTCGCAGCCTGAAATTATCACAACATGTTTCTGAGCAACATTTTTTCACGACAATTTAATTGTACTGCCTATTTATTTTGAAGTGAAAATAGAGAGATTGTATGAAATCTCCCAACATATTCTCTGAATCTCTCTGAGAAACGTTGCCATAGGAGTTCCTCGCAACAAACTTTGAGTCAGAAATTTTACGCAACAAATAAATATATGTTGCCACCGAAATTTCACGCAAACGAACAGAGTACTAGGCTTTAGGAGTAAAGGGGTTAGGAGTTATGCAATTTCCTCTGAACTTTGCGTAATTAATCAATATTTTTTTTTTAGCTTCAAATTTGTGATTTATTTCATTTTCTTTCCAATGAAATCAAAATCATAACCGGAATCGGCTGGTAAAACAAAAGGTGTTATTAAAAGCGCTTATCCATAGAATTTTAAATTTTTTAACTTTATAGTGGCTACCGGAACACAGACAATATTTTCCAATTTGTCGCCTCATTTGGAAATAATCAAGGCCCAGAGAGCACAAACAAATCAAAACAGCTATGCAGAATAAAAATACCTTATAAATATGATACGACCAGGGTTGCTAACTCATATCATTTGGCCCAAAGACTACGGTTTAGAAGGGTAGATCTCCGGATTCTGAGCCTCACAGGTTTTCTCCACCTTTCGTTATTTAAGATTTTAATTTAATAACCAAAATTATTAAATTACAATTACATATATAAACATTTTATATAAAAAGGTTTTTTTAAAATTGAAAAATTTTTATTAATGACGAGGTTGAAGTTTGTAAAAGATGCTTAGTTCATTTAAAGTAATTTTTTAATTTTGAGAAAAGCTCTATGGAAATTCTATGTTATTTAAATATTGCGAAACACGAACTCACACTCTAACGTGTATTAGATGTTTTGAAAATAATTAAAAATTATAAATGTTAAATTAGATGTTTACGAACTTTTTCTTTATGGGCATTCAACTCGAACTTCAGCATTATGGGAAGCCATTTCATCAGTAGCTGATATTTGTATAGCAGTTTTAAAAACCAATCCAAGATTATAAATTATACAACTTGGTACGAAATTTTTAGCAACGCATTTGTTGAACGGGTGTTCTCCATAATGGAGTCTGTATGGAGAGACGACAGAAACAAAATGAGATTACGTTTGCTTTAAGAATATCAATGCGTACGAATAAATTTTAATGTTGATTGCCAGCAGTTTCTTTTTTATCTGCAACAAGAACTTGTTAAAAGTTCAAAATCTCAACTTAAATATAGTTTTGAAAAATGTGATATTAAATAAGTTTTACAGCCCTATTCTGGCAAATTAACAAATTGTTAACCAGTATTTTGATTATTTCTATGTGTTTTTTGTTTTCAATTCAAACTTTAAAGCTCAAAAAACAAAATTTTTTAATGAAATTGTCAATAACTGAAAAGCAGTTGACAATTTTTATCAAAATTTTTTATTTTTGATCTTCAAATTTCGTTTTGAAATAAAAAAATTACAACAAACACATAGAAATATACAAAATACTGGTTAAAAATTTGTTAATTTGCCAGAATAGGGCTGTTAGTCATGTTTTTAAAAATATTGTAATAAAATATAAACTGTTATGCACTTTTTGCTAAAACACTAAAATATTTTTTTTCATTTATGTATATTAACTAGTCACTACGTTCATAAACTATAAGACAATGTATGTACTTTAAGAAACCGCACTGTAGCATGTTGGATATTGCAGGCGCGAATCCACGGGGGTTAATGGGGGAAATTCCCCCCCAAGATCTCAAATTTCTTTAAGAAATAATTTTAGTATACATATTTTTCTAAGATAAACAAAAATCAAATAGGACGTTATAGGTTTAATCTAGCCATGCGCAATCACTTTAATAATTTCTAGTTGTGTTCTTAGCTTGCTGACATGATATGGCGCTGCCTTCGTGACGTTGAATAATCATTCTCCCTTTACCTTTCTTTTCCGAACATAAAAACATATTGATTTTTCGTCCAACTGAGCAAAAAGATATGAATTCTGTAACAAGTCTTCTATTATAAATTGCATAAATTAAGCTAATTAAGTATGTACAGAAGGCCGGAGCGATTTTATATGGAAAAAGGAGGCTTGTACTGAACTGGTTCAATGGGGATCGAAAGATATAATGCCATACTAGGGCGGGTCGATTTATTTTTCGACAATTTCCCTATGATTTCCGTATTCTATGGGTTATTCCATGAAAATTTGCCAAAGGAACCATACCTCTATCGTTAAAATCGAGTCCCCTACTTTTTGTTGGTAGATTTTTTCCCAAATTGACGTTCTTATGAAATATTACCTACACGTTCACATCCATAACTCAAAAACTATCGATCGGGTTTAATCGCCAGTAGGCGCGTTGAAAAGGTGAGCTCATTTTGATTATTTTGCAAAAAAAAACTCCAACATTGGTCCAACGGTTCAAAAGTTACGGGCATTTTTTTCCAAATTTTGGATCATTTTTCCATTTTTTTCATGATTTTGTCCAAGAATAATACTTTCATGGCCATTTTTTTGGCTCAATCCATTATTTAATTCAATTTACAATTCAAAACGAAGAGTTTAAGCCCAAATTTATCGAATTCGGTTGATTAATTCATGCGATATTGCTAAAACAAAATAGCAAAATAATAAATCGCATGAATTAATCAACCGAATTCGATAAATTTGGGCTTAAACTTTTCGTTTTGAATTGTAAATTGAATTAAATAATGGATTGAGCCAAAAAAATGGCCATGAAAGTAATATTCTTGGACAAAATCATGAAAAAAATGGAAAAATGGTCCAAAATTTGGACAAATTGCCCGTAACTTTTGAACCGTTGGACCAATGTTGGAGATTTGTTTTTGTAAATTGAATGAGCTCACTTTTCCAACGCGCCTACTGGCGATTAAACCCGATCGATAGTTTTTGAGTTATGGATGTGAACGTGTAGGTAATATTTCATACGAACGTCAATTTGGGAAAAAATCTACCAACAAAAAGTAGGGGACTCGATTTTAACGATAGAGGTATGGTTCCTTCGGCAAATTTTCATGGAATAACCCATAGAATACGGAAATCATAGAGAAATTGGTGAATTTTTTCACTCCCTACAAATCGACCCGCCCTAATGCCATACATTAACGCAGCAAAATTTTGCGTTAATAGAGCAAAACACAGGATATTTTTTAAACGATTTTTAAAAAAATTTTTAATGAATGGAAAAGAAAAGCATCAGTGTAATGCGTAATAGAATCAGATGTATAGTAGAAACTTTCATCAAGATTTTTTTCCATTATCCAACTGCGAAAGATAATTTAAAATGACATATTTTTGAAAATTAATTTTATCGAAATAATAATAAGAATAGTCAATAATATAACGTGAGAAATCATCTATACAAAATTTGGTTTCGATATGTCAACATTTTCCTAATTCAAAATGTCCTTTAACATCATGTCGTTTAATTTGATTAAATATTGTAGTCAATTTCAATAGATTTATGATCGCTTATTCCGACTATCAACCGAATTTATCTCTATTCGTGTTGAGATTTATAATATTGAATTAAAAAGTCGAGTTTTTTGGCAAATTTGAATAATTGTTACAAAAGTTGGATTATGGTAAAATCCTCATACTTCAAAATGAAATTTTATAAATTTGCTATTTTAATTTATTAAATAAAGATTTTCCTATCCTTTTCAAAATATTTGATCTCTCTTTTCACTGATATTTTTGAAATTTTAGATAAATTCTTATTTGATTTTCAGGTAAACATCAAGACATCAGATGATTTGGCTCATATTTTAAAAGATATAACGATTTTGAATACTTATGAATAAATATCTGTCACTTAAGCTAATAAACTTTGCAATATAATTCTTCTGTACAATTCATGTCATCTTTGAGGACATTTTAAGGCAAAAAGATGTGATCAGAAAAGGACGACATTTTGTGTGCTCCGTTTCACCTTTGTACTAATTTCAGATAATAAAGATTTATCATAAAATTTTTTTAAAAAATCTCCTGTTTTTAAGGAAATACTGGAAAGACAGATGTAATCTGATCGAAACAAAAACTATAGTTTACATGTATGTTACAATATCCTTTGAATGACCCCTAAGCCAAATCTATACTATGCACTTTTGAAATTCGCTTTAGCTTAATGTTCAGCAACCATAAGCATATCTTACATCAATTTAATGCCATCGGCTAAGGGCTATTGGAAAGACAGAAAATAAAAAGCGCACAGAGAGTAACGTCACAAATGTTAACATACCTATTTTGTTTTCACGTATTTGCAACTGATAAAAAAAAAGTTCTGCGTTTTCTTTCTGAGGAAAAGTATAATTTTTTTATTTTGAGATTTATTAGTCGAACAATTTTCAAAAAATGGAAACTAGAGATTTTCACTATGAATGGAATAACACACTGTAAAATTTATGGTATGATAAAAAACAAAACCTTCATTTTAAGTTTTAAAATAATTACATGTGTGAATTTATGTAACAAATATTAAAAAATATTTAAAGTTTTTTCTAAATGACCTTATTATTTTTTTTTGTGTTGATTTTATGTATTTTAAATACAAATTCTAAATGTTTGATAGTTAAAATCATACTTGATTTTAAATACAAATTCTAGTTGTTTGATAGTTTAAAATCGTTTATTGAGCTTTAGGTCAAAGTTAGAACAATTAATTGTTCTAACGAATCTTTCCAAAGAAACAACAACAACAACAACAACGTTTTTCCAATATGAAAAGAAAAAATCACTAGCTGATTTTATTGCAATTTCGGCCCTTCTAAAGACTTCATCAGAAATCTTTGTGATACCCGTGCGCGCACTAGCTTGCACTCATATAAAATCAACATAATAAATAACAAGGTCATTTAAAAAAAACTTTAATCAAATGGTAGAGCACGACCAAACAGAAACAAGCTGAAAATATATCAGCAAAAATCTAAAAACAACTTCAGTAACCATGCTTTGTTAGTGGAAGACTTCCAGCAGACTGTTGGACTCCATAATAATAACATAAGCATAAAGACTAAAGTAAAGCCAAAATACAACAACAAATGTGAGAATATGAAATGGGAGAAAAACTGAAAAATTGACACTTAAAATCTCATCGCCTCTGTGGTTTCTCTGCCTTTAGCAGGTCCAAAATTGCAACAAAATTAGATAGAGATTTTTTCCTTTTCATATTAAAAAAACGTTGTTGTTTTTGTTGTTGTTGTTTCTTTGTAAATATTCGTTAGAACAATCAATTGTTCTAACCTTGACCTAAAGCTCAATAAAAGATTTTAAACTATCAAACAACTAGAATTTGTATTTAAAATCAAGTATGATTTTAACTATCAAACATTTACAGCGAATAACGAATAACGAGCTGCACACTTTCTCTTCAAATCGGTTTTACTTAAAATTGACTACTTTTTAAAAGCTCCATACTTTTTCTTTGCTACCAAACATAAGTCAAACATTATTTAGCTAAAATAGGGATATTTTAAAAACATACCAAAGAAACTGCCAATTTTGACAGAGTTACAAATAATTTTAACCGCTTTTCAAAAAGAAAATATTTGAGACAAGCAAGAAATGGAGCAAAAAATGATTAAGATGCAAAAAAAAGGGAATATACTCATTTTCATAATTTTACAATAAAACACACACAATACACAAATTTTAATTTATTATGAATTTCAGCGCGAGAGTTTTAACAATTGAAGTGAAGAGCACAAAGCAGTCCTCAGGAAAGTGTGCCTTGATAAAAAAACAATAAGTCAGAAGGACAAAACGTGGAGCGAAGCTTCTGGCCTGTTGGGCAAATAGAGATGTGCGCCCGCATGCGTCCAAAATATAAAGCGCTGTTTCCTTATCGAACCTACAAGAGCTTATATTTATATTTTTGGAAAATGACGTCAAGGGTTGACCATTGCGACAGCCAGAAAACGGTGCAATTCTGGAATATATCAGTAAAGAATCCTTTATGTCCTTATTATGCTAGGCAAACATGTTTGGTGAATTGACTTTATTATTAGTGTTTTACGAATAAAATGATAAATAAACTTCTTCTCCTGCTCATTTCTTCGCTCTGACGCCAAACATTTTTGAAACAGTAAACAAGCCAATATTTTCATTTTATAACTGAAAACGCAACTCTTTAACAAACATTGCATAACCACGAAACTAATATTTGATCAGAGAAGAAAATTAACAAAATTAAATTGAGACATGAGTGGATGAAGGTCGCTAAATTCTAAATTCTTATTTCGAGAAAATTGAGATCAAACTTTCGCATTTGTACTGATCTCTATACTAAATCAAACTTTGTGAAGAAGTTTTTTTCTAAAATAGCCACACACATGGTTGTTGTAAGGTTTAAAATTGTTTGTATGTACATTACATCTTCATCTATGCATAGAACAGCGAAAATCCGAAAATGCGACATATCACCTTCATCCACTTATGTCTTCAAATAGCAAATATGTTTGCCTAGCAAAACCAAGGCATAACTGGCTCGCGCAAAACCTTATCAACTGCTTTCTGTGGAAGAACCTGTGCAATTTTATGAACTCACTTGTTCCCGATACGTTTTTGGTTTTCTTATAGCAGGATAGTCTGTCAGGATTTCTCTGTTCGTAAATAAACGTTCATCGTCCATGTAGTAGAAAGTTGTCAATTTTAATATAAAATACATGGAAAAGCTGTGTATTTTCTGAGCTGGCTATTTTTTAAATTTAAAACTGACTTTAAGTTTTTATTGGTACCGTTTTTGCTTAATGTTCAACATTTTCGAAAATGTTGTACATTAAAATCTCTTTTTGGTAAGGCTGTTAGAATTTGTATTTAAATCATATAAAATCAACATAATTAAAAAATATTATTTTACTTCAAATAAAGAATGCAAACAATGTATTTAAAAAAAAAATGCAAAAGATATTTTCACAAATTTTTTACCCTCAAAATTTCTCTCTGGATCCGCCACTGGGATATTGAACCTCTGACTGTTATACTGACAAAATTTGTGCTTAAATATGTTCTCTTTTAACTGACTTTATCGGATGTTATACTCACTTGGCTCTCTTCATAAACCGTTATTAATATCTTTAACACATAGAAATAAAAGATAAGGAAGTGGTGTTATACTCACACACACTATACGTGTGTAGAAGGAATTTTCGTCGCTGAGGAAGAGAGATAGAGCGTCGTTATTTGACATAAGCCCTTCCCGAGCAAAAAAAAAATATATTTTTGAGGAAGAGCATCTGTCAAAACACAAGTTCTGCTTCATGAGCGCATTCATTATTTAGGGTGGCAAGGGCCTTAATTTTTTTTTCATATTGGTAAAGCTTTAATAGTTATTTATTTGTTTACATTTTCTTTGAAAACTTGACATGAAATTAAAGTGGATTAGCGACCTAAGGTTACAAGCTATAACTACCTTACACGGTCAATCATTTGACGTCCAGCATGTGTGCGTGTGGATTAATGCTAGCCCTTACACTCACCATTATATCGTCAAATTTGCATTCTGCATTATCTTTTATTGAACTCGGACGTGCGCTGAGTTAAACGGACGATTGTATCGCACATATTGCATGATATTAGAAAGCGTAAAATTAAAAGGAAAAGAGTCAATGAACTTTGCCAAAAAGTGTTTTTCCTCTTAAATTTATTATTTAGAGCTCTTATTCTTCCTGCAGTCATGTTTACTGTACGACAAAAGCAAACGAAATGACGAAAGATTGATCGATCAAGACCTTACACACATCCAGCCGCTTGACCAGCATTGCAAAATATCTAAAAATTAAGATTTTGATCAATCAAGCCATCAACGTGTCTGTGTAACGCATACAAACAAATATTTACTAACACATATACCCGATTGACGACCGTCAAATGATTGACCGTGTAAGGTGCGCATAAGAATCGTTTATTTAGTATTAGCAGCGAGCAATATTAAAAGAAGCGAGCAACAGTAATAAAAGCTGCACCCAACTTGCAGCTTGTGTTCCAACAAAAAGTGTGCAAACTAACGATTTGGTATGTGCTCAAGCGCTCCAAACAATTTTGCAGGCAAAAATTGAAACTTATGCCACGCCTCCTCAAGCGTCATAAGCATACACGGTTAGAGTTTTGACGGAATAATATGGACAGAGACTGGGCAAATGAGACAGAGCTTTTTTAATATGCTCCTTTGTACCTTCGTAAATGGTTGTTAATTTTAACAGGCCATTTTTCTGATGAAAAGATGTTTAACTTGGACGGACTGGATGGCAATAGAGGATATTGGCGTTATTTAAGAAAAGAACCCCAATATTTTTGAAAGAAAATTTTTTTTGGAGGTTCTATTATGATTAAAACACAGCTTAAAACACTTTGGAACTACAAGTTGTTCCCACGAGAATGAGCAGCGAGTTGTCAGCTGTTGAAAAGTAGTTTGCTGCCATATATGTTCACGCCAGCAAGAAAACACAAGAATGGCTTCAAATGAACAATGTTAACGTTTTGGATTGGCCAGCTTGTTCTTCTGACTTAAATCCAATTGAGAACATTTGGGGGATTCTCATCAGGCGAACATATGCTATTAAACGGAAGTTTTTAAGTGTTGCAGGATTAAAACAGCCATATTTGAAGAGTGGGAGGATCTCGACGCTCAATTTTTACAAAATTTAGCACACTCCATTCGAACCAGGATTTTTAAGGGTACGAAATCAAATGGTGGAATCAAATTTGTTGTTTTTGTTGAAAAAATTGGCTTTAAATCATTTGTGTTATAATAAATGAACGATTCTTAGGCAGAAAAAGTGCAATGTTAAAGATTGATAATGGTTTATGAAGAGAATCAAGTGAGTATAACATTTGATAAAGTCTGTTAAAAGAGAACATATTTTGAGCACAAATTTTCTCAGTATAAGATTCAGAGGTTCAATATCCAACATTCTACAGCACGTTTTCTTAAAATACATACATTGTGCTATAGTTTATGAACGCAGTGTACAAAATTAATTTGTTTGTGAAAATTTAAAAAATTTATTCAAAAAAAGCTCAGGGCGAGGAGGTTCCAAGAGTTGACAACCCTGGATATGACGGAATTCTTTGGATTTTAATGTTTTTGTAACTGAAATTGAGTTTTATTCGTTAAACATTGCTATATGCATAGGAACTTTTCCTTTTTTTTTCAAAGTAGAAGTTTTTGTGACCAATTTTGTGATTGTCGTATGAATACGATACACACTGTACATTCTTATGTTTGCACACGAGAAATATCTAGATTTTATCTCGACCTAAAAGGTAAAAGGGCTTAAGTCATTTAAGCTCTTTTTTCAGTTATTCCAATTACATGAAATATTTTTCTTAGCTCTACAAAAAGCACTTGTAAGCATTTTTCTGAAAATTTTTGTATGGAGCTTTGAAAAAAATTATATTTTCAAATTGCTTTCCTCTCCATTGGCTTAAATGCATTTAATCCTTTTTACCTTTTAGGTTGAGATATTTCTTTTCCGGCCATTTTTCATCATCAATATTTTGCTCATAGCTTTGTGTGTAATTTTTTTTTTTTTGTAGTCATGCAAACTTTTTCGTTTGCACATTCATTTCAACAATGTCTTAACAGTTTTTGTTTTTCTTTACTTGCCATAGACAATGTGTTGACTTTGTCATTATATCACTTTCTTTGTTCAATATTTTATTTTACTTTATTTTGCTTATTTTATCATTTTTCCCATTAAATAAACTCTTTAAGTCCTTTAGTTCTTCTCTGCTGCAGGATTTGTAATTACATTTTGATGTTTTATTTGTTCTCTTGTGTTATTTTCCGAAACTATTAGATCCGTATTGGCATGGTTAACGTCAGCGATGGCAAAAGTAAGCCCGAACCACTCAGTCTGAATCTAACGATGGAGCTGCTCACACTACAGAAGCTTGAAGTATTTACACCCACAAGCCTGCTACACAATGGGCCACCCATGGAGTCAAAGGTGAGTTTGGAAATAAGAATAAACAAATTGTAGTTGAAACATGACTTTGAGCAATGATTCGTTGGATGAAAGAAGACTAATGTTTTTAGGTCAGAAATGTGTTATGGTAGGATTGAATTTGAAAAATAAAAAATAGCAAAGAAAAGTAGGGGAACTAGAATTTGGAGTCATAAGAATTAAAGGCTATGACGGAAAATAGAAGTAGAACTCCTTTATTAAAAGATTATTTGAAAAAAAAGTTATAGAGGACGGACAGATTATTTTTTTCATTAGGAGATGAAGCTGTCTAGGGAAAATTGGTGAACATAAAAATTTACATGATTTTAGTTGTGAGCTATTTAGACAACAACAAAAACTCTGTATACAGTCAATCACACAGCAGACTCACAAATAGCTACATATCCTGTTCAGTAGTCTTGAGTGATTCAGCTGAGACCAACCCACTGTTTAATTCTTCCGTGATTTGGCACCTGTTCGAATAAACTCGTAAGAATTTACTCATCGGCCATTTTATCGTTCGACTATTAAAGCTGTAAGTATTTTGAAACAAGCCTATAACTCTGCCAGGAATTGTGTGTATGCTCCATTTGCCTCTTATTTGTTTAGCTATTCATTTTTGTTCCACGAGGTTGGCGAAGTACACCAAGGCATTGAAGTTTTAGCCTCGCTAGAAGCTAATGTTTAACTGAAAGCTGGCTATTGATACAAACAGTTCTTCAATTATTGATATAAAATATTTACTTTTGTACAAATCCATATGATTTTTTGGAAAGTCTAGCCTTCAAACGATGCGTGTCAAAATTTCACGATAATTGGACATTTAGTTCACAAGTGATGCAACTTTTATAATTTCTAAAACACTGGATAAAATTATTGGCGTCTGTAAAAACACTATTACTTGTGAACTAAACGTCAAATTATCATGAAATTTTGACACATATCGTTTATAGGTTTACACTTTCCTAAAATTATATGCGTCATCTATCTATCAGCCTAGGAACATATTGAGTTATATGATAAGGGTTACAAATTTTTGTTTTGGATGCATTTGATTGAAGTAATGTAAACGATATCGCTTTTTATATTTCTGGCCTAGACACAAAAAAATTAAATATTAATTACACTGTGCATGTCAAAATATCAATCAAGCTGGAGATATATCATTTCAGCATAATTCGAGGACACTGAATTTAATGGCGTTTACCGTTTTTTTATCCTTCGGCCAGTTTTCGAGAAATTGCATGTTCAAGATCAAGTACATGTTGATGTAGTTTTTGTTAGAAAAACGATTTTCTTATTAACTTAATCGACTTCATGTCAATGAGTGAAACATTAAAAATTACTTGGAGAATGAATGTTTAAGCAGTTTAACCCTCTTATTGTCCAAATTGACCTCAGAAATAAAAAAAAAACTTTTTCGTATAAGAGCTCTGTTCAAATAAAAACATGTAAGCTTTTTGACGGAAAAATATTCCCCTGATATAGTGGCGCTAAATGTAATTACAAATTAAACCAAATTAACCATCCTTCTGTGTCCCTAAAACGACCTGAAAGGTATTAAAACCAAGTTTTCATATATATTTTTCTTTATTTTCTCAGATAGATTCATCTGTTTCTTTTGCTTCTTTATGTAAATTCCAACAAATATCTCCTAAGAGAGCATCTAATTTCTTACCACTGTACCCAGTACTCGAGTCTCGCCGTCACCTAATGGAAACGTTAGCCATTCTCGAAAACGGACCGAAGAATTAAAAAACGGTCAACGGTCAACGGAATTAAATTCAGCATCCTCGAATTATGCCGAAATGATATGTCCCTAGCTTGTTTGCAAAAAAAGTGACAAATGCATGCACAGTGTTATCGAAGACTGTTATATTGTTTTCAAAAAATATTCTCCATGATGCTCAATACACCTGTCATTCAACGGCAATTCAATCAAGTCTTGAAGCACTTTTTCCACTCCGATTGAGGTAACTCAAAAATATTCGCTTTGAATGTATCATCCGCTTCTTCGGACGTCGAAAATCGTTGAGTATGATACTTTATTTTTATATACGGGAACAAAAAAAAAGTCTTTGCGTATTAGCTCTGGACTGTGCGGCGGATTTAAGTCGGTCAAAAATTTTTTGTTTAAGTCATTAGACGATGGTACAGGATGCGCCATCATTTATGTCGGTATGTAAATAACATTAAAAAAAACCGTCAAATATCTTCCATAAATGAGATATTTTTATTTAACTTGGACCTTTATAATTTATTAGTACCAGGTTTTGAATACAACATCAATGAATTTGGCCGCATCTATTGGCCAAGAAGAATATGCCCTTTTTGCAGCGTTCTCATCACTTTTTCGAAAATCTCTGGCGGTATAGCGATGATTTCGGCACGAATGTTTGCCTAGAGCTCGTCAATTGGCGTTGTATTCTTTGTTTTTCAAAAAACCCCACAAAAGGAAGTCCGAATGTGGTAAAATCTGGAAATCTGGGTGGCCAGTTAAAATTTTTTGACATCACACGTCCAGAAAATTTTTGTTGCAAAATTTGCATCATGACATACGGTTTGCAGTGTCATATGACGCTCCGTCTTGTTAAAACCAGTAACTGTATGGATATTTTTTACACATTTGTGGGCAGACATAATGAGCCAAAATCCGCTGGCCCAATGATGGTTTTTGCGCGAACGCCGCCCCAAACTGTCACTTTTTGGGTCGTGCAATGGTATTTCATGAGTGTCGTGGGGATTTTCCGTTCCCGAAAGTGGCAATTTTTCTTGTTAACGACCCTAGAGAGTGTAAAATGGGCTACGTCAGTCATCAAAGTTTGCTTTAAAAAATCAGGTTCAGTGCCAACAATTCGAGGGACTGTTGCGCAATATTCTTTGAGTCAATTGTACTTTTTATGGAAGCAAATACAAATCATTCTTTCAATGCTTCGCAAAGTGGTTTCACTGACGCGAAAATGCTGATCGCGGTGACGCTATGACACATGGGTACTCGGCAACACTCTTTCTTAACGTTTCAACCAGTTCATTGAAACGTCTTTGGCGTTTGTGAATGGCATGTGAAAGATCTCCCACTGTCCATTGCTCAGCTAAATTCAACAGCAAATGACGAGTTGCGTTGTCCGACGGAATATCCACGTTGAGTTAATACAACTGAACGACTCTTTCATATTTACAGCGTCACTATTTTGGAGCGTTCGGTGTTCGGTTCGGCTATTCATGGTTTAAATTGTACTAAATTGGCGATTCAAAAATTATCTACTCAAGTCAATCAGCTAATAAATGTCAAAGTTATTCAATGTTTATATACCGACATTCAATATGGACCACCCTGCATATTCTTTTAGATTTTATTCAGATTATTTTAAATTTTTTTGTATAGGAAGAAACGGAAATGCAAAATACCTTTCAAGACTAGCAATCACCCGCCGAACGGAAAAAAATAGTTGATATTTCAATTTTAAAAATAGGTTAATAAACTGAAATTTTTTTTTTGCTTTCTGTCTTGACAAAAGTACTGTTCTAATTGGATTGTTTCTTCAAATTATCATTTGTGTTAAATCAGTAAATGCCCTTTTAGAAACAACTGAGGAAGTATATCCGTTGTCTCAATGCATGGACATGGTGCAGGGAAAAATCTTTTGCAAAGTATAAGATAAACATGTTTTTTTTTAACAAAATAAATGGACTCCAATCTGCACTGATGGAACCAGAGCAATGACTGGTAGGTTAGTAAAATAATAAAAAAGTTTAAATAAAATAATAAAATTTATATAAAAATTCAAGCTTTTCAATGTATCATTTATCAGCAGTCCCTATACTCAAAGAATTGAAACTTTCAATACAATGGAAATAGCCGTTAAAAGTATAAACAATTAGAAAAGGGAGGGACACAATACACTAAGGCACAGGCAATGAAAGGAATTTCTGTGAGAACTTAGAGCAGACTTAGGCGATAAACAAAGGTTCGTAGAATTAGCCGTAGTAGGAGCTTACAACGGCTTTTAAATTTGAGGAGTGAAGTTTTGTTATTTTTTTAATAAATTCATGTTCTGACTCGGAAAATTTTAATTGAATCTAAAAATTAAAGACATTCTTTACTTTATTAAATAAGCTAAACCTTTTATTTTAGGCTAAGAACATACACATTTTAGGCTCAGCGTCTTTCTTAAACATTTTCAACGGAATTTAGAAATTCTGGTAGCGCAGAATGCTCTTTCATGTTCAGACAACACAAAGAATATATGGACTGAAATCAATATATATATCAATATATATATCAATAATATACAATAACATGAAAAGACTGTCGAAAAATAAATATTTAATTTTAAACACAGATTTCAAAACTTCGACACAATAGAAACTTCAACAGAACTTCATAATGAGCCTTAAAATACCCTAGAAATTGCATAAATCTCCCTTTAGAAATGGGTACCAAATTTTGGGAAGACGTACAACAAGAAAGATATCAAAAACTTAAAAAAAAATTATAGCATCTATTCACTCTTGTTATAGCATAAAAAATTTGCAGTTAAATTACCTTTTTTATTTCAAAGGTTATTTTCTTCAATGTGAAAAATTAAACTTAGCGCAGCCGCATTCTTAGGCACACACCCACAAGAATGCATGTTGGAGCGTTCGGTTTGTGTTTTTTGGGTTTTGTGTTGGGTTTTGGTTTTGGGTTTTTGTTTGGGTTTTTCCGACACTGGCATAGATCCATGATTCATGCCACCTGCGTAGATATTATACACAGCAGTTGATGCACCGCGATTGTATTTTTTCAACATATCCCTTCACTAATTGATTCGAGTCTCTTTTTAAGCACTGTCAGAATATTCTGGATCCAACGCGACCAAATATTATTTTACTGCCAAATGGTCATGAAATATCTAATTGATGCTTGTCATACCACTTATTTTTTATTTATTAGTTTGTTAAGCACTAATGAGCTTTATAGCAATTTAAAATTTTAAAATAAGAACATGTTGAAATTAAATACAATTTTTTAGAGTTTAGAAACAAAATAAAAATTAGCAGTATCATAAAAAAAAGAAACATATAACCAAAACGATAATATCTGACAGCATAGGAGCATTGCGTTTTCAAAACTATCAAGGTCATGTTAAAAACACTTCACTTATCATGTTTTTAACACAAGCAAGCTCAAGTTAGCAACACTTAATGCATCCAAACATCGGCTTAGATCGCCGGATTCGACAAAAAAAGGTCTCATACCCAGCGTTGTCAGATGTAAATACAAAAAAATTCTCTTTATCTTGCATTTAATTCTCACATATTTCCACACATGGTAGTAGGTAAGGGGGGTTTTCGGTGAACTTTAAGAGAAATTAATGAGTTTTAATAATTCTTTAATTGAATCACTTTAATATGCTCTAAGAAAACTTAACAACACATATACTGAAGTTTTTATTACGAGTAAAAGACTTTGTTATGAGTTAAATCGTGTAAAAAACAAAAGTAAGAACCAATGTATCGTTATTTATCGGATCAAACGTGATATATTCAAAATTGTCATTACTATCCTTGACGTTAGAAGTTGTAGATGATGGTAGTGATAATTACATTAAAGCCAACAAAAATTACATATGTATACTGAAAACAATATTTCTACTTCGATTCGCCTAGAAAGATTTTAATGTATACTTCTACAATCAACACATTAAAAAATATGAGCGTCAATTTTATACTATTTTGTATACATATAAATCCAAACCAAAAATGTTTTAAAAGTTATACCATTAAATCTTATAAATTTTTCCAGACCATTTTTCTCATCAGAGCAATCGAAACCACTATATTTTTAAAATTCCCGATTTCGGTGAATTTTTTTCTTTCGAACCAGAATATATTTTGATGAACACATGATATCCATATGAAATTTTTAAATTATATTTGTTTTATTATTTTTATAATATTGAGTGATATAAAATTTATAAATTATTTGGAATAAAAAAGTTTATACCACACAAATGTTATAAAAAAGATAAAATTTACCCTCAAATTTTTTACTATGAACTGATTTTAATTTTTCCTCGAGCAGTTCTCGAAAATTTAAATTTCAGCATCCATTGATTTGTCACTGTTGAAGTTGGTTGGGTTACATCAAATATACAAATGAAGCTTTTTGAAAGTTCTGCGTTTTCTTTAGCTCTGCTTATGGTGGCATTGCATCACAACATCTTCGTAATTTATGGCACAAAAAAATTTTTATTAAATAAACTTTTTAGCCTTTTTCATTGTGAATCTTTTATAGTCACGAGTTTTAAAATAATTAATTTTCGAATTAAAGATATGAGTCCAAATCTGGTTTAATTTTTGAGGAATGTTTAAAGTAATTCATGAGGTATAAAAAGTTAAACTCAAATTTTTTAGATGAAGATTGTGTAAAAGTGTTGCTGTCTTTAAAACTTTATTTATTTGAGAGCAATGAGATATGGTTTTATCCCCGAACTTTCGTAAAACATACCCTCCGTAATTTAATAGAAAACCGAGAACCGTTTGAACAGATGTACATTCCTTAGCATACACACGCAAAATAAAGAATTTTTCCGAAAATTCCTTGTTTTATATTGAAATAACAAGATACGCATCAAACATTTTTGACTAATGAACCATTTTGGTGACAAATTTTGTATGGAATTACCATGCATAATTTATAAAAAACTTAACTTGAAAATGAAATAAAATTAATGCTTGTATATTTTACCTTTTTAATTTTGAATTAAAAAAAAATGTTCATAAGCCCCCTCCCATGGGGTAATCCTGGCTACGGCCCTGTTACCCACACATCAAAAATACCACAAATTATCACAAAATACCACAAGTCAACGGAATGCCTCCAAATGTCTTAAAATATCAAATTGTACAGTGATTATAACAAAGTTTCAATTAATTTAACGAAAGCAGACCTTAACTGCAATAAGTTTTAACATTTTCAATTAATAAAACAAAAACTTTCATAATATTTTAGTTCTTTTTGTTTTTGCATTAAGAAATATGCGGCAATGATATTTTTCTTCCAGAATAATTTTTTTTCAATTGAAATTGGTAAGATTTTGCTTACTAAACACCGAAAAAAACTTCATACATAAGCACACCACCATAAACAAGTGCATTCATTCAGTAAACCTTTGCTATATACATAATATTCTTCATTCATATTTTTACCACGCGTGATAGAAATCTCTTTGTGGTAATATGATGTATTTTTTTTTTTTTTGTATTTTTTACGACGCAAAAGATAAAAAATCTAACCTAAACCTAAACCCGCCACATCCCACAAGAGCTCAAAAAATACCAAAAGTACGATTTATAGTGCAAGTCTGACAACGCTGCTCATACTTAATAAAACACCACTCCAATAATATATATCAAATATAATATAATATATACACCAAATTTCAATGCGCAGAAATTGAAAACCCGTGAAAAATCTTTTTCTAAAATCTAGCATTTTTACCAAAATTAAACCATTTTTATAAGTACATACTTAACTTTGAACGAGCAAATTTTCAAGCAATCGAATTTTTTCTAAAGATTAAAGCTGAAAGTACAATATTTGCGTATGCATTTGCGTCCGTCTACTCGCTGGCGCAATTAGATTGGAAATACATGAAACGTTATTGCATCGAGTAGAATGCTTACGTGCGTAAATTTTTTCAACGTTATTTTTTATTATTAAAATGTACCATATTTTTTAAGATGTTGGTTATTCGAATTTAAAAAATAAATTTATTCAAATTTGACTTTTAAATAAAAATTCGTAGCTGTCTATATGTAGCGAGTTCTCTCTAGCGCAATTTACGCAAGAAAAGTAGAAAATTCTTCAACTTTTCTTGCGTAAATTGTGCTAGAGAGAACTCGCTACATATAGACAGCTACGAATTTTTATTTAAAAGTCAAATTTGAATAAATTTATTTTTTAAATTCGAATAACCAACATCTTAAAAAATATGGAACATTTTAATACAGAAAACCTCATAAATGAAGTTCAAAAGCATCCTTGCTTGTATGCTAAATCCAGTGCGGGGTATCGAAATAAAATAAAGCGAGCGAAAGCCTGGGCGGACATAAGTGGAGCTCTCAGCATTTCAGGCAAGTTATTAATGTTTAATAACTTTTGTAGAAGCTATAACAAAATTCTTTAAGACATGAATCTATGACCAAGTGGCGCTCTATCAGAGATCGCTATAGTAGAGGAACAAAAAAAATCTCCTGCGGTGCGGCCACGGTAAATGAATCACAATTTCAATATATGGAGCAGCTCAGCTTTCCAAAAGAATTTGTCGCGCCCAGAAGATATGTTTTACCAATATATTCATGAGAAGCGCATCGAGATTTTGGCAAATAAGCCCAACCATCATGAAGGATTTTTTAAAATAGTGTCAGACAAATTGGATATGCTCCCAGTTGTTGCCCAAGCGGATGCAAAAATGTTCAAACATTTAAATTATTTACATAATTTATTAAAAAAATTATAGTAACTTATATCAAAATAAACTTTACTCTAATTAACTATAGTATGTTCATTACTTTCTTTTTAGAATAAAACAGTTGTTTGGATATCTCCTAAATTTTTATCTATGATATATATGGGACATTTTCTGTCAAATCGGCCACCAAACAAATCAACCACCGCTAATCATGCTGATATAAATATGATAGTTTAAATATGGCAGTTCAACATAAAAATAATTGTTTAACTTTTTTTTCGATGATTATTTTGAGTAGAGAAGTGTAATACGCTGAAATTAGAACAAACAAATTAGATCCTTTGGCATATGAGTTATATTAATTGCTTTGATACGTTGAAAGCGGGCTAGAAACATATGGCTAGTAAAAGTTTTTAAGAAAATTTGAAACAATTTGTCATATTGTCCTAATCCTAGCTATGTGTGATTCAGTATTAAAAATGTGTCCAAACTTTTAACCCCTTTGAAAAATATTGTGTTCCTGTCCAAAAAATAGTCACGCACCCAAAACTGCCGTTCCTTACGAAGAGCATCGTACATTAAGTGCATTATTCTGTACTACGAACAAGCACACCAACGATGAGAAAGACACGAGAAGCAATACAATTTTGTATGGAAAAAAGTATTGCTTCTCGTGTCTTTCTTATCGTTGGTGTGCTTGTTCGTGATACAGAATAATGCAGTAAGACACACTAATGTATTGCTCTTACTATGGAAATAGTGTCTAATAGTACTTTTTCTTCTTAATTACCCATCGATTCCATATTTAAATTTGGTTTTATCGGGTTTTAGTGACAGTTTTATTGAAGAAAATATTTTAATTTCAGTGACAATTTCAATGTTTTATTTTTTTTATACGCAATCATTGTATGCGTTAAATATTTTGTTGCGTAAATTGCGCCAGCGAGTAAACGGACGCAAATGCAAACGCAAATATTGTACTTTAAGCTTAAGCGTTTGATTGTGAGAATTTTTTCAACGAGAAATTTTCCAGAAAAGCTTTCGTTTCTAGCGAGCACATTTTTATTGCTGAGTTGATTAAAAAATTGAACAAAAAACAATTTCTCATTGTTATGATTTTGTGTATTGCTATATTTATGACAGCCAACTTCATTATTAAATCATTATTGAGCAGAACTTACAACATAAATAATTTATATCAAATCAAAATGCTTCTTCTTTCTCGACAAATTGATATTAAAGTTTTTTGCACACGTTTCATTATAATTTTTGCGCTTGCACTTTCGACACTTGACCATCCATGAACCTCAGGACACTCCATGAAAAAATGCAGCATAAATAGCCAAAAGTTCAACCAAAAGACAAACCACAGAAGAGCACCAAATAACAGCTCAAATAAATTAAAAAATATTTTAGCAACACGAAAGCGAGAAATAGAGAGAGAAGATAGCTCCATACTAACATAGCCAAAAGTAAAAGAGAACACAAAACACACACAACATATGTTTGCGATTTTCCCGATAATTATTGTAATTAAAAATCCAAAAACCAGTGTGGATAAGAGGATGGGGAGCTGCATAGCCCGAGGCCATCGGTTTATTCTACTCAAAAAAACTTGAACATTGTGTAAGGATGTTATATAACTTGAAATGATTTTCATGTTTTCAGAAAACTAAAATTTGCTATGAGTTTGTATGTCAGCTTCAATGCTAAATTCAATTAACATTGTAAGATTCGTAAGAATTTGAAATCTTCCTTAATGAAAAAAAAAATTTAAACTTGCATTTTTCATTCAAAACAAAAGTTATTATTCTATTGGGAATAAAAAATAAAACATATTACCTTTTCATAGGAACGCATGGTGCAGATAACACGTCAAAAACAAGGCGGCCTTGGACTGAGCATAAAAGGTGGCGCCGAACACAAACTACCAATTTTAATATCACGCATTTACAAGGATCAAGCGGCCGACATAACAGGACAATTGTTTGTCGGCGATGCGATAATAAAAGTCAATGGGGAATATATCACAGCCTGTCCGCACGATGACGCCGTCAATATACTAAGGAATGCTGGTGATATTGTCGTCCTAACGGTAAAACACTATAGAGCGGCAACACCATTCCTGCAAAAACAATGTGAGTTTATTTCTTAATCTTAGTAATTCTTTTCATAAAACTTATTTTTTGGTGTTATAACTTAACCTTAATAAAAAATGGTAGGATGTACCCAAAGTAAAACTAAACCGCATGGGCATTTTAACAGAAATGTCTAACGTGACCAAAAAATTAAAACTTACTGAACACTTATTATATCATGATATTATCTAAGAGAAACATTAAGGCTATTCACAGTTTAAGCGTACATTTAACAAATCGTATTTATAGGATTTGTTATTGTTGAAACTGTGAGCACTCCGCCATGACACTGTCGTATTCAAAAGTTATGCAACCCTGTGATGTATGTAATATAGCGACCGTAGACAGAGCATAAAAATACGAGGTACAAAAAACACGTCCCATGGCTACTTTAATTAACAAAATGTATTTGTAAGCAATCTATAAAAAATGCATTTTCCATGATGATGATAAAATCGTCTATATTATTTCACAAATTTAGTTTTTCTTTCTCGTAAATTTTTAGTAAATGTTTCGCAAAATTTTTTGTTTTTGTAAAATAGAAGGCATTGGCTAAAGATAATGAAAAAATAGGTGAGGCAAGGAAAGAAAAATATATAAAATATGTTTTTTTATTTCTCAGTTACATAATTACTTAACTACATAAAAATGTAATTACCCAATTAAACTACAATTAAAATTTAAGTAACGCAATGCCAGTAACGTAACGCCAGATTAAAACGAAGATTTTTAAATTTGATCACTTGAAAAATAAACTTGTCTTGTTTCAAACACTTCTAAAAAAGTTGTATACAATAAGTCTTGGCCAATTCAGAGAGTTTTGCGAATTCTTCAATCCAAGTAGAAAATCACTTTCGTTTTTTGTAAAGTAACGCCAGCTCATACTTTTGCTTATATTTTTAAAGCTTTAGGGTAAATTTTTGTTATTGTTTTTACTTAATATAGTTTTACTTAATTAATACGGATGATTATTGCTTTTCATCAACACTCTCAACCTGACCCTCTCCGATTTGGTTTAAACTTTGTATACACGTAGTGTTGGCTACAATTTAGAGAATCAGTTTGCAATTTTTATTTTTTTTTCGCGTGGTTACTGAGTTACGGGTACTCAAAAATTTAATAAAATCAGTTTTTTTCTTGAGGACTGTTTTTCATTTGATCATAACTTCAGTTAAGTTTGAGATAGAGCAACGATTTTAGTTTCATATTAAAGATATTTGCAAAAGGCTTATTTTGCATAATAAAACTTTAAAATGTCTCAAATATTTACGTTATTTTTTTTTGCACAAAAGTTTAAAAAAAATATTTTGATGAAAGTCAATTTTAAAAACTTTGGAAAAAATAAATATAAATAATGATAGTTTATCTAAGTTCTCTCAAAATTTCAGACTGAGACGACAATGGGAATACTATTAAAATTAATTTCACAGTAAACTTACATTAGAATTTATGCACAACACAGCAGCTTGCGAGAAAGCAACAAGAACTGAACACACTAAATAGGACCATATATGTGTGTATGTGCACAGTGCGACATCGGTGCTTCGGTCTAAGCTAAGCAGATTTGATAAAATTCTTCGAAATAAACTCATTTAATAACAATTAAAATTGAGAAAGCTCCATTTTTGAAATTTTTATTCTACATTTGTCGTATATCCTAGGTTCAAGTGTTATGAAGGGAACTTTTTCTACCATCCATCATTATCATTAAATAATATATATATTCTACAAAATTTTTAAAATTGACTTTCATCGAAATATTTTTTTTTAACTTTTATGAAAAAATAAATAACGTAAATATTTGAGAAATTTTAAAGTTTTGTTAAACAAACTAAGCCTTCTGAAATTATCTTTAATATGAATCTAAAATCGTTGCTCTATCTCAAATTTAACCGAAGTTATGATCAAATGAAAAACAGTCCACAAGAAAAAAAAACCGATTTTATTAAATTTTTGAGTACCCGTAACTCAGTAACCACTCGAAAAAAATATAAATTACAAATTGATTTTCTAAATTGTAGCCAACACTACGTGCATACAAAGTTTAAACAAAATCAGAGAGGGTCAGGTTGAGAATTTAATTTTTTTTTGTCAAAAAGCAATGGAATATTTGAATATAAAAAACTTTTTAAAAATTAGGCTATATCATTCTTTATTTTTAATATTTATTCGTTCAAATTCTACGTAACGCCAAATGGGCAATGCCCATAAACCATGTCCTATCATAACTTTAACATAACTATACAATACTATATCTATATTAGTTTTTATCTTCCTTCTTATCAAGAATTTCTTTTAATTATATGAACAAAATTATGTCGTTTTTTATTATGTCCTTTTTGAGTAGATGTGTCATGCTTTCTTTTCGCAGCGTCATTTGTTTTAAAATAGTGCTCCTGGAAATTTTCCTAAATTTCTTCAAAACAGATAATGTAGGATCAGCATTTTTTATTTGAAAATTCAATTCACCATCCACTTCTGTAAGCACTCAGAGAAAAAGTATTGACTGACTCAATAAATGTATGTTCTAACGACATAAATTTTTGCAAACACAAATGTTTTTTGCTGGTTTGTCGAAGAACTACAAAATATAAGGAAGTGTATGATTGTAAAGTGGCTGTAGCCTAGTAGTATTACTAACCAATATGCGTTGATTCTATAAATCCTATTCTACGAATTATATTCGTAGAATGGATGCAGTTATTAGTAATATTTACACACAAATATTTTTGAGTGTAACTTTTTCAACTTTGACGATTGACTGCCAAGGTTTTGTAAAAATTACTTGCTATGATTTCTTTTAAAATTGGTAAATTTTTTTAATACGAATGACCATTTCTTTTATTTTCTTTTTGGAAATAACTTTTCAATCGTACATAACTATGACGAAGATTCTAAGAGTAATTTAATATACAAAACATCAATAGCATATCGTCTCGGATCTGAAAGTCCTCACTATACTATTTGGAATGCAAGTAGAATATACTAAGTATCCCTGCTATATTTTTGTGTAGGACAGTCGTGCAAAGGATAACTACAAATGCAGTGAGTGGCCACCGCGAAATAGAGATAAACGATTTTTTGTACCGGTGATTTATTCACCGTCATTGGAACATCACTGATAACTGCGGTAATCAAATACTTTCAAAATCCGTTATTAGTGATAGAGCTTTTTTTCAATATCCGTCGTTTGCTGCGATTCGTGATATAACTAACCAGTGATTGCAAGAATTGCTTGTCTCTGTCTCTCAAGCAAGCATACCAGTCAAATTGAGGTATGAGTTTTAATGTTGTTTTCGTCATCTCTTATAACTACATACTTGGATTTGTATTTGTTTATCTATAAAATAACGTCACCATTTAGAAGAAAGGTGATTTTAAAATCACGTTTACTAAAAACGTTCCTGACGTTCCTGAAAAATCAACGGATCGCTCATCTCTACCGCGAAAATCATTTATGCCTGGGAAAAGTACGGCTGTAAACTTTCCACTAAAAAATCATTTCGCCATTATTCCATCTAAAATTGGATCACATGAAGCAGCATAAAATGACTCAAAACAGAATGTGGAATAAAATATTTACACGCAGTTATATATTTTGTCAGTTTACAGGTATTGACAAAATTCGAAAAATTATGCACTGTTAAAACTTTCCGGACAAATTGAATGAAGTTGAGTAAAGAGAAGTTTTAATTTTCTTTATGTAAAAATTTTTTGGGTAGCAAAAAAAGTGCCTATTACGTCGACGTTGTAAATGAAGTCCAGAATGCCTACGGAATGCCTATGAGATACAGAAAATCCATCAAAATTAATTTTCTGCATGCTCTTATGAAATTTTTCTCAGATAATTTTGGTAAATTAAGCTATGAACAGGGTGAATAATTTCATCAAAGATGCTATCAATTGAAAAGCGTATTCAAAAGTAAAGTTAAAAGTAAACTGACGTGAAACTGACGATGTTTCTTACAAACAGAAAAGATCAAGCAAGCATTTCTGAGAATTGTGAAAATTTGTATATTAGATGAAAACTTTTATAAAAACATTAGATATATATATAACTGAAAATATTATCTTGTAGCATTTCAAATTGGAAAAATTTTCTGCCTGGGACCAATTTACTAGTAATTATTTCTTGTGGAAATTCGCTTATATCGAACAAAGTCGCAAAAACTATTTACGATGAAACAATCGATCGAAAAACTCTAAAATATTGCTTTATTTATATAAAGAGTAGATTAACGTAAAAGTAATAATCTAGGAGTGTGTAAAAGGTCATTTCCGAAAATGGGCGAAAAATGGAAAAAAAGAAGAGGTCATTCGTATAAAAAATTCACCAATTTTAAAAGAAATAATAACAATATATTTAATTCAATCATCAAAGTTATATATGAACGCTCCCATGGGCGTAGACAGGATTTTACTCAGGGGGTTGTTTTGTTTCATGTAGCTAATAAATAAAATTAATGTTTTTTTAATACCGAAATTGAATTCTTTTGATTTTTTTTTTTAATCAAAGAACCAAGGCATGCGCCTTATACATACAGGGTTTGGTCTTTGACCTGAAAGGAAAGGGATAGATTATTTAGAGGAATTGATTGGAACCATACGTGAATTATTGATTAGGCGAAACAACCGTGAAAGACAGTTTGAATTGCTTTTAACCGATGCTAGTGTTATGCCTTAATCTCAGCAAGCATTTCTAGCCCTTAGTTTTTTCCTGGCCTTTAATTCCACATTTTCCTCTTTTTCGTTGTGGATGTTTAGTTTTTCCATAATTCTTAAATGTAGAAAAAAATAAAGAAAGTGCCCGAACCCGGAAATGAAGCAGGGACCTCTGGGTTGATAGTCTAGCGCACTCTCCACTAGACTACAAAGGCCGACAACAAAATTTAACAAAACGAAAATCAAAGTAGTCATCGGCACGAATCTTCAGCAAAGTAATTTAAAATATCATCATTAAGCTTCTCATTTTTCTTTTGCATCAAATTTCTGTACACGCTTTTAAGGAATAAAAACGCCGTTGTAAGGAAGATTTTAGTAAGTCAAGATATGGTATGAACTGCGACACCTTCCAATATTCGAAAGGTAATGTTGCTGAATGGATTGTAAGCTGATTTTAATTTTTGCGTGAAGCAGTATTTACTGAACTGGATGATTGGAGGATTGGTCTATTCCACGAACTGGCAAGTCCTGGTCTTAGATTCACAAAAAACTATGAAATAATCTAAGACCAAACCTTTCGATTTTGTTTCCGTAATTTCTTGTGACCAGACAGCATCATTACATCAACAAGTAGGTCAGTACTTAACGCTTGAGCTGCTTGTGCTGACTTGGATTCTACAATACTCATGCACAATTTTATATTTTGTGAATGGCTTTATAACGAGTAATCCTACAACAGCTTGCACTTTGTAAGGTGGAAAGAAGGAACATTACAAGCAAAGTGCACCTTTTATTTTTTTGAGCATATTAACCACGGTGCATAGGTTTATAGAAAAATGTGACAAAATTTCAGTTTTGGTCCAATCGTGTCCTCCTTAAAACCGTAGATTTTAGGAGGAACTCAAGTGTATTTGAGTATTTGCTATTTCTAAGATGTACTCATAAGGGCACACCAGCCAACCCACTTGCCCAAGTCGTGTTCACAGAAACTGTCACTATTGCATGTGCTAGAAGAAACAGACATAGATAGATTCTTTTACAATTAAAAGCTCGAAAGTGGGTGCAAGCAACTTATCATCCTCTTTCATTCTGCTCTCATTGTCACTTAATTTTCTTTTCTTGACTGTAAAGCAAATTGATTATAAAATATATAATTTGCAGTATCTTAATATAAACTTACCACTAAAAAACTTTCTTATATTTCCATCTATAAAAAACAATATAAATTAAAAAATGAACAAATTAATCCAATCTCAAATTTCGTTTGGAACAGCTGATTTGGTTTCATTATTTATGACAACGAACGTTAGTGTTGGTGAAAATTGACTAACGAATTGTGCAGCAATATATCAGAATGCAATATACATATATGTCAGAGTTACCAATTAAAGCTTTTCAAAAACTTTTTTATCATGCAATAAATGTGTCATACCTTAGTTTGTAATAAAAAATAAATTAAGCTTTAACAAATATTAAAACATTTAATACTATTTTAATAATAAGAAAAACTGTTTTTAATTTCTAACTTTAACACTAAAAAACTTTTTCTTAAGTTTAGGTAGGTATCACGGCCCCTGTTCCTCCCTCGCTACGCCCATGAACGCTCTTAAGACCCATAAATTTTTCCATAAGAACTCAGTCATTTTTCAAACTATTTTTAAAAATGCACATTTTTTTGTGGGTAATAAATTTTACTTTTAGAAAATAATTACGTTAATAGAAGTTTTTAACAATATTTTGGCAATATTTGAAATATCGTCAAAGTTAAAAAATTTAGAAAAAAAGTAAAAATGTTAGGTTTGGTCGATTACAGCTCAAAAAATTTTTATTTCAGTACTTAAGATATGTAAGCCCGTTCATCTTTGTAAACCCGTTTTAAAATTGGCAATCGGTTCAAAAATTTATGAGTTGTTGATTGTATATTGCGTCAAGTACCTAACAAATTGGTTTTTTAACGGAAAAATAAAATTTTGGGGGTGTATTAACAATTTCAAATATGGTTTCGTATTGAAATCTCTTGAATGTCACTTGAAAAGTACATACGAATTTTTTTTTTTGTAGCACCGTGTTGTGAATGAAAAATTACAATAACGAATACTGTAATTGTAGACAAACAATTTTTTTTATGATAACAGTAATCATTATCAAAAAACATTACAATTACGATCACTTAGACTTTTCCAATTCGGTGTGGATTTTTTTTTATGAGTTTTTCGTTTTTTTTTTAAAGTTTTGAAAAATATTTCCCCAGTTATGATCCTATAACTCCAAAAGTGTTTATTTATATTAAAAGTTGTATACGTATTTACAAATAAAACATTTATACCTTTTTCTTAAATTATAATTTTTACTTATCTAACGATTTTTGTAGAAATTTTCTGAATACTTCATTTGTGAAAGAGTTTAAAAAATACCGTTTTTTTAAAAATTTCCCCAATTCAAAGTACAGAAAAATATAAAAATAATATGATGTATATTTTGGTTTTGTTTTATTTTCTGTTTAAATAAATAATATTACGAAAATTTCAATGTACAAAATATGTTTTTCACACCACACCACTCAAAATTGTGGCATCGAATGTCTTTGAATTTATAGGTCGCACATCCACAGCCAATTCAGAATTCGACCACAATTTAAACATGCCGGTTCCTCACATACAACCCAAATTTGCTATATCGAATAGCTTTGGTGTTATAGGTATAGGAATTCGGTATTCGACGACAATTTACACGTGCTCTTTCACTGATAATACTTTATGGGCGTTGAAAAAGGAGGCGTGGTACCTCCTTCACTGTTGAAATTTACTGTATCGAATAGTTTTAGAGTTATAGGACGCACAACCTCGGAATTTAGTATTGGACCACAATTTACACATGTAGTTTGTCTGATAAAATTTTATGGGCGTTGGGTAACGGGGTGTGGAAGAAACGCGCCGGGTATCAGCTAGTGAGAGGGAAAACAGTAGCTATCAACGAAAGTGTAGAAAGAAAAATATTTAGCTGCGATAAACGACTTTCAGAAAATAGTTTTGACTAAACGAATTCTAAACATAGTATATCAGAAAATTAAACTAGAATAGCGATTTAAACACGTTTAAGTCTGCCAATGTGTCACAGGTATTACAAGTCCTATTAAAACCTAAAATTGCGATTTAGGGAATTTTTAAATTTAGTTAGAAACGTACAAGAACATTGTCTGTAAGTAATAACCTTAGTTGACATGGTTGTGTACTTTAACATGGGGAAATGTAAAAAAAACGATATTTTTAAACTCTTTCATAAACGTAGTAATTTGAAAATTTCTAAAAAAATCGATATAAATGATATCTTTAATGGAAGGTATTTATGTCTCATTTGTTAATATGTATAAAATTTTAAATATAAGTAAATACTTTTGGTGTTATAGGATTACAACTGAGGACATATTTTTTACAACTTTAAAAAATCGAAAAAGCCCTTTAAAAATAAAATCCGCACAAGCATGGAAAAGTCTTAGTGATTTCTATTATCTAGAAACAATACTAAATCGAACTAGTGATGTCAGTATCGCAGTGCAAAAATGTTTTCCAAATTGTTGACTAGTGAAATCATAACTTAAGATAACGTTTGCAGAAAAAAAGTTCATGTGAAAGTCTTATTTAAATATTGTTTAATTTTTCTACTAACTAAAAAAAAACAAAAACAAATAAATTGTAGGAATATTCTTTAAAAACTATTTATGTTTTATTTTTACTTCGTACAATATAATTTTTTCAATTAGAGCACAAAATAAATATGTAGTATTTTTTATAATATATGCAGGCAGGAAGAAAAACTTAAAGAATCAGAAACGTAAGGGTCCCACCTTTTCTTAGTGTATTTCTTAGGAATTTTGCAATTCTAGAGTGATCAATAAAATACCTGTGAATGTTTTGCAATCATACTTTCAAATTAAAGCTAACAAAAATTGCTGAACATTTTTTTGCTAAAATGTGCGTCTAGATGAAAAGTTCTCTCTGCAACATTTAAGCATATTTGCGTTTTCCTAGCATTTTTAAAATCAAAAAGTTCTCTGTTTTCTGTGTATAAATTATTTTTGTCTTTTTTAATCAGACTAAATATCATTCATAAGAAATCTTTTCTGAGCTTCCGCCCAAAACTAACGATGGTAAAATAAACTAATTTTCGTAGAATTCATAATTCATTCATTTAGAATTCATTTTCCTGCATTTCGGTGCTGAGAAAAGTGTATGTTTTTTTGGTAGTCAAGGACCTGTGAACATCAGAACATTCTTTCAAGTTTTCGACATGACTTCCACAACAAAAACATCCCTGTCATACCTCTTTAGTGCATTGCGAAATTAGAATTTAATTTGAGAGTGAAAAAATATTAAAGCAACTGCGGTCGTTCTATCAGCCCACTAGCGAGCAATACACGTTCGTATATCCTTGACAACAACATTGCTAACACTTTTGCCAGTCATACTAGGATTATGCAATGACTTCAGCAACAGCTCTTTGGCCATTGAAATCTGGCTTTATGATAATTTTTTTAATTGCATTTATTAATGTTGGCTTCGTGTTTTCAGCCTTTTTTACCTTTTTTGCTACAATTGATGTTGGTGTTGTAGCTGCTTGATGTGTTGTTGTTCCTGTAATCATTTCCTTGAATACTAGTTTTAGCACATGTAGAACTAGCGTGCATACTATGCATACTTCCTTTCTTTTATACGCAATAAAATATGCAATATAAAATATGCAACATATTTTTTAATAAGACCCATTCAGAGCTTGGCTAAGGAAGCAAAATAAACTCGTGCCAGCTATTCAGAGCTCCGGAAGAGCCAACCAAGTGCAAACATTTTTGATTAATGAGCTCCAAGTTGCAGCACTTAATTAACCCATTGCCAACAGAGAAAATTTTAACGATATTAAGTTGGTGGTCATTTTGGTTGGTCATTTTGGTGGTCATTTCAAGTACCTAAATATTGCCCTCATGTTTAAAGTAGGATCCTTTTGGGGGTTTTTTATTTAAAATAAATATGTGGAATAATTTTGTAAGAAGAGCAATGTCTTTATTAAAATGCAGTTACTTTCAGAAACACATTTAGAAGGTTTTTAACACATTTCTACTCTAAAAGACAGTTTGTGTTGACAAAAATACCCTTCTCTACTTCGTTGAAAAAAATCCACTGCTTGATGCCAAGTTCTGTTTAGCATCTTCGACTTTGTCCATGCTCTGTTGTTTTATTCTCCTTCTTCTTTTTTTCTCTTCTTCTCTGCTAATTTTTCTTGGATTTTCATTCCAATTTTAATCACTTCTCAACAACACTGACATCACAGTTCTTCCGAGATTCTCAAGTGTGCATTTGTATTCGCTGTCGGTTTCTTCTTTTGTTTATCTAATACTCTGTGCATACTTCATCTAACTCTCGTTTCCTGGCGTGTTTCTTTCACTTGCAGTATCAAAGGAAACTCCCGACTCTGACAATGATGCAACATGTGCGGAATTAAAGGCTGACGAAGGTTATAAATCATCGGTGAATAACGGCACGATAAGTAGAAGCTGTAGCCGTCTGATGTCAATTTGTTCAGAAGCGGAGAAAAAGTGGGTGGATGTTGTAGCAGGTATGTAAGTGTAGCATAGCTTTAGTTTTGAGTTTTTTGTATAACATCAATTCATAGGCAATTTATTTGAAGCTTAAAAAACCTTGACGGAATTTAATTTTACCGTTTTAATTTTTTTATCCCTTCCTCTTTTTTCCATTTTAGTTCCGCTTATGATGGCTTATGTAACTCGCTACATCTACGGCACCGACAAATTGCGGCCCAATGCCTTTGAAGTGCGTGGCCTAAATGGCGCATCGACTGGCATAATTCACTGTGATGATCTGGCCATTTTGAGTCAGTGGCTTAAACTGATAACGGATAACGTTGTTGGTTTAACACACCTGCAGGTAATTGTTTTTTTATATTCAGAAAAAATTTATTCAATGATTGGTTTCTGTTATTTCCGAATGTACGCGTAAATGTGTCTAGCCAGTTAGGCATTGTAGCAAATATTTAATATATGGGCATTTCCAGAAAAAAGTCAACCGTGACCAAAAACTTAAAACTTATGAAAAACTTCTTATTTTATGATATTATTAAGAGAAACATTTTAATTTTATTGATATAAGAAATTTCAATATAAATTCATAAACCATGATGATCAAATCGTCTGCACTGTTTCACAAATGCAGTTTCCTTTTTCGCAAATGTTTAGTACATATTTCGTAAGCTTTTTGTTTTAGTAAAAGTGCAAGGCATTGGCTAAACTTAATGAAAAATTTTTGAGGCAAGAAAAGGACAATATATTAAATTTGTTTGTTGATTACTAAACTTCATAATTACTTTATTACCTAATTACTTAATCAACCAATTTAAGTTTAAGGAAATTTTGTCGCGTTGGTTATGTCGCGTGAGTTATGGCAACTATTTTTTGGAAACTTAATATATTTTTAAATAAGCAAAGTCCATAGGTAAAGTGGGTTTATCATGAAACTGCACTGTTTTCCCATTTTTTAAAAATTAGAAAAAAAAAAATGATATGGGAAAATTCGCTAAGTTTTTACAATCGAAACTTGCTTGTAAAACACACTTCCTTTTTTTGTCGCGTGAGCTACGCCCATATTTACCACTGCCATTCTTAATTAGTTACAAGAACGAAAATTCTGGTAGATTATACCATTGCAATGTCTTGTAAAACATATGTACATAAGAAATTATTTACATTAATAACATAAACTTCCGAGAAAACGAAGCTTTAAGTCGTACACATGTCGCGTGAGTTACGATGGAAATGCCCATATGTATTGAAATTAACTCGCTGCGTACTAAGTATATAAGCAGAATATTAAAGTCTTAGCTTTAACTATCAAGAAGCTCTTGTCCAGAGCCAGAGATAAACAGAGATCGTTTATAAAGAAGATCTTAGACTTGAGATATATTTGTTTGAACCTAAAAAGTATAGTAAAAGTTGTCATTTGATTTGTATTGATTAATTATTGATTGTGATCTTTTGATAAGTTTTGTTTTATGATAAGAACTCTAATTAGTTTTCAGTTATTATCACTTATTTTTGAGCTCTTGGTAAAATAGGTTTCATGAAAAAACAACTAAAGCTTAGTTAGCTTAGAGTTCGAAAGCAATTCTCAATAATTGAAAAATGACTATAACAATAAATTCTCCTCTATACCTGAGTACAGGACCAACAACAAAATATAATTAAAACACCTTCTAAGGAATCAATAAGGCTCTTTCCGGCACACTCTTTAGAAACTTTGTGAGTATATCGGTACAGTGGCCGCCTCGATAGTCTAGTGGTAGCACGCTTGACTGTAACCCAGGGGTCGCGGGTTCAAATTCTGGCCATGCTAGAACTTATATATAACCTTTATTTCCATATTTCTAATCAAAATCACTTTAAAAGCATCAATTTACGACGAAAAGTTGTAGTTCGTGGTGATAGGACATTTTGGGGAGAGGAACGCTTCGTAACTTTATTTTGCTAAGGTTTTACACTTGCTTCAGATTCAATATATCACATGTTTCTACAGTTTTCTGCTACATTAAGAACATCCTACACAAAAGTTTCACTTGATTACTTTCTTCTTTTATTCTATAATTGACCAATTATTTGGTCTATGTGGCCCGGTCTAAAGACCTGTCGCCACCTTAATCTTACCTAATCTAACCTGTATCGGTATGGTGAATTAAACTTCATAAATATTGTTTGCATATAAAAGTGTACCGTGACGTATGAGTGACATAAATTCAACTGAAAGAACACGAAAAAGGGTCAGAAGGCCATTAAAAAACCCAAAGCATTTCTTGCTATGCTAAATTAGCTAAAACTAATTTTAATAATTTTAATAACGAAATTTTATTGAAATTAATTCAACGTACCCATATATTCCCGAAGGATATGGCCTTCTGCTGCACCCAGGAAAGATGGGATGGTCCCGAAGACATTTTTTGTTGGTATATACTGGGTATCGCTGTCATAAATTGTTGTTAAAAAAAAAATTATTATTATGTATACCACTGTAAAATACGATTTTTAACGGAAAATCCAAGTAAAGTTTTCTCACCGGGGTTTGATTTATGTGGACATAATAAGTATTTGTGGAAATTCCATTGCAAACTCATGTGCGCAAAAAGTTTTTAATGGTCAAAAGTTAAAAAATTGAGAGTGAAGTTAAAAATATTTGAAAAATGTTTTTTAATGCTCTGCAACTGGCGTGATAGTATGGCAGACACCACAAAATCGAAAAACTAATTATAATAAATTAAAAACTGTTATTTATATTTAAAAACTGATGTCGTTAAAACTACGTAATTTAATTTATTTATATGTTCAAAAACTAAAATTTCTACTATCCTTTTATAAATGAAAAATATTAAAAACGATACCCTGTTTTGTATTTAAAATAATGAAATTTTAAAATGTGAAACCACGTTCAAACCTTGGCAATAATTTTAAACATTAATTGAGTTTCTCTTCACTTCCTCTCTAACACAAATCCATTCTTATGGATGATATATCAATAATCAGTTTATTTAATGAAATTGGACAAAAATCTCCCTGATATTCTACCTTTAATGATTTATCAATTAAATGCCTTTCCCTGGTGAGAAATAAGGCGAAACTTTTTATTATGCCTTTTGTTATATCCTCAAGCGGGTAGCACAGATATAAGTTGCCATTCTATAAAAAAAACCAAATGCGATATCATCAGAATGTAAATAAATCACACATTGGCAGTGACAGAAACAATAACAATTACAGCAACAACAAAAATAACAACAACACTTCATGGAAAACTAGTTTTCATGCATCAAGCACTTCACCACAATTGAAAGGGAAAATCCTTCCTTCAATTGACCAATTTGTATGCAGCACATACGACCCAGGACGCAGGACACGACAAAGCGTATGACGGCGAACTAAGGAAGCAGAGCTGCGAATGGAATATCCTGTGCGGCGAAGGTTTAACGTCATGAGGCCAAACGCAACGGAAAGCCAAATGCAATAAATATGGCAATGCCGTAAATGAAAGGCTCAAGTTTGTGGCTCCCTGTGGGAGCTCACTTTATTACAGTTTGCAGGCTGTATATAATATTTGTTTCTGTTGTGTTTGCTGTTGTTATTGCTATTGGTGTTGTATAACTTCTAATTGTTGTTTATTGCTTTTGTGGCGGGTTATTTATATATCCTGTTTTTTAACTCAACTTTTTGAAAGCTAAAAAACTATTAATATTGTTCTTTATTTCTTCCTTCCTCTATTTTTCCCCCTCTCTCTCTCTCTCTCTACTCTGTTCCATAAAAATCAGATGAAACTTTACAACAGAAACTTTGCAGTCGGAGAACGTATCGAATATATGGGCTGGGTCAACGAGGGCATTATCAACAATAACATATCCTGGCAGAGCTACAAACCGCGATTTTTAGTACTCAAGGGAACGGAAGTGATGTTGTTTGAGGCGCCACCGGTAAGTTAACTAGTAAATAAATAAAATTATTAAAACAGCGTTGCCAACCATTTTAAACAAAAAATCAACAACTCACAAAAATATAAGCATAATTTTGATAAAAAACGAAATCGCTATAAATATTACTTTAATTTTTGCGATTCTTTAATTTCAATTTATTAAACAAAAATGTAAGCATTTAAGACGGGTTTCCTTCGTATGCTACAGTTAAAGTAGTGGGTTAGAGTGGTCATTCGTGTGTTCTTCTTCTGTACTAATGACATTTTTGTTTATATGTTAACCATAATTTTCCTTCCTAAGTGTTTCTTTAGGTATAAAAACATGTTCTACAAAAAAATTTTAAAAATCGAATAACATGTAAGGCAAGGCGCTCAGCCCCCGCAGTTGATCCATACCATTCATATGAAAAAAAATACCTTTTTTGAAAATAATTGAAATTATCATAATTTATTGCGTGTTAATCAACTCAATACATTAGTGCAATTCATGTCACTTTGTAAGTTTTCGTATACCATATATCATAATGCTCGTAACTTTTTTTGACATGAACGCACTTATAAGAATTTTCGTAACTTTATTCGTAAACACTATTTTGACGGCAATGACACACAAAACAAAAGGAAGATTATTAAAGTCAAATGAAAATTTATTAATGCTATTCATTTGTTTTGTCCATTTTTTTATTTGCTAGAAACACGCTTGAAAAATTAGAAACACAAAACAGCTGACATTTGCAGTTTGACAACGTGCAGGTTACGCAGGCTTACATACGAACTGTTGCATTTTGATGTTCTTATAAAAAAAATGTGGCGTTTCGTAAGTTTTTACGAAATACGAGCTTACGAAGCAGTTACGAAGTAACATGAATCGCACTATTAACTTGTCATGATAAGTGAGTTTTAATTGCGAGCTTTAGATCAAGTAAGTTTTTAAGAAGGCAACAACAACAACTTCCATCCACACTTCCAGCTTCCATCTCACACTTTCTATACTTTCTCTTAATACTATAAGTAATTCATGTTTTTTCTCTAACTCAATAATTCAAACTGTTTCTTTTTACCGTGGTTTTGGGGTTATTTTTAATTCTAAGTTCACGTTTATTGACCAAGTTAATTTTCCTATACCTAAAGCCTTCTCTTTAATTGCTTTTATTCGTAGACATAGTAAAGAGTTCGTTGATCCATATACTCTTAAAATTCTGTTTACAGCGTTTGTGAGGTCGAGACAAGAATGTGCCTACACTATTTTTCAACTTCTTATCGACTGGAAAAAGTTCAAAAAAATTTTACTAGGCATGCATTGCGGGTTATTAACTTTCATGAGCCATTGCTTCACTATGATGCTCGATTAATGCTCTTTGGTCTAAAATCACTAGAATCAAGACGTAAGATCGCATCTCTAATATTTGTATTTAATATCATATCTGGAACAATTGATTGTCAATCGCCTCTAGAACTTATTACTTTTAATATTCCCTTAAGGAATTTACGAAAACCTAAATTGTTTTATATAAAATATTTTAGAACTAATTATGCCTTAAATGAGCCAATTACAAGAGCATTGATACTTTTAAAAAGCTCAGTGTATCCTATGATTTTGACCTTTTTGTTCCTAATCAATTATTTAAAAATTTTGTTAATAGTATCCCTTTTAACATAGAATTTGCTACTTCTTTATTAAGTATAGCTTACTAAGTATTGTGATTTTTATGGTAAATTTAGTCTGTAATGAAATGTACTCCAAAGACTTTAATAAACTAAACTAAACTAAACTTCGTATAGAGTAGAGTAGCCAATTTGAATTTTCAATTTCTTCAATATAGTTTATTTGAATGAGTTCCAAAATGTTTGAAATCATATACATCTTTAAACAGTGAGTTGATCACAGCTTAATCACTCAAAGACTACTAAAGAAAAAATGTAGCAATTTCCGAAACAGACTATCTAGCAGAGCTGTAAAAGAATGCATTCATTTGTGATTTAAAATCATTTAATTCCCAATCAATGATTTAAAAAATTGATTGCACTTATTTTTTCAAATCATTGATTGTGATTTAAAATTTAAAATCTCAATCAATGATTTGAAAAAATTATTGCATTCTTTTTTTCAAATCATTGATTGTGATTTGAAATTTCAAGTCCCCATCAATGATTTGAAAAAAAATACAATCATTTTTTTAAATCATTGATTGAGATTTTAAATTTTAAATCACAATCAATGATTTGAAAATTGAATGCAATCAATTTTTTTAAATCATTCATTGGGAATTAAATGATTTAAAATCATAAATGAATGCATTCATTCATTTAAATCATTTTTTGTTTATTCTTTTATTTAATTTAAAATATTTTGTTAGAAATGACAAAATTCAAATTTTTAAGGCGTGCAAATTTTCACAACATTTTCGTCAGAGCAGTACTCTGTTCCGCTGCGTGAAATTATCGCAACATGTTTCTGAGCGACATTTTTTCACGACAATTTAATTGTACTGCCTGTTTATTACTACGTTAACCATTGGGCTATTGCGCAATACGAAACAAAAAAAATAAACATGCATATGAACCGAATAGCCTAATATTGAGTTTCATCATTGCAATATTTCTTTGGTTTAAATTTTAGTACAGAAAAATTTTAGTATGGATTAGTATTTGTGAAAGTTTAAATTTTAAACCGCAAGGTTAAAAATATGCAGTATACTTTGAGCTGTACGAAAATTTATTCCAAGATTTTTAACCGTGTATAAGGAATTGAAATATTAAAAGAGTAAGCTAAACATTTGAAAGAGCGCGAGAGCAATCCGAACAATAAATAAAAAAAATAAAATTAAAAAGCTCTTAAAAAATTATTTTTGCTTGCAAGTAACAAAGATAAACTGTTAAACAAATAATATTAGTCTATGAATTTCCAATACTTGTTCAACAGAGATATCAATACTTTTGATAATAAGATATGTTACAGAAAAACATAAACCCCCCCCCCCCCCGCTATAAAATGTGTTTTCAATGTGGGACTCAATCGAAGCCGGATTGAAGCATTGATCCAAACACACTGTTTAATAAAAAAAAATCTTACTTACTTCACACTGATATTTTAAAACATTATGTTATTGAGATTACAGTGAATGTTTTCAATTTAAATAAATGAATGAAATATCGTGAATGCAGTCAATAATTACCAACCAAGGATTTGAAAAAATGACTGCATTATTTTTTTTCAAATCATTGATTGGGACTTGAAATTTTATATCACAATCAATGATTTGAAAAATTAATGCAATCACTTTTTCAAATCATTGATTGGGACTTGAAATCTTAAATCACAATCAATGATTTGAAAAAATGAATGCAATCATTTTGAATATAAATCACATGATTTAAAATCACAAATAATTGCATTCTTTTACAGCTCTGCTCTAAATAAATGAATGAAATATCGTGAATGCAGTCAATAATTACCAACCACGGATTTGAAAAAATGACTGCATTATTTTTTTTCAAATCATTGATTGGGACTTGAAATTTTATATCACAATCAATGATTTGAAAAAATGAATGCAATCACTTTTTCAAATCATTGATTGTGATTTGAAATTTCAAATCACATTCAATGATTTGGAAAAATGATTGCATTCATTTTGAATATAAATCACATGATTTAAAATCACAAATAATTGCATTCTTTTACAGCTCTGCTATCTAGTCAGCTAAGAAATTGACTCTACACGTAGTTGTTGTTGTTGTTGTTGCCTTCTTAAAAACTTACATGATCTAAAGCTCGCGATTAAAATTCATGTAATAATTTAATAGATCACCAATTAACTAACGATCATGCTAACCATAAAATTAATTTTCTAACGAGCTTATCATTGCTAGAAATTGGTTAAAAAATTCGAAAACTACAAAGTTTTTTGTCGATCGAAAAAAACAAATGAATACATTTTTTTTTTTTTGAACTGTTAAAAATGACTTAAATAATTTTTATAATCATTAAATATGTAAAGGCATGAAATATAAAATGATCTGTTAAACCAGCTATTATTTATCCAAATTGGTTGAAAAATGGGAAAACTACAGCACATTTAGTTATGTTAATTAAATTTATATTAAAAACCATATTGAGAAAATGTCTTTTTTTAAGTTTTTAGATATAAGGCGACTTAAAAAAATTATATACGTAGTTTAGTCTATATTTATAAAAAGCAAAACACTGTCTGTCTGTCTGTCTGTCTGTCTGTCTGTGTGAAGCCTAAAGACTCTAAAACTGCTGGACCGATTAATCTGAAATTTGGACAGTTGATTTTTTTTCAGATATGAGATAGTTTTAGAAGAAAAATGTTTTGCCACACCCCTTTTACCGCCCCCAAATCAATTGAAATGCTATATTTCACACGGTATGGGTCGTATAAGGCTAAAATTTAGTAATTTAGTTTGTATGGTTACTGTCGACAACTGTACTACAAATGGGTTTCTACGCCCCTTTTTACCGCCCACAAATCAATAAAAACGCTTTATTTCGTACGTTTTTTATCGTATTAGGCTTAAATTTGCTCATTTAGTTTGTATGGTTACTGTCGGTAATTGTACTAAAAATGTGCGTCCATGCCTCCTTTTACCGCCCACAAACTAGTAATAGAAAATGCTTTATTTAATACAGTTTTGGTCGTATAGGACTTAAATTTGGTAAATTTGGTTTGTATGGTTTCTGTCACCATCTGTACGAAAAATTTGTTTCCACTTCCCCTTTTTCCACCCACAAATCAGTGAAAATGTTATATTTCAAGCAATTTTGGCCGTATAAGACTAACATTTGGTACTTATGTTTGTATGATTACTTTCGGCAACTGTACTAAAAATGGGCATTATCGTATTATCAAACCCAGTTTTTGAGAAATCAGTAAAATTGACAACTGTGTCGATTGAGCTAAAATTTTGGCTTAGTTTGTTTGTACGGTTACTGTCAGCAATTGTACTAACAATTGGTTTCCACGCCCCCCTTTTAGCATTTGACGCGCGCAAACCAATAAAAATGTTTTATGTCAACGGTTTGGGTCGTATTAGACAAACATTTTGCAATTTAGGTTATATGGCTACTCTCGGCAAGCCCACTAAAAATAGGCCTGTCCCACTTTAATCAAACTCACTCGGTGGGTCAGCTTGGAGTGAGGCAAAGTGCACCAAGCTTAAGCTAAATTAACCTGAAATTTTAGCAGTCGATTTGTTTAGAGTACGAGGTGGTTTAAGGGAAATAATTTTGCCGCCCCCCTTTTTACCGCTTACAAAACAACAAAAATGCTATATTTCGCACGGTTTTGATCGTATTAGACTAAAATTTGATAACTTAGTTCATATGGTTACTTTCGGCAGCTATACTGAAAATGGTGAATATATTTGGTAACTGTGCTTTCAACTGCATTTTCAGAGAAAAATTGCTCAATGACACCGCCATTCGAAAATTCACACCGAATTGTGCACCTTTGTGGGTGCATGGGAAGATTTTTGAGTGCTCTTGGTAAATTGGGAGTGCTAAAAATAGGCTTCAACACTAAAGATGATTTTCTTCGCAAAACCGTGATCAACTAGATGACACTCCAACATCCAATCAGAGAACGTTCGACGCTGCGCATGGTCTGCTGGCTTTAGTTCTTGGGCCAGCTGAACTTTGTAAGTGTGCAGATGCAGATCTTTTGCCAAAATACGCTGCAGCGTGCTTCTGCTCACACTGCTCCTAAAGGATCGATAGGTTCCATGAAAATTGCACCAAAAGCTGAAAATAAGGAGAAAATGCTAACGCCCTATTCCTGACCACGATGACGAACCGACATTGTTTGGTCAACGCCAACGATAACCGCTGCCTTGGTTGTGTTTTTGTCCGAAAGGGCGGAATGGGGACGGCACATCCACAGCAAAGCCAGTGGCCCAAAATTAATTGATTAAACTACTACTGTGTTGCGTGACGGTGCGTTATGTTGACCGAGAAGTTTGCTGGAAAAATTTTTACTATTTTTGCAAAGAATTTTCACAATTTTTACGCGTTGTTAGTCCGTGAATTTCTACATGACTAAACCTCAATGCTTGTAGTTGACAGCTGTAATAAATTTAGTAGTCTTAGTTTCTCACAAAAATAGTAGTGTCCGCATCAAAATGTCACCCTTTACAAGGTGGCAAAAAAGATTTAATTTGATGTTCTTTAACTGCAATTTTTTATGAATGACATATAATAAAACTGTTAAAAAAAAAATCTGAACATTTAATATATTTCGAAATTATTTTTGCACTGAATATTTTGAAGAATGTGAGTTCCAAAAATGTAATTTTTAAAAATATTGTCTGTCCGTCTGTTTGCCTGTCTGTCTGTCTGAATGCGCATAACGTGAAAACTACTGGATGACATGTAGGTTCCTTACATCCCTGGTTGAGACATAGGCTACTTTTTATAACTATAAAAAGGGCTCTCTTTAAAATAACGGTTCTTTTGTAAGAAATGAAAACTAAAAACACTGAAAAGTGAGTTAAAAATTAAAGATATGTTTTAAAAGCTTTGAAAGAGTTTTTGGTTATTGAAAGGGCTATAAACACTACCTGGACTGTTTTCGTTTATCTCTAAAGAGTACCCTACAATATGCATTCTTTTACCCAATATATGTTAATGTATACTAACTTTTAAATTTTCCTTAATATAATGAAGTAAAAAATTTACCTTTTTTGACACCAATAACATTCTCATATCTAAAAAACTATAGAAAATCTTAGTACCTACTGTCAAAAAAACTATTCCAAATTGAAAGTTTTGCCTTTCGACGCAAATACCTTCGTTGTGTTTTAATATATTTTATTCAATCTTCTTTTTTATGAAAGTTAAATTAAAGAACTTGCAAAAAGTTATTGCAATAGTTTCGTTAGCTAAGGGTTTATATTCTTAATCTCTTTTTCAAAAAAGTTCAAAGAATGTATTTTCATCCAAAACATGGTGCAAAAGTTTTTTTGTTGCAAAAATAATAAAAACCGAAAATTGCAATTTTTATACACTTTCACATGAGTTATCATTTTTTATGCAAAAACAATTTCAGTTTGACAAAAAATTTGTTTTTCTATTTCTTTTAAGAAAAATGCAATGATTCGTTGATTTTTGTGACGAATTCAATTTTTTAACATGATGTTTTTATAATTTTAAAAAATGCTTTGCCTTTGACTGTAATTTCCCGCCACTTCCTAAGCTTTTTTTATTTGGTTTGACTGTTTTTTTTTTATTATAGCAATATTATAGACACTCAATAATTGCAGTAATACTGCAACACTGTTACTCATTCACAGCTCTGTTGCAGGCGATCAGCTGATATTTTGCCTAAGTATTGCAAGTATTTTTCGCCGCTTTTGTGATCGAACGTGATACGTTCATAATGAGTTTTTCAATGAATTTAGCGATTGATAACTTGCGGAAAATGAAGAAAACAAAGATTTTTGCGGAAAAGAAAGTTGTTTTAATAAAAAATTTTAGAAGAGAACAGTGACGAAATTTCAAAATTTTTTAAATTTTTTGCTGAAAAAGTTAATAAATGGAATATCAATTAATATCTGTGCATAAATATGATAAATACTAACCATTTAATGTAAAATAGATTGCAATAAATACCAATTTTGCTTACTTTCTTTTTTCATAACTTTCGTATAAGTATTCATGTTGCCGGCTTCTTGCATTTTGCGCGCGTCAAATGCCAAAATTCTACTCGCTAGAACGTTTTACTTTTGCAATAATTACAAGATTTTTAATCGAACGTTATACTTTGATAAGTTGCGCAATATAGCTGCAGTTATTGAGACACGAACAAACCCATACTTGGAGTTCTTGGTTTTTGCTTTAATATCTATATTTTTCCGAAAAAGTTACAGCGGATTATACAGCAATGTGTACAAAAACTCAATAACATGTTGTCTCATAATTAATAAAATAGAAAACATATAAAGAGTTTGAAATAGGGGGACTACAAAACGGTACAATTTGCTGTACAGTAAGGCAAAAAAATGAGCAAATAACTTGGATTGATTCTTATCTTTTTCTTTATATTGAAATGCACTGCAATAATTTCTGAATGTTGAAAAATTTTTACATGTTGAAATGCACTGCAATAATTTTTGAAAAGTTCATTGATCTTGCAACCAAAAATCATAATGGCCTCTTCCTGCCTTTTTCTTGCAGTTTTATTCTACTGGATGTATGTCGATCAATTGGTTATATCGATTATATTGTTTCAAAGATTGCTGTATAAAATTGTTGGTATAAAATTGCTCAAAAACCGACGCAAAACGCAACCAAACAAATAACTCCACCATTTTTCGTATTAAAAAGTAATTCTGAAGACTTAAGAAATTGCATCAATTATCGGACTCATCTCAACAGCAGATCAGAGTGCGTAGAGCACTTAAAATTCGCTCTCGCTCTTTCGAGTTATCATTTATAAAAGCAGAAGCAATGAATAATCTTTTCAGAGCAACTCGTTGAACGCTACGCTCTCACATAAAGTTCCAAACATTTGTATTGGTTATTCGTTCTTATATAAAGAGCACTCATCGTTGTGAAAACATCGTCTCTATTTTCATACCCCCGAGCATGGTATAATTATTTGACAAGGTAGTAGCGTAGACTGGCTTTTTTCTCACGAGCTGCGATGGGTAGTTGTCAAAATTAGCTGTTCATGCAATTAATCAAAGAAATGTGTAAAAAATAAGCAAATAAGCTAGTCAATCGCAGCAAACTAAAAACATTCCAATAAACTTCGCGAACAAATTTAATGAATTAAAGAAAGGTTAAAAATAAGCACAAAACTAGTCAACAGCAGCAAACTACAACTCCTTAAGCTGTTTTGGACAACTTCCAATCGCCAAAAAACTGTCACGGCTACCTTGTCAAATAATTATACCATGACCCCGAGTTGTGCAAATGATGTGATCTTTATTTGAGCTAAAAATATTTGAATTCATCAATGATAAGTATTTTGATACATGAAATGAAACGCGTACGTTATTCAAAAATTTTTCTTTATTAAATAGAAAAAACACATTCGCAGAAATAAACTAAAATTAATTTATTTATTGAATTAAAACAACAAATTCATTAAAAAAACTCATTATAACTTTTCATTTAATTTAATAAAAAGTAAATTATTGATAATTTCAGAGTTCAGTATGGAACGATGTTTTGTTCGTATTAAAAATAGTGCACGAGTAAACACTTACCATTGAGGAGTAAAATATCCTTCACTCACCTCAATACAACTCCGCTCAGTGGATTTCGTTTTGTTTCTTTCATTGAAAATAAAAAAGAAACGAGCGATCATTCGGTAATCGCCGAATGAGCTAGCGAATCGTTTATTTATTTAGTTTTGGACCATTTAAGACTCCTGAAATGTTCGATTAGTAGGTACAAAGATATTCAAGACATTATTAACTCCCTTAAAGTTAATTTCGAAAAAAGTGTTACGAGTTGCTGTCAGTGTCAAAATCTCTTATGAAATTTCGAATAATGTGAAGAATAAATAGCATAATTTTATTAAAATCCACCAGAGGCATGTGATCGATGCTAAACTAGCTTAAATGAAAATTAATCCTTAAATCCCACTTTAGATCAGTGTAGTGATGTTCTTTTTTTTTTGCCCTTCTTAAACACATTAAAAATATTAGTGCTTTGAAAACCCAAAGTTAATTTTGAAAAAACTAGCTGATTAACCCGGCTTCACTCAGGTCGTAAAAATACAAAGTTAAACCTCAAGTTGAGTATTTTTCCAGTTCGATTAAAACTCCTATTTTTTAACTTTCAAGTGAAATACTCCAGTTGTTCAATCGTGGGAATCGTTTTACTTTTAGGATGGCATCCATGAGTTTGTTAAAGTGACCTTTGAATTTGTCAGTGAAATAAGTTTATTTGTTCTTCTTTTGATGCACTTAAATTTATATTTAAATATTACGAAATAAATTTAATTATTCAGCAATTATCAATTTTAAACTGTTTTAACTATTATCTGTGAATTTAGTGAACTTTATGTTTTAAATACAAAAAAATTTGGTTATATGTATACCAACATTTTTTTAAATTGTCGATGAAACTGTAATAATGTTAAAAATATGACGCTAAAACTTTTGAAGATATAACTCTTTTAAAATGTTGAGGCTAAAAAAGAAAAATAACATTTTTGGAGAATTCATAACGTTTGTTAATTAATATAAAATACTTAAAGTATGTATTTAGCAACTCAATTTATGATATGATATTCATAAATTCAAAGATATAAAAATTTGTTTATATGATAAAATATTGTTATACACTGCGTATAAGTAATATTAATACTTAACTGGCGTATTTTGCAATTTAAAAACATTTGAGATGTGATTTAGAAGAACTGAAAACGAGTTACTGTTTATAATGAGCTCTACTATTAGAATATATAAGAATTATTCTTGGGTCCAAGCTGGTGTTGGACTGTGTAATGAATCACTTGACCATTTTTAAGTTTTTTAATTGAGTACTATAATTTTATTTTTTCAGGCTTGTAATCAAAAACAAAGCAGTAAATTAAAATCAAAAAGCTTCAAACGTAATGTTTTTTTATCTGCATAGAAAAAACCTTTTTGAAAAATAAATCGTAGTGCAATACTGAAAAGCACTTGAGCTAGTGCTGAAAGCACTGTTTTTATAAGCTTTTATTAAACTTGCTTCGTTCGTATGTATGTATGTATGTATGTATGTATATCCTCAAAACTTGCAAGCCATTTTTGTACATCTTATTGGTATCCAATTAAGCTGAAATTTAGCATACATATGTAAGTCCGGTGACAATGCAATATTGTGATAAAATTGTTTTCCACACCCCCTTCTACCGCCCACAAATCTATAAAATGCTATATCTCCAAAACTACGGGGTTGATTCAGCTAAAATGTTGGCAGTTAATTTCCTTCAAGTAGAGGATGGTTCTGGAAAAAACTGGTGCCACACCCTGTTTTACCGCTCACAGATAAATAAAAATCCTATATCTTCAAAACTACGGGGCTGATTATAAGCTGATTGTTACTTGCTTCATTCGTATATATGTATGTATGTCCGTCAAAATTTGCAAACCATGTTTCGTAAACTTGTTGGTATCCAATTAAGCTGAAATGTAACATACATATGTAAGTCCGGTGAAAATGCAATATTATAATAAAATGTTTTGCCACACCCACTTTTATCGCCCACAAATCAATAAAAATGCTAAATCTCCATTGGTTTTGAAAATAAAAGATGTTATCAATAAACCTTTGAGACTAAAAAGTAAAAAAATAAATAAAAAGTAAACAAAATTTTTAAAAAATAAGCTTAAAAAAAACGTGAACTAAGAAGAAAAAAATAAATTTAAGTGACATTTGTTATATTTGTGTATAGTAGATATATTCTAGCTGCAGAAGAACCCCTCTCTTGGCTACTCATCATCATAGTATAAGCCTTCGTAAATTGGTAAGTTCTAAGACTTATATAAATTTAGAATTTTTCAAATATATTTATATTTAAAAGCTTGAGGCACCGATGTCAGCATTCCGTTATACAGGTTTGCTACACAATATCAGTGCCTTAAGCTTTTAAATATAAATGTGATTGAAAAATTCTAAATTTATATAAGTCCTTAGAACTTATCAATCTACGAACGCTTATACTATGATGATGAGCAACCAAGAGAGGGGTTCTTCTGCGCCTAGAATATACCTACTATATACAAATATGACAAATGTCAGTTAAATTAAATTTTTCTTTTTAGTTCACGTCTTTTTTAAATAAAAGCTTATTTTTTAAAAAAAAATTTTACTTTTTATTTATTAAATGAATAAATCCAAATATGAACAATTTACAAGAAATTTGACTGATGTTGTTTTAACTACAAGGCCGCTGCAACCTAAGAAATATTGGATGTCCATACAAAAATGCCCTTTTTAAACAGCATCCTTACGTTAAAATTGCTCTGGATGTTATTTAGTTTTCAATATTGGCATATGTAATTGATTTTTTTTATCGTATTAGAGATAAAGGATATACATAACAGTATTATTTCGAACACTCACTGAACATTACTTTTTTCCATTAACCGAATGGCAACATTCAGGCAGGCCACAAAAAATTAAAGCAATTAAAAAAATATAGAATATTTTACCTCACAATATAGTCAGTCACACAACGAAACACACACAAATACACACTGACAATAACATTCCTGTACATTCCAAAAATTTGGAGTTTAATAAAATAATAACAGTTACAGTTGAGCTTTTTTTTTGAATTGACGTCTGGATATGTACAAAAAAGTGTAGCAACTTGAACAAATATTACAGTTCAGATGTCTCCGAACAAAAACAAGTGTTATGCAAAGTGAGAAAAATGATGGCTATATAGTATTTTTTAAATGTTTTTATAACTGGTACGCTCAAGGCGTCGTGAACTATAAAAAATGTACGCCAAAATTTCGCTTAAAAAAATTCGAAACACATAAACGTTGGCTTAAATTGAATTCAATGTGATGACCTAGTTTCCAGGCAGTTCACAAGCTCATCCTGAACGCTGAAATTAAAATACAAGAAGCCTAGCTCAACACAAACACACATGCAATTAAAATATATGAAAGGAACAGTACCAAAAATGACGAAATTTCCTGTCGAACGGAAGCGCAATTTCCAAGTCAGTATGACAAAACTTCCTTGCCTCCTGACTGCCTCTGTTGTTGTTGGTGCAACGATGCGCACGAAATTTTAAGCAGTTAATGTTGATGGTGATGATGATGACGTGCAGTTCTTGTTACTCTTCGGCGTGCAACAAAAAATTCATTCAAAGCCAAACTCTTACCCCACTCTTACTTCATTCATGACAGAATTCTATCAAAATGCAAATTTGACAGATTGAATAGAGCATAGCAGTGCTGGATATAGAGGAATGTGTGGGTGCAATGGAATTGGTTCAACATTTTGCTTTGAGATACTATCAATTTTCATTATAAGCACCTTAAATGCAATTCGTTCTTTGATTGGCTGATTCAATAACTGTCCGATATTAATTTTGGTATTGAATCACAAACATCAAAAGCTTGAGTGGCACACTTAATTAGCGTTAACTTAAAAAATACTCACATGCTGCATTGTACTTAAATTAAAACGTATAAAGGTAACTTTTTTATGTCAATTTGTTTCAATATAGCTCAAAATAGCTTATCACTTTTTAAAATTTCCGCACTTGCGTATTTACTTACAATAAAATTAATTCAAGAGACACTAAGAACAATCATTAAGAATTCATGTGAATCATTAAGAACAAAATCATTAAGAATTTCATGTGAAAAATTCGTTTTAATTAAGGTACTTTAATTTCCACCATTTTCGTAATAGTGGGACATATTTATATAACATTTGTTAAAAAAAAACATTTTTGAGAACTTTTTTTTCTTTTTGTTCGCTTAGATTGTTAAAATTATGTACTTTGAAATTTTAAACACCGGATATTCTTACACTCAAGAATTTGACAGTGAATCAAATTGATAGAATCCTCTCTTATTATTGCTTATTATTATTGCAGACGAATTCAGCTAAACTTTTGTTTATTATACACATAAGTAGCAATTACTTCAATGTTTAAGAAAACTTTTCGGGACAAAAAATATTCATTAGATCCAAGGTCGTAGGCAGGAGGGCAGCGGGAGGGCAATTTCTCCCACCCACTTAATCTGAGATTTTTTAATCGATTGCTCTTTAATATTTTCTATATGTGATCCTTTTTTAATGTGTAGTTTTACCTTTTTCTTTGAATCTAGACCTGAAAAAATTAAAAGCAAATCAGTATTTTTAAAGCGATATTGTATAATTTTGTAAAAATATTGTATAATGTTCAAACGGGAAGTTAAAAACTTAGATATTGACAGGAAGTAGATAATATGAAAATTTTTAGATTTATTATTAAATTGTGACATTTTCATGATTTTACAAGGTTATAACTTTGAGAGCTTTAGGTAAAGTAATTTATAAATACATGTGCAATAGAACGTTCGTTAAGCACAGTAAGGGCACATTTATAGTGGCGACTTGTTGCTGGACCGGACCGAACCGAGAAGGAAAGCTGGAAAACACTGCACATACAATCATATGAAACAAGCTCAAAGTGCGTATAGTGCCAGCCGAGCTTGCAACTTCAAGTGACTTGTGCGCTGGTTTCCATCTTACCGATTGTTGCTTTCTCGCTCGCTCGCACGGTTTGCTTGTGTTTTGATTCATTTTACACGTTGCTTGCTTATTACTTTCGTTAAATAATATAAAATGGAAAAAGAAACAAGGAAAACAATTTTTTGTTGTTTTTGCTGTTGCTCCTTTTCTTCGCCTTTTCTTTGTTTTTCTTGTGCACAAAAGCAAGTGTGTAAAATGAACAAATGAATGAAAAGGGATTTTTCCCACAAAGTTGGCAACGTTGGCGGAAGCAAACTAAATACCTCGAAAAAATATTGATATACGAAAAAACAACAAATTGCAGCACACTTGACTGCCAGCGTATCGATCGATTCTGTATTTCCTTGAATTCATTCATTCAAAAAAACAAAGCACCAAACGATAGCAACAAAGAAGACTAACAAGAAAAGTAACAGGCATACAAGAACACGAAATTGCGCTCAGTTGTTATGCTATATTCTCTTGACCGCAAAAAATACACACAGAAACAGCACTTTAAAGAAGCAACGAAGATAAATTTCTATCAACTGTTACACACAGAAAACAAAAAGAGAAATAGTGAAAAAAGCTAAACCAGCCGGTGAAGCAATTCGTCGATTAGCGGCTGCAAGTGCGTTTCATCTAAAACAGAGAATCGAAGATTATCAAATTTTCTTATGTGTGCTCTTCCTTTCTATTTGATTTTAAGCACAAAAGTAAACAAACAAAAATAGCAGCAACAAGATATAACAACTTTGTTTAGGTTAATTTTTGTATTGCTTTGTTACAACATCAAAAATAATACAACAAAAACAAAAACCTAAAGAAATAAGTTAAAACCAGTTGGATGATCAAGTGGCTTCATGCGGCTTGAAGTGCGTTTTCGCTGAGTCATAGCATAAAAAAATCTTGGGCCAGCAGCTGATGTACGGTTCTTTAATGTGCGTTCTTTCTACAATCTTCTTTTTTGTCAAAAAAAAATTGAAATAAAAACACAACAAGAAGGCAACAAAAACCAGCAGAAAACACTTGCGAAAAAAGTCGAAACAAGCTGGTACCTCAAGTGACTTGAAACGACTTGCAGTTGCAGGAAGCGCGTTTCAGCAGCGTTTTTCGCATTTTTGTCTCTGCACTTGTTGGTTTGAGGAAAGCAAAATGAATGAACGAAATCATGTGGCTTTTTTGATGCTTCGGTTGCAAAAATAAACAAAACAAAAAAACTAATATATGCAAACAAACCCAAAATAGTCTAAACCAGCTGAAACAAGTCACCAGCGACAAGCACGCACTATACGCACTTCCAGCTGCTTTTGGCAGGACGCGTTTCCAGCTCGGTCCGGCCCAGCAACCAGCTGTCACTATAAACGCGCCCTAAGAAAAGTGAAAACGTGGCTACGATCAACGATGGGCGATGACGGATTGAATGGTACACACACTTTTATTTATTCCAAGTTTATAACATAATTTAGAAAAATTTTTTAAATTCTTTTTTTATACCAGAAAAACATTCTAGTCGAAACTACTGACTAATAGTGGAAAATCTTCTTCGATTGATATTCAATAAGAAATAAAAATTTTTTATTTAATTTTTTGTATTTTTTTGTTAAGTTTTTCTCAGTTTGAGTTTTTGTGAATTTTTGTTTATTTTTTTTAAACCAAATTTTTTAACTATAATTTTTTTAAATGAATTCAACCTGAATTTAAGAAATTAATCTTTATTTGATCTCATGGCTTGCGTTTGTTTGTTGACTGAAAAGTCGTTTTTTAGCTGAAAAACAACTTTTTAAAAAAGGTGTTCACACTGAAAAAGTTGCTTTTCATTTGACTGTCAGTTTATAAAACAAAATACCCATATTCAGAGGAGTCAAATGTTATGGTAGTGATACCTAAGTGAGCGATGTTTTTCTATATATGTGCTGTTACTCTAAACACCAGAAAAGTTGTAAATTATTTCTTCTCGTTCTTTCTGTGTTTATAAATTTAACAACGTCAGTAGCTGCATTTACCAGTTTAACATTAACATTTTCTTTTGTAGCATATAATTGTTTTGCTCGCTTTAATGGCACCCGCTACGTGATCAGATTTAATGAGCGCTCTTATAATTTGACCATTCATCGCATTTTAGCACATTAGTGGCCAACTGTTGACTTCGGTGAATGCGGCTAATATAAACAGACAGATGAAATGTCAAATACAAGCGACATTTTGGATTTTAGATTATGACTTTAGCTCAACAAACATTCTGTTCAACAACCATAATCAGGGTCGTTTTTGAGCTTTTCATAGTTTTTCGCTGAAAAGCAAATAATAAGCAGCTTTTCATTTGACATTTCTTATATGGCGAAAAACTTAATATCACGCAGCTTTTCAGCTGAAAAGCCATTAATGTCCAAAAAGCGGCTTTTCGTTCTTAGTGTGAACATAGTATTAGAGTCGATTATATATAAATACATCAGGTAATAAGACACCATACATTCATTTTGAACTATTTTCATTGACTTGTAAAATTCATGAATGATGATATGGTAAACAAATTTTTATAAGGTCTTTCAACCCCCCCCCCCCTAATTTTCATCCTGCATACGCCCTTGATTAGATTTTTTCTTTTTGTTTTAAGTGATAGAGCTACAAAGTCATAATTTGATACTTTAAACACTCTAGAGTAATAAATGTAAAACTCTAGAAAAATTGAAAGAATACCAACACAAATTTTTGGAGTTTACTCCTTTAGAACTGATTTCATATAAAGCATGTAGTATATAAATTTTATAGGGAGTTGTATTAATGAAATACTCAAGCGTTACAATTTTTAACCACTGTTCGGTAACCACTGTTCGGTACTAACTAGGGCTTCAATCTCTGGATCGAGAATCCCGAAATCCTGGGATTCCAAACAAATTTCTAGTCCCCGAATTCCGGGATCACAAACCCGTAATTTTGGGATTTTGTTCACAAGAAAATATAAAAATTTTCAGCAACCACAAATGCTACTGCAGTGTAAGCGATCGGTTTTTTTAATATTATCGAAATCACCCTGTTCTTTTTTATCTCTCTATACACTTTAAAAGTCTATTTTTTAGTGTGTTTTGGTTGTGATCTAAAAAGACTCTGTTTACTAAGCTGTTCAACTTTCATGAAATTTTAAAAAATAGCAATATTTTTATAGTGAACTATAATTTATTATAATACAATAGTTTTTGTGCTATAAAATTAATGTTATTATGCTTATTCATATCATAGTTTTTAATAACAGCTAACAAATCAATTTGAATAAGTTGTTCTTCTTAAATTTTTTTTATATATACCTTTTTGTTGTTTGTTTTTTTTAAATTACACTATGCGACAATTCTAGGGTCATGGAATCTAACGAAAAAGCGACCAACACAGATCGATGGTACTGATCTATACCAACAAAACCCTAAAAAGGTTTTGCAAAGTTAGCTCTCTTTTAAAAAATATAGGCATTGAAAGCTTGCCTCTTGCAGAGAATTTTTTAAAAATGAAGTGCTCATAAGGGCGTATCGCATTAAATTTTTTTTTAATTTCTCATTCTAAAAGGTCTCCAAAGTTCCATAGGGTGGTCTCCCAAAAAAAGGATGTCTCCCTTTCCCGCCAGGACAATGTTGTGTTTTGAAAAAAACAGTAAAAATTAACGATCTATAAATGGTTTGATTTTTGTAAGAAAAACTACATATGTCTTAAGGCAAAAGTAAATAAAGACTTTAACTAACAATATCTTGCCAAACAAGATGCCACTATTGATTTTTACTCACAGTGTCTTGTGCGAAGAATATTCGAATCTCAATGTACACTTGAAATAGCACATAACTTTTGATTGTTATCTGATTGTGTTAATTTTTAGTGTTTACGTTTTCCTTATATTTGGTGTATTTAAAATTTTCACATTTTTTGCCTATGCATTTACTGTTTTTTGAGAAAAGCATACTTGAACGCAATTTTTGAACTTCTTAAAAAAAAAATTAATATAAGACTTTATATCTCAGGCATCAGAAGTTCGCTTTTTGAATTCTTCAAATATCTCCTTTTAAAACATCTTAAAAGCAATTGTTAAATCAATTGAGACTCATCGAATGTCAGGCTAAGAAACTCAAAATTTTAGTTTAACATTTTGGTAAATGATGAGGTGAGGTGTTTTAACGAAATAATTAATTTCATGCTAGGCAGAAACATTTTTTAAAAAATCGAAATACAAAAAAGAATCGTGGTCTTAACCTGGTGTTTTAAAAAATACTTTCGGACAGTGTTTCGTTCAGAAATATTTTTAGAATCCCAAATCACAAAATTATCTTCGGTACCACTTTGATGCCAAAAATATATAAAACCTTATCTTATTTTTTTTAAAAACTAATAAAATTGCATTCAAAATACATTTATCGAAAACAAGCAAATACATTTGCGAAAAATATGCAAATATTTATTTCGCCAAATTTAAGGCAAACGTAAACACTTCAACCAATAACACCAAAATTTAGACAATCAGATAACAATCAAAAGTTCTGTGCTATTTTGAGTGTACCTTTGGATTCGAGTATCTCTCACATAGAACAATGAGGGTAGAAATCGAGAGTTGCATCTTGTTTGGCGAGTTATTCTTAGTTAAAGTCTGTATTTAATTTTGCTTTAAGACATGTGTAGTTTTTCTTACAAAAATCAAGGCATATATAGATCGTTATTTTTTACTATTTTTCTTAAAAAAAAACAACTTTATCCTTTTGCAAGAGGACATCCTTTTCTTTCTCTTAATTTTTTTTTCGTAGATCTTGACAACCATGCAACTTTTAAGACCTCTTAGAATGTGAAATTCGAAAAAATTGAAATTCGATACGCCTTAATGAGCACTTTATTTTTAAAAAATACTCTGCAAGAGGCAAACTTTAAATACTTACTTACTTAGTTGGCGCTACAACCGTATGTCGGTCTTGGCCTCATCTAAGAACTTGCGCCAGCCATTTCTGTCTTTCGCTTGCTGGCGCCAGTTGGAAATTCCAAGCTTCGTCAGGTTGTCCTCTACTTGGTCTTTCCAACGAAGATGCGGTCGTCCTCTTCTGCGTTGACCGCCGCTGGGTACCGAATCGAATGTTTTCTTCACTGGAGCATCGTCTTTCATGCGCTTAACATGACCAAGCCAGCGAAGCCGCTCGATTTTAATGCGCTTGACTATGTCGATGTCAGCGTACAGCTCACACAGTTCATCATTCCACCGTATTCGGTACTCGCCATTGACGCAGATTGGTCCGTAGATCTTACGAAGAATCTTTCTCTCGAATGCTCCTAAAGTCTTTTCATCTAAACTGCTCAGCGTCCAGGTTTGTGATGCGTAAAGTAGGACGGGCATGATGAGCGATTTATAGAGCGTGATTTTCGTTCGTCGAGAGAGGGCTCTGCTTCTCAATTGCCTACTGAGCCCAAAGTAACACCTGTTGGCAAGAGTTATTCTTCGTTTGATCTCAATGCTGATGTCGTTGGTTGAATTAATGCTGGATCCCAGATAAACGAAGTTCTTCACAACCTCGAAGGAGGTATTGTCAACGGTAACGTGGGTTCCAAGACGCTGGGACTGTTTGTTTGTTGATACTAAGTATTTCGTCTTATCTGCATTCACTGACAGACCATTCGACTTGACTCTCTTTCTAATCTGGAAAATGCTGCACTGACTTCGCGCGTATTATGGCCAATGATATCTATGTCATCAGCATACGCAAGCAGCATAACACTCTTGTAGAATATTGTGCCACTACGTCTCAGATCAGCAGCTCGGATGATCTTTTCCATCATTAGGTTGAAAAAGTCGCACGATAAGGAATCACCTTGTCTGAAACCTCGTTTGGTAATAAATGGTGGGGAGAGGTCCTTCCCGATTTTAACTGCGCTGCTGGTGTTGCTCAGTGTCATCCTGCAAAGTCGTATTAGCTTTGCAGGAATACCAAATTCAGACATGGTGGAGTACAGGTGCTTCCTTATTGGGCTGTCGAAGGCGGCTTTGTAGTCGACAAAAAGATGGTGGGTGTCGACTTGTTTTTCTTGAGTCTTCTCCAAGATTTGTCGTAGCGTGAAAATCTGGTCGATGGTGGACTTTCCAGGTCTGAAGCCACACTGATAAGGTCCGATCAGTTTGTTTACAATGGGCTTCAATCTTTCACATAAAACGCTCGACGGGACCTTATATGCGATATTAAGAAGGCTTATCCCACGGTAATTGGCACAGATAGTGGGATCGCCTTTCTTGTGGATTGGGCAGAGCACACTGAGATTCCAATCGTTCGGAATGCATTCTTCCGACCATATTCTGCATAGAAGCTCGTGAATGCATTTAAGTAGAGCTTCGCCTCCGTTCTTAAACAGCTCAGCAGGTAAGCCATCAGCTCCCGCGGCTTTGTTATTTTTAAGCCGAGCTATAGCTGTCAGAACTTCATCATAGTCGGGCAGCGGAACCTCGACGCTGTCATCCGCAATTGGGGTTTCCGGAATATCATCTCTATTGGCGGGATTGTTGTCAGCGTCGCCATTTAGAAGCTTAGAGAAGTGTTCCCTCCATGACATCAGTGTACTCTGGACATCTGTCACTAGATTCCTGTTTTCATCCTTGCAAGAAGAGGCCCCGGTTTTAAAACCATCGGCAAGACGTCTTATTTTTTCGAAAAATTTTCGGGCCTCATTCCTGTCACCATACATCTCAATCTTCTCCTGCTCGCGCTTTTCTGCCTCTCTTTTTTTCCGAAAATATGTCTCTCTTCCCTCCTCTTTTCTTTGTATCGCTCCTTAGCAGCGCGCGTTACAACCGACTGCAGGGTGGCTTTGTAGGCGGCGTCTTTCTCTGCAGTGGCGTCGCGACACTCCTGGTCGTACCACTGGTTTCGGCGAGGGCGGTGGTAGCCAATCACCTCTTCAGCAGCCGCACGCATGGAGTTGAAAATGTGTGTCCACTGCGCGCATATATCATCGATTGGAGGAGTGCTTTGAAGCAGGAGTGAGAGTCAAGTGGCGTAAGCATCGGCTGTCTGTTTCGATTGCAGCTTGCCGACGTCTAGCTTTCTCTGTGTAGGGTTGCGTGTATTCTTAGCTGCGCACAGACGTGTACGGATCTTGGCTGCAACAAGATAGTGATCCGAGTCAATGTTTGCACCACGGATCGTGCGTACATCCAATACACTGGAAGAGTGCCTTCCGTCGATCAAAACGTGATCAATTTGATTTTTTGTTTTTTGATCAGGGGACATCCAGGTGGCTTTAGGAATATTGAAATGCTTGAATCTTGTGCTACCTACGATCACGTGCTGCCGCGAAGTCAATCAGCCTCATTCCGTTATCGGAGGTGTTGTCGTGGAGGCTGAACTTTCCGACTATTGGACCAAAAATATTTTCATTGCCCACCTTAGCGTTGAAGTCAATAAGCACGATTTTTACGTCGTGGCGGGGGCAGCGCTCGTAAGCATTTTCAAGGCGCTCGTAGAAAATTTCCTTGATCTCATCGTCCTTGTCTTCTGTCGGAGCGTGCGCACATATTAGGCTTATATTGAAAAATCTAACCTTGATGCGGATTATGGCAAGTCGTTCGTTCACAGGTGTGAATCGCAGGACGTGGGGTCGTAGTTTTTTGCCAACTACAAATCCGCATCCAAACTCGTGCTTGGTGCATGCCGAATGCAACCCTGTCCCTTCCATCGCATTTCTTGGATAGCAGTGATATCACCTTTGTATCTTTCCAAGACATCAGTCAGTTGGATAGAGGCACCTTCCCAATTAAGGGTTCGGACATTCCAGGTGCATATCCGTAAATCATTATCAGTTTTTCGTTTGCGGTAGTCATTTTTGGGTTTTCTTACTATACACTAGTACTATCAACCTGTGTTATTCGCTTTTCTGTTAGTAAAATGTGTTGCACAGTGTTATTACTTTTATATTTTTATGTTTAGAATAAACTGAAATATTATTTGATATTTTTTAATATTTTTGTTTTTGATTATTAAATAAATATTTATCTTTTCTAAAATACAAAAAATCTTTACTTTTTTATTTCATTATCTTAGCCTTTTAGCCTTTGTGCTGTCTTATAAACTTTCGAGTGTTTTTGAGAATTTTAATTATGAATAAGGATAAGGTTTTGATTTCTATTTACAAAAAAAAAAATTATTATTATTATATGCAATTTTTTTTGCTAAAACGCAGAAATTAAGAGAAAGAGTTTTTAACTTAAAAAGCTTTAGATCGTGGATTTAAAATCCCGAAATGACGGGATTTACCAAAACCCTTCGGGATTGAAAGCCCTTTGAAAGCCTTTTGAAAGTTCATTTTGAGAAAAACGTTTTACTAAGTGCTTATGAATACTTTACAAAAAATTTAATGCAACCATTAATACGATTTAAAAGATTAAGGGGTAAAATTTAATGAACATATAATTATTGTAGTTCAAATGAATACGATCAATCAAGCAATCATTAAGATTCGCTGCAAATAAGTGCAATCCTTAAAACATTTATGAATGGAAAAAGAAATGGTTTCACAAAAAAATCGAGTAGTTAAATGAAAAGAAATTTCTATTCTAAAATAGAATCAAGTATTTCGTATACACTTTTCTAAAATAGCTAAGAGCACACTTTATAATTGTAAAAAGACAGCTAAGACTGATGAAGGTCATAAAAACCTCCATCAGCAGACATCACAACTTTTTCCACTTTGAAGAAATAAAAACATCAAATTGATATGAAAATTATAAAACTGATGCTATTAAATTTGAGGCAGAGGCATCAATCAAAAGTTTAACAGTACAAACATATACATACAGAAATATTCTACTTGTTTGTTATGCAAACTGTTTTTATTACATAATTAAATTAGTTGACTCATTTCTTTTCATTTCAAATATGTATGTATATTCAAAATGGCGAAACAAAGAATATGGCGCAAGTCAAAATTGGATCAATACCTTTTTAGTACGATTTACATTGGGAGTTATGCAAACACGTGCAGACGCAGAAAATCACAAGTCCTGAGACTGACACACACACACACATAGATATATAATACACACACTATATCTATAGTAAAAAATTCTTTGTAAAACATTACATACTGTGAATTGCACAGGTAAGAAAATACTTGTTATGCACACAGAAACGAATGAGTCATATATTTGTGAATATTTCATCCTTTTTTATGCCAGCTCTCGTGTTTCCAATTGTGAAATTGTGGGTTTTTCCCTAGGTTTTCTTGTTAAAAATTCACATGATTATCCTTATTATACCGTATTTGTATAAAACCAGCATCCTACCATAAACTCACATAATCGCATGCAAACTCACTCATGTTCCATTTGTATTTTAATTTATTTAATTTTCGTTTCAACATTAATCAGGTGTACACAATAAAAAAATTGGGCTCGTGTTTTGCGGAAACACACTTATTTGTTTGTGTGCGGAAATAACTGTCTGCTCCTCCCACGTCTGGGAATACTGTCACGCTATCACACTTAGTTTCGGGTTCAAACGTTAAAACAAATACCAACATTTCTTACCAAATATTTCTTCTGAAATATTGTTGGACTTCAATGTTTATTATTTAGGGGAGGTTTTAGGCAAAAATTAAAATAAAAAATTAAAATTAAGGCATTTTTTAGAACATGTTTTCAAAAAAAGTAAATTGTTTACATAAAAAAAATTTTTTTTGTAACACATAGTTTTTATATGTAAAAATGGCGCTGAAGTTGGTGTGCTTAAAAAATGGTGAAAATCGAGCCACATCATAGCTTGGCTCCAGATCATCTGAAAAAAATGCATTTGAAAGAAGACTCTTGAATATACTTCATTAACTAAAATGGAATGGAAATATGGAAAATTAAGAAAATTATGAAGCGTGAAAGAGAAAAACAAAAAATTTACGTATTTTTTTACCATATTGTTGCGTTTAAAAAATAAACAAATTTTCCAAAGACGCTACATTTATAAAATGAGGTGTAGAATAAATAATTTACAAAAGAAAATATTAAAATCGGTCGACTAGTTTGTTTGCAGGAGTGTGGCCAGTTTTGAAAAAGTATGTTTCGAGAATTGAAGAAAAGAAGTTGCTGTGGCGCAACGGGTTTGAAGCACTGTGGAATCTGTATTATAAGCGGGATGGATTTGAAATTTTTTTTAAAATTTTCTTAAATAGTTGTACTACAATAATCAATTTAAAAAAATATTTTAATTTTCAAAAATTTGTTTACCTAAAACCTACCTTAACTCGAAATAACGACTCTTTTGAAAATTGAATTATAAACTTTTCATATTTACTTATAAAATTTTACTTATAAAAATTGTACTTATAAAAACAAGAAAGTTTTGCAAGCTTTAAAATTGAGGAAGCAGATGGTACTTAAAAATGTAGTTCATCAGACATTGACCATAAAAAAGTTATCAATAAAAATAGAAATAGTCATATTCTTACTGTCTATTTTCAACAGGGTTATTAATATTTCATTGGCACGTATTGTTATAAATGTTTAAATTATTTTATTTCCATATTGGTCCGGCACGCTTTTGTGTGTGTGTGCGAATGAGGAAACTTTTTGTATTGTGTTTTTATAGATTGGACATGCGTTAGGAAAAAAATAATTTTTATAGACTTTGAAAGTATGCAACCCGAACAGCTTTAAGACGTAAAATTTGAGGTCCCTCCAACTTGTCGCATTGATGGGCAACACAAAACGCTGCACTGTTTTGTATTCAGTTTCTTCAAAAGTTCTATATATACTATACTAGCTGAACCCGGTGTGCTTCGCTGCCCCCCTCGTATAAAATAAAATTAAAAGTATTTATATATTTACAAAAATTTATTTATTTAATTTAATTATTGCAATGCTTCGCTTCTTTTTTTGTTGTAAACCAATTAGAATTCAGCACTAAATCGCATGTAATTTGCTTCATGCTCCCCCTTTTTATTTTTAGACCAATCAAAAAGCAGCAATTACACAATCAGCTGTTTCGCAGTCAGTTGTGGGAGAATGAGAATAGGGTTACCCCGCTCTCTATTTTAATTAACACGTATTATAAAATCAGCTGTTTTGAAGACAGTGGTGGAAGAAAGAGAATGGGGCTACCCCACTATTTTAATTAATATGTATTTTAAATTTGTGGTAAAGCCGGTAATAAACGTAGTAAAAAAGTAGGTGCAGAAGTGTGCATGGTCGAAAAATATTATCATGTAATAAGTATTCCTGAGTCAAAGCTGAACGCTGTGAAAATTTAAGATCGGTTATCAGGTCAAGCCTCCAATATATCGCAAACAAAGGGGCGTGCTCCGCCCACTTTTTTTTTGGTAAGTATTTCTATTCATGCCAGTACCATATATAGCAAATACTGCCGCCGTTGGTCAAAAAATGCCCAAGATATGACGATTTTAAATTTTGGGTTATATGGGCGAGGCCACGCCCCTTCGTCCACTCACAACTTTATATAGTCAAGAATTTATTATTTCGTAAGAATATCCTATTGTGAAAATTTAATGACGATCGGTCCAGTAGTTAAGACTATTTGCGATTTTTAATTTTCCTAAAAAGGGGCGTGGTCCCACCCACTTTTCTCCTGGTACGTATTCCTAATTATGCCAATACCATATGTACCAAATAGCATCTACGTAGGTCAAAAAATGCTCAAAATATGGCGATTTAAATTTTTGGGTTATATGGGCAGTGCCACGCCCCTTTGTCTTATAAAAACTTCATATAGCCTATTATTCTTTCCAGAGTCATAGTAAAATGCTGTGAAAGATTCAGGAAGATCGGTCCAAGGGCTTGGCCTCCTATAAAGCACAAACAAACAAACAAACAAACAGACAGACAGACATTCATTTTTATGTATATAGATTGAAAGCAGATTAATTATAATTAAAGTAAAATGGGGCAAAAAAGGGGGATTTGGTAATAAAAAAATCTATGGCTACCTTACCTGTAGATAAAAAGTATATAAAACTTAAGGTAAATACATATTACAAAAAAGTATTTTGTATAGCAAAATTGTTAGTGGTATAAGTAAGTATCTGAATTAAAAAAAGGGGCGGTGAAGTGGGCGTGGTTCATAGTAATATGGCGACGTTAACAGTATTAAGAGCAATATACTACCAAATAAAAAATAATCCGTTGGAAGGAACAAATTTGTACAGAGAACAAAAAGTTTAAAACCTTAATTTGGCGTGAAAAGGGGCGTGAAAAGGGGCGTGAAAGGGGGCGTGAAAGGGGGCGTGAAAGGGGCGTGGTGGAAGAAATGTTTATTTCTGGAGTATAATGTGTATACAATTTGAAGTAAATCTGTTAAAAACTATATGGGAGCCATTACATAATTTTTAAAAAGTGGGCGTAAAAGTGGGCGTGGTCGAAAAAGTACCCTATTAATCATGCCAGAGTCCCAGTTAAATGCTGTGAAAATTTCAGGAAGATCGGTCCAGAGGTTTGGTCTCCTATAAGGAACAAACAAACAAACAAATAAACAAACACACATTCCATTTTATATATATAGAAGATTAGATTTGAAACTTCCCTAAAGTTATATGAGTTAATTTTATGTGCTAAAGACACCTATACTAAACTATATAGTTTTCCCATCTAGTGCAATCCATAATGGCATATCTACATTAAGGCGTCTCACGAAAAAAAGTTGTTAAGCACAGTTGCTCAAAATAATCCTTTGTTAAAGCTATGATAATTCCCTAAATATTTTGAATCTAGCGATAGCCATCCGTAAGCTGGAATGGTTTGAAATAACCTCTAAAAATGGAGTTTTTTTGTAACCATATTGGCTTGTGTAATAGTTGTAAAATATAAGCTGTCAAAAATTACAGCCTAGAAAAGGCTCTTCTAATCTGCATCAAAAAATTCAAATTTTTGCATTAGGATTAAAGATAGTTCTGTTTTTCATGCATTTTTTAAAAATTTAGTTTCACTGAAATTCAAAAAACTTAATTATTTCTAATGCGATCCTCCCTTTCAAGATATCGTTGAAAAGGTTTTGAGTGCTTGCATTGATTCCTAGTCAGAATTGCTTAAATTAATTTATATTAAAATTAAAATATTATTTATAAAATAAACAGTTACTGAAAAAATATTCTAAGAAATTAAAAAAAATAAAATTAATGCAGTTATTTTAATTTTGAAAGTTTTTGTGTGAAAACAAAATAAAAAATATCAAAAATATGCACGAAAAACAGCGTGATTTTTGATGCAGATTGGAAGAGCTGTTTTCGGCCTATAATTTCTGACAGTTAATTTTTTTACAATTATTACACTAGCCAATAACGAAAAAACTCCATTTTTAGAGGTTATTTAAAACCATTCCAGCTCAAGAATAGCTTAGCTAGAGTCGAAATATTTTGGGAATCATCATAGCATAAGCCAAGGACTATTTTGCGCATTTGTGCCGAACAAATTTTTTTTCTATGGAGCGTAAGGCGCCTTAATCTACATAAGAGTGAGCCGAGTTGATGAAAATAACTTTTTAAAGATATTAGCTGATGGCAAATATTCAATTATCGTCACAGAAAATCTTATCATGTGAATTTTAAATGACATTGGTCATTTTTACTATTGGCAATTTAGCTTTTTACTAACATAAAAAGTTTGACATCTGATTAATACATATATGTATATGCTTTTGACATAATTGTAATGAAAAATCGTGACCACCAATTAACCTGGCAACCTGGTTCATATATTAAACAATTTTAGGAAAGTTAATTTAAATTTGATATATTTATAAAGGGTGTTACAATTCTAGAGGCATAGAATTTCATAGAGGGATAGCTGTCAAACCAGTTGTCCGAAATTCGAGTTCTGTGCGACAAACTTACAGAGACCTTCACACAAATTACTGTGCGCATAATTGTCCATCTGAGCTGTTTATACGCAATATGATGAATCAATTAATGACTTCTTTTACTCTTATGGACAATATTTATACAATACAAACTCATACTGTGCTTAGCAAAAAACCATTGTCGCTGTAGAGGTGATTATGACCTAGAAGCCGAATTTATCAATTCGAACCCTTTCTCAACAAATCGTCCTTTGCCCGTCCACTACGTGAAAGATTTTGAGGAAAGACCTTAGCCTACACCCAAATTAAATCCAACTGGTGTTGGAATTGAAGTCATCAGACAATCGTTTGCGTCGAACGTTCACTGAATGGGCTGAAAATGAATTGTAGGTTGAACCGCATTTTTACCGTCAAATCATCCTCAGCGATAAGGCACATTTCTGGCTGAACGGGCTAAACGGGTTATATTATTATATTTTTGCTAATAAGCAGAAATGTCGTATTTGGAGTGAAAAAATCTTAAAGGGACTCTGCATGCTCTCTTAGATCCAGGATAAGTGACTGTTTGGTGAAGTTTGCATGCCGAAGACATCATTGGTCCATACCTTTTCAAAACTATAGATGGAACCAACGAGACCGTTAATGATGAGCGCTACAGGCAAATGTTTTGCGATTTTTTGGTTCCCCACGTCAATATCAATCATCTAAGTGTTAAATGGTTCCAGCAGAATGGTGTAGTTAGTAGTGTCCGACCCAAACCGTAATTTTGGTCGAAATCGAAACCGAATATTCGGCCATTTAATAATATTCGGCCGAAACCGAAACTGGTTATTAATATGAAAATTTAAGTTTTTACAAATAATTTTCTTTTATTAAAATAAAACAAAAGTACTTTCATACACATAAGAAAAAAATTTAATATAAAAAAGTATTATTTGAATATTAAAGTTTATAATAATTAATTGAAGTTATGAGATATTTTTTTATATTAATTTTTGTAATGAAAGCATTGCATACTTTATATCTTCAGTACACACTCAAAATAGTATGCAATGTATATTTCTATAGAACTACAAAACAGAGTATTTTTATTTTTTTAAAGATTTAGTATTATAAAAATAGAAATATTTCGTTTTCTTTTCCTTTATGCCACACACACGAAATTCTTTCTGAAGTTTAATTATCATTTTTTGGCTTCAGTACCAATAAAACTTTTAAATTAATTGCAATAGAGATGATAGAATCGAAAATAATAGTATCGAACGCATAAAATTAATCAAAATGTGTTGCGTTAACACGAGAAATCAAATTACATATAAATTAATAATTTTTGTTTTGTACAATGCGTTGTAAATATTTGTATATTTGAATTAAATGACTGATGCAAGAAGTTTTTGGCAAAAGTTTCGGCAAGTTTCGGTTATTCGGCCATATTGAGTCCGAATAGCCGAAACTGGCCGTAACCGAAACCGAAACCGAAACCGAATATACGGTCGGACACTAGTAGTTAGTTAGTTTGTTGTGGGCCCATGTGCACTGAAACCCATAGGATCTATTGTATATGCCCTTCTTTAACTATCCAGACTTAGGCTTTTGATAAATTTAAGCACTGTTTCTGGCTTGGTATTCCAAATTGTTGATGGAGGCACTACTGCCCCACCAAATTTGAGACGTCTTAGACTACAGTTTGCAGGACAATCACATAGAATGTTTTCCGGAGTTTGTTCCTCCTCGTCGCATAGTCTGCAGACATCTGATTCAGATAGACCCATCTTTTTAAGCTGTTCTCTGAGTGAACAGTGACCTGTGAAAAAGCTAGTTAGAATTCTAAGGTCAGCTTTGGTGAGCTTGAGTAAATCTTTGGATTAAGCTTTACTGGTAGTTAAGAATTTCTTGAAGAATGGTGTAACAAGCCATACAGCACGTGAAACTATTACTTTATTGGGAAGAACTTTAATTGGGTCCGTTAATTGGCAACCTAGGTCATGTGATTTGACTCCGTTTGACTACTTTATGTGGGGTCTAGTCACTGGTCTATGCTGATAAGCCAGCTATGACTGATCAGTTGGAAACCAACATTCCAAATGCGTTATTGGCGAGATAAGGCCGGCTAGCTGGAAAAAGTGAAGCAATCGTCTTAATACGACGAAGTCGTGTTTGCCATATGCCCAAAAATATATTCAAACTCTTAATGTCATAAAATTTGGGAAGTAATAAAGTTAAAATATTGAGCATTTCATTAATACTTGAGTGTTTTATTAAAGTTCTTTACCTCTAAAACAAATACTCTTTACGTGTATCTTTCATTCAATAACTTTCTTTACTTTTTTAAGAAACGGGTATTAAAATATTTTTATGTAATACTATCATAATTAAAATAAATATCATAGAATACCTTTTCTTAATTGAATGTTATCTTCATCATTAGATTTGTTCCTCAAAAAGGTTGACACTAAAACAAAAAATTTTTAAAACTACACCATTTCCAATTAGAATTTTGAAATTAAAACTTCAATTTAGAAATTTCATTTAAAACTCAAAATAGATCATCGAAAAGAATTCAAAAAGATTTATTAAAATTCAGATAAGTACAATTAAAATTCATAAAAAAACAATTGAAATTCAAAATAGATCAATTGAAATTCGGAAAAGTTTAAATAAAATTCCAAAAATACATCAAGAATGCATCATTTATCAAAATAGATAAATTCAAATTCCAAAATTTCATTCGAAATTCAAAGCAGCATAATTGATACTTTGAAGATCAGTTTGAATATCTGAATATATTATTTGTAATATTTCAGAATATATCAATGGAAATTCAGAAAAAGAATTGAATAGAATTAAATAGAATTATATATTTTAATTGATCAGTTTCTGAACTTCAATTAATCTTTTTTAAATTTCAAATATAATTTCTGAATTTTTTTATCAATTTAACTTTAAAAGTGATCTTTTCGGAGTTTTCATTGTTTTTTTATTTTTAATTAATATTTTAATTTCGATTGATCTATTCAAAATTGAAATGAAATTTTTTAAATTTTTGTGTCAAACTACTAATTTGCTCTGGTGTTTCGTGGTCAAATTACGAATAAAACGTAAAATTTTGAAAATTTTCAAATACAATTAATGACTGATTAATTTTTGTTCAAACTTCGGGTAGTGGTGGTCGTGACATAATGGTTAAAGTGCGTTGCCCGTAAGCCAATAACTCTGGTTCAAGTTCTGTGTGATACAAAATATCTTTTCAATTATTATTCACATTTTTTTCGGCCGTCACACAGTAGACTGAGTCCATACAAAAGATGGACAAAAATAGAAGGAGTGGTTCAATATTCATGAAATAAAGTGTTATTTGGAGTTGCTTATTAAAGCAGAAATATTATTTTTCTCAAAAATCGCGTTTGAATTCCGATTCGCCTAAAAAATGCTTTATCATATAAATTACACGATTATTTTACAGTCATTTGATTAAGTCTGAAATATAGCATTTTTATTGATTTGTGGACGGTAAAAGGGGGTGTGGATGTTTTTCCTAAACCATTTCGTACTCGAAACAAATCCACTGCCAAGATTTTAGCTTCATCGGCCCAGTTGTTACGGATTTTTATTATAATTTCTTGAAAGTGAGCGTAGCTACAGTGGGATCACGCCGATTTCTAGAACATTTGCTAACATTAACCATATGAACTTTAATATCAACTTTTAGTCTAATACGATAAAAGAATCGGTACACAAAGAATCGGTACAATTCGCCGAATTTTTAAACAGATACTGCAAGACAATAAGACATTATTATGATATTTGTTAAAACGATTCTGGGAATCGCTAGGTTTTTTTTTATTTGACTGCTTCGATTGGAATATTTTTTAAACTTTTTATATTTTTTGACTATTTGAAATCCTCTTAAAAATCCAATTTAATATTTTTCTATCAAATAATGAAATCCGTTCTTTTTTAAGTTTTTTTTATAAAAACCAATAGTAAAATTATTTTGATATTTTCATATATACAAAAATATTTTTATGAATACAAAAATATTTTCACAAGGACGCTCAAAACAAAAAATCAACAACAAGAAAATTGTCAAAAAGTAGTGATTTGAAAGGGCTATAGAATCCACAAATATTATTTTTTTGGACAAATAATTTTAATTTACTTTTTTATAGTATTTCCTTTAAAACGATACCCATTTTGTTTGTTGGAGACAACAAATTTTTGATTTTTGTTCTACCTCTTTGCAGACAATGATTACCTCAGAGAGTAAAAGGCTTCTTGAGACATAAATCTTGTAGGTCCATTTCTTGCGCAATTGGGTTCAAACATAAATAACACGCACCTCACAAGTGATCAGAAGAGGCTCTGTTAAATTACTTTCATGTGTTGAAACGAGCCATTCGTATGATTCTTATGCTTGTTTTTAATTTGAATCCACCATATTAGATTTGAACATTTTTAAATTTTTACTTAAGATTTGTGATAAACAACTCCAAAATCCTCGGAGTCGACTGAGGACAGAAATAATCACAACCCAATATACAATATCATTCAGCAATAACTTTAACGAAAAATGGTTTACATTCGATTTTAAATGAAAATTAAGTTAACATTTAAAAATAATACTGAATTTGTTTGCAATTCCTAAAATCCAAACAATCCCGAAAAGTTTAACTGAAACATATTCTCGTACATATAAGAACTAATAAATTGATTTGGCCACAAAGGAAAAAAACTTCACAAACAATTTTACAGTTTTGTGAGTTTTTCCACTTAATATGTGGTCATTTAAGTTTTTAGTACATATTCTATATTTGCTTCTTAAAAGTGTTTTTTAAAACTGAAAAAGATTAACTTAAGGTGATGAGTGTGATATTGATGATATGCAAACCAGACTTCATGAATTCATGAATATCATCAGCTCAAATATTCTTCTAGCAGCAAGCGCTGGAAAAATGCAAATTTCTTTCATAAAATTCCTTGCGAAAACCTATGTAATTAACATAAACGGTGTGAGGAAATACTATTCACCGCTATAAAATATTAAAATATTTCTACCAAATTTCATGTTTCAATACTTACCCCCATTCACAAGAAAGCCAAGACTTACTTTCATGTAGTTAAAAAAAAAAAAACTTACTCTACAACGCAGCAAAATTATAACGAACAGGGAAAACACATTGCAGGAACTGCTAAATTAAAGGCATATTAAAAGGTTTAAATGAAGTGACTTCCTTTTATTTTGGCTACAACAAACTTATGCCACAGCATAAGTTAAATATAGCTACACACCTGAACCTCGGCTACAACAGCTACTCGTACTTGCTACATGCTATGATGTTTTATACGTAACTCAATGTGGCCAATGCCTGAAACTATTTCGACAATTTCGACAAGCGACAAGAGCTGTCACGAAGGCTTTATACATTGCATCCATTTTCAACATTGGCAACCACCAAGTTTACCCACACATACATACGAACCCACTTGCCATATACACACACATGTAAAGTTTTTCGGAATTTTTCAAAGAACATCATTTCCGCTACATTGCCGACGTAAAATCATCCTTTAACATACAAGAATTATACTTATTTCTAGTCAGGGCCATGTTTGAAGCGGCATAGCGCAGCATGTTAAAAATTCTGTGTGTACCAAAAAAAAAATATAAAAAGAAGATAGTGGCCTATATGCAAGAGCAAATGTAGGAAATTTTATGAAAATAAAGGAGCAGCTCATTAAGTGTTGGCGCCAAAAAGGAATGAGAAAAATATACAGAGAAACTCAATTTATGTGCGCCTCTTTTGATATGTTTTACTGTCTGTTTTTTGTTGATGTTGTTTCATAAAGAGAAGCTGTGAATTTCTGGTTTGTTTTTGTCATTTCCTTTGGCGTTGATTTGGTGTCAATTACGTCCATTAAGGCCACAATTTCCTTTATTTGCACCATTCAACTTTACAGCCATCATCTACCTTCTACGACGCACTCAGAAAAATACTACTTTTTCGGACAGAGTGCATCAGGCCTGTAGCAAGGATTTTTTATGGGGGGTTTCGCAAAACCAACTACATTCAACAATTTCGCATTTTAATAAAAAAGTGAAGGTGCAGATAGTTATATTTACTGATACAAAAAATTTTGAGAAAAATAAATGGTGTTTTTTTAGAGGTTTGTTTTTCGAATAGAGATAAAACTGGCATTTTGTAGTCAAATCTGGCAACTCTAATGTCATTTATGTTCAGTTTGGTTTGCCATTTCATCATGAACAGGTTGACAAAAGAACAACGCTTGCAAATCGTGCAAATTTATTTCGAAAATAATGGTTCAGTTCGCGAAGTTTACCGCAAGCTCCGTCCATTATATGGTCGACATAATCGTCCATCAGAGCAATTAATTCGGTTAACCATGGGTCGTTTTCGCACTACGTTTACTCTATGTGATAATACGCATCCGCAGAGACGTCGTACAGTGCGCACCGAAGAAACAATTGCCGTTGTAGACCAAAATGTTGAAGAGGACCCGAATGAATCGATTCGCCACCGTGCACAGCAATTGGAGCTTTGTCCACCAACTTTATGGAAGATTTTGCGCAAAGATCTTGGCTTGCGACCTTACAAGATCCAGCTTGTGCAAGAATTAAAGCCGCGAGACCATGCAATGCGTCGTGATTTTGGTGTATGGGCCGAAAATGAGATTGATCTCGATGCTGATTTTCATCGCAAAATTTTGTTCAGTGATGAGGCTCATTTTTGGTTGAATGGCTACGTCAACAAGCAAAATTGCCGCATTTGGAGTGAAGAGAATCCACATGAGACCCTTGAGACGCCATTACATCCACAAAAACTGACTGTTTGGTGTGCTCTATGGGCTGGTGGAGTCATTGGGCCATACTTCTTCCGAAATAATGCTGGAGAGTCAGTTACCGTTAATGGAGACCGGTATAGAGCCATGATAACCGATTATTTTGTTCCCGAATTGGATGGCATGAATGTGGATGAGTTGTGGTTCCAACAAGACGGCGCTACATGCCACACAGCGCACGTCACAATCGATTCATTGAAGGAAACATTCGATGAGCGCATAATTTCGCGGAATGGACCTGTCAATTGGCCACCAAGATCGTGTGATTTGACACCATTGGATTATTTTCTTTGGGGATATGTGAAGTCGCTCGTCTACGCCAACAAACCAGAAACGTTAGGGGACTTGGAAGCCAACATTCGTGGCATTATTGCCGACATTATTGTCGAAAAAGTGGTTGAAAATTGGACCTGTAGAATTGGTTTTGTTCGAGCCAGCCGTGGCGGCCACATGCCCGAAATCATATTTAAACATTAATGGCATTAAATTATCCTTCCAATAAAGCTAAATTGATGGACATTAAAACGATTTTCTTGTATTTTATTTCAATTCGAAGTTCTATACGTCTAAAAAAAACACCCTTTATAACTTTTGAATGTTTGCAATTAATTTTTTGTCCAATAATTTAAATTGAGATTTTATTATTGTATTTTAAAAAATATAATCGTGAAAATAGTTTCAAGTTTTTTTTTTCAAATATTGGGGGTTGAAATTAATTTTAAAGGTTTTTTTCGGTTTTTGAGCATTTATTTAGAAACGACGGTACAATGTATATTATTCAAAGTATTGTCCATCGTTAGCTACAACATTTTCCCATCTTTCTGGCAGCATATGGATTCCGCGCCGGAAGAACGATTCGTCTTTTGAGGCAATCCACGAATCGTCCCATTTTTTGGTATCCTCGTAAGAAGTGAAGCGCTGCTCAGCCAAGCCATGCGTCATCGATCTGAATAGGTGGTAGTCGGAAGGGGCTATGTCTGGGCTATAAGGCGGGTGGGGTAGCACATCCCAATTCAGCGCCTCCAACGTTTCCTTGACGGTTCTTGCAACATGTGGCCGTGCGTTGTCATGTTGAAAAACCACTTTGTCGTGTCTTTTGGCATAGTCCGGCCGTTTAACCTTTAATGCTCGGCTGAATTGCATCAATTGTTGTTGGTAGCGTTCCCCAGTGATGGTTTCGTTAGGTTTTAGCAGCTCATAGTACACGACACCCTTCTGATCCCACCAAATACACAGCATAAGCTTGGCGCCATTAATATTCGGCTTGGCCCTCGATGTTGATGCATGGCCGGGTGGTCCCCACGATTTTTTTCGCTTAGGATTATCGTAATGGATCCACTTTTCATCGCCAGTGACAATACGATGCAAAAAACTCTTCCTTTTATGCCGTTGAAGCAGTTGTTCGCACATGCAAAATCGCCGTTCAACGTCTCTCGGCTTCAACTGGTACGGCACCCAATTTCCTTGCTTTTGAATCATTCCCATGGCCTTCAAGCGTTTGCCGACCGTTGATAAGTCGACTCCCAATGATTCTGACAATTCTTGAAGGGTTTGACACGGGTCTTCATCGAGCAAAGCCTCCAATTCCTCATCTTCAAACTTTTTCGGCAGGCCCGGACGCTCTTTGTCTTCCGTATCAAAATCACCACTTTTAAACCGACGGAACCAGTACTCACAAGTAGAAATCGATGGAGCATAGTCCCCGTAAGCCTCAGTAAGCGTGCGTTGTGCTTCAACCGCTTTTTTCTTCAAATGGAAGCACAAAAGTAAATCTTCCCGCAAATTGCGTTTTGTTGGAACGAAAGTCGACATGTTCACAGAGAAAAAAATATATGTTGTTTACACTTCAGTGGAATGACACATACTGAAAAATGAAGCTTACACAATGTGCTTTGAAATGAATATAGTCACAGGTGTGCCCGATGCGATCTATGGATAGTTTCGCCATCTCTTAGAAAACCTTTAAAACTAATTCCAACCCCCAATAACTTAACATACTAGAAAATAAAGGTATTTTGATTAAATTAAACACTCTTAATTTTGTTTTAATTTTTACTTTGTGGACAAAATTATAATTTAGTAATAATATGATATATTATTTATTTCTTTAAAACATCACCTTGTCAATGTACTTTGCCTTGAATTGCAAAAAACATATTGCATTTACTTAAAGAACGTCATAACTCAAAAATCGTGATTTTGCAGAAAATGCGGTTAAAGTTTTCAATTGACTCGTACCATGTAAGAAAAGAGAGAGAGAGAGGAGGTATATTATTTTCTCACAAGGATAGTATTCAAAATAATAACATGAAATTTTTACACAATATGAAGCTAATATACAAAACAATTCTGCATCATTACCCCAAAAAGTGTGTTTTTTTAGCTATGACGGTCTGCAAGTAAATGAGCAATATTGTAAAATAACAATAGAGTTAAAAATAAAATTGCAAAATTAGAAAAATAGTTCATGTATAAAGAAAAATTGCTTCCTTGTCTACTATTTGAAGAGTTAATGTTTTAACAAAAACAGTTGTGTTGTTTTGTTTAGAACGCGAAATATGCATTTTGAATCAGATTAGAATTATTTATTACCAAAATTAAATCGATTTATTGAACGTTTGTGGTCCTAAAAGAAAAGAAACTCTTCAAATCTAATTCTGCATAATTTATTTTGAGTCGAAGTTAATTCATTTATTATAATAAATCTAATAAACCGACAAACATCACATTTTTGGTTTTCTTCAACATTTTTTCCAAGAAATACAGCGAAAAAAACTTTTTAATGTAGTATTCCTACTAAATATGGTCTAGCAAAGACATTTCTGCCGAAAAAATTCAAAAAATTTTATGGAAGCAATAGTTTTTAAATGTGCACTTATGTGCACATATTGCACTTTTTTACAATAAATTCTTTATTTATTAACACTTTTTTACTTACCAAACAGAAGAGCTTTCTAACGCAAGATATGTGAGAAATTAAAAGAAAGCTAATGCGAGAGAATATTTTCTCTATCTATTGCGCCAATATTTTAATGAAATAACAAAAAATCAGCAAAGATTTGCATACAAGAACTTTTGTCCGCATATGTGACCATTTTAACCGAAGAGGTTAAAACACATTCTGTTCAAATATATGTTCAAAAATATTTTTTCTTGTTGTATTTATTGTAAATGATCTTATTAGTAACTTCCCTCGACATTTTGATTAAAACTGAATTTGCGAAACTTCAGTATGTGTTTAAAAAAATGTAGATTCTTGTATGTAAAACTGATCATTTTACGGATTTTGTTTTATTAAAATGTTTGGAGGAGTAAAATCTTTATCTAGTAAGAAAATTTAAATTCTCAGTCAAAAATAAAAAGTTGCAAGCAAAAAATATCACTTTTTCAAAAAGAAATCTTCAAAACCGTTCCCATAAATTGATTCCGGCTTAGAAAACTATCCAAATGATTTCTATAAATTCTTCTAATATTTAAGACCACCGCATGACACACCATTTTTCTCCACACAATACGATTTGGCGTGATTTAAATTTGGATTGTTACTAATCTTAAAATATTTGGAATAATCTCATAAATTAAATTAATAAAGAATACTCGATTCTCAATTAATTGGTAAATTGTGGCAGATTCTTTGAACTCCAAAGAAGAACAGAGAAAAAAGAAGAGACAACTAAAAACAAACACAAGCCTTGATAGCGCTTTGTGATCTAAAAATAACTTCATTACTTTAACGTTATATGAAAAATGGCCGATGAAAAATAAATTCTTGCGATTTCAACAAAATATTTTATTCGAACAAATGTCAAATCATATTAAACTTAACTCTTTAAAGACGGGATAATTTTTTCACACATGGGCTTATTTCAACCTTATTTTAATTTTGACTAATTTTTATGTAATACCGTTAGCTTTGCGGCCTTCAACTTAGTGATGTCATATGGACTCACCGACGTTGTTTGTTTAAACAGTGGGTTTCGTTACAGCTCAATCACTCAAGACTACTAAAGATGGAAGAGTAGCTCCTTTTGAAAGAGTCTGTCTGGTAGAGATGGGCGCGTGCCGTACTTTTTCCGTTACACGTGCGTGCCCGTGATTAAGAAAAGCAGAGTCATGCGTACTTTTCCGTATTCGTTCACTAAAATTTTATGACTTTCACTTTAGCAACAATTTAAAAAAAAAATAATAAAACTTATAAAAACACATCCTAATGTTATAATAATTTCAGTTTTTTTAAGTTGAAACATAAATTTAAATAATTTGTTCTAAATCGTGCTTTTCGTGCATGTTCGTGCGCTTGCGTGCAAGTAAGAAAAATCAATTTCGTGCTAAAAATGGTCGTGGTGCTCGTGTGTGCCCGTGCCATCCACCCATCCAAAAATGTTACATCCACCCATCTCTAATGTCTAGTCTGATGTCTGATTGATTCTATACAGAGTTGTTGTTGTTGCCTTCTTCAAAATTTTACTTGATTTAAATAGCTCATAATTAAAATCATGTAGACATTGTATTCCTTTCTACATGTTAATCATTTTTAAAGTTTTTGAAATAAAATTTAACAATTTAATCAATATTTTCAAATCTTGTTTAATAACACAGTTTGACGAAACCGACCAAAAAAAACGCATAACCAAATTTTATAGAAATTCTTACAGAGGCATATGTTGTGAGTCCATGACATTTGGTTTGACCTCTCAATGTCATCATAATTTTCTTTAATTTTTTTTTAAATTTAAAGTGCTTATATTTTGTTGCGCCGACATTCATTAAATTTTTTCAGCTTGAAAAAAGCTTGTTGGAAAGGAAAAAAAACCTCCACTTTTTTTCAGTAGAATTTGAAGTAAAATAAAGTTATGCATAAAGAAATCCGATAAAACACAAAAGAAGGCGTGTAGCGAAGAAGATTCATGTATTTTACTTTAATTTAATTCTTTTCTTTTATTTCCTATTGAAATTGAGTTTCGAAATATTCGGCTTAGTTGTAGTAAAATGTTGGTTCTAAAAGAAGTTTAAAAATTTAATTTTATAAACTGTTTGGAAAACATAATAGTCTTACTTAATCTATTTTTTATACCCTCGGATCCTATTGGGGTGATTTGAACATCAGAAACCCCCACACTTTGGCTATGGCCCTGGAGTGCATTAAAATTTCTTCATACTCATTCTCATTCTGTATGTCATTCAAGATGTCTTATTTTTGTACTCTGTTTATTATTTTTCAGCTGAATGTCGCTGGCCTAACGAAGGCGCTGGTTGTTTACAAGGTATATCAGACAATGTTTCGGGTTGTCAAAGAATCGGAAACGGTGGACAGTCGACAACATTGTTTCCTGCTGCAGAGTTCCGGTCATGAACCGCGCTACTTAAGCGTTGAAACGCGTCAGGAATTGCTCCGCATCGAGAACAGCTGGAATGCGGCGATTGTAACCAGCGTTATTAAATTGGGGGTAAGTGTGATACTTTTTGGTTTGCGCTTTTTGGGGCAGAGGTTTATTTTTTTGCAATAATAAATGTATGTGGATTGTTTTGCGGCGAACGTATGTATGTATACCAGCATATAAAAAGCTTTGGAAGGCATCAAGTTCGATAAGTTGTTTTTTTTTTTTGGGAACTTGGTCAGTAAGTTTTTAAATGCAGTTTATTTTCTCAACCCATGGTGTTGTATTGCATGTTTATTTGCAATTATGTGTTTGTTTTATTGCGCTTATCGCACGGTCAGCCATACAATTACTTTTAGTTTTTGTGTACACTTTATGCTTAAATTGGTTCAAATCACACATTAAAACAGTCTGGATCTGGTGGTCTAGGTCTTAAGCTAATCGCTGAGTTTAAAAGTTATTGCTCGAGCTTGAGTTCTGCCTTCTCACAAATAGCTTGCTAATAACTCTTTTTTGTTATTAGCATATTTTATAAATAACCGCGCCTAGATTCTTCGCTAAAACATGAACCAGAAATGGCGAAGAAGATTGAAATATTAAACATTCTTTGCGATAATTCTTTTCATAGCCATTTTTCGTGGTATAAATTCAGATCTAAGACATTTTTTTTCGATTTTGACTCCAATTTTTCTTGTGTTTTCATATACAATGATATACAGGGAGGTGCCTATACAACACAATCGCTTAATTACATTTTTGGAAAGTAAATTCATTGAAGTACATCTCCGAAATTGTGCGTCATGTTCTGAGAAAAAGCTTTGCGTACAATAAAATTTTCCGTAGTGATGGAAAATTAAATTCTTGTATCGGATTTGAAGAACAAATATGGAGAACAAATAAAAAAAATCGAATTCTCACGATCTCCATTTTATTATGATTTTAATTATTTAATAGTCTCAATTGAAATCTGACAAAATATTAGTGATATTTATTTTTTTACATGCATTTTGTAAATTTAAAATTTTCAGCAATTGAAACTTACGAAAAATAAAATCAACTCTTATTCAACAACAATTGTAAGGCTAACGAAATTAAACAAAAGGAAGTGCTCACAGTTAACAAATTTAACGAACTAACAACTAATAAACCAATTAACAAACTTAACGAGTCTGGTGTGGATACCACTATTAATTCATAAAATGATATCTCCGCGAAGCATATATATAATCGAAACCTTATTTTGATAACGGAATCGTTTGATTCTAAACTATTGCGCTAAGATACTTTTGGCAAGACAATGCAACGTCTAACCTCGTGGATCTCATACAATTTAAAATAACGTCACGTCATTACACACAATTGTAACTCGCTTATATTAAAAAAGCTGTGATACGTAAAGATTGATTCTCCGAACTTAAAACAAAAATATGACGTCATCAGGACGTAGAAGGAGACGCTAGTGCAAAAAAATGAAAAATTGTTGCATGAAATTATGACTCGTTGAGTATAAGTACAAGGGTAAAAGCTACTATGCTTCTATGTCCTTCATAAAATAGCTAAACTATTTATGACGTCATAACGCTGCATATAGATCCACTTCTATTTCGAAGATGCTACAAGGGAATCACGGAGTGACATGGAATCACTTAGTGATTATATGGGCTACGGTAAATGTTGCATGGAATGCATAAAATGCATGGAATTTTAGCTTGGTAAATATAAGCTTTATAGTACATTTTATGGCAGCAAACAAGGTGAGTTCTTAGGGTTCATGACAAAAATAATGTGGCATCATAATGCAACGTAAATGCTCCTCCGATACATGGAAATCTTGTATGTATTGCACTAAAGTAAATGTAATTGTAACACAATAAAGACTGATATTAGTCCTAGGCAGTAAAAAATTTAAAGACAAAAATGAAAACAAAAACAGACAGAAAATAAACAGCGAGCACAATCACGAGAAGAAGAAAATTAAAACCATTCATTAGAGCAATTATTTGTACTAACCTGACCTTAAGCTCAATAAACGATTTTAAGCTATCAAACAACTCGAATTTGTATTTAAAATCAGGAATGATTTAAACTATCAAACGTTTAGAATTTGTATTTAAATCATATAAAATTAACATAAAACCATGTAGGTTAGGTTTGGTTAGTGTGGCTGTCTCAAACGAGACACACTTAGGCCAATGAGGCCCATTGTGATACCAAGGGTTAATTTTTCCAGTCTCTATTTAAACAAGTTTGAGCTGTTTACTAAGCCAAGTATTCGGTAAACCGAAGATTCCGAGGTCATTGAAGAACCAGTTACCTAAGTGAAGGAAGCATTTTTGAGCCAGCGCTGGTCAAGAGCAGAGGAAATGTACTGTAAATTCTTCCTCCTCCTCATCTCTACAGCTTCTGCAGAAGTCGTTGTAGGGTATGTTTAATCTTTGAGCGTGTCTGCCAATAAGGCAGTGTCCTGCAAGGATCCCTACCATGGTGCTGAGAGAAATGAGTTCTTTTGAACGCTTAGGGTTGAGTTTGGGCCAAATTTGCCGCGTTATATTACACGTGTTACATGCTGACCATCTGTTGTTGGTTGTGATACCGGATAACTCATGTGTAAGATGTTTGCATGTGCTGAGAGGAATACCAAAGCTTGCCTTATCTATAGATAGTTATTTGGTAGTACCTGTACGAGCGAGTTCATTTGCTTTGCAGTTACCTATAAAATCCTTATGTCCAGGAATCCAGCATAGAAGAATTTTGAGCTACTCTGCCATCTCGTTTACAGATCTGCGGCAGTTGAGAACTGTTTGAGATGTTATTTCGACAGTTTTTAGAGCTTTCAAAGCGGATTGACTATCAGATAGTATGAAAATATCCATGGAAGATACCTCATTCACCTGAAGCCAAGTTATCGCTTCATGTATAGCAGCGATTTCAGCTTGAAATGCACTGTAATGGTCAGGAAGTCTGAAAGCTAAATGCTTCTGAGTAGACTCCTCCACCTACTTTGCCATCCAGTTTTGATCCATCAGTAAAGATCTCAAAGACATTGTGAGGTGAATGGTTTCCTATTTTTCACTCTTCTCGAGAGGGAATGGATACATCGAATTTCCTCTCAAAAGATAGTTTTTGTGTGTTGTAGTCAATGGACCTAGGTATGGGAGGGAGAAATTTTCAAATGCAAAAATGTCCTAGTGTACCTTCTTTCTACTGGGATGTGGCTTATAGGCGGATGGCTATATTAGCGGCCTTTTTTTAGCTAGGATGTCAAGTGGTGTAAGATGGAGCATTATGTCTAATACGTCTGTCGGAGTGGTTCTTAAGGCTCCACTGATGCACAGTTCCGCTGATCTTTGAACTTTACGAAGCATGTTAAGTTGAGTTTGCTTTTCGAGTGCATGTCATCAGACAATAGCATAATATAGCAAGATTGGCCTTAAAACTGCTGAGTATAGCCATTGAGTAACTCTTAGTTGTAAAACCAATTTGCTACCAACTGGCTTTTTGCATGAGTACAGGGCAACATTCGCTTTTTTGGCTCTCTCGAGCAGATTAGGCTTCCAGTTTAGTTTCCTATCCATAATAAGGCCCAGGTTTTTTGCATGATCTGAGAAGCAACGAATGAAATGTATGTGCTTAGATAGAAAATTGTTGTGAAAATAATAAAAAAAAATACAAATTATAATATAATATTGAGTTTAAATACATTAAACTGAAAAATAGAAGATATTCTCATCTCTTCTTTCAATAGGCATATCGATTTTCACCATGCATTGTGAACTTTAAAAGCTTTTTAAGCTTTAAGCATTGCTTGTTAATGCTTTTTAAGAATACCAACACTTACATAACATAACAATCAGCTTAACAAGAGCTCCTTAACTATTTCTTGTTAAGCTAACAACCAGAATAGGGCTGTAAAGGTAAATTGTGTTTTCTGGTGAAAACCACTAATTCAGTTTTGTTTGGGTTAACGCTCAGCCCACAGCTGATAGCCCAGTTAACTAGAGTATTTAGGCAATTTTGCATAATATCTCGAAGAGTAGATATATATTTTCCAGAGATAACAATGGCAACTTCATCGGCATAAGCTATCACCCTGCACCCCTCTTGTTCAAGTTTTACTAAGACTTCATTTACTGCTAAATTCCAGAGTAGAGGCGAAAGAACCGCTCCCTGAGGGGTTCCCCTTGGTACATATCTTAGCATGAATGTCTTACCAAAGTTTGCACTAATAATTCTGCCTACCAGCATTTGATTTATCAGTGCTTTTAGCGTGGTATTCACCCCAAGCTCCGTTAGCGCATTAGTGAAAGCTCTTGCTTCGACGTTATTAAAGGCCCCTTCTATATCAATAAAAGCTATCATCGTATATTTCTTCTGATGGAGGGAACATCTGAAAAAACCATGCAAGCAAACTATATATAAAAACCAAAGGAGCAAAAGCAAATGCTAACACAAGAGATACATAAATGAATTTGCGAAGACAAAACCAAATAAGCAAAAGCAAAAACAAAAGCAATAGTAAAATCATTAGCAAGAGCATAAGCAAATGAAAAACAAGGCAAAAGAGAATGTAAAGCCGCAAGAGAAAACGCTAATGCTTAAACAAAAGCAAAATTAAATAAGCAAAAGCTAAAGCAAAACCTAAAATAAAACCAAAACCAAAAGCAAACGTACTTATGGGTCATTCTTTTACAAATCGCACACCTTCCAGGATTTGATGTCTCAGATTCGGTCGAAAATTTTTTTAAGTTTCTTTTACGTAAAATAATCTTACACGTGCATCGGGATTTTGCTCAGAAATTTTTTTTACAAAACACCGTTCATATTATCTCGCGTTGTGCTCTTCCGATTTAGTTCGTTTTAAACTTGTAAGATAATTTGTTGTTAATTTGTTGTTAATTCTACGGTAAAATGTCTTTTTTCACGATTTAAAATAAATGTATAAACATTGATTGCACTTTTTACACGGCTTTTTGTTGCCCTTAACCCAAGTAAATGACATTTTTGACAGCACCAATCAACGCACCATACATTTTTACGAAATGCAAAATTCTCAAAAGAATGGATCCATTTTTTGTAGAATTTATATAAATTTTTGTTTACCGCGCGCTGTATGTTTATATAGCAGTGTTAACGCGCAACTAAAACCGCTTGCAGGCATGTGAACCGTTTTAAGCTTATGGTACGTGCATGTGTTTATGCATGCTGTGCTTGCTAGCTCACTGATTTGGCTACACATTTTACGTAAAGAAAATTTTAATAAATTTTTGATACACTTTTACGAAAAGAAAATTTTAAAAAATTTTCAGACGATTTAAATGTCAAATTTTATTTTTTGCAAATTTCGAGCGACTTGTTTAAGAATGACCCATTTGCAGAAGCAAAAGAAAATGAGCAAAAACAGAAGCAAACAAGCTAAGGTAAAAGCAAATTAGCAAAAGTATAAGAAAAAGGATTTAAATCAGGTTTAAGGCAGGTATTATGTCAAGAATTAAGCAAGAATTTGGTTTGTCCAAGGTTTTGGACAATGATTTGAGAAAGAACTAGTAAAAGGATTAGAGCAAGGACTACGCTTGGATTTCACTATGTCATTTTTATGACTACACAACATTTTATCACCTGAAATTTCACCTTAATAAAACTCTAGAACATTTTCTGCATAGCATAGATCCATTAAATAATTTATTTGTTTTTAATTTTCCAAGATTGCCAAATGTAGAAAAAATGTCCACATGTTGTTATTTTCAAATTGATTGACAACAACCCCGAGAAACAATTTCATATTTTGTGTCAAAAAATTAGCTGATATATGGCCGGTGCCCGTATCGGTAAATGTCCGACCTCTGTACCGAAAGAAGTGCTAGTTCTGGAAGACCTTAGTCAGGCACAATGTACGAACGAAGACCGATTCGGGCACTCATCAGTTTATTGTTTCCGAATACAGACGCTCGTTTTTGAGCAATTTATTGACATAATGCAGACTTACTACGGTACTATTTCAGGTGATTTTCGAGGTATTTGTTGTGTATGTTTCGGGTACATTAAGTTTAGATTCGGGCCAGTTTTGATACATATTAGGTTCTTTGGCACGATATATTAATTTTGTTCTCGGGTCCTGTTCGCAAAAACTTCGCAGTTGTTCGTTACTACTCGTAGCTTTTAAAAATAAAATTGAGTCCGATACGCTAGACTTTTGAGCCTGCGTAGTTTGGTAAGGACACCAATTGTTTCTCAGGAACTGACCACTGAAAATAAGACAATAAGACAAGGATTTTTATAAAAAATTGGGCAAGAATTAGTACAAGAATTAAGACAATGATAAAAAATAACTAGAACAAAGATTAAGACAAGGATTTATACAAATATAAATACAAGATCTAAGACAAGGATTACCACAAACATGAGGACAAGGATTTGGACAACTTGGACTTCAAAGATTTTTCCAAGCACTATTATAAATATTGGCACAGTGACTACGGCAATCAAAAATATCCGTTTTCACATCAAAGTACTTCTATAGGCGACACAGCCAAATATATCCTTTGTATTTAATACACATATGTTGCCCATGGAAATCCAGTCATAAGAAGAAATCTACTGAGAAACAAGGGATTGGAAATTTTTCAAAACTTTCCTTTTCTATACCAATCTGACCAGTTCTTTCGTATTAGCGCTAGTTTCCAGGCCCCTAAGAAATAGCAAAGAAAACGAGTTTCTTGGAATGGATATAATATTCTTGGAATGGATAATTAAAATAAATCTAACCTCAGATGTTTGAGCTTTTAAGTGTTGTCAACTTTCTATATTAGAGCAACGGTCCGTATGTTGGTCCGGTCCGTAGGTTTTCCCACCAAGGTCTTTGATATATATTATGTTGGAATACCAGATGTTTGAATTGTGTTTTTGAGTTACGTTTCCCAACACTTTTAGCTCTTTAATTGATTCATTACAATTTTTGTTCAAGATAGTTGTTCAAATTCTTGTTTAATTCAAGAAATTATGACTTTTTTTAATGGTTGACGGAAAATAATTGCAAAATTGATTGTGTCACGACATTGAAAAATTATTTTTTACATCATAAGTTTGTTTCACTGGGTGCAAAAAAGTAAACATAAAGCAACGTAAAAGAAAATTGAAATGGTATCATGTTTTCATATATGTTTTTAAGATTTTAAGCTTAAAGAATATTAAGAAAAACTTTAAAATTTAACAGTCCAATACATTGCACAATTTATACTTTTGAGAAATAAGAATTCTACGTGCACGCTTGCTTGGTGACTCAAGATCAAAGTTATTGGTGAAAGAAAATTCAGACAAAGTCCGGCGGTGCACCTGATGCTCATTTGGGCTCAGTTGAGCATCTATTCTCTACAGTATTCATAAGTTTTTAAAGCTTTAACGTTCCTATATATGCTTATAACGCTTGTGGCGACATGCACTGGACACAATTTGAGAGCCATGACGGGGATTGCAGAAAATTCCAAAACCTCAAATACAGATAATTTTCCAAACGGCTACGAAAAGTTAGGCACTGTGTTTTTTTAATGCGCTATTTAAATTTTGTTTATTTAGGATAGCCACCCTAAAAATTTTTCAATGCATAACTTGCAAACGGCCTAATACTTTAATATACTTTCTTTAGATGAAAGGTAGAGAAATGTAGAGAAAAAGCTTTGAAAAATTGATAGTGGCAAGTTCACTGAATCGTGAATACCCTTCATGTTTACCATTTTCTTGCAGGATGGTTCGAAATCATCATAAGAGTGCTCTGAGTCATCTAAATAAAGCATAAAATGGCTCTTCTTCTTCCGTTACATTTTGATTTTTGAAGTTGAACGATTTTGTTTTTTTAGAACCAACAAATTTTACCATGCAGTGAATAAAAGTTTTTTTCTTATAAACCTTGTTTTCGTGGGCATTATGATTTAGTGAGACCTTAGGCCACGCTTATCAGACTCAGTGGCCAATTGTTTTGCAAAAAAAAAGCAAGAAGGAGATGCAAGAAGCGTATCTTAAAGGACATGGTGGTTCGTATTTTATCAAATGATTTTAACATATTTTCTACGAAAACCTTATAACCATCAACGCGGTGCTATCCCCTAAAAATTACATTTAGGACAATTTACAAAAATTACATCTTCATTAGAAAGCACGTCTTTAAATTCTTCACTTGCAGTTATCTTTCTGACATCGAGTCCATTGAGAGTGCCTTCAATAAAGAAGAAGAAAATAAAAGTATATGTATCTGGAGACGCAAATGTTTTATTTTCATATTAAAATGACATGTGGAAAATTTCCTGACATGTGGAAAATTGCTACCGTTCTACCTGTGGCTAAAAAGCAAAATCCCTCTGGTGTAAATGATTTTAGGCCAATAAGCATTATGTCGCCATTGTCTAAAATATGTGAAAAAATTATGTCGCAACAAATAAGCAAATACTTATCTCAGAAAAAACTATTATCACCATACCAGTCGGGTTTTAGGGCAGGACATGGGTGTTCTTCTGCAGTTTTGAAAGTGCTTGATGATATTCGGCCTGAATATGACGCTGGCTCTATGACCTTACTCTGCTTACTTGACTTTTCCAAGGCCTTTGATAAAGTAAACCATAATTACTTGTGTCAAAAGCTTAAATTTCTCTTTGGGTTTTGTAATAGTGCTGTCAATCTGTTGTCTAATTATTTATGTAACAGAATTCAAAGAGTCAATGTCGGTCAAATGTTTTCATCGTATAAAATTGTACAAAGTGGCGTCCCACAAGGTTCCATTCTAGGCCCGCTGTTATTCTCTTTGTTCATCAATGACATTTTTAATGTATGTAAGCACGCTTTTGTTCATGCGTACGCTGATGATATCCAGCTCTATCTGTCTCGGCGAACTGGGCTTCTTGATGATCTGTGCGTCAGATTGAATGAAGATCTCAGTAGCATTGATGAATGGGCTAAATGTAATGGGCTTCAACTCAATGCTGCCAAATCGTATGTCCTTCCCATCTGTAAGAGTAAAACTTGTGTTGATGATGTCCCTGACCTGTTTACAGGAACTAGCAAGCTAATTGTGGTATCAAAAGCAGTAAGCCTTGGTTTTGTCATAAATTCATCTTTGTCTTGTGTTGACCACGTTAATAGTGTTGTACAAAAAGTTTATTATGTCCTTCGTAATTTAAGAATGTCTGCTAGTGTTACTCCTGTTGATTTAAAACGTAGATTGGTAAAACAATTGATCTTACCTTTAATTTCATATTCAGAAACAGTGTACAGTAAACTCGACTCTTCCTCCCAATTAAAACTACAGATTGCTTTTAATTATGCAACACGCTACGTATATGGTTTGCGAAAATTTGACCACCTTTCCACGTTCAGAAACGCTATACTTGGATGTGACCTAACTACATATCTTAGTGCTCGTAACTGTATGTATCTCCATAAAATCATACATGAAATAACACCTCGCTACTTGTTTGAAAAACTCCAGTTTTGTGTTTCAAGAAGAAGTCATGTTTTAATAGTCCCTAGGCATTATTCGTTACATTCGCCTCATCTTTTTTTCATTAATGCCATTAAATTGTGGAATACTTTGCCTCGTTGGTTAAGAGAGATTAGTGGGAGAGGTAATTTTAGGCGCTCTATCCTATCTTTCTTCTCTACTTCATAGTATCATGACTCTATTTTAATCTATTTCCTGTATTCTTTACTCTATATTATTAATTATTAAAAAATAATTGCAATGTGATTCAATTTAGCATTTAATATACATAATATTTATTATAGCTTTCTTTCCTTCTTTTAAAAATTTAACGTAACCTTAAGTATATACTTGTTGTTATGACTGTATAGTTTAGTATTATTGTTTTTTTTTTTTTGTTTTTTCAAGCTATGCTTATATCGTACTATAAAAGAACCTGGTTCTTATTGTACCAACACGTTTCTCTAAATAAATAAATAAATATAAAAATAAATAAATATAAATAAATATAAAAATACCTGCCATCGATTTCTGATCACTTAATTTAGGGAATATATGCATTAAAACAACGATCATTCTGAGCCATGGTTCTGGTTCTGAATTCTGGTTCAAAGGCATACCTAAGGGATGACACAAGTAATGCCCAACTGTATGCGATCATATCAATATGCGTATTTCTTTAAATGCGTTTTCGCCGAAAAAGTAAAGAGATAGTCTTCATATTTTCAAATTCTTGTACAAATTTGCCTGGAATCAAAGTCATGCCTGGTCAAGGCAAATCTCAGGCAAACATTTCTCTACATTTTGTTCGAAAAAAGTATACAAAAGTTTGAGCCGTTTGCAAGTTATGCATAAAATAAATATTAGGGTGACCATCTCAAATAAAATTTAAATAGTGTATTAAAGAAAAACAGAGGCTAATTTTTTGAAACCCTTTGACAAATCGTCTCTACTTGAGGTATAATACTATCACCCTTTTTTAATATTTTCTGTGATCCCAAGGCGTGTTGCTCTGTGTTATTCATTGAATCGAAAATTTAAAAATTAAAAAAGTGAGTTCAAACTTTTGGCAGGCATAGTTGTATAGTTAATCAGCAGAATAAGCAAAAACTAACTTTGCTTTAATAAACTGATTTAATATTTTCAAGGATGAAATGAACAAAATCGTTCAAAACAACAACATATTTCCGTAAAAATTCCTCTTCTTCTAGGCGGAGTACAAAGCCAGCAATTTATTTAAAGGAAACTCTAGGTTGTCATGCAAACAGAAAAGAAGAGAAGCCCATTAATTTAGAATACCATGAACGCAATTATTAGCTCTTCCTTTCATGACCTCACTAAAACCCTAACCTAGCATTAATAAAATAGTTAATCATACGGTGATAACATGAATTTCAGAGCAGGTAATTTATATAATATTATACATAAATTTCAATTAAACTAGCTGGGTTTCTGCTTTCCTACAAGCAAACTGTTAATGCCATAAATTAATTTTATAAAAGCCTTATTTATACATCCTTTTAAATCAAAAGTTATGGATATGTAATTATTTGAAATTTAGATACTGAAAGATAACTAAAGTTATAGTTATGGTTATGATTGTAGTTACAATTGTGGTGATGACTAAGATTATGGATATTGTTATGATTTGTTCAAATATTTTATTTATTAAAATTAGAAACTGTTACCCTTTCTTACCTACCACATTTGAACTAATTCAAGACCAGATTGTGGGAAAACCAATTGTGATGAAAATCTGAAATTTACTTGTCGTCTAAAACGCCTTCAAATGATTTTGTTATCGTTCCCAAAGTTGAAGACAACCTTTTTTAAAATTGTGTTATTATGTTATTATAATTATTTCAACAATTCTTATTTCACGTATTAGCGCATTTTGTGTTATGTAATTAATCGATTGTTAAATGCATCGCTCGTTTAAACATTCATTTAGTGACACCACATGACATAAAAAATCCTCTTCGCTGACTTAAAAAATACCCTACATTACTCTACGCTACAAAAGTTTTTACGAATCAGAATATTTAATAATATTATAATACTAAAAAAAAGCACAGTTTCGGTCTGTATTATTATGTAATAAATAAATAAAATAATTGCTATCTTTAACAGTGCCACAATTACCAGAGTTGCCAACACTTAAAAGCGCAAACCGATATGAAATCTTTGTGTCAGAGTTGCCAAAATTTGAGATTTATATCCTCTTATGTATTTTTTTTTAAAATAATTTTTAAAAATTTCATCGTCTAAATATACATTATTTAAAACAAATTTTATTTGATTCATCTTTTTTGTTTGATATTTATGGTGAGGAATACAAATGTTGGCAAAAATTAAGTGTAATTCAATGTTATTTTTAGTAATAGAAATAAATATTTCGGAAAAATATAAATTTATTATTTTTCAGGTAGTAAAGAACTTAAATTTATCTTTTACTAGCTGGCCCTGTAGACATTGCTCCCCCCTTTCCGGTAGTTGGCTTTATGACTTCAAGTCCCATTTCATTACTCAGTTTCGGCGGGTCTTTATTTCAAAGAAGTATTAATTATGAACCAACTTTCATGTTCAATATGTAATATAACATTCGAAACTATTTCATGAGTTTTTACAGCACCTTCAAGATATAGCGAAATAGATAAACGTGAAGTATCTCGCCACGCATTCGACTAACTTCGACGACGCCACAAGGTACTCCACAAGATGGTGTGCTATCTCCACTCCTCTGGAATCTGGTAGGGAACAACTTACTGCTGTCTCTAGAGAGGGAGATCTGTGTAGTGGCAGCATAAACCGATGACTTAGCAATCACAGTCAGAGGCATTTCCCGCTACCCTACGCGACGTTATGCAAAGACCTCTTTACAAACTCGAGCGTTTTGCCGAACCCTGTGGTCTTGGAGTAAATACGGCCAAAACAGAACTCGTCCTTTTCACAAGGAAACATAGAATTCCAACTCTCAAACCAATCATGCAAAATGGTTCTGCATTGTCCTTATCGGAAAATGCAAAATATCTAAGACTTACTCTTGATAGGAAGCTTAGCTGGAAACTTAATATTTCTGAGCGTACGAAGAAAGCGACAGTTGCGCTGTACACTTGTTAAAAAGCTATAGAGACAAGATGGGGTTTTCCCTCGATATCGTTTACTGGTTGTATACAGGGGTCATCAGACCTATACTTCTATACGGAGCAACGATATGGTGGCCAGAGTAGGTACGATATGCCGGTTCTGGCTCATGGATTATGGATTAGGGATTGGTATAGCGGTTCTGGATCATGGATTATGAATTGACGCAGCAGGAGCATCAGCAGGCTTATGGATTGACGGAGCAGGATCAGGATTAAAACAAGTGGTGAAAAAGTGTGGGTGATTTTTGATGAGTGGTGAAAATGTGTAGCGGAATTTTTATTGGTGGTGAAATTGTGTGGGGAATTTTGATGTATTGCACACAGGCGGACGTAAGAGTCAAATCTGTAGGAATTTTTTATGGAGCAGGTATTTGTATTTTACATAAAGGAAACCTAGAAGAAGAAGTAAATTTACAGCACACCCTATGAATAAATTGTCACGAAAAAATTATTTAAACGAAACACACCCTGTTAATATAGGTAGGTAAAAAAAAAACCAGAGATAGAAAATAACAATTATTTCCAAAAACTAAATCGAAAAAAATCAACATGTTCCAATTGTCGGAGCATATTTTAGATTACTTCATTATGCTGCTTAATGCATGCTCTATCGAAATAAGAAATGATTTTTAATATTTGAGTTTTACCAATACAAATTGAATTTAATTATTATTCACTGATTTCTATTATTTTCATCAAAAATAGGAGTTATTTTTTGATTTTTATTTTGCTGTTCTAGAATAAGACTTATTTTTGAGTTTTATTATTTTGCTCAAGAATAAAATTTTTTCCTCAATTTTTATTTTTTTCGCTCAAAAATAAAAGTTATTTCTCAATTTTTATTTTATGCTCAGAACTAAGAATTATTTGTTGAGTGTTATTTTTTCGCTCAAAAAAAATCATCTGTCGAGTTTTACTTTTTTACCTCAAACATAAAACTCAAAACACCACACAGCTTTGTTGTTGCTGGCGCATGCTCGCCTTGAGTGTGCCTTGTGTGCGTACGTGAAAAGTGTGTTTGAGGGGCTTCAACATATGGTACGATTACGATAACTGTGGTGCCGCTATTTTAAAGTGATTTTTTGATCAGAACCACAAGCAAATTAATTTGGTGGGACAAAATATCGATACCTTCAGTTATCGAGTTATCGAGTTATCGCTTTTTTAAATTTTTTGCCTTGGTCTGTTCAATAAAATATCTATATCTCTACAAATTTTTAATAGATATAGAAGATTAACATGTCATATGAAAGATAATTTAATAGTCTATTCGAAAAAACACAAATCAAAAATTTTAGCAATAGATTGAATTTTATGAGTAGTTTTATATTATGGTTGCTTTTTAGTTGTGATAAATCTGTTATTTTCTCAAAAATTTCCATTATTTACATGCCAAAAATATATTATATATTAAAAGCCTAAAGTTGAATCTTTCATTAAATATACAAAAGTCAATATTAGTTTTTGGAATTAATTGTAAGTGTAATATGTTTGTTGCAAAGATAAACTATTTGATTTAATAAAATAAAAGCTGTTGACCAAAACTGATCAGCTAAAAGTTTTAAATTTTTTTCCCTGGCTGGAAATATTAATTAATATAAATATTACAGCTTCAATGTTGCCTTAAGCAAAGTTATATATTGTAATGGTGATATAAGAAAATATGGAGTAAGAAAGCAAAACACCTAAGGTAAATATGCTTGAAAGAAAAACGTTCCGTACAAATGCAAACTCTTTCATCATTAAAAAAACACCATAAAAAGTTAGATAACTCATAAATGGTATACACCAAAGATAAATGTTCATGCTTAATTAACTCGCATTCCATAATTCATACTTATAACGGTAGTTTTTGAGAAAACAACGGTTTTATGTACACAAAAACTTTACATCTACATACAAATAGCTACAAAATGTGACATACCCAATGGGATTTTATTGACTTCAAATTTTTGCAAAAGCTTATTTAATTATCTTTAAAAAGATTCCTCAACCAATATAGCAAGAAAAATATAAAAAGTTTCCTTAAAAGATCAATGAAGACTAACATTGTAATAAAAACTCGATAATTCTTTCACAAATCAATAAATCGATTTTTCCCTCTCTCCTATTTCAATCCACTGAAATTGAACTTTCATGTAATTTTCATGTAATAATATTGACTAATTTAATTTAAAATTTAATTTTTTCTACTTAAGTCCAGCTATACTCCTTTGTCAAGTTTACTGAAAACTGTTTTAAAATTAGTTTTAGTTTGTATGATATAAGACTATGGGAGGGTAAAACCCCTTTAACCCCCTCGTCGTAATAAAGCGCAAGCCACATAGTTAATAATTCTCAGAAGCATACACATGCGCTCAAGAATAATCGCATGGAAGCTGCACAAAAATGCCAGTTTTTATTACCACAAAAATTATCTTTTTCCCACAGCAAGCAAATAACTCCCAGCAAAAACTCCACAGCCATTAAAAATCCCACCAAAAATCCTACAGTAATAAAAAAATCCCACAAAAATCCCACAAACCATACAAAATTATCAATTCAATTAAATTCAGGAAATCAAGCAGTAATAACATACTATGTTTCCATGGCGAATTAAGCTGGGGTTAACTCTACGGGGTTAAACTCTACGAAACTTGTTGATTTATGTTGCTTCTGTAATTTATCATAATACAAATTGACGAATGGAAGAGTTTCTTGGAACGCTGCAATACGTAGTTGCTACGTTTTATTGGTAAAATCGCGAAAAATGGATATTTATAAAAAAACTACAAATTTATACTTAATTCAAAATAAAAAATGCAGAAAACGTTACAAATGTTTACAAGTCAATAAATGTCTCTGCAGCGTAAAGGTAGTAAATACATTGACTTGTTAACATTTTTAACGGTTTCTGTATTTTTTTATATTAGAGTTAGCATGCAACTTCTGGTTTCTTATAAATATCCATTCTTCGCAATTTTTCTATCAAGAAAAGCAATAAAAATGTAAAAAGAAATTTACGAGTCCAAATCGTCTCAGCTATCCAAAGTGTTGACACTTAAGTGTCAAAATCAGTTGTAATGAGAACCACCACTAAATTAACAGATTGCACGAATTTAGCTTTATAATATTGAAACCTAAAAGTGCGAAAATCATTAAAACTGTAAAATTTATTCATATTTATATAAGCAAATAAAAATAATGTGTGGAAAAAAAATCGCACAAGAACTAAAAAGTCCCTTATTGAATTGAAAAATCCAATAGAAATTCCCATTTCCCACAGCAATTACATTACTTAAAAAACTAGTTTATGCTGTTTTAAAGATTCATGTAGCAACAGCAAATGTAGAACGTATTTTTTCACAAATATATATTAATAAAACTAAAATCAGAAATAAATTAGAAATTCCCACCTTGTGTGGGATTCTTCGAACTAAAGATTTCTTTAGGAAAAAACTATTGAAACTGCACCAATTTCAAACAATTATCAGAAATGAAAAAAAAGTTTTATCAAAATATGTAAACGAAATAAGTTTATTCTTCAGATTTCATCAGCATATATCATTTGTGACTGTTCGAAATTTGCAGTTTCATTAATATTTTCTTAAATAGTCTTTTCATCGAAAATTTCACAAAAAGTTTGATTTTAAATTTATTTCTGATTTTTGGTTTACAACTAGAGATTTGAGAAAAAATGCTTTCTGCATTTGCTGAAACGAAGCGATAAAACAACATAAACAACTTTTCTTTGTAATGAAAAGACTTATCTTTACATTTCATTAACTAATCCACTAAAATTAATGTGTAAAACTTTTTTATTTATGATGTAATTTACTATGTTCTCAAAAATTGGTTATGACATTTACATTCATATAAATCTCAAATATTTATTTATACAAATTTTAAAGTGTTTTAAAAATTTTATAATTTAAATAATTTAAGTTAATGAATGCAATTGTTTTTGTTTTATTTACAAATACTTTCTTTCGAATACAATTATAAAAATTTTAAAGAACACATTTTAAAAATATATGTTTTAGTTATTTTTTTTTAGTTCCATGTTTTTCACTAAAAAGTTTTTTCTGAAAAAAGTTTTTGCAAAAAATATTGCAACACTGACTCACTCATATTCACTAAAATTTTCCCGGTATTTACAACAAGCCACTCAGTATGAACTTTTAATGAATTTGAGCAAGACTCAACGAAAATTCTAGGGATGACAGACATCTGAAATAGCAATGTTAATGAATACGACTATTTAATTTATATGTTGCAAATATTCAAAACAATGCAAATGCGATTAATTTACATATAACATAAGAGGCTATAATTTTGAAATTGCTTTAAAAAAAAATTCGATAGCATTTGCTAAGAATAAATAAATAGTCAAATCGATTAAAACTGGCTATATTAGAATATTCGAAAAAAAAATTTTGACAAATAAAAACGAATATTATAACAATACGATGAATATATAACAATTCAGCATCCCTAAATTCTTGTGGGCTATGATGAGTGCTAGCCTGGTGCATTTTTTTTTTTTTTTTTTTTTTTTTCTTATTCTAACAGGGTCTTAACTTATTCTAACAGGGTTTATTTATTTATTTTTTTTCTCTCTCCTTCCCTTGTTTTAGTGTTCGAAAGATATCCAATTCGTGGTGGGCGTAATCCGCCCACCAGAAAAACGTAATTATAAGAACACGTCAAAAGGGAAATACGGAGAGAAAAGTAACAAAGGGAACTTACAATAATTAACAGGGAATATGTATCATATCTTAATTGTAAGAAAAAAATTATAGAGGGGGAAAAATGGCGTTGGAGTTAAGAAGAAGTGGCGTTGGAGTTTAGAAGGGCATTTCGGAGTCGAGATCTGCTCAGATGAAAATCAAATTCGCTGATCAAATTGTTAGTTACACGAAGCATCCTGGTTACAGGTTCACTGCAACCATAGTCGGTACGATGGAAGTTGAGGTGGAAGAGAGGAATAGACCTAAGGTTACGTGGGTTGGTATTAAAGGATATTAATTGGAGTAGTGCAGGGCAGTTAATGGTACCGCATAAAAGTTGATGAATGAAGAGTACATCTACAACTTCTCTTCGTTTTGCAAGAGATTGCATGTTAATCAACTTCAGGCGGTCTGCATAAGGAGGTAAGTTGAAACTGTCAGAACCGGGAAGACCGCGTAGTGCGAACCTAATGAATCTTCGTTGAACGGCTTCGATTCGCACAGAATGGATGTTGTAGATAGGAGACCAGACCAAAAGGAGCATTTAGATGGTAGGTGCTGAACAGAATCTAAAAAAACAAAGACATCGGCACCGCACAAATCTCAAAAACCTGAACCACATATCTTCTGTTCTGCTCCTACCATCTAAATACGCATTTCATCAGATCTACATCAGAAAGAAAATTTTGCTTATTTTTAACCCTATCCACCATATTGAATTTTCAAATTTCGACTTCAGATTCGAAGTCAGTGAGCCCCTTACACTGTTAAATGATATTTGAAACTCTAAAAATACATTTTACTGGGTGGCAACCCTAACCTAAATTTTAAATTTTAAAACTGTGATATTAGATTCGAAATTAAATCCGTTGTCAGAATTTCAAAATTACAAGAATTCACAAAAATACAAAAAAAAACCTATGTGGCTACTCTATCCAGCATCTTGAATTTAAAATTTTGACATCAATTCCGAAATTACCTACCCCCTAAAACTACCAACCACGGAGTCCACAGAACCGTTAAAAGTCCTCTTACGCTTAATCTTTCTCTACACAAGCTCAATGAATTTTTTGGATACTAGCTTTGAATTCAATTAATTGGATACTTGCGCGCTTACAAGCTTTTGCCGATCGTTTCAAGCTTTCCAACTTTCTGCCCGACAAATTAAGTCTAAACAAGCCAAGCCAACGAGCTAGCATGGATTTGACTTGTATCTGTTTGGTATTGTTGCAAGTTGGCTTGCTTTTTCAAGTTTTGCATGTACTTGAATTCAAGTACTTGGAAAGGTTTCAACTTCAAGTAGGCTTATGCAGTTCTTTAATTTATATCACTGAAAACGTACTGTTTAAAATAAAATAGTTTTGGAACAAAATTGCAAAATATTTGCTTTTTAGTAAGGACAAAAATAAGACAACATTTATATAACATGACTTTCACATAATTTTTTTTTTCTTTCAAACGCCATTATTTATGATATAATTCACACAGTAAGTAAATAAATTAAATAAACATGATTACGATTATAGTAATTTTAATTGTCGTTTTCATTGATTACGATTACTGTGATTTAATCAATAGATTTTTCTATTACAATAACAGTAATCGTAATTGTAATTTGCGTGTATACCGATTACAGTAATCGTAATAATACTTTTCTTACTTTACAATAACAGTAATCGTAATCGTTCATTTTTAAAGATTACGATTACTGTAATTGTAATTGGAAAATAATTGTTATCGCAAAATACCTAGCTCTGGTTTATTCATACAAAAATCTGAATTTTCTTTCTTAGATTTTGCTCTTTTTTTACTTTGTAAAAGAAGTGCCAAAATGCAATGTTAGATATATTCGTTTCAATTAATATATAACTGATATTTTGGCACATATTTTATCTTTGTACGATATATATCAAAGATTGTAGGTATACCCCAAATTGTAAGATGTAATTCTACGTCAAAACGAATACATTAGGTGGCCAAATGAATAGACCACCTACTGTGAGCGTCTAAAGTGAGTAGACACATTCTAATTTTTTACTTTTACTCTTATACTAAAAAATGAAAGATAATTATCTGATTTCTTATAATGCAAAAACAAAGCTTAATTTATTCATAAACAAAAACCAAAATTTTATTCCAAAACAACAACAACATTATCTTTTTTTTTTAACAACAAATTCAACAAACCAATTTTTTACGCGTCAAAAGTGAGTAGACACAAATCGTATTTTCAAAAAATTTAAATCTAATTACATAAAATTCATTCGTTTTTAATATTTTGTTTGTCCACCTTTAACTTTGATTACACATTCCATTCGTCTTGGCATTGATTCAATTAGTTTTTTTGTATAATCTGGAGAAATATTGTTCCACTCCGTAGTTAAAACATTTTTCAGCATATTTGCGTTCTGTATGTTGTGTTGACGCACTTTTCTGTCCAAATGCTCCCAGAGATGCTCAATAGGGTTAAGATCAGGTGATTGTGGGGGGTGGTCCAACTGTTTTGGAGTCCTATAGAGCAACCATTCTCTCACCAAGTATGACGTGTGTTTTGGGTCATTATCTTGTTGAAAGATATACCCCCTCGGCAGTCCCAATTTGTTTACACTCGGCTCCAAATTATCTTGCAATATCTTCAAGTAATCGTGCTTATTCATTGTGCTGTCAATAAAGACAAGATTGCCAACTCCAGCTGCGGCCATACACCCCCACACCATCACATGCCCTCCACCGTGTTTGACTGTGCTTTTTATATTTTTGTCGTTATAAGCTGTATTTTTTTTTTCTCCAAATTTTTGTGTTTTTTTTACATCCAAATATTTCGAATTTTCCAAAAGGACTGATCGCAGTTTTTGTACTTTTTGGCAAAATCTAGTCGTTTTTTCTTATTAATTATTGAAATGTAAGGCTTTTTCCTTGGAACCCTGCCATGTATTCCCTCAGAATGTAAGCATCGTCTAACTGTGCTTGCACTAATATAATTATGTGTTTCATTTACTATATTTTGAGCTATTTGCACAGCACTTGAGCCTGGATTTTCATCTACTTGCCTTACAATGCAGCGAGCCTCTCTTGGCGTAAGTCTCCTAGGTCGTGCAGTTCGGTTGGAATTCTCTAAATTTCCACTTCTTTCATATTTATCACAAATTTTTTTTTATGTTGCATGATGCCTCTGAACTATTTTTCCAATTTCGCGAAAAGACTTTCCATTTTTTCTTAATCCTATGATTATTTTACGCGTTTCTATTGACGTTTCTGTTCTCATCTTAAGTTTTAGTTATTAATATTATTTGGCTTGACCGAACGCTTTCAAAGAATATTTTCAAGTGCCCTTAACTAACAATAATGATGCATTTTTACGAAAACTCCAAAAATTACAACGGTACTTGTAACTGCACTAACAAAAAAACTAATATTTCTTTGCTCTAGCATGTGCATGTCTACTCAGTTTTGACGCGTAAAAAACTGGTTTGTTCAATTTATTGCTTAAAGAAATATTATGTTGTTGTTGTTTTGGAGTAGTATTTTTGTTTTAGTTTATGAATGAATTAAGCTTTGTTTTTGCATTATTAGAAATCAGATAATTCTCTTACATTTTATGGTACAAGAGTAAAATGAAAATATTAGCATTTGTCTACTCACTTTTGACGCTCACAGTATGTTATCATTTTTAAACTATGAACTCATTAAATTTTTTATTTTCCACTGCATTGTCAATCAATACATAGGAAAAGAGTTTTTGTGAAAAAATAGTAAATTACATGCAACTTATTGTTTTACAATGAAAAAAAAAATTGAAAAAAATAAATATTTTGCAGATCCAACTTTGGCAGCCAACAGAGCATTAAGGCAAGTAAAAAATTTTCGCTTTATGTAAGGGCTATGTTGCGTGAATGATGCAGTATCTGAATCAGCTTTTCCTTAGTCGTAGGAGCTCGTTTAGTTACTTCCGATTTTATTATCTGCGAAACGTTCTCAATCAGGTTCATGTCGGGGGAGTTTTCTGGCCAATCGAGAACGGCGACTTTTTTCTTTGCTAAAAACGTTGTCATTCGCCGAGCTGTATGGCATGGAGCACCATCGTGCATAAAAAAGGATTTTCTCTTCTTTTGAATTTTTGCATTGTTGAGAGTAGCTGCTCTTTTAATACTTTCTCGGATTGTTTGGAATTCATAGTACCTTCCACGATGTACAAGGGCCTTTGCTGCTACTCACAGACCATACCATAACTGATGGAGAAACAGTTTTATGGCAGGAACAGTGCACTCTTTCTTGTATTTTTCATTCTTTCGACGCCGAACGAACTGATATTTTTTATCAAAGATTTCATTGCAATATTTCAAAAAACATTTAATGAAAAGACCTAAATTTAGAGAATTTTCAAAATATCCTATTTTCTCTCCGGTCGCTATTTTACTGTAAAAAAACTCCAAGGTTATTACCCTACGTATGGCATCACTGAATTCACCTTTACTTAACTTTCTGTGTGTATCTTATCAACAAAAATTAGCACTTGAACACATTTCAAAGATTAAGTATTTTGGAAAACTATTACACATGTACTTCCAAAAATTTATCTACGTACTTGTAATTCAATACCCACTCGAAAATTTTCTAACATTTTTTCATACAATTTAATTTATTCAAAATTACTGCATATTTCTCTTATTGCTACTGTGTGGCTCATTGCAAGAACATGTGTATTTTCCTTTCTGTACATAATTTCATGCGTATTGGAGTGATTTTGAATGATTAATGATGATATTGTCCTAGATTCCTTCTTTAAGCAACATCTTGTACGAGTAAAATACATGCTTTCCTGGGATTTCTCAATAAATGCAGCACAAAGATTTCTTAATTAAATGTCAACCGCAGTGTTTCTCAATTGGACAATTAATATTTATTAATTATTTAAGTTTGAACAATGTACCAATTAAGTTATTACTTTGATGGTGTCTCAAGATTAAGATATTTAATTATTTTATTAGTTTGCGGTTTTCCTTTTCAATGGCATTTTTCGTAATGGTTTTACTATTAATCTATCTAAAAAGCAGCATCAAAAATTTTAACCCGAATCTCAAAATTTTCTTTAGCTAAGAGATGATGGCTTGTTGAGCAACAACAGGAAGATTGATGTCCTGAAGAGGAGCATGCTTAATGTGACTAGCATTTACAAGGCAAAAAGAAGTACATGGACAGATTTTAAAAAGAAGTACAAAGGAAGTACATGGAATAAATATTGAAGCACAAATAAGAAGTACACCAACCAAAAAAATTATGAAAATATGAAAAAATCCATGAATAAATTCATTAGACAAGAAGTTTTATTTATAACATATTGACAATTAGATCAGGCTAACAATTATTAATAAGCAATAAAAATAATTAGTATAATAATAAAAATTATTATATTAAAATAATAATTAATAAAAATTAATTTTTCTGATATACAGTTTTTATTTAAAATAAAAAAAAATTTTAAAAAAAATATTTATATATATTAGACGACTTATCAAAAATTTGTAAACTTTTTAGGAATTTCTTACAAAAAAATAATCGCCTGTAAGATTCCTAAAAGTATTTATATATAAATTTTTTGCGCAGTACTTGAAAAACATTTTGTTTATGTACATTTTAAAATCAGCAGCTAAAACGAGGGGATGTAATAAAAACAATTAATTACAAAAAATGACACTTAGACGCAGACATTTTCAGTGATAGCAGTGAAAGTATATATATATATATTAGGGCGGGTCAATTTGTATGGACGAATTTTTTGGAGGTCTGGCTCAGCGAAATTCGTAAAATACATGTAATTTCAAGACTTTTTCTCCACTACAGCATATACAAATTCTGAAAAAAAGCTGTGCGGACTTTCGTAAATAGATTTTGTTCTCAATTATAAAATATGAATGTATGAATGTATGTGTATGAATCTATTTACGAAAGTCCACACAGCTTTTTTATATGCTGTAGTGGAGAAAAAGTCTTGAAATTACATGTATTTTACGAATTTCGCTGAGCCAGAATTTGACCCGCCCTAATATATATATTTCGTATGTCAAAGTGTGCAAGCCGGTAGTAAATTCGGTTACAACAAAATTGTTGTAATTTATTAAAAAAATTACATTGTTTTCCATAAAAAAATGTTTATATTATTTCATAAAAAGTGTAAGATATTTGCAGACAAGGATAAGCAAAGTAATTGTTTTATCGTTTCCTGAAAAATTTAAAATTTTTGGGCGTTTCACTTTTATTGTTAGGGTGCAACATACCGAATTTATTTTTTAACCTACAGTTGTTCCACGCTTTAAATTTTGTTCATGTGACGTCACATTCAATTGAATATAGCGCCCTCTAGCAGACATAAAGTCATGAGAAAAAAAATTTTTTTAGTGACATATGCAAATGAGGTATCGTTAGAAGCGTTTTGATTGTCCGATGAAGAAAAGTTATGTGACGTCATATAAAGTTTAATATAGCGCTTTCTAGAGGACAGAAAGTCAACTAAACCCCTAACTTCCCTAACTTCTAAACTACTAATCATAATTTGACAATGAGGTATCGCTAGAAGCGTTTTCACCTTGCGCTGGTTACACGTTATGTGACGTCACATCAAATTGAATATAGCGCCCTCTAGAGTACATAAAGTAAACTGAGCCACTAACTTCTAAAGTACTTACCATATTTTGACAAATGAGGTATATTTGGAAGCGCTTTCCTAGTCCGGTGGTTAACGGCTATGTGACGTAAAATTGCATTTAATATGGCGCCCTCTAGAGTACAGAAAGTGAACTAAATGACTTATTTCTACAATATTTACTATATTTTGACAAATGAGGTATCGTTGAAAGCGTTTTCCACGTCCGGTGATTAAAGGCTATGTAATGTCACATTAAATTGAATAAGGCGTCCTCTAGAGGACAGAAATTAACTAAACACCTATCTTCTAAATTACTTATCATAATTTGATAAATCAGCTATCGTTGGAAGTGTTTTTTTTAATCCGCTTATTATAGACATTGTGACGTCACATTTAATTGAATGTGGTGCCTTCTACAGGACATAAAGTCATGCACTAAAAAAATTTAAAGTGCCATAATAAACATCTTTGTTTGCAAATTGATCATCAAATAATTAATAAGTAGTTAATACTTTCGGTTACATAAAAAAAATATCCCCAAAATTATTTAAATAAAAAAATAAGTTCAAAAATTTAAAACCCGATTACTAAAAATCACGCTCTAAAAATTATGAAGCAAGAAATTGTTCTCATCTGAAATTTTTAGATGTCTCCTGATTGGAGGCATACGACCATGGATATCTTCTGAATATCACTATGAATATGTATAAAAAGCAAAAAAATATATTATGTGCAAGTTATTTATTTAATAAACAAAAAACATTGAATAGCTCATGCATAAAAAATTCAGATGAGAACATTTTCTTTTTTCATACTTTTAAGAGCGTGATTTTTAGTTGTCGGATTTTAGATTTTTGAACTTATTTTTTATTGTCATGGTGTACATTGTATAGAAATATCTTCCTCCAAAAATTTACGAGGGTCGTTAAAAAAAATTACCTACAAATAATGACTTTGACTGCTTAAAAAACCATGAAAGGTCATTCTAAAGTCAAAGTTGGTTACGAAAAAATATTTGTCTATTTATTGTGCATAAAATTGTTTTTAACAGCGTAAAGCTGTTATTTTAAGAGCTATAGAGTAATTAAACAAAGTAAAATGTTTAGGCCGTTTTTGGGATTTTAAGCCAAGGGGGCCTGGGCTTTTTCCGCTACCGAAATCCATCTTATCTTATTTTTTAGCCTTGTTCTAACGCTCGAGGAGCAAAGAAAATCAGCAAAAGGCACATATGAGTAATCTAACGTAAAAAAAAGTTTTATTTTTAAAATCAAGTTTTTCAGGTTGTATTTGATGAATTTTACTTAAAGTTTTTTTTATGATAGATTAGTTAATTATCTAAATTTATATTTTATATTTTTTAAATAAAAGTATTAAGTTTGAATCACTTTCTGTAAAAAGGAGACGAATTTTTCTTTTTAAAAAAAAGAAAATTTCAATCATATTTTTATTTACTTTTATATGACATATCACTTATTAATAAAAATTTTTTTAATATCTCGAATAATTTATTTTACTGTTTTTGCGATATTCTTTTAATCCTCACCTAGCAGGTATTTGTGCCCTTCCAAAATCTGCCAGGTGTTTGTGTTCGTATATAATAATGTAAAAACTAAAAAACCTAAATTTGTAGCCTTGTGCAAGCAAGTTAGACTGGCTCCGATTTTTTAAACTTTTTTATCCGCCTTGCAGGTTTTTGTGCCCTTTAAAAACGTGCCAGGCGATTTTTTTCGTAAATGATATAGAACAAATTTAAGCATATTAAAATTTTAGCTTTGTATGAAAAAGTTATTCTGGGCCCTTTTTTGCACTTTCATCGTTAAAAAGGGCTATATAGCAACCGGCGCGTTCATGTGCGTCCGCAGGATTTGTACCAGGGGGGAGCAAAGGCTTAAAGGAATCTAAAATGAGCATAAACAAAATGTAACCTATATAATGCAATTTACTACGATTTTTGGTACTAATTTTGGTACACTACACTGACTGACACGCTCTTGCACACATACAAAAATCCAATATTTTTTAAAGATGGTGTAAAAATCTTTCTCGTATCATATCCAAAATATTTTCAGATTTCATTTTATTTTTTTTTTCATGTAATAAAAATTTTCTTAATAGTTTAATAAATTAAATAATGTAAATGATTTAAAATTTTTTTTTTTAATTTTATAGATATGCATATAAAGAGGTACATGTATATTAGATAGGTTTCATACATTTTCTCAACATATTCCAGAACCTCCCTGCAAGGCTTGATTCTGAATCCTGATTGTAATATCAGCACATGACGCGAAAAAAGTCCAAAAAATTCTCAAACTGGGTGGGCGCAGCTAAATAACGTGAGTTTCAAGAAGTATAAAATGGATTTTTCAAATCGATTTTCCTATTAACATTTGAGTCATAAGATACTTTTGTTTATAAAAAATTTTAATGTAAAATCGTTTCTTAGAAATAGAAGCTTTGCCCTCGCCTAGTTTTCTGCAACTTTCTTAAATTTAAGTGCTGCAGGATTGTTTGTCGTTTTATTATGTTTAGGAAAAATTAAAAAGTATTCAAATTGGATCATCTTTATGACAGCAAAACGATCCGACTATTGGAACCGAACAATAGTTTTTTTCATAAAATTTATTTACTTTGTTTTCTGCTTGTTTACAATGACCTCAAAATATAAATTTGCTTATCGTCAAAGTTTATATCCGTTATTGAATTAAATGGCCCTTGCCATCTATTGCTACGAAGCATGATCTTCGACGAATAAGGTATATCATTCCTTAACATTCGTCAATTTCTCGTAGAAATAACTTCGTAATTTCTTTCAGTACTTATTAGGACGTGTTCATATAACGCGTTTTTGTCGCCATTGCGGCACCGCTCTCACTTTTTTTTACATAAACGCAAACGAAAAATATTTAATTTTGTATGTATTTAAATGATGAAATAAATTAAATAAATAAATGCATTTGAATACATGCAAAATTCGGTTTTTTACAGCCGCGTTTGCAAAAAGAAAACGTGAGAGCGGTGTCGCAATCGCGGCAAAAACGCGTAATATGAACACGGCCTAATAAGTTACGATACCATTTCATTTACCCTTGTTTCACAGACACTTTTCAATACGTATTCTTAAATTAAAACATTTTTTCTACGAACTTTATTCGTTATTTTCAGCCACGAATAGAATTCGTAGAATGGACGTAGTTTGCTACACATAACGAATATTTTATTCGTATTCGTACAAAAACAAATATATATTGTACGAATACAATTGTTACATTTACGACTGATCCTAATACCTAGAACCAAAAAAAAACCTTCTGGTTCAGCTGGGGTTTGAACTGCGGTTTTTTCAAAGAACAAAGTTTTAAGAGACCCAAGTTTAATTAAAAATTTTTTAATTTAAACTCACGGCTTTCTTGATTTCATATGAAGATATATAAAAAATTTCACTGCCTAGGATGAGGAAAGTGACCCTTCCCCCCTGTGAATGCCCTTAGTTCCGTCCCTGCCAGTTCATGGTTTTCTTATTGTTCTAATACTAAATTGCTCATATACAAAAATTTAGATTTGTGCCTAACAAGTTAGTCAAATTGTTCCACAGCTCTCCTACTATAAAGAAAAATCGTAGTTAAAGCTTAAATCTACACAATTCCTATAATAAATATTTTTAACTTTTCAATGCGTATTACATAAACTAAGGCAAACATTTTATTTTAAAAAAAAATTAAATAAATAAGTTACTTCTAACTTTATATTAAAATCGCGCATCTCTTCATTATGCAAATAAAATGAGGACGCTAAAAGGATTAATTTTCCCTTGTTAACAAGTATTGTTAAAGCAGCAGTTTTTATCGAAACCTCTGAATAAAAATTTCATTATTTTGCTACTGGTTTGTTTCCTAATTAAAAACAAAGTGAAAGATTTAATCAACAAAAAATCAAAGTTCTCTTAAGAAATCGATAGTTTGTTTCGATAATGCACAAAGTGTTTTTTGGAGATTATGGGCGAAAATTTTCTTATAATCCAAAAGGATCAGTAATGCTTTCATTCTTCTTGAATCGTCACCAAAAACTAATATAATTTTATAACTGGCTTATTAGCTTTAAACTTATTATTTGTTTAACTATCAAAGCGCCATTCAGTTTTTTTTTCTATAATAATGGCAATCAAACCCTGACCAACTTGAACTAATTGTTGATCCATTAATATATACATTTTAAACTTTTGCCACGAAAAACTTTAGCTTCCACTGCTGTAAAACAAACTCCATTTTGTTTTGAATATAACTGTTTAATTTTTTTCAACTACTTTTATTATTATTTTAAATAAATTGCGACTTTTGTTTCGACTCATTTTAGCGCAAAACTTTTGCAGTTTCGCATCATGGCAAAAGTGGTGGCCTGACTCTGGACTGGCAGTCGGGTTTCTCGCTGGCAGAGGGTGCGGATTCGGCCATCGTTTGGCAATACAAGTTCTCGCAGTTGCGGGGTTCGAGTGATGATGGAAAATCAAAATTAAAACTGCACTTTCAGGATCATGAGACGCGAGCAATTGAAACAAAAGTGAGTGTTTAAGTTAATGAAAATAAAGTGAAAATGAATGATGGGAGGAGGGGAAGAAAAAGTAGGCCAGCGAGAAGAAAATGTTGGAAAAAACCTTTGAAGTATTAAGTAGCGTAAAATGCAGTTTATAAAGCTTGACTTCGAGCTTATTTTATAATAACTCGCGCTGTCTAACTCTCGTCTATGCCTTCTCTTTCTTATTTCCTCATATCTATTCATTTCACTTCCATTCTCTATCTCTCTCTCTCACTCACACAATCTGACACATTAAAGTGTTAACTTTTTTGCTACTTTTTTCACTACAACTACTACTACTTATGTTTGCTTTGTTTTGAATAACATTTAATACAAATTGTTTTTGCGGCAATGCCATTTTTTCACGCTCTTTTTATCTCTTTCGCTCGCGCAGTTTGTTGCTGAAACTATTGTTGCTCTTTCATTAATAAATTATGCCGTTGAGTGGCACTTTAAAAGCTCTTTAAATTGTAGTAAATAAGTTTATGTTTTTTGTTTAAACGTAGTTAGAAAAATGCGCAAAATAGCTTTGAAGTTGCAATTAAAAGAGCCGCAAGCCAGTGCTGGCTCAGTTTCTGAATAGTAGCTGGGGATATCCTTAAGGCTTCATTTGTGCTCTTCAGAATTACTTTGCCCTCATTCTTTTGCTACAAGTATCTAACTTTTGACATTAAGAAAAATTAAACCATTCGTATTGCTAATATTTTTCTTTTCTTGTATACTTTTCTTGTTTCTTCCCAAATGTTTATAAACAAAAAACATTGAATAATCTTTTGGATATCATTTTAAAATACAGGAACTAGAATGTCAAGTGCTGCAAAGTTTGCTATTTTGTATGCATGCATTTTTGACCGCAAAGGTTGCTTCAGTCGATCCAGCATTTTTAAGTTCTATACAACAAACTTAAATATTTAGATCTTAAAAAAAACTACCAAAATTATATCTATATACATAAATAAAACCAACTACGTACATTAATCTAGCTAACAAAATTAAGTAATTTAATAAAATATTTATTTTAATTATAAACGCTTAAATTTACATAAACAAAACATTCAAGAAAACGAAGCATGATTATGATAATGAAATACCTAAACATAGGGAAGTTGTGTAGCACGAAAGAACGTACTCAAACTCATGATACAGTTGGTACAACCCTGTATGCAAAGCTTAGCTATTAGTAAATTAACTACATTCATTTATATAAAAATATATACATATACATTTAAGTAACAACTTTCAAATGTTAATTATAAAAGATGTGCTTAAAATCCTAATATTTTTTCTAATTCTTAAAATAAAATTAGTTAAAAATTTAAGTAGATAACTTTTACACTGAGAAAAAACATAAATGGTTAGTAAATGCGCTTTTATGCATGCTTTAGGTATCAATTATTAATTATAACTAATTTTTTAGCCTAGAAAATTTAGCGAAAAGAAAAACCAAAATCAAATATTTTTGTGCACTTTTACGAAAATTAAATTTTCCGTTACATGTTGAAATTGTTGAGTAAGAATCTGAATTGAGTTAGTTTTAACTTAAATTGAAATTAACCTGCAAAATTTTTGATACATTTATTTCTTTCTGTTTTTATCTGCCCGTTTTAAATAAGTCTTTTTTTACCTTTATTTCCTTTAAATACTTTGTCCAGTGGCTTCCATATTATTTATTTTTTTTTTTGGTATTTTGTAATGGGTATTTAGAAAAAGTAAAAAAAATATGAATATAAGCAAGTCATTAAAATGATCTATATATTTTTTGTAGTGACTTCAATAATGAGTTTAACTGTGTTTGATACATTTTGCTCAGAGTAGTACACAACAGGTTAAATGTTATAAGGGTCTGCCTACATTTTCAGATGCATGAAAATGTTTTTTTTTTTAAATTCTGTTCTTTTTTATCATCAATATTTCTAAATTAAACTCCAAAACTTTTAAGGGCAGGTTCTGATGAAATCGACCAAAAAAGCTCCATTTTTTATTTTTCGATAGATTATGATGTGTAGAATATGTTTTCAAAGCAGTTTAGCCGATAACGATTGCATAAAAAAATTATCGCTTATGAAAGGAACCCATTTATAAGCGTTTTCTGAAAAATAATGTTTTACAAACTGGTCTCCACGATGTTTCAAGAACTACTTTATGGATTAACTTGGATTTTTTCATTACTTTAAAGTAGACAAAATTTATTGGATTCCAAACCTAAATTTAGATAATACTGGGGGGTTTTTTAATGATCTTTAAAAAGCGAAAAATGTGGAACAAAACTGTACATAAAATTCAAATTTCTGCTAATTTTGTTATTTTCAACTTTTTATTGATTTTATAGGTTCAAGCTCCAAACAATATAATATAATTTATAAAATGTTGTTGTTTTTTTTTAATGTCTCACTTTTTTCTCAAAATCAAATTTTTTTTAAATATTTACTCAACTAGCAAATGAACTTCCTTTTCCTTGTAAACACTTATGCGAAGATTCTTCGAAGCGCTTTTGCAGCATTTGAAAGGTGAACTCTCGGATGAAAGACACTTGAAACTGCATTTGTCACAATTAAAACTGGAGCTGCTTAGAAGCAAACTAAACTTTAACGATGTGCTTTGCTTTTGCCTTTACGAAACACCTTCACGAGGATTCGCTCTCACATGAACAACCTCGCTCTCACAAGCAATATGAAAACTGCTTGGAAACTTATTTAGCTTCGTGATCGTGCTTTCCCGCTTGTAAAAATATGTCAGTGATGACATTGTAATGCAGAAGCGGGATGTGACAAAATCTTCTTTGTGTTGTGAAGATCGAGAGGTTCTTTTTATTGTTTGAATTTATTCGTCTGTGTAGCAATATCGTGTTTTCTAACAGGAATTCTCACAGTAAAGTTTATATATAAAAATTATTAAAATGTTTGTTTAAACCCAAAAAAAATATTTTATATAAATAAACTAATTTTTTTCAAACCTTAATTCTGAAATGTTCGAAAAAGGTAATGAACCATTTATTAAATTGTAAAAATTATTGTTTTATAATACGTGTTTGTTGACTGTGTTAGTTGAGTATTATTGTTGAATGTGTTAGTTGAGCATTATTGTTGAATGTCAAATTTCCACGCCAATTAAATGTACGAACATATAAAAGACAGCGAAATTTTTACATTTTAACTCTCCAATCATGGTTGTGAACTTAGCTGCATTGAACAAATTTTCGGTTTAACAGCTTACTTACCAACGAAAAAAAATGTCGCTAACTTTTCGCTGTCAAAAACGCAATGCATTTCTCACGGAAGATTTCTTTCGCTTCTACAGCATACTAAGCTTTAGAGAGAATTTTCTAAATTTGTAAATTTGCCAGTTGTAGTTGTACAATGTAGCTGCGAAGCCTCCGAAGTCTGTTTACAATTCTCAATTACATTTATTCGAAAATAAGACATCTTCCTTACACAGTAAGCGGCAATGGGAGTAGGTATGCAAAAGATAGCAGAAAACAAACAAATACTGACAATATTGGAGAGAACACAGATGAATTTAATTAAAATCCTCTCTACTCCAAGAACACAACGAAAACGAAAGAGAACACATCGAAAAGAGTCAAACAAAAGCAAATAACCAGTGGTAAATGAACACATGACTTTAGCAATTGTATATTAAATACAATGAAGCTGCGAGTCTTCCAACGTCTGTATACATCTGAATTACATTTGTTCGGACATGATTGCTTAAATACTGATGTCATGTACCTTACACAGTAAGTGACGATGAGAGTATGTGTGCTGCTTAACTGGTGGTCTCCACGAGATAAAAATCATGTTATGAATGTATGCTTAACATAAATATTGCTAGTGGAGACCACTTTTGCTCATGTTTTGAAATAAATGTCTTGCGATATCTTTTAACATTCATGTTCTGCAACGATCTGTAATTTTTCGCTTCTTTTTCTTCTTCTTTTTCATTTCAGTATGAGCTATTATAACATAGAATGCCCACGTATAAAATTTTGCTTTACATATTCATGTTAAGAAATGATATTTGATAGTTGCTTTCATAGTAGAATTACACAAGGTAGTGTTAAGGCTAATTGTGCTCTCTTTCTTTGTGACCATAACTGTCAAACTCACCCATTTTGGTATTTTTGCCAATTTTTGCTTTCATATTGCATTCTCATTGGTTGCAGACTTTGTATGAGTTGTCAACTTCGTTTTGACAGTTGTGTCCACTGGCTCTCCGCCCTAACACTACCTTGTCTCATTTTTCCATGGTTGCTTTAACATGATTTATGTCCCGTGGAGACAAAAGATGTACAAAATAGGAGAGAACAAAAACAAAACTGAACAAAAATTCTCTTTACGCCAAAAACACAACAAATTCGAAAGAGAAAACGGTGAATGGAAACTAGGAAAAATAAAAAATAAACGAAATCAATTGACGACAATTGTTATTTTCACAATAGTTTCCACAATTGAATAAACGGATTTATTACCTTTTCCTCTTAAATATTGATAAATAAATCCGTATTTTTTTTCACTGCTTTATTTGACCACCCATTTAACAGCTGATAGTTGCTTTTTGTTAGGTTTGCTTTGACATTTCATTATGGATCGACTTACACCAGAGCAACGCGTGCAAATTGTGGAAATTTTTAATCAAAATAATGGTTCTGTTCGTCAAACTTATCGTGCACTTCGTCCATTTTCTGGCGTACATAATCGTCCTTAAGAGCTGCTCATTCGAAGAACAATAGATCGTTTGCGGACCACATTTACTGTTACTGATAATGTGCATCCCGTGAGACGCCGAACAGCCGCTGTACAGGACAATCTGAAGCCGCTGTACAGGAAAGCATTGAAGATGATTTACGAAAAGATCTTGGATTAAAACGTTTCAAGATTTAACTTGTGCAGAAATTAAAGCCAAACGACCATCGTATGCACCGCCAATTCGGCGAATGGGCTGAAGCACAAATTGATATTGATTTTGAATTTCCATGGAAAATTTTATTTTCCGATGAAGCCCATTTTTGGTTGAATGGGTACGTAAACAAACAGAATTGTCGTATTTGGAGTAAGGAGAATCCACAAGCTTTTGTCGAAACACCATTACATCCACAGAAAATTACTGTTTGGTGCGCTTTATGGGCTGGCGGAGTCATTGGCTCATATGTCTTCAAAAACGATGATGGTCAGAATGTTACTGTCAATGGTGAACGGTATAGGAAAATGATTCGAAGTTTTTGAATTACAAAAGTGAAGCGTAGCCGATTTATTGAATCAATTTAAATCAAAGTAAAACTGTTTATTTGAGACAGTTTTTGACGTCGTATAAGACAAAAACTTGGTAATTAATTTTTTTATTTTATTGCCGGAAACTGTACTTAAAATGGGTTTGCCCCCTTTTACCGCCCACAATTCTATGAAAATTCTATATCTCAGACAATTTTGGTTGTTTAAGATAAAAATTTGGTTAAATAGTTCGTATGGTTACTTTCAGCAAATGTACTAAAAATGGGCGTGGTCGAACTATTTTTACGCCCATTTTTCAGGGGATAAGCATGAAGTAAAGCAAAGTTCAATAGGTATGTATAAACTAAATTAAGCTCAAATTTTGGCACTCAATTTGTTTTGAGTTCTTGATCGTTTAAGGTAAAAACATTTTGCCACACCCTCTTTTACCACCTACAAATCAACAAAAATGTTATATTTTGGACGGTTTTGGTTGTATTTGACTAAAATTTGGTAATTTAGTTTATATAGTTACGTTCAGCAACTATACTAAAGATGCTGAAAATATAAAAATCTTTTTCTCCGACTAGCATGAAAATTCGGAAATGGCAGTAAGGCGGTGGCAGGACAACGTCTGCCGGGTAATATCTTTGTATATAAAACTCTTCTGTTTATGGCTTTTTAACTGAACTTCTCTAGAAAAACTAGTAAAGAATATGGAAAGTTATTCTTTATTTCTTTCTTTTTTTTATTCTTATAACAATTTCATCGACATTGTTATGGGCACCATACAAGCTGCAACCAAAGCAAAACTGGAAGAGACTGCAGCGTATGTGTCTAAATTATGCAACTCATTGACAGTTGCAACTCAGGTTGCAATAAAATTAAAATCGTTTAATATTTTTTCGCAGTTGCTGTTTTTTACTGCGTTGCAGTGTGTATGGCAAAATGGATTGCTGCAACCATCGCAGCGTGTGTGTCAAACGTATTAAAAAGACGTAACCTGGTTGCATTTCCAATAATGTTTTGGTTGCAGCGTGTATGGGCCGTATTTCATATGCAAATGTTGATCATCATGGCGTATGAGTTACATTTATTAGCAAGGGTCAAAAAGCCATGGTTCGATGGATGTGTTTTATAGACCCATTGGCGACACATTCTTAATTTTTTTTTTGCACATTATTTTTATTTGCATCTATATCAAATTTCCTTTATCAGTACAGTAGATATAATAATTTTTAGAAAAAGTTGCATTTTGAGTTCGAAAACTCGAAATATAGCCTCCCCACTAGCCTTACGTATTATACAGTTCTTACAAAGGATATATGGGCTCTTGACTTGATATTCCAATATTAATTCAAGCTTTTGTGTCGCTATTACCTGTACCCCCACTCCTGACCAGAGATTTATGCAAAATATCCCGTTATGACTAAAAACACATCTTTTATTTATATCCTTTAAAACTTTAATTTATTTCCGTTAAGACTTGCGAACGTTTTTACATATCTTTGCCTTTACAATATTCTATTGTGTATTCATTTGTTAAGAGTTTACTACCCGAGCCCTACTTAGAATGTGTTTAGAGAATTTTAATGACTTTCCTTAATCGCAAGGAATTAAACAACATGTTAAGTCTTTTAAAATTTAAACTAAACTGTTTTTACTAAATACTACAAAAAGATAACCAAAGATTGATTTCATATAATTGTGAAGCAAAACCAACGATTTTCCACTTATAAAATGTTATGCTTTACTTGCTACCTACTTAAACAAAACTGCTATTTACTCAGCTAATAACAACAAACAAATGAAAAAGCAAAAAAACAATTAAATGTCAACGCATCTCATCAACATCGTCATATCAATTACAAAGAAAAAGCTCACTGAAACGAAATAAAATATTAACGAAATAAATCAAATTACAAAAAAAGAAATTAAATAAAAAAACATATAGTTTATATTCGCATACACATAAAACATAGGTATATATATATATATACATAAATATTTACATGCATTACAGTTACATATACAAGATGATCATTGAAAGCGCCATATAAATAATTTGCCATAATTTTCAAGCATCTATTGAATCCACAGAAAAAGACTTTATGTAATATGGTAAAAATTAATAAAAAAGCTTGAGTCTAAAAGAAAATTGACTTTAATTCATAGAGAACACTATTCAGCTAAATAATCTAAGATCTCTTAACGATTTTCAGATAGAAAAAGTTTTTTCAGCATTTTTTTTTATATATATATGGTTCTCTCCTACGAACGAAACAACGAAATGCAATGTTTTTAAGTGAAGTTAAGTACGGAGACTGAAAAAAATGTCATCATGAAACGACGAATTTTTTTGCCATCATGAAAAGTTTTTTTTGGCCTAAATTATCATAAAAGACACCGTTTTCGTTGGTTTTTTTAAAATGATAAAATTTGGATATTTTCATACTTTACTACGTTAGTTATTATTGCAAACTTTACTACTATTGCAACCACTGGAATATCAGAGTGGAAAAATGTGATCGTATCAAGAAAAATATTCAGTAAAGGTATGCAAATAAAATGTATTCAACAAAATAATTCAGAACTTACCATGTTGGTCAAACAAAATGCACTCAAGTTTTTATGTGACCAAATTTAAAAAAAAACTTTAATAATTTTAAATTAGATTAAATTTTATTTTGAGAGGTAATCCAAGACCATTAACAGATTTTGTATTACTCTTCTACCATGGTGTTCGCTCTGTGAATTTCTGTCAAATAAAAGTTGTATGAAAACCCTTGCAAAATTTCAAAGCGAATGCTAATTTATATAAATATTAAGTATAACTGGATTATAACTATGTAGGTTTAGCAACATTTATACTTATATATGATTATTTAATGAAATTCTAATACCTTAAAATCAATATAAAATTTGCACAAAATTAAAAAAAGAACAGACCAAGATACGAAAATGCACCTTATATAAAAATAACCTTTTTTTAAGATAGATATTAAATGTATTATTTTGAGCTGGTTTGAATATGTAACTAATCAGCTATTCATTAACACTACACACAGTGTAAACATTGAAAAATTCTCAAGGTTTTCAATATATGACACTAGTTTAAAAATTTCGAAAAGCCGCTTGTACAATGATTGCCACTATCCACTTCTTTGTAAAATCGGTTGGTGATTCCGGAAATGTCATTCTTTCTTTTCACACCGTTTTCGAGATTTTTCCCACTGTAGTTTTTTTACAAATAAAAACAAAGTTGGTTCCACTGAATTGCATATATCTCCAGAACCCACCACAATAATCAAACAAGTAATATGTCTGTTCCTATACTTTAACATTCGTATGAAATCGTGCTATTTTCTGCTATTTCCTGTTCCCGTACCCAAAAAATTCGCAAAAAAGAGCGAAAATGAGCGCACCAGTCTTTGCCAAATATTGCTATTTTCTGCTACACAAATTTGGCGAAGCGAAAATTTGCAACAATCCGCAAGCTGCCATGTTTAGCAGAATTCAATTAACTGAAACAGGTAAGTCTGTTTATTCTTTTGTTCCGACATTTGTCCAATTTTTAAAAAAATAAATAATCATATGTTTTTTACTTTTCTTCAAAAGTTGCAATTTTTTACTGAAATGAATAATTTTTGCCCTTACTCTCTCTCAAATTTTGCAACTTGCTAATTTCTGCTACAAAGTTAAATTTACGAGGATTTTTCGTTTTTGACTGAAAAATAAAAAAAAAAACTAAATGTAATTTTGTTAAAAAACTTTTAGTACAAAATTTTTAGTGAATTTTGGTACTTTTTGCTAAAAGCCTGTAATTTTTCATAAAAAATAAGATATTGTGGAAGAAAATCCATTGAGAAAAGGAAAAGTAGTGTTTAATTGAACGAAAGCACCCAAATTGAGGGAGTGATTGATGTAATGATAAATAACAAATAAACGTTGTTGTAAAATATTTATTATTCATAAGTATAAGTGTCAAATCAGGTGTTTTTTGAAAGAAATTAAAAGATACAAGCAAACATGCTACAATAAAACCAGGTCGAGCCTACAAAAATATGGTTAAAAAATCAGTCATGAGCCTGACTGAACGCCAAAACTGTCAAAATTAAACGGAATTCATTTGCTTACATGTTAGAATAAAACCAGGCACTCTCACGACTGACAGCGCGACAGCCGAAACCATCAAAGCGAAACTCCAGATTTTTTTTACTTATGACCAGAGTTCTCAAAATTCCCCTCAAAAAAAAATTTTAATGAATTTACTTATAGATTTTTTTTAACTGAGCATTAAAATAAATAATGTAAGGATTTTATAAATTTTATGAAAACAATTCCTTTTAGTAAACAGAATGACACTGTAAAATTAAAAAAATAATAACTTTAGAAAGGGAAAATATGTTTTAGAGTCGCTACTCCAAACTTCGAAGCTACAATATGTCGATGTCCCGATTCCAACTTATGTTTGAAGTGTGGTTTATGCAAACAATTTTTTTAAATCTTATTAATTTACATTTTATAACTGTTATACAACTATTAAAAAATATGTAAAAAGAATTTATAAATCAATCCCGCTTATAATTCAGATTCTCTAGCGCTTAAAACCCGATGCGCCATAGTGCCTTTAACTAACTTTAAACGTATTTTTTCGAAACATACTTTTTCAAAACAGGTCGCACTGCTGCAAACAAACTAATTGACCGATTTTATTTTTTTTTAATTTATTTGCATTATAATTCTACCCATCTTTTACCAAAAAAAGCGTCTTTGGAAAATTTGTCTAGCTTTTACAAGCAACAATATGGTAGAAAATATCGTACATTTTTCAACTTTTTTACCACGCTTCATAGTTTTCTTTATTTTAAATGTTTTTATTTCATTTTGGTAAGAGATGTGCATTCAAGGGTCTGTTTTTGAATACATTTTTTTGCAGACGATCTGGAGATCAGCGCAATCTTTATATTTACACAATATATGTTAGATACAATTTTTACTTATACTGATGATGTTAAATTAACATGCAAATGAAATTTTTTGCATGTGTAAGATACTTTTTTAGAAAACTTCTTCTAAAATATGCCTTAATTTTAACCGCTTTTGCCTAAAACCTCTCTTAAGTCAACTTTGCGTATATATGATGTTATTGAAATGCAAATCGAAGTGTCAATTTTATTTTTAATTGTGCAATACCTTCCAAGGTTGTAAACAAAAATGCATTAAAAATTAAACAAAAATGTATAATTAAAAAATTCATTTGGTAACAAGGATTTTTTTTGCTAATGTTAATTAAATTTTTCTAATGTTGTAAGAAGAACATTGTATCAGAAAATTTAAAATAAAATTAAACTCCCCACAAATATTATAGAAAATAATAAATTCCCAGCGAAAATCCTTAAAAATTAGATGAATTATTAAATTCTCCGCATATTTAAGCCCTTTCCACAATTCCCCAATCAACATCAAACTCCCCGCAAAGCGAGGAATTCCCTACCAGCAGGCATGCCTGCTTATGGCTATGAGAAAGAGAACACAGTCAGTCGTGGGTAGGTCTTCCAATTTCGGGACTCAAAAGCAATTTCGGGATTTCGGGATTAAAAATTTAGAATTCGGGGATGCCAAGATTAGTCCCGGGATTTGAAAAACAGGAAAAAAGTAATTTAAAAAAAAAATCGTGTGCAAGGTATGAAAGTTAGGATATTTTTTTAATACAAAATTGTCCAAAGGAATTAAAAAAAGTTCATTGTTTTTTTTGTGAATATGCATAAACAACGAGAATATATATTTATTTATATCATATATATCTATAGTATACTTAATAAAATTAATATTTTCGGACATAATAATAACATAAAAAGGTACATTTTTTTTAAAATCACTAAAGTCTTTGAACTGTAAGTTAGGCTGATTGACTTTGAAAATATGCTCTTAAAAATACTAAAGCATCAAAAGTGTCATCCCCACGCTTGACCGAATGTTGGTCGCAAAATTTCCAGACGAAAAGAAACATCTCTTGGACTAAGCACTAGTTGTAGGAACTATTATCAAATAATCAAATGCTTTTTAAATATATTTTTATTTCATTTTGTCAGGAAGCCAGCAAACAAATGTATTCCATTTCGTTTTGACAGTTTTGGCGGTCACGCTCTCAGTCGTGAACCTACCTGGTTTTATTGTAGCATGTTTGTTTGAATCTTTTGTTTTCTTTCGCAAAACTTATCTGATTCGACACTTATGCCTTATGAAAAATAAAGATTAAAAATACAAAAAAAAATTATACAACAACCTTGTTATTTATTTATATTCCAGCAGTCCTAGTCTTAAAAAAATTCTTGAATGAATCATGCACGATTTTTTTCATCTTTAACGAAACATGATGATTAACGAAAATCTCATACATAAGTTTCAAATTCTTACACTGTTTGAATACTTTCTGTTTTTGATGAACGAAAACAAAACAGATTTGTAAAAGAATTATCGACAAATGTATCTCATGCAGTAAGTTTCTTTAAGAAATCATCATGACATATTCGTGCACGATCCGTGGACTGTAGGGCTGACAATAAAATTAGACGAAATGCATACATAGACAATTACTCAATTTGGGTGCTTTCGTTCAATTAAACATAGCTTTTCCTTTTCTCGTTAGATTTTCTTCATAAATGGTTTATTTTTTTAAAGTAAGGCTTTTAGCAAAAAATATATAAATTAACTAAATATTTTGATTTCTTAACAAAATTTACAATTAATTTTTTTTCTGACAAACACGAAAAATCCCCAAAATTGAATTGATTCCGCCAAAACTAACAGCTCAATCAAAAAATTGTTTAGGCGGCGTTTGTAGAAAATTGTATTAGCTTTATTTCGATATATTATTTTTCTGATTTATTGGTTCTGGAAAACTTCTTTTTTTTTTAAACTGCAGTGGGCAATATTTAAAAATCGGTGCAACAAAAGAAAAAGAATGATTTTTTCGGAATTACCAACCGATTTCACATTAGAATCCATGGCGTTCATTGCACATTCTGGCTATAAAGCAGTGTTGCCAGTAAAGTTTAAACTGCTTTAATTTTAATGTCCCGGCACAAGAGAACAGTTTATCTTTTAGACTAGAGAAATGCTTCACCTGGTTTTCCGAGAAATGGATATTAAAGTGTGATTGGATTTGTTTTCCAACCCAGATTACCGTTTGCATACTACAAAAACTAATTTATCAATTTTTTTTTTTATTAAATACATATACTGATTTTTTTATAATTTTTTATTTTTTTAACAATTTTGTTAAAATGCATCGAGTATATTTAACTTTTACTCTTTTAAAAACATTGATTCGGTTTCTGAAAAAAAAAAATATAAAAAAATTATTTTGTTATATTCATTCATAAAATCAAACTAAAAAGAGCCAGAAATTGCATTAGAGTGATTTCCTGCCTCGATGCAAAGTCTTTTGGTATCAGTGTTCTTGTTAGAAAGCCAATTCTGAAAGTCTTTCTCTTTGGACCAGACTGCAATACTGCGAGTCTCATTAAACCATGAGTGATATTTTGGTTTAACGCTCCTCATCTTATTGGGAATGAAAAACCGTATGCCAAATAAAATAATTTCCTTTACCATTGCATCCGCGGCATTCACATTCCTGTCAGCGAAACAAAATTTTCTATAAGATAAGATTGAGACGGCAGCAACTGTACGTTCTTTTACCATACCACACGTACCACGGCTCACTTAGACCAATAAAGTCCATTGTGATACCACTTCACACTTGGCCTTCAGTTCGAGTGGAACCACATTGAGCTTTTGGTAAAGCTTATAAGACGTTTGACGCTTTTCCTTGACAGGTCGTGAATCTCGGAAAAAAGAACGACCCCAGATATTTATGCCTTTTTCTGGCGAGCGCGAGACAGGCACATAAAAGATGGGAGTTGCTTTCTTCCTCCACCTCGTCATTGGCGATAACTCCCAGTTTGGAGGCATGTCTGTCTATTTAGCAGTGCCCTGTGGTAACGGCCACTCGTGTGGCTGCCTCTAGTCTTCCCAACGAGAGAAGGGCTCTCGATCGCTTTAGGTATAGAATCGTCCAGATAAGCTTTGTTGTTCTACATGTTGAGACTTCAGCCCATCTTTAACAGTTTAACAGTTGCCATCGGGATTCTGGGCGAGTTCCGAATCATTGAGGACACCGATGTACCGATGTTTAGCGAGCTCGTCTTGCTTTCTTATTTCCACGTATGCCCTTATGCCCAGGTACCCATATTAAGCTGATGTCAAAAAAGTCCCCTAATTGCCATCATTTCGGATTGGAAAACACTACAGTGATCAGGCAGCCTACGAACCAGGGATAACCCTAATTCTGTTGAGTACACCCCATACCCGACCTTGTCGTTTAATTTGACTCGCCTGTATATAAGTGTAGACACCCTTTTCCTTAATTCCAGTTTATCCTAGGTAAAATAAGAGTGCCGTGGTTTCCATCAAAGGAAGCGGTGGTTTGAAGTTCATTCGTGGTGGAATGAAGTTCAGTTTGTAAAGTATACATGCGTTTCCTGTTCCCAGGTTTTTCCATACTCCAGTTTCCCTCAGCCTGACCGCCGAACAAGTTGCTGTTGGCCTGGCAACCAAGTCGAGCAGTAGGAGGTGAAGTGAGGTCTCTAAGGTGAGGTCTCGTTGTTGTTCTCAGAGCACCGTTGCTGCAAATAGATGCCGCCCTTTAGACTTTTTGGAGCTGGTTCAAATATGAGACCTTGTCCAAGGCTAGTCACCATATCGTTGCTATGTATAGAAGTATAGGTCTAATGACCCCGTCTTATAGCCAGTGAACGATTTTCGGGGAAAACCTTATCTTTTCCCTATATCTATTTGCAAGTGTACAACAAAACTGTCGCTTTCTTCGTACGCTAAGAAATATTAAGTTTTCAGCTCAGCTTCCCATCAAGAATCAGTCCTAGATATTTTTAACATTCCGAAAGGGGCAGTGCAGACCCATTTAGCATGATTGATGTGAGGTACGGAATTTTGTGTTTTCCTGTGAAAAAGATCAGTTCTGTTTTGGCCGGATTTACTCCAAGACCACAAGGTTCGGCCCATTGCTCGATTTTGCAAAGGGCTATTTGCATGACGTCACATAGGGTAGTGGGAAATTTGGCTCTGACTACGATTGCATAGTCATCGGCGTAGATCGCTACAACACAGCTCTCCCTCTCTAGAGACAAAAATCCTGTGTGTTTAACGTAGACCCCAGCCACGAAGGCTTAATTCTACGGTGCTCCAAAGCTTGGGACCAATATAAAGCATTGGCCAACGCCACTTCGGAATTCAAAAGATCCACCAGAAAGGTTTCCCTAATTTCATAGCACTGACCAAAATTGATTTGTCAGATTGACTATATTCATGACCGTGACACATTCAGACACTTAAATTTATACATGACTAGCTTATTCAAAATAACTTTGGGTCATATCGGTATCAATTCCAATAATATAACCCTTACTTTTTGGCACGCAACTTCATCATCATGATCAAATGGGGAGCTTTGACATGAAAAACTAGAAAGCGAGCATGCTATGGCCTGTCGCGTATGTCATGAGGTTCCTCAATCATTTGTGGACACAACTCAGACTATTAAGGTTTCCCCGTCACCTGTTTTCAAATTCCAAAGGTAACAGTATATTGATCCGGTAGTTGCTTACCTTTCTGACATTCACTGTTTGAAATAACGAGAGTTTAATCTACCATTCTCTTAGTAATTTAAGGTAGTTACCAACCTTAGTTCAACTTAAGTGTAACTCACACCGACCTTCCTAGTCTAACCACAGCCAGATCGTATGAAACCCCGAAGGACCAGGCCCACGACAATCAATCCCGGGCTCAATGTTCCACCAGAGAAAGCTCTTCAACATTCCGTCTACAGACCAAAAGTTCTTAGAACAATTATATTTGACTGTGACACCTTCAGCCACTAGAATTGTACATGTTTAGGTTAACAATAACCATTGGTTTCCCAGTAAAATACCGAGAGAACCACAATTTTACTAACTTGGTTAGCTTAATTAAGGCTTAACTAAAAGCAATCCTACTTATGCAACTTCGTTAGCTTAATTAAGGCTTAATTAAAAGCCTCTTTCGGAAAACTAGGAGACGCGAACCATAGTATACCAATTGGCTTATACTCGGTCGAAGGATTCAATGCTTCTTACATAGAACCCTCATTCCAAAACAAGGTCCGCAGAACAACGATAGATCATGTCTCCTCATCATTGATGGATGACTGCCCCCGCTCTTCAAGTTATATTGGATTGATCGTCCATCGAAAGCATATTACAATAACAATGTTATGATAACTTAATACCAAAACCACGTTTTCTCCAAGATTTGGTGCCAACAACCAAAGCTCAAGGTAAACCCTTTTATTTTACGGAAATCAGATGCACATTCAAGAGCCGTGCCTCAAGACTGAACTCATTTTGAGATCAATTCATGGGACGTGTCCCATAAATTGTACACCTAATAACCAACCATCACCCTTTGAGTCCTGGCTTCGGACAGGCAGATTCCCCTTAGGTCATCTGTCGGATTTCCCTCTCTAGAGACAGTAATACATTGTTCACTACCACATTCCAGAGAAGTGGAGATAGTACCCTCCCTTATGGCGTACCTCTTGTCAGCAATCTTACAGCGCTGTAGGCACCTAGATCAGATAAGATTACTCATTAGATGAGCAGCTTTTCTATGAGACTAGTGATGATTTTATTCACACCTAACCTAAGCAACTCCAGTCGTATAGATTGTGGCGTGACATTGTGGAATGCTTCCTCTATGTCTAGGAAAGCTACCTCTATATCTAGAAGTTTTCAATTAAAGTTGCGATAAAAATTATTTAACGCAGTTCAATATGCTTTTCCATAAAACCATGCAGTCCTCTTCTTGACTTTTGGCATAGAGGTGTGGGGATTAGAGTATGGAAAAACAGTTTAGATGGTGCAACATATCATATCTTTCATGATGCGAAGTCAGAAAAAAGCCATATGTATATTACTTTGAGGGAAAGAAGTGAGCTCCTTCACTAGTTGAATCAATTGGTTCGATTCAGTAGACAGCTCAGTATGTATATTGCCCAAGAGGTGTCAATGGACCTGATTGACGTAACCAATTCGGGTTATGGACATTCAAATCGGCTGCTGCAACGATCTCACTGTCAGGAAACAACCTCTAAATATGCGTTATCGAATTAGAAAGAGAGAGTCCAGTTCGTTAAAAGTGGGCTCCCTGTCTAAATTCGGACTTCTTTCGATAAAGCAGAAATAAAGCAAGTGCGAGCGAAGCCTGAACCTTACCTACACTTAACTGAACTCTGGATCGGTCACGCTCAGACTTTTCTCACACTGGTACGCTACATCTTGATGCAAGCAAATCAATATAGGCCCTTATTATGAACTGTGTTCGATCTTCGACTGTAGTCGAATGGCCTGATCGAACGAATTTGCATTTGGTATTATAACTTGCTTTCGACAAAGAGTAGCGCTATTGTGAATTTCGTTCATTTTGTTTCTTCACGGCAGTATATTTCTATCAGGTGATTGTTATTTTATTTCAACTAAATACGATTGGTTTGAAAGTTAATTGCAAAAAATAAGACAAAAAAGTTATAACTATGACTAAAATAATTTCCATAAGATTCGACGCTTCGTCAGAAGAATATGAAAGCTTGACGGAACTGGCTAGAAGTAGAAAACGGTTGAGCAACGCTTTCTTTAGCTTATCTTAAGCCACTTTGCTGTTCTAAATGGTGGTCCTAGGCAATTCAATTCCCGCGTGAGTTCTTCCCATTTCTTTGTCGCCTGAACTTTGGAACAAATATCCTTTGCAGTCAAAGTTTGCCTCCATCAATAAGACCAGTTTTTCTGACTGTGATTTGTTGCTTACCACCTTAGACCTGCATAAAAATTACAAAAACAGTTCAATATTAAATTATCTTTTAAAAGGAAAACACAATCACAAAATACTTACATTTTTAACAATTATTGCTAAGCACGCATCGCATCGAAAGCAAAATCCTATTCGACTGAAATTTCGATGAGCAACGAACATTTCGATAGGGTTGCACTGCTCATAATAAGAATTTAACTTTCGATACTCGTTGTTCGATAACCAGCGAAGATCGAACGTCGAAAGCAACTCATAATAAGGGCCATAATTTTATTTCTTTTCTTATTTCTTTTTTAAATTTTTTTTTCATTTTATTTTTTAAGACGAGTTTTTTCCTGTTTATAAAAAATACACTGAAATAAAAACTTAACTATTTTAATTAAAGTTCACTTCCAGTCACCTGAATTAAGCAGTTTATTGTAATAATAGTGAGTGTAAGACCATTTTTTTTTTAACTAAGAAGTTAATTAGAATTGTTTTGTCAAATTCTTGAAACAAGCAAAAAAATTTTTGATACAGAAAAATTTTTTTCCTCCGCGCAGGTTACTGGAAGAGTTGAAAAAATATGTTAACCATTCTCGGATTAACATACGCGAACAACTTCATTCAAAATCATGAAGCATTTCTTTTTAACCAAATTATTTTTCTGTTTTTTTTTTTATTGTAGAAGTTGGACCTGCAAATTTCTCTTTTATAGAAAAACTTCTATCAAATAATTGTTTACGTTTCTGATGAAGATTATGTAAATATAAATCAAAATATTGAATTTTCTGAAGGTTTTTATTTCACATGATTAAACTACAATATTAAATTATAATATCTACCCTTTTGCGCAACATTATCGTATTTTCTACTTTTCTGTGCTTTAGCTTGCAATATCAATACTAAATTTTACATGTGCTTAGATAATTAACTTATTTAATTTATGCATTTTACCAGGTGATGCGTTGTGGAGTGTAAAATAAATTTGCATCAAAACGTCAATTTCGAAGAAATGGCACAAACGATAATTTCGCACAAAGGGTTCGATATATGGCAATTTAGAGCTTTGAAAGTTTTAACTATGTGAAAACTTATTTTATTACACTGGTGTTGGGAATTAAAAAAAAAACTTTTCCCCTTCACATTTTTTTCTAAAACAAACAAATATAAGCTTCCAACTAAAGGCTTGCCTCAGTTCAACTTGCAAATATATAAATGCAAACTTATATTTATGTATGCAATTATATTTAGAAAAAAAAATATTATTCTTGAAGCTTTGATCGCCATCGAATTTCCTGCTAAATTTATTATCATAAAAAACCAGCATAACATATAATTAATAATCCATATAATAACAAACACTTTAAATGTAGTTATTAATTACTATAAAAAATATATTTTTTACACAAGCACACATATATTATTATGTAAATATTTTTAAGTTTTTCCATTTTAATGCACTTTAAATTTTTTAGTACAAATTTAATACTTTGATATGTATAACATTCACTGAATTTGAAACCAATTTAAGATGTATTAAAAAAAAATTCTACGAAGTTTTGGTAGCATTAGTTTTTAATAAAAACTGTAGCATAATTTGAAAAAAAACACAACATTATTATTAATCATAAAGAAATCATGGAAATATATTAAAAACAATATTAATATGATATCAAAGAAGAGTTGTCTTTTATTTTATTTTGCTTTCATCAGAGTAGTCACAATTTGGTAAAAACATTGATAGTCGCATATATCATGAAATCTTGGAAACATTAGAGTGATTCACAACACTAGTAACAGAATTTTATCAATTATTAGCATGGTCAGCTGTTAAAACTAAGTAACTGGATCTTTCTTCATTGATTTAGATTGTATGAAACGAACCTAGTTTTCATAAGCCGTATCACAGTTCACTATAAACTTCATCTTCGACGAACATGATAATGTTAAGCATTTGGATACACATTTGGATAAGGTCAAACATTAGTTTCCTTATATCATGAGCTTTTATTTTGAGTGTATCAATTAAATAAGTTGAACCTGATCCTTGGTTCTTTTAACATTGAATAAAAATTATTTATCTTCATTTGAAACCAACACAACAACACGTAAGTAGAGTGCATGTATTAAAAATAATAAATAACAAGTATTTAAGCTTTAATCATCCAAGCCAACTGACTCTTTGTTAATTGTATTTTTAAATATTCTATTCAAAAGCTGAATGCGTAAAAGTTAAATATATGTACCTACAAACATATATCGACAAATATTTCACATTCCTCACCAACACCTTTTTGCATTCTATTTTCAGGAATCACTGTTATAAATAAACAAAATTAAGACAAAAAATATTAAATGCCAAAAGCTATGCAACACATTTTTTAATAACAACTCAACATATCCGCCTACAAGTACGCAAATGTTAAACGCACGCTTATTGCACTTAAATGCTCTGAATTTAATAGAAATAATAATCTGAATAAATTTAATATTAAACGTAGTGAAGTGTGTTTTTTAATTTAGAATTTTTAACATGAATTAAAACTTATGTGCACAAATCGCACACCTCGCAATTATTGAGAAATATCTAAGATTTTATTGCTTATGTAAACTATGTGTTCATTGTAAGCATACTTGTATTTTATTCTCTTGTTCTATATCTACTGTATTTTATTATATGATATTAATAAGCTTAAGAGTATATCCTACTTTCTCTTAGAACTATATTTATATCATATTATATAGCTATTTAAAGTTAATAAATATATGCGATACAATTCAGCACATTTATTTTTATTTATATTCAACTCGCACTGGTTGTTGTCCTGGCTAAGCCAATTTAGTACACCTGCCTCTGTGCTTCTCTTGCTTTAGTAAAGGCCCAAACCGCATTACAGTTTTAAAAGCCGTGCAGTATTTCACCGGAAATCAAGGAATCAAATTTGCTGAACGAAGCAGGAAGTTTCCAAACTGTCTCTATGAATCAAACCACAAGGTGCTTTAAAAGCAAACAAAAAATTATTAGTGCTGCTTTAAAATTCAAATTGCATACAGATACGGTTACTTGAGTGCAGCTTCCCAATAAATACCTCAACCTCGTCGAATAAGATTCGAATTAGAATTCGAAAAGAGTTTGTATAGCGAAACCGAGGAATTTTCGCTAAAACTTTTTCATATAGAACACTTGGAAAAATTATGCGCGAAATTGTTCAATATTAATCCTTTATTATAAACTATATAAAAATGTGTAAATGTAAAATTTAATAGAAGAAAAGAAAAAAATCAACCCAAAATTCCTAAATAGTACATGGATATACACTGCGCGTCATTAGCATACTCATTTGAAATTGTAGTAAAAAAAAATTACACGAAGTAAATTTTTAATTTTTGTTTTTTCAATTATGGAACATAAAAAAAAAACAAAACAGAAATAAAATAAAACAATATACTTCAAGCAGTATTGGACTCTTTGTAGTACTTTATTAATACGACTTATTGAATTTCACACTTTATTGTTCGTCATTAGGATAAGGACACTAAGAAAAATCCAAGAAGAGTATAAAATATAAATAAATAAAGAAGAGTGGTCAGATTTTTATTTTATTTTTCCTAAGGCTTCACATGTTGGCTTTTAATAAATACTTCTTTGTCCTGTGAGGATTACATACATTCTTGTGTAAGTAAGATCTACTATGTTCTAAGAAATCTGAAAATGACTGCATCATTTGCTCCCGTCGAAACGAGACGAAAACGAGTCTTACAACTGTTAATGCCAACTATCACCTACTCGGAAGTTGTTTTTAGCAATCTGGGTTAACGATCATCTCACAAGTTGCTAGTTGCTGTTAATAATGCTACCCGTTACGTTAATGGTCTGAAAAAGTTTGACCATATATCATATATCTTCCGTACTAAATTACTTGGTCGCTGCATATTTTGCTATCTTGAGGCTAGAAATTGTCTATTTCAAGAGTCTATAAGATTATATACTCACTTTGTTCACATTACCTTTATGAAAAATTGCAGTTCTGTAGATCAAACAGAAGAATGAACCTATTGATTCCAAGTTACTGAGAAAAAAATCTTGTAGACTGTTTTTCGTCAGCGCAATCAGGTTGTGGAATTCCTTGCCAAACTACATTAAGGTCTTTTCTAATCAAAGAACCTTCTAGCGTTTAATTTTCGAATATTACTCCTAGCTATAATCTATTCTTGATTTCTAGCGAATGAAATTTGCACAAAATTAAAAACTTTCCCTAGGTCATAAAAATAAAAAAAAATATTTTATATTTAATTTTGTTGTTGATTTTTATTTTCGATATTTCAACAAAATGAAATATAAAATAAATTTTTATATTTTGAAGACCTAAAGCCAGTCAAAACAGCTTTTTTTAACTCAAAAGGTCGCTAAAACCTTTAACATATCAAATTTAAAAACTGTGTTTTAAAAAAACGAATGTGTATAATTGGGTTCATTTTATTTAAAATTAAACTTATAAACTAAAAATTAATGCCGAAAAAGTTGGGCCCAATGCATGTGGCCTTGGGAAAATTTAGAGGCACTTTTGCCATTGGACCTGTAAATAGCGATGTTAGCACTCTGATAAGCTCCGTTTTTATTTTGGCTATTAAATTTTTCGTGGTTTTGGGCCGAAAGATATTGGCATATACTCTTCGTTTAAGATAAGCCCAAAAGTCGTCGATTAGACGAAGTTGCGGCACGTTAGGAGGATTATTCTCCTTATGTACATTAAGGCGCCTCACGAAAAAAAGTTGTTCGGCACTAATGCTCAAAATAATTCTTGGTTTATATTATGATGATTCCTGAAATATTTCGACTCTAGCGTTAGCCATCCGTGAGCTGGAATGGTTTTTATGGTAACTAAAAATAAAAAGCCTTCAGAAATAGTTCTTATAAAAAAGTCCATCCAATCTGCATCAAAAAATATTAAATTTTTTCCGTGGGACAAAATATAATGCAGATTTTCATGATTTTTTTTTACTTTTTTATATTAATTTCACTAAAATTCAAAGAATTTAATTTTTTTATGCGATTTTCGTTTTCGAGATACCGTTGCAAAGGTGTTGTATGTTTCTATTGCAGAATTGTTAAAATTGATTACCTTTAAAACTAATATTTTAAAAAATATATATATTGCAACAAACATATGAGTGAAATCAGGAAATCACGATTATAACTGCACGGATAACGTTAGAGACATGAACTTTGGTACATATTATTTTCATATCAATTGGATGTTTGGGATTTAAAATGGGCGGAATCGGTTAATGACCACGCCTACCTCCCAAATAACATAATTACATAAAATTCCGGAACTTTCAACCATTACCTAATATTTCGATATTATTTAATAAGCCAATATTAATTATAAGTGTCATTCATCGTCCCAAAAATGGGCGTAATCCGCCTACTTTTACAGAAGTCCCCTATATAACCGCTCCTTTAGAATTCATACAAAACGCTACAACATTTCACTCGTACACAATATTTTGATATGAAAAAAAATTCAGTTATTAGAATTTTAGTGAAATTAATATAAAAAAAGTAAAAAAAAATCATGAAAATCAGCAATATATTTTGTCCCACTAAAAAAATTTATTAGTTTTTGATGCAGATTGGATGAACTTTTTTATTATTACTATTTCTGACGGTTTTTTATTTTTAATTACCAGCCATATTTTTACAAAAAACTCGATTTTTAGAGGTTTAGTCAAACTATTCCAGCTCACGGATGGCTAACGCTAGAGGCGAAATATTTTGAGAATCATCATAATATAAGCCAAGGATTATTTTGAGCATTAGTGCCGAACAACTTTTTTTTTCTATTTAGCGTGAGGCGCCTTAATGTACATAAGCTATTTGAAGCCTATCCATAGCTTCTAAGCTTTGTTGACAGTAATGGCTTGATGTGCGATCCACAATAAGACTTTTTTTGGAATCTTACAATGTTCCAAATATTTCACATTGTCTTTTACTTGCTCGTTGCCATCAAAAAAGTGCTATGCTTGCCCCTCATTACCATCTAATGCGAAATAAGACTCGTCATCCATTCTGCAAAAATATTTTTAACCAAATTTTTTAAACATATTTTTTGGACACATTTTTGAGCTTCCCTTATCATTGGCTTACTTTTTCTTAAATTTTTTTGGGATACCCATTGATAAAAGATATTTCTCCACTGTTTTGCCATCACATTGAAATTTTTTCCCTAACTCTCTGTACGATTTTTCCACTCTTCCATCAGTTATTCGCCTTAGCTTAGACCTTGTCGCAGAATCATTTAATGTGCATCTTTTACCAGAGCCAGCTCTTCCTTAACTTACGTTACCAAGATATTGTAGATGGTTCGGCGATTGATTCCATCTTCAACAAAATGAGAAACAATCTTCGCTTTTGTTCAATCAGAATGAGATTAAAAAAAGTACAAATTTTTTCACGTTGTTGCTTCTCTATTTTCGACATTTTAAATACACCGAAGAAGTTACCAGCACAAAATTTTGACAGCTTGTCAAGATCACATTGGTCTCTCATATAGTTATCGATAAATACGCATAATTACAGTTATTAGATTTTGTACACGGTTGCAAAAGTTGTGCAAAATTCATTCCGCATACGTTATTACCCTTTTTATACTCTTATTACCATTTTTCACAGTCTTGCATTGCTTATTTTCATTAATTTATTTATTGCTTCCTTCATTTATAAAATTTTTATATTTAAATACATATATAGTTAAGCTACAATTAATTGACTTAGTATGCTTTATATAAGCGATTTCTTATGTTGCTCATTGTTTTTGTTTTTTTTTTAATTCATAACATTGATTACCTGTTGTTATTTAATTCAATATTTTATTTTTAAGTCCTTAAATTCTTATTACTTTTAATTGTTAATTTTTAAAAATTAATATTATAAATTACTTGCTGTTATTTTATGATTGCTTTAATATTAACTGTGGCATGTAAAAAAAATTCTGCGATTCTTATGCGAATATGTCATAATAAAAAATATAAAAAAAATTAATATCTTAAAGCCTACATTTTTAGTAGTGTGTATTACCGCTACCCTTTGAAATCACCTCAAAGACACGACTGAGAATTGAATCCTAAAGTGATTTCAAGTAGTTAAGGTTAAATTTATCCCATGCCATTTTGATGGCGTTAATTAAAGATTTTTTGCTATCAAACTGTCTCTATTTTTGTCTACTTTCCTCGAAAGCCAACTTCACACATTTTCCACAACGTTAAGGTCTGGTGAATTCTTATTCTTATAGAGGGCTATTCCAAGACCTTAGCATTTTGATCTTGAAACCAAGTTTTAACGAGTTTTGCCGTGTGAGTTGGGGCATTGTAATGTTGGCATGTCCAATCAAGTGTTTTAAATAAATTATGAAAATGTGGGAAAGCCACTTGCAGTATGTTTTGTATGTTTGGGCAGTCATTTTTCAACTTTCGAAAAACAGGTCAATCGTTCCATATTAGAAAATATCGCCCTATACCATTATACCACCCTCCCTACTATGGTGTTTAGCTAAAAACCGTTATTATTTTCTTAAATCGTTAAAACAATAATTGTAGCAATCAGAACCGTCTAAATTGAATTTTTAAAAAAATAGAATGAAAAACTCTTTGTTGCATTCATTTAATGCTTCTGTTGCAGATGAAGGACGCCTTGCAGCTTCTTCTTGATCCCATTTTATGTTCCACACATTGAATTCTGCAACTTATGTTTCAGCGTCAAAAAAGTAGAAGTACTCTCAGAAAAAAACACTTAACTTTTTGTGATAAAAAATTTCTCTATTTTCGATAATAGAATATTTATCTATTTCAAATAAAATTTTTTTTAATTAGTATAAATTTCCACATATTCGAAGAAATATTTCTACGCTTGTGGAAAATGAAAATATTTCATGTCTCAAAATATTCTCATTTTAAGAGAAAAATTCATTAAAAATTAAAAATGTTCTCTATTGTTGGTAAAAAATTCACTATGCGAAATATTTTATTCAATAGAAATAAATCCTTTCTCAGAAATAAATAGTTTTCTCCTCTAAAAACGATATATTTTTCTTATATTGTAAGAAGAAAAAAAATGGAAAACGTTTTCATTCAAAAATTATGTTTTAAAAAGCAAGTGTTGCATATTCTGCATATTATGTCGATTGTTCCTTCTTTGGATTATTAAATAATTTTTCAAAAGAAAGTTTTGGAATATTTATAAGGGGTACCGAAAAAAAATGCCACAACAATAATTCTACCTCTGCCTGTTATCATATTTTAACTAATATTTTTACAACCGAATCACAATACCATATTAATAGTTTACTTTGCGTAGAACTGAGTTAAAACAAATTTTTTACAAAAATTAATTTTTAAGCGTAAGAGCAGATATACTTCTGTTTCAGAGAAAAATGTGTGCAATAAAGAAATGGGTTGTACCAATATTAAAAAATATATCTCTCTTTTGAAGAAAGTGTTATTTTTTGTGAGAAACTATAAACGCAATTTAAAGAAAGGATTTATTAAAAAATTCGCCCTCAATTTTTTGAGTTACAACATTTTTTTGGGGAAAAAATTGTAATTTTTTTAAAAAAGCCACCATTTTCTTATTTTGCAACCAAATTATTTTATTTTAGGTCATTCTATGGTCGCTTTGATGCTGACTAAAACTCCTTTTTGAAGACGTTTCTAAGGATAGTTATCTTGCACATGATTTTTTTAAATTGTAGCTGACGACATAGGGTTAAAAAAATTAAAAAAATATTTTTATACACTATGAGATCAATAACATATGTTTGAAGTTTCGTTAAGATATGTCTTATTTTAGTATTGGGTCAGAATTCGTGAAATCGACACGAAAAAAATTTCTATCATTATTTTTTTTTTTAATATTCATTTATTAGATACCTATGACCATAATAAATTATTGGCAAACGAAAAATTAAAAAAAATTTTTTTTGGCAAAGTTATTGTAAAGTGAAATTTTTCGTCACTTTTTAAATAAAGTCTCGCCATTCGCAAAAAAACGAACCAATTAAAATTAAACTTAGGTATGTCATAGATAATGAATTAAAGGTCAGTAAATTGTTAAGAAATTTAAGAAAAAAAAATTTTGCACAATTTTGGCAACGATTTTTTGTAAACAATTAATATTTTTAATTGTTCTGCGCTATTACAAGATCTTAAAATAACAAAAAATTAACAATAAATTCTTAAAGAATTCAAATCCGTCGAAAAAAGTATAGAGCAGCAATTATTTTAGAAACTATGGCGAAATCAACGCTGCTCCTCATAAAAAAATTTCGAACAGACTACGAAAACAATGTGTAGTGATATTTATATTTTAAAGCAGTGGTCATTACCACACCTGTCAAACAGCGTATTTTGAATAGTAGAAAATTAATATTTGCTTATAATTGGTTTTTAAGAGGATTAAGCAAAAATGCCCTCACCAAATGCATGTTGCAATCCGATGAGTGTACCGAAACAAAATTTAAAAGCGAGAGAGTTTTTAGTCACACTAGACTTTTCCGAAAACTACAGTTTTAAGATTCAAGACGCAGTTCATTCCTATCATTGGTCGAATGATCAAGCCACACTTCATCCTTATGTTATTTATTACAAGCATTAGACGGATATTTTTCACGAATGCTTCGTTACTATTTCCGAAAATAACAAGCATGATACAGTAGCTGTTAATTTATTCAATAAAAAGATGATAAATTATTTGCAACTCATTTTTGGAAACGACAATGCTAAAAAAATCTATTTTTTTCTGACGGGTGTGCAACTCAATATAAAAACAAATTCAATTTCATCAATGTACTGCACTATAAGGCCGATTTCGATATTGACACTGAGTGGCATTTTTTCGCAACTTCGCACGGAAAAGGTGCGTGTGACCGTCAAAAGATTGGCATCTCGTGCAAGCTTGCAAAGGCCAATCGATAATCAAATCACCACTCCAATTCAATTATTTCAGTGGGCAGAAGAAAATTTTGATAACATCGTTTTTGAATTTTGTTCTAAAACTGAACATGAAAAGGAAAAAGCAAAATTGCAAAATCATTTTTCTAATGTTAAAACTATTAAGGAAATGACTGTACTATTCTTTTCAACCTATCGATTGTAATAAAATTGCATGTAAGCAAATCTCAAATTCGAGCAATATTGTTGTTTATGAACTTCTGTAAATAAATTTTGTAATACATGATTGTAAAAGGTTTCGACGAATAAACATTAATGTAATAACTAATTTGCAAACAAATTATTATTTCGCAAACAATTTCCCCAGATTTAAAGAAAAATTTCATGACGGTTCTTATAGAAAATGAAACGTCCAGTGTAAATTGCTATTTAGCGCAGCGTTGATTTCGCCATAATTTCTAAAATAATTGCGGCTCTAGACTTTTCTCGACGGATTTGAATTCTTTAAGAATATATTGTTAATTTTTTATTATTTTAAGATCTTGTAATAGCGCAGAACAATAAAAAATCTTAATTGTTTACAAAAAATCGTTGCCAAAATTGTGCAAAATTTTTTTTCTTAAATTTCTTAAAAATTTACTGACCTTTAATTCATTATCTATGATATACCTAACTTTCATTTTAATCGGTTCGTTTTTTTGCGAATGGCGAGACTTTATTTAAAAAGTGACGAAAAATTTCACTTTACAATAACTTTACCAAAAAAAATTTTTTTTTAATTTTTCGTTTGCCAATAATTTACTATGGTCATAGGTATCAAATAAATCAATATTAAAAAAAAAATAATGATAGAAATTTTTTTCGTGTCAATTTCACGAATTCTGACCCTATTATTATTATTTCTTTTGTTATGATTAATTTGAATTTGTTACATTCCCTCAAGTATAAATAAAACTTCAATTTTTCATTTAAAACTCAAAGTAATTGTTTTATTTAAAAAAAAATATTATAAATTATTTTTTATTTGCAAATCTAAAGAATAACTTAAAATAATTTAAGCAATATTTAATTTTGCGTTAATAAAATGTAAATGATCTTGATTAGCTATTGAGCTTTCAAATGGCTGTATTCAAAGCTCAAAGCGTCTAACAAAAATGTATTGTATGCTACAAGAAATGCTACTAAGCGAAAATGCGTAAAATTTCATAAATTAAGATTTCAAAAATGACTGATCAACACGCGTTGTTGCATAGTTTTCATTAAATAGAATATTGCTATCATCAAAATTTGTTCATGGCTGATTGGAACAAACTTTGATCACGTTATATAATTTTATTTTTAAAATCATAATTTTAAGATATTGTTTTTGTGAGCTTCGACTACATAGAATTTAGAAAAGACTAATTAAAATATGTTCATTAAACATGTATGGAATGACACAATTTTTTTTTTTAAGATTTAAGAAATTAAGAAGAAGCAAAGTTAACTTATACAAAATTGAGACATTATAAAAAAAAATTGAATATGAGTATCAAAGCTTTTTCATGGCTGTGTGGAAAAAACTTTGCACTCTCTTAGAAACAATAGATTGATGCAATAAAACTGTTTAAAACTCAAAAGCTCTGTTGTGAATACTGAAAAAAAAATTTGAATTCTCAGACAAGATATACGTATATCACACATTCACAAAACTTTTGTTAGTATTCTTTGATAATTTTGCGAATAATCTTATCGACTTAAAATAAAAACCAAAACAAAACAACATATAAATGCAAATTTTATCCATGGCTGTATGACATAAGTTTTGCATTTACATTTAAATTTCCTTCAGAAAAAACCAATGTTTTTCGTTGTAAGCTTACAAGATAGGTATATACAATTCTTTGTGATTTAAGAGATAAGTTAAAGCTTCAACGTTAAGCTACATTTTATATACAAAAAACTAAAAATTCGAATCAATTATAAAACATAAATGAAGCTTTAGAAAATATTAAGTTTTTAATTTAATTTTTTTTATGTTAAAATAATTGCGTATAAAATTTTGACACTCAACAAGCTTTTCTTTGACAATTCGTTTTTTTTTTATTTGTTTTTGCACACATTCACCTATTAACTTTTCTAATATTATCTACACAGCATTTTGGCTTTATTTTATAATCATACAAATCTTTTGTAGCTAAATAACTAACAAGCAGCTAGTGAGTATTTGTTTTTTTTTTTTAACGATTTAACACATTTCCTTAGAGATTCTATGGTTTTTGTCTTAAAGCTACATGTTATGTGTTTTGAGCTTCTGATTTTTTATTTCTTCTTTTTTGTTGGTCAAAACGAAACCTAAGTACGTTGTATATGAAATTTCCTTGGCAAGTGTACAAATTGTTGCTTTTTTTATTTCGAAATTTTTAAACTATTAAACTACGTTATCATATCTTTGTTTTCCTATATTACAAAATTTGTTGTATTTTGTTCATTTAAAATGTAAAACTATAAATCTTTCAACTTAAACATAATAAATTTGAAATCTGGCAAACGGTCGATCTCAAACTTCGGCAGCCTCTCTGGAGGCTGTTAGACGAACTTGTGTTGCTTCTGTGGTAACGCCATTAATGGAGATCTGTTGATCACGCCAAGGTGTGGTGAGTATGCGGAGGCGCTATAGAATAAAAATACAGTGCAAAAAATTTAGAGTACATTCATTCCAATGATTATTAGATACATATTTTTTTTTCTTCATACCTGTTTGAGGCTACCTGGTGTCACAATGAGCTTATATATCGCCATTCCCGGTATCATCATTACCGACGATCCAGCAATGCACCAGCCCAAGGCATTAGCCCAACCTGGATAGATGTAGTTACCGTAGCTAAGTGGTTCATAGCCGATCAAACCATAGACAGTGATGAAGAGCAAAAAGATTGGAGCCACAAAGCGCCAGCAGACACGCCAATAGATGCCAGGTGAGAAACCGATCATGTCACGTATGTCCTCACAGAAGCGATTCGTACCTAAAACATGTCATTTATGTAGTTATAAGATTTTAATTGCTGCTATTGGAAAGTTCTCAAAAAGTATAATTTTGAAATGTTTTTTCATGTACCTACTGGTAAAAAATTAAAAAATGAAAAATACCCCGAAACCAGAACAATTCTAGAAAAAGGTGAGCTTAAACCATATGATGAGTTTTCATTGACATTTATAAAAGTCGCATATTGTATAAAATCATCACAGATGAAAAAAATGTTCGGTTTTAACTGGATTAATATTGAAAAAGTTTATTAAGGTATACCATATATCCACGACACGGCAATAGCTTCGAAAAATACCGCTATCAAGATTGAATATCCTGCTGCATATCTGTCCAGCAACTGAAAGAAATAGAAACCACCTTGGGTGCAACTGGCCAAGCCCACAACGAAATACAGCGAAAAGAGACCGGCGACAAAAATTTCACGATTCCTGCCAATCTTAGGAAATTCATCGCTCAGCGCCGTAATGATTGCTTCCGAGCCGCCAAACTAAACACAATAAAATTATGAAAATTTATTTTTAATGTCTTTTATTTTATGTTCAGAGAGTTTACCGAGCTATCAAGACCCAAGGTCAACAGCATCATAAAGAATATAAGCGCCCAAAAAGTACTGCCCGGCATCGTTGCTATAGCTGCAGGATAGACGACAAAGACTAGGCCTGGACCCTCTGTGGCAACATCCTCAATATTTTGTCCCGATGTGTGAGCCATATAGCCCAGTACTGAGAATATAACAAAGCCGGCTATAAAACTGGTAGCAGAATTAATACAGCTGGTAAGAAGAGCGTCTCTAAAATGAACAATAAATATTTATAATTTTTCGACACTATTATTTAAATTTACCTACTTGTAAACATTGTTGTGATATTTATTATAGGAAGCATAGGCCAGCAGTACACCGAAGCCTGGGCCCAGTGAAAAGAACACCTGTGTGGCAGCATCGACCCAAACTTCCGCCTTGTAGATGGCATCGAAATTTGGATTCAAATAGTATTGAATGCCCATCGCAGAGCCCGGCAGCGTTATGCCACGTATAAGAAGAATAAGCAGCACCACATAAGGGAAAAGCGCTGTAAACCACACCACTTTACCGGAGGTACTGATGCCTTTCCATAGCGAAAAGTAGCAGATGAGATAGACCACCAGCAGACAAATGGCCATATCCCATTTTATGGCACCGAGATCATGCAGACCATCGCTCTGATCGAGTTCGAGAATGTAGCGACTTGAGAAAAAATGTTGAAAATTGTTAACACTTTTGTAATCTGTGGCAAAAGATTAAATATTTTGACAACACATACATATACATATGGTCAGAAATTTAGACTGGCACGTTTCAATCGTACGTTGAAAATTGCTCATAATTGAAAATTTCTTTCTGCATTCCATAGAGCTAGCTAATTCCTTTATTTTATATTGATATACATTGCTTATGGCTTAGGAATTATAAGCGTTTAAGGCAGTATTCTAGTGTAGAAAATTCATTTCACTTTTCGATAGTTTATAGGGTGATTTTTTGCAATTTGTTTTCTCAGTGTACATTTTTTGACACCTCACGCGTGATTAGTAACATTTAGCCGAAAATGCGAATGTTTGCCATTCATTCCACCATGAATAGACCAACAAACGAACAGCGCTTGCATTATTAGACTTTAATCCACCAATCCGTAGGCAAAGAGTGTGTATCCGAGATCCGCAACGAATCACATTTTTGAATCAATGAGCCACTTACTCAAAAATGAGTATGAATAAGCATAAGTTGTTTTCAATGTAGTACTCATAGGTGATCATAGTATAATTATTACAAAGTAGTAGCGACAATTTTTTCTGTGGTCAACGTATGTCAAACAAAAGAAAATAAAAACAAGAGCGTGCTTGGTTGCTATGGCAGCTGATGTAAAATGGAGATATCAAAAATGTTTTTTATCACACAAAGAAAATAAATAAATAAATTTCATGTAAGATTTTAAAAAAACTGTTATTGAACGCTTGTTTAATCTTTTCTTTTGTTTGACGTTCGTTAACCGCAGCTTGTGAGAAAATAGGTTGTCGTGAAGGCTACCTGTGAATAATTTTACCATGCATGTGATAAATTCCAAAAAAAGTAAATCACATTTTTTAATCATGAGCCACTTACACAAAAATAAGTATGATTAAGTATAAGTAGTTTCAAAAGTAGATAGTAGATAGAAAAAAATAGTAGATTCAAAACAAATGGAATCAAATAAGTATAGAATGAATTAAATATTAAGGGTTTCCACCTAAAAATGTGTTTTTTAAGAATTTTAAACATCTTTTAACAGTGTTAGGGAGTCGCTGAATTCGAATCTTAATTTAGAATTTTAAAATTTAACATGGGTAATAGGGTTGCCACCTTAAATTTTGTATTTTTACGAATTCGATGCTGTCGCCAACACAAGGTAAAAATGGGTTGCAGAATCCGAATCCATTGTCAGAATTTCAAAATTATGTAATTTTTTTATAATAGGGCCGAGTCATTAAAAATTGGGTACAACGAATCGACCGCTGCATACGTGATCGCGGTACGATGTCGAGTTCCATTAATAAATGTTTTGATTGTACTTCAAGCCGATATTAAAGTTTTTGAAATATCTCAAATGGTTTGCGTTTTATTAAAAAAAAAAGTCTTTAATAAAAAAACTCTTTACTTTATTTCAAGTTTGAGCGCAATTTTCTCAGAATTTCGCGATATAAATAAAATTTGTTTTTATATTAATTTTGTAATCTATTAAATTTTATTTTCAATGACATCAAAAGCATAAACATGTCTTTAAAAATAAAAAAGTTGTTTGAATTTCACTCCATCCTTAACAAGGATTTTACGAAATTCGAATTATTTTAAAAGTTATAGCCATTTTAGTGTCGTCAGTTAGACTGCCTGAATCTTAACTTAAGAACTTTAATCCCTAGTCCAGGATAAAGCAACATTCTTACTTATTAACAATCTTTTTTTTCATATGGCTAGGACGGTTGAAATAGTGTCAAAATGGACACGGTATTTTTTCCCTCCTCTGCTTCAACAGTATGTAACTTCGTCAAAAATAATTTTTTGTTTTTGAAAATTATTTTGTAAATTTTTAAGATATGACTAAATAAGTGATACAGTGGGTAGCCAAATTATTAGGGACAGTGCTCACTTTTATTACATTTCTTGTTTTAAGCAACTATTTGAGCTACCAAAGTAGTTTTTAAAGATTTATTTTATTTTTTATTGCTGCTGGTATCATAATTATTGTTTTTGGTTAGTGGCAACGCTAGAAGCGTGCTTCATTTGTTAATTATCTAATATTTCTTCTTATTCGGTTATGATTTAGAAAGTGCGGTTTGCTGTATTGTCGTTTTTAACATAGCCTTATGTTTTTTCCAGTTTTCACGTCTTAAATAATTAAAAAGTAAGTAATGGTTCTTATAGCAATACTTTTTCAAAAGGTTTATCTGTGAATTAACATTTTCTTAACGATTTGGTGCGAAAACTTTAAACTTCCTTCTTTGTAAAATGGGCAAGGCTTCGGACACTTCTCTAAGAAAATGTATGGAAATCCAAACTTTGCTAGTGCACTCCACACATTTACAGAGAGAGATGGCAACTGTTGCAGGGATTTCAAAGTCTGTTGTCAATCGAATAAAAATAAAAATTGATAAAAATGTAAATCTCGAAGCAGACCGTGTAGGAAAATGTGGCAGGAAAAGAGTTACAACTCCTCGTGCTGATCGAAGAATCAGAGACATCTGTTTAGAAAATCGAAAAAAGAGTGTTGCCAGTCTCACTACGATGATAAACAACGAAGGTGTAAAAGCTTTGGCCAGAATAGTTCAAAGGCAGTTAGCCAAAGAGAACCTGATAGGTCGTCGGCCCACCATAAAACCACGCCTAACCGAGGTTATGTAAAAGAAACGACTGCAATGGGCTAGACAAGATCGACATATGACTGGCAGATTGGAGTCGAGTAAATATATTTTTCTTAAATGGTGCGATGCATCATTAATGATTTTCTTGTGTTAATTGTAATCTTTTACAGGTGTGTTTCTCTGACGAGTCAGCATTTCAAATTTTGGTTGACAAAAGTTATTTTGTCAGACAACGCCTTGGAGAAAAATACAATTCAGGTTGCCTTCTGGAGAGGGTTAAACATCGGGTTAGTATTTTGGTGTGGTCTGTCATCTCAGCCAGAGGCATGGAGCGCCTATACATCGTGGAAGGGACGATGAAACAAGACCAGTACAAGCGAGTTCTAGAAACCAGGCTTCTGCCGCAGCTTATTGAATGGTTCTCTGACAACGACGAGTACATTTTTATGCACCTTGCCACAAAGCCAGGAGTGTTACTGCATTCCTGGCAGAAAAAAACATTGCAGTTTTGCCTTGGCCAGGGAATTCACCGGACATGAACCCCATTGAAAACATGTGTGAGCTCACCAAACGGGCGATGGCAAAAAAATTATCACCAACAAGCGCCAGTTGATTGAACTTTGGTCAGCGAATGGCACCACAACTCTGACCTCCAAAAAAGTGCAAAAGCATGTATAGAGAGTATGCCTCGACGCCTAGAAGCTCTTATTGGAGCTAAGGGTGGGATCACTAAGTACTAACACTTTATATTGATATATTTATATATTACTTTTATGAAAAATAATAAACAGTTGTTCCTAAATTTTTTGTTTTTTTATGATCACAATAGAACACAGATACAAATAAAAAATACATAAGAGACCTAAAACCATTAATTTCTCTGCGTTCTGTCCTTAATAATTTGGCCACCTACTGTATATAAAAATGGATGGTAAAAATGTTAATTGGTTATTATCGACCGTCAAAAGAAGCCCAAAATCCGGGCCTCTACACTAGATTACTGTCTTAAAGTAGACTGCCACGTTTAGAGGTCATAGCGCAATTTAAAAAATCTGGTTAAAAAAAAACACTGACAAATTAATTTGACTGAAAAACTACAATTAAATAAGCAAAATTCGGGACTAGTTACATTACACAAAAAAGACTGCCACGTTACTGTACGAATTTATTCATTAATGAAGGGTAATAAATTTTGCAAACCAAATAGTATGCAATATAAAAAATAGTAAAAATTTTATTAAAAATACAAAATCTTAAAGGTACTAGAATTGAAAAAGTTTTAAAATTTACAAAATGTTTTAAACTCGAAATATGTTCTAAAATAAAAAAGTACCAATATATTAAAAAAAAATACCTAAAATTAAACAGGACCAAAAATAGACTAACACGTTACATGATATTTAAAGTTTTTCGAAGGTTTATGTGCATTAAGGTGGGTAGCCCCCTTTTAAAAAAAAAAGTTTGTCGAGTCCACCCCTCACTTGAAAGCTTATGTCAAGAGCATTATAGTACCATAACAATTTTATTTTTAGGTAAGCCCAAAAACAGCCCAAAATGGTATTTTATTTGTGCATTACTTCACCAGTTTTTACCCGATCGTAAAAAAAGAATGTCGTTGGATAAATCTCTATAAGCGCAACAAATTGTTCAAAATGGTTTTTTACCTCCAATTCCATCTTTGACTAGATATTTAAATTTTTTGTCTTATTTCCTCATTGCACACCAAAGCTTTAAAATTTTCTTTTACAAATACATATTCCAAAAATATTTAATGAAGCATATCTTTGGATATGATTTTACGTAATTATGTGTACCAGATTTCATTTAATTATCCTCAACTCCTTGCCTGTTACGGAGTTAGATAAAAAAGACTGCCACGTTACACATCTTTAACTGCTCCCCATGTCTACATCTATGCCTTTATGTAATTATTTTGTTCACTAATTTATAAAATAAACTTCAAACACTAGTAGAAAATGTGACTAATTGACTTTATAAGCGCGATGTAAATTACAGAAAAAATCTCTAAGAAAAAAAGACAGCCACGTTACAGGAAAAAATTGACACATTTCATAACCATTAAAAGCATATCCAAAACAGATATTTTCCAAATTTTTGTTTACTCTTTTTGATAAAGAAAATTATTTTTTTAACACGAAATATAAAAATCAAAACAAAAACAATAGCATTATATTTTATTCACCTTCTTGTTGGAGTCTATTTTTTCATATTTTCACTTTTTAGATATTTTATTATAAAATATTATATATAAAAAATTATGCTTATAAGATTCTATAGATACGAGATAGTACATAAATACTTAATAGATTCAAAAAATCCCCACAAATATATTTTTTCTTCTTACTTACTTAAAGTATTCCGAAGCAGCCGATTGAAAACGTTCTGTCGGCATAGGTGCCAGACTTGTAACAGTAGTATTTAGAACGAAAGATTCGTTACCTAGAAGCAAGGTTTCATTCTCGGAGAGCATTAGCAGCTCACTGTAATTACCAGCTAAGCCAGGCTTGGCTTGCACCTCAAACTATTAATAAAACAAAAATGTGAAATAAGTTGACAAAAATTGGAATGTCTCAACAACTTACCGCTCTACAATCTTCTGTGTTCCAATAGTTGGAACACGATGTCCAGGGCAGGTTGTGTGTAAATGAAGCAAAGAAAAAACGCAGTGACCACGCAATAATAACGTTGTAATAGAAATCAACATAGAAGGCAATTAGCACCACCGCGTAGCCGATACCTATAAAATTGGGAGATTTCAAGCAATACGTATCATATTGATTGCAATAGGTTTATTAGATTTACAAATATGTACCTTTGAAAAGCGGTACCAGACGCCCCCAACAAGTTATTGCACCCTTACGATTGTGCTGACCCAGGGCCAATTCCATATAAAAGAGCGGTATACCACCAACTAATAACATGATGCAGTAGGGAACAAGAAAGGCGCCTGCAAGTAAAAATACATGAATACATTTCAAGTTACCAGAAGATTATTTTTAAAAGCATTTGAAAAAATATTAAAAAAAATACCAATCGAATTACATTGTGTTAGAGGGCAATGTGTTAGAGGGCAACACACATAACTGCAAATATCTCAATAGAGTGTTACTATCGTCTGTCTGTACCAAAGGAAAGATATAAACTGTTTCCTACATTTTACTCTTCATTTTCTTATATGGGGACCTCCAGAAGAATGCCAAATAAAATAAGCGGAAAATAATAGCAATTGCTAATACATTTGACCACTCTAAAGGTTAATTTGGGAAAGATACACAGCCTTATCGCGAGCTTATTTAAAAAAGGATGCCAGATTTGAAAAAGGAAAACAGTTCATTAAAAAAACAGTACAATTAAAGGAAAAATAGTAGGCTTTTAACTACTTTTTGACTTTTTAATTACTTTTTATTCACATTTAATTCATAAAATAACATAACATAAAATAAAGACATTCTCTTGGTAAAAAAGTTAAATAAAATTTAATGAAAAAATCCATAAGAATATAACAAAAAATTTTTACATTGTTGCAAAAAGTATGGCTCTAACGCTCTACTAATATAAAGATCAACTCTTGTTAACACAGCTTTATAGGAAAGTTCCTTTATAGGAAGTTCCTATCGTTTTTTTGTACAAACTTTACAAACCCATTGCTTCCCTCATAAGTTTTTAAAATCTCATAAAATTCAGTATAGTTATTTTTATAATTGAAGGGTAATAACGTGATAAGCCACATGATCTAAAATATCAATTTTTTTTTAGGCTGAATACATTACTTAATGTATTGTCAATAACCATTGAAGAAATTTTTGGGTATTTCTTATTCATTTTCTAACCTATTTGTAAAAGTTTTCGTGTTCAATTCCATTTTTTCATACAAAAATTATTTTTTTTTAGACTTAAGAGTTGATTATATCAAAATATTTTTTATGTGGCTTATCATGTTTTTACAATAAGCCCTTCAATTATTCTTTTTAATCAGTTTACTTACCAAATTTTTTTAAAAAAGTATTTTTTTCCTTTCTCCAATAAGAAAACATAAGCTCAATATTCTCCAGAGCATTTAAATGAAATAAAATTAATATTTTTGATAAAAAATAGCTTTAAACTATAAAATAAAATAATACTACACGGTTAGAAATCTTGGAATAAATTTTAATACTTTTTGACTTACAAATATGACCACACCAAAATTGTATTAAAATTAAATACTGGCCAAATTTAAACATTGTTTTCAATAAAAATTTATATTGAAATCGAATGATGAGTTCGTATTAATTTTTAATACTTATTTTGTATTGAAAATTAATTATAATATTAACCACAGTATCAATCTAATACCAAAAGGTATATTTGAATTGTATTAAAATTTAATAAAAAATTTTATTGAAATATAATATAAGCATGTCTTAAAAATTAAATACAATATTCACCATAGTATCGAATTAATTCCAAGGGTATAAATAATCGTTGTAATATTTGAATTGTATTGAAATGTAAGACAAAATAAATTTAAAAATTTTGTAATCAATTGAGAAGTATTGAATTTTATATTTAAAATGAGATAGTATTAAAAATATCTGCAATACTTTGCTTGCATTAAAATGTATTCCAAAATTTCTATCCGTGTGCATCATAATAAAAAACTTCTTGTGCATGATCGAAAGTACCGCACGTGGTTTCAGCTAAGTAGCCGTAAGACCCTGCACCCTTTTGATGTTCAAACTTCTCAAGCATTTGTTTCATTATTTGAAACATATCCACGATAACAAAGAAACTCTAAAAAACAGAGTGCTTTTAGTAACAATATAATTTTTATTAACAATTTAGACGGGCTGATTTTTCGTATTCAGAAAATCAAAAATATTTTCAACACGTAAAATGTATATAAAACCAAAAATACAAAAAACAAAACATTAAGGGTTCTCATCTAAGCATGTAACTGATCCCTAAATATTGTGGACCTTGTGAAATTATATTTGCGTAAACTATCTATCAAAAATTGTATGGGCGTGAGTGTACATCATTTTCGAGATTATTTTGGAGTGTAAGCTAGCATGTAAATCTACGTGTGTGAATGAAGATTACCTTTGGCGCTATTCATTACACATACTTAAAGTAGTTGAAATAAAAACAAATTTTGTTTATTTTTCTATGTTAATAAAGGTTTTTAAAAGATTAAAAATTATATAAAGGTGATTCCGCAACCCTTACCGCAGCTTTCAGCTTTTTAAATGTTTTACATGATTAGCGCATCTGGCATCCCTACTTATTTTCCGCCCGATTTTTTTCGCTTTTCCCTTATCGTGAGATTTGCCTAATATATTTGTCATGTTCGAAAAATTTCCTTTTGGGCAAAAAATGCTTTTAGGGAACGCTCTGTTTATCACTTTTTTTCAACGGCAAATCGGAGGGGAAAACATGTAAGGAATTTATGTTTAGAGCAGAATAAACCAAAAAAAAAACTATGGACTATAAGCTCGTTTTCGGGATATAAATCTCCAAGACCAGACGGTATAATTCCAAAAATGCATATTCACGAGTTGTCCCATAAGTCGCCAAAAAGTCTAAACGGATTGACTTACACCTAAGAAATTATGCAATAATAATAGCAACCCACCAACCAACACGCATACATGAAAAGGAAATCGGTTGAAACGGCACTACACTCCCTAGTACACTCCGTCTCAAAACTATAGCACACTTTTTAACCTTTTTTGTAACTGCTCATAAAAATTAAATTAAACACTTTTTATAAAAATTAATTTTATAGGCCACCTTCTTACTAAGGCTTCCAATCCCAGACTTCCGGACTTTCTCCAGTCCCGGCAGTCCCGGGATTATAAGGCCTAAAATTCCTGGATTTTCGGGATCCCGGGATTACTTTCAAATTGCAAAAATGCAACACTTTAATTTGACATTTGAGTAAAAACTTTTAAAGAAATTTATATTTACTTCAAATGTTCGAAAATGAAACAAAAATATTTTTAAATGGTGACAATCGCTGTAATCTGCTTGAAAAAGCATATGATTATTTGATAACAATTCTGCCTACTAGTATTGAAATTTTGCGACCAAAATTCGGTCAAGCCTGGGGGATTACACCTTAAATAACTTTGGGCCTCTTTTTTAGTACGAGTTTAAACTTTAGTCAAATTACACCTAGCTTAACTCACCAAAATTGGACGTTTAGACTAGGTTTAACTAAATATTTAAGCATTCGTTGCAGTTAAATTGACTAAAATTATAATATAATGTGTTTTTTTTTTGCCTAAACCGAGTTGAAACGTCCAATTTTAGTGAGTTAAGCTCGGTTTAATTTGACTAGACTGTAAGCTCATACTGAAAAACTGGCCCTTAGTATTTTTAAGAGAATATTTTCAAAGTCAATTAGCTTTACTAACAGTTCAAAGACTTCAGTGATCTCAAAAAATGTACCTTTTTTATGTTATTATTATTATGTCTGAAAATATGAATTTAATGAACTATATTATAGATATATATAAAAAATGCCCCCGATTCCGGTAACAAAGTATATAAAAAAGTCCTTTCGATTGGTATACTTTTTTTCGTCTGAACCTATTTTGGCGTCCCCCGAATAACATTTTTCTGCGTTTCTGAGCAATTTTTGTACTCTAGACCAACTAATGGTTGATTTAAAAATAAATCAAGCTTATCAGTAAATTCCTTGGATATAAAAACATAGAACTGCAAATTTCCATACGATTTGATAAATTCTTTAACGAGATTTTAGCAACATTTCTTTGGCCAATTTTTTATTTAAAAATATTCTAACTTTCACACCTTTCATACGAATTCTTTTTTTTTTTGTAAGAAAAATTTATTTTTATCTGTTTTTATTGGGATTGTTAATTATCAATATTGAAATATCTTTTGAGTCTTGAAATTGGATACCCTACTTTTTATATTCTACTTCTTTTCACAAAAATTTTTGAAAAACTTCATTCTACTTCTGCACTGACGAGAGGAACATATTTAAAAGGCGACATGTAATCAGATGTAAATTCCTCTTCTGATATCATAGCATTAAAATGTTTACCTAACAATCTTCTTTACCTAACAATTGTTTCATCTTTCTACATACCCTTTCGTCAGTTTCACCACGCACAGAGCTTTTTTTTCATCGATGTCTATAAACAAAGCTACTCCTTTGTCGAGAGGTAATGTTTCTAATTAAAGAGACTCTATTGTTAAAAAAATGTTTAAATATTTGCATTTTTACATTATTTAGATAAAAAAAACGAAAACACTTATTTTAAAATTACAATAAAATGTCCTAAAAAACGAAAAATGCTCTAAAACTTGAATATGTCCAAAAATGACAATAAAATAACTTAAAAATTACCAAAAAATGCATGAAATCTAGTAAAAATTACCTCAAAACTAAAACCGATAAAAAGCGATGAAAAATTACCTAAAAAATTTTCATATTTGGAATTTAGGAAACATATATGGACTTTCTAAATAAGCAGGAACTGTCTTAGAAGCAGCAGATAAAATATGACATGTCATTAAAATCCTAGCCCCGGTAATTAGTTACACCTCCGTTATGCTGAATACACACTCAAATATTCGGTTTTCCATTGAATCAATTATGTGTTTTATTATATTTTGTTCAATACCTTCCCAAGCGAAAAATGTTTTGTATCGAGTTAAGATAAGGTGAGCAGAATCGAGATATTATTGGCTTGAAGCCATTGCTTTGTTTCTCTGCTGGAGTGTATAGAAGTGTTATTTATATTGTTGGAATGTGTACTTTTTCATCATTCTGCCCCAAAAAAGGAAGTAGAGTACATGGGAGCACCTTAGTGTAATCGGTGCTCTACAATTTTGATAAAACAACCTACAACTGCAAAACACTATCCGCTGAAAACGCAACCCATACCATCATCGAACCGCCACCGAAATTTCTCTGAGAAAAATATTGTGGTTCTTTTCTTAAATCACGCCAATATTGTCTGACCATCCAGATTAAATTTTTTCTAATCAGAAAAATAATCTTTTGAACAAAAACTATTCAGAAAATGACAAAGAGTAATTTACATACCGTCAATACCTGAGACACATTTGTTTGCATATTTCGCTTAGCGAAATTAAGCCGGGCAACTTTATGACGCTTAAGTAATCTGGATGCTGTTTTAATTTTTTTTCGACAGATTTTCTGTGCATCGTTAATAACTCTCCAAACCGTTGGTTTCCTCGTCTTGTAGTATCGTATTCTTCCGGATTTGAGAGGAAATTATAAATTACTTTCCTACTTTTGCTAATTTTCTTTGAAACAATGCGAATTTTCAGTCCTGCTTCATTAAATGCAAGAATTTTTCCTTTTTTCTACTTCTGACAACTTCTCACCTCGCGGGATTTGACTTTCTTATTTGTTTTTTAAAATTTTAACACAGAATTATTATCTTAAGTTCACGTTTGGTAAATAATATAAGCTTTTCAAATGTGTGCTATAGTTATGAAACGAAAAAAGAGATGCAAATATGCGATCACTTTGCTATTTTTAACGATTCATTTTAGAGAGAAGTATTAAAGAAAAACAAATGTTTTGAAAAGAAGTAGAAGATAGTAAGAAAGTTTTCTATTAATTCAATTTTTTATGGGGTTTTTTAGGGGGTTTATATTTACAGGGGGCAGGCGGTCAATATATTTACAGATGGCTCCTATATACCTACGGGGGTAGGTGCGCCTGTGTATTGTGCAGAGTCTAATATAGGGCAGCCAACAAACTGCCGAACCACTACAGCATCTTCCAGGCAGAAGTATTCGACATAAGGAAAGCCGCTGAAGTAGCGCTCGGAATGGACACACACCACTCTTGTATTAACATTTTCGTCGACAGCTCAGCGGCGATTAAATCCATGCGCTTCGCTACCATCAAAAGAGCTTTACTCTTTTCGAAAGCGCACATTGCATCTTGTATCTCTCTGCCAGCCAGGACATTTTTAATTTTGATGGTAGCGAAGCGCATGGATTTAAAAACGAGATGTCAGACGGTCTAGCAAAGGAAGGCACTATGCTGGGATCAGAATTCATAGAACATGTGCCTACTCCGCTACAAAAGTTGTAGAGGAACCTCGAAAAAAGATCTATACAAGCAGTGAGTTGTAGATGGAAAGATACGACATCGTGCAAATTTTTGAAAATCATGTGCAATGCTCAATGCGTAGATGTGGGTATTCACACTGGTCACTGCACGGTGGCAGCCCACGTGAGGAAACTGTGCATCACCACAAATGACAACTGCAGGAAATTCAAGGAACCAGGCACGGTGAAGACCCTGGAGACTACTATGCTCATGCCCCTCCCTACTTAGATGTTGACTTAAATACCTAGGCTCATAGACGTTCCTGCCAATACAGATCTTTACAAACTTCAACTAAACACAAAGGTTCCTTTGCTCGTAACCGGCACCACTAAGGACCAGAATTGGTTTATGTGAGCCTCCGTCAGGATGCATTCGGATAAACCTAACCTAATAGCCTCTTTTTACTCCGAGTGCTTTTTTTGGGAGAAGTGGTTGTGATTGGGAGGGATTTACTCAAGATTATTAATCTTAGATGTACACCAGGGTTGCCAGAAAAACATAATCTGAAATCGTCCCAACCCTTTTCGAAAATCGTAGTTTTGCTGCCAAAACCGACATTTCAATAAAAGAACAATGTATATTTCATCGTTCTTTATTTAACTACACTCTATACTATAATACAAAAACGTTCTCACGTATGTTCGGGACTGCAAAGCTTAAGAACGGCAGGCGAAATTCCAATAATACTCTTTTATTGGATAGCTATTGTACCCAGTCAGGACATAGGCTTTATAAATTTTCTAATTATTATTTAAAAAATTAATTAAAACTAAAATAACATAAACATACAACTTTTATATTGTAATCCTCAGCAAAAAAAATCTCTCTTTTTTATCTCTATTTAATATAAAGGTGGTGTGCAACGATAAACAGGTTGTGCACAAATTTAACACGTCATGTTCCCCTGATAACATTTTATCAAGGTAGAGTGGCATCTCCCATACAACCTAAATTTACTATATTGAATAGATTTGAAATTATCTGTCACACAGTCTCGGAATTCAGTATTCGACCACATCTTACACATGCCTTTCCCCTAATTACATTTTATGCGTGACACCTCCCATAAAACCCGAATATGCGATATCGAAAAACTTTGGAATTCCTAGTCGCATAACCTCGGAATTCAGTATTTGACGGCACTTTACTCATGCACTTTCACTGGTAACATTTTATGGGCGTTTTACAAAAGGCGTGACACTTTTTCAGCAGCCCAAATTTTCGGTATGAAACTCAGTACGAAGTTTGCTATTTGAAATTGTTTTCTCAACTTTCTAAACTTTGTTAAGTTATTACTAGCACTTGCACGAGAATAAAAAGAAAATAGAAGTGATAAAGAAAATAAAAATAATTGTGCGCAAAGTAAATTAATTTTGCGTCTCACATCAATTATTTTATCAATAACATGATAACTTCAATTTTAAGCAATATTTCCATAATTATTTTTTTATGGCAGCAACGCAACGGTTTTCTGCTGTTATTAAATAAAAAGAATAAACAAAGCTTATAAAAATTGGTTACGAATAAAAAATAATATTAGTAGAAAAAATATATTCTTAGGTACGCATTATTCGTACACGGTTAAAAATCTTGGACTAAATTTTGAACTTTTTGGATTTCATATAGAACAACACCAAAAAGGAATGCTTTTTAAGCCAGGGAAAAGTTTGAAATTTTCTAATTCATAAAAATAAAAAATTTACTCTGACCATTTCATGATTTGAACACACGTCCTCTGATGCGGTGGTTCAACACCTTATCCACTCGTCCAACTCAGTTGTTAACAAGGTTTCGCTTATTTTGCATCATTATGAATGCCAGTAAGATCCTTTCAATAACGTGGGTTCAAGACCCAGCTAAATTAAACTAAAGTAGGGATAAAAAATGGTAAATTTTGGATTGAAAATTCCTTTAAACCAAAGTCTGGATTAGAAAGTAGTCCAAAATTTTTAACCGTGTAGAATGAACGAAGTATTAGTTAAGTTTAAAAAATTTAAAACCGAAATCGTTCAGCATGGTTTGTCGAACACCAAACGAATATAAGGAACTGTATACTTATAATGCAAAGTGGCATTATACTTATAATGCAAAGTGGCCCAGCTCAGACAGAATATTTTTTTTTTTCGTAATTTGGCAATATAAAAAAATATTCGCAGTATCGTCGCTTAAACAAATCAATGTCGTATGTGAAAATTTGCACTTCTCAGATCTTTGAGAAAAAAGGACTATAATTTCTAAAAAAAATCGCGGTAAGTCCACAAAAATTTCGTAATATATGGTGAAATATGGTTGCAAATAGGCCTGAAATTGTATTATAGCAACATTTTCTCAATAATCTCAATAGTGGAAATGTTCACATCTACATTAATTTTCTGAAGTGACGATATGTAAAACTACGTCCATTCTACGATTCCTATTCGTGGCTGAAATCTACCAATAAAAATCTTATAATGGACGCAGTTATTAGTAATATTTACACACAAATATTTTTGAGTGTACTTTAATTTGGAAATGAGGGTTTAAAATTGTGCTATATTTAAAAACGGAGGAAGAGAGTATTTATTTCATACACAGTAAAAAATATGAGGATAAATTTTAAACTATTTGGTATACATATAAATCCAAACCAAAAATGTTTTAAAAGCTATACCATCAAATCTTCTAAATATTTCCAGACCTTTTTTCTTGTCTGACCAATCGACCACTATATTTTTAAATTTCCCGATTTCGGTGAATTTTGTACTATCGAGCCAGAATATATTTTGATTTACACATGATATCCATATAAAATTTTTAAATTATATTTGTTTTATTATTTTTATAATATTGAGTGGTATAAAATTTATAAATTATTTTAAATAATAAAGTTTATACCACACAAATGTTATAAAAAAGATAAAATTTACCCTCAAATTTTTTACTGTGTAGAGAGAAAAAGTTTTTAAGACAAAATGTTTTAATTTTCTTACGCTTGACGACTTTTCTTATGACATCTAGTCCGTGTCCCCCAAAATAAAAATTATTACTATTATAAAAATTATTATTACAATTATTTTTCTTCAGTTCTTGAAGATCACTTACTTGGATTTTAAGCCCGATTGTGGGAAAACTATACGGTAAAAAATCTTTCAATAAATTTTAGTACTTTTGGGCTTACATATATCACCACACCCAAATTGTATTAAAATTAAATAGTGGCCAAATATTAGAATTAATTTTAAATAAAAAAAAGGTATTGAAATTTTATGCTTAGTTCATATTAGTTTTTAATACTGATTTTTTATTAAAAGTTAATTATAATTTCAACTATGTATCAAATTGATTCCAAAAGGTATAAAGTAATATTTGAACAATATTAAAATTTAATACAAAATAATATTGAAGTATAGTGCAGCATATCCTAAAAATTAAATACAATAGTCTCCAAAGTATCGATTTGATTCCAAAGGTATAAAATATCATTGAAATATTTAATTTTTATAAAAATGCAAAACAAAATATTTTTAAACATGTTGTATTCAGTGGAAAAGTATTAAATTTAATACTTTTTGTATTAAAAATCTTTGTAACACTTTGCTTGTATTACAATTTATTCCAAAATTTCTAACCGTATAGATATGGTGGTGAGGAATGAGCTCTTAGTTCGTGATCAATTGCCGCAAGTCAAAAGTTTATTAAAAAGTTGAAATTTTACCCTATCTAGTTATTTAATTAACATTTAATTGCGATATTTGATAACTAAATCGGATGTGCCGCTTTTGAGTTGTTATCAAAAATTTATAAGATTTTTAAAATAAAATATTTAAAAAAACACTTATCCATAAAATTATAAAATTATTTATTTTTAAGATTTGAGGACTAAAACACATTTAAAATTTTAAGTGGCCACTGAAATCAATTTGGTAGTCGCCTTGTTTTATTGCAAATTTATAAACAAAATAAAACATTTCCAAAAAAAAGTTAGCTTTTAATAAAAAAAATAACCTGCTTAAAAATCGTAAGAAATAACCTGCTTTAACCTCTTCGGGTAAAATGATCACATATGTGGACAAAAGTTTTTGTATTGAAATATTTTCTGATTTTTTGTTTTTTCTTTCAAATATTGGCGCAATGGATAGAGAAAATACTCTCCCTCATAAGCTTTCTTTTAATTTCTCAAATATGTCGAGTAAGAGGGCTCCTCTGTGCGGTAAGTATAAAAGTGTTGATAAATAATGAATTTATTGTTAAAAAAAGTACAACATTTAACACATCTGCACATTTAAAAATTATTACTTTCAAAAAAATTTTTATTGTAAAATGCAAATATGTCGCGCAAGAAGGCAAGAGTGTAAATAAATTAAGAATTTATTGTAAAAAAATACAATTGTTCTTTGCACATTTAAAAACTATTACTTCCAAAAAAAATTTTAAATATTTTTTTGCAGAAATGTCTTAACTAGACCCTATTTAGTAAGAATAATACACTAAAAAATATTTATTCATTGTATTTCTTGGTGCGGGATTTAAGAGGTTAAACATTCGTCTTTATTCTGACCACATATGTATATATTTAATGCCATATCTTCACAGTCTGAACAAGCAATTTCCTTTGTATCCGGTTGGAAAAAGTTTAATATCGTAGTATTTTATGCCACTCAACTCAAGCTGACCTCAGGCAATATATTAACGTTAAGCTTACCGGATACGGTCTATTATGTTCTTTAAACAAGATGTACGACTGAAGTGTCATAAGGATTTAAAAATTAATTGGCTTGAATTAACATCAACTTAAGCCAGAAATAATTTGATAACCTCGCCAAACCATTATTAAAAAACCTGCTGAAATGACATTCATGAGCCTTAAACAAAAAAATATTTTTAAAAATTAATGCAATAAAAATAATGATGATTAAACAATGTGCGTAACTTTTTAAGGTAGATTTTTCAAAGGCTTCAGCAGACACTCTTACTGTCAGTGTCAGCCAATTGTAGGAAGAGAAAACCTATGCGAAAAACTCAAAAATGAACATAAATTTAATTTTAACATCAAATATTTTTGTTGTGTAGATAACAAGAGAACCAGTCCACCCATCAACAACATTTAGCACACCTCCTTTCATATACCCAAATGTACCCTAATACATATAATGACGTCACATAATCAAATTTTGTCTTGAAACAATATCGTCCTCAGAACCACCCATCTAACTGGCTTGTCAAATCAATTGAGTGACAAAAAGTTGTCTAGGTTATATGCCATCAAAAAGTATCTATTGTGTCCAATGAGTGGTGGTTGCAACAAAGTGGTGGAGAAGGAGCGGAGGTCGTGAACATTTTATGGCACAATTTTAAGTGTAGGAAATCGTTTACAAATTGAATTATAGTACTAATTTTAAGTGGAAGAGGAAATGAAAAATCAAAGAAGATACTGGTTAGAGTGAACATTTTTTTTTTTTTTTTGGGAACAGAAGGAAATGTTGTTAATTACACTTATGTAAGCGGAATATCGATTGTATTACGTCTGAAAGAAGTTCATCACATCTTGTATTGCGCTAAAGCAACCAAAGATGACTTAATATTACATTATAGATATTTTCCAACAAACTGAAGAAATTGTCATAAATTAACTTTTGGGAAAATGGTGTCGAATTTTGCCAATTTTAAAATATAACGATACAAATTCATTATATTGGGTATGTTCCCGTACTTGAACATTCGCACGAAACCGTGCTATTTTCTGATATTTCCTTTTCCCGTACCCAAAAAATTCGCAAAAATAGAGCGAAAATGAGTAATGCAGTCCTTGTCAAATGTTGGTTTTTTTCTGGTACACAAATCTAGAAAAGCAGAAATTCTCAAGCTGTCATGTTTTGACGGCTAATATCAAATTAGAGTACCACCCATGCGCAAATTAATTGTTAGCCAGGCACATTTAGTAGAATGCAATCAACTGGAATGGGAAAGCCAATTTATTCTTTTGATTTGTCCAATTTTTTAAAAATAAATAATCATATGTTTTTGAACGTAGCCTAGTGGGCGTAGCGTAGGGTAGCGTAGGGTAGCGTAGTTGTGGCGACTGTAGCCTAGTGGGTAGAGTGCGTGGCCCCTTAGCTAAAGAGCCGCGGTAGCCCGGGTTCAATTCCAGCTCAGACAGAAAGTTTTTTCAATTGAATTCATTTTTCTGTTCGGTCGTCACCTCTCTGCAGACAATGGCAAACCTCAGAGAGTAAAAATTGCCATGTAAAGCTTCTTGAGAACATAAGCCGTTCGGAGTCGGCATAAAACACGTAGGTCCAGTTCTCGGTCATTTGTGATCAAACATTTAATAATAACACGCACAACACAATTGATCAATAGAAGCAAGGTCAAAGTCCTTCCAAGGGCTGTAATGGCCAGTCTATTTTTATTTTTTTATGTTTTTGAACATTTTTCAAAAGTTGTAACTTTTGGCGAAAAACCGTAACAAAAGTACGAGAACAGACCTGTTATTACTTTTTATAGTTTTTATTTCTTAAAAAATCTCAACAAAGGAAATCTTATTATAAAAGTTCTGATCAGGCTACGATAAAGTAACATCAGTCTCTTGAGGAGCATAAATAACTCATTAATGTAATTTTTTTTCAAACTATTCTGCCTGACTACATCGAGCAAAACTGGTAAGAATAAATAGATTTTGAATGTTTAGTGATCGGTTTACAATAGTTGAAATATAATGAATTTTTAATTTGAATCTTTTGCAGATTCAAAATATTTTGGTGGGATATCTTACTAACAAAATAAAGGGTGTCTTAATAAAAGTTTACTATTTAATTTTAACCTTTAACTGTGGAGGTGGTGGTAAATTTTACCACCTCTTTACATACTTTTGTCGTCTTTAAAAGAAGGCCAGTTAAACAAGGTGCCAATTTTGTTAAATTAAAAAAAACAGATACGTCGTTGGACTCACGAGAGAAGCAAAACTTTTTCGAAGTTTCATAAATTTGATAATTTAATGGTTTTTTTAATAAAAAAAAATTAAATACCATTAAGTTAAGTTTATTACATTACATGATTATTTTACTTAATTTCATATCACATTCATTTTGAATTATTTTTGTTAATGTTTTCAATAATTATTATGGAAATTTATTAATAAAATGATTGATTTTTAATATCTAAAATAGAAAACGTATTTTATATAGATGTTATGTCATCGATATTTCTAGCAAATATTGCATCAACAGTTGTCCCTTATCGTGCTGTACAAATATTTAGATCGCTTATCTTTCATAAATTATGTTTATCAAAACGGAATTGTTTAAGATCTAGAATTTTTATCAAATTGATTTTTTTTGAGATATTTGAAAAGTACAGTCTTTCGGACGTTATTTTCAGTTCTACAGCCGTTTTAGTAGGTATTTAGCCACAGTTTTTCATCTACATTCATTTTCTTTGTACTCATTTATCTCGAAACTACTTTTTTCGGCATGGTGTTGTAGAAAAAACAAAAACTATTCAACCGAATCATATTAAATTTAAATATGTATTTCAAAACAGCAGTGGCTATCGCTGGAACTAAAATCAACGTATAATTTCAAAAACATCGTATAATTCACACTTAATAAACGGCAGAAAGCAAGCTGTTTTGAGAACTTCAATTTAAAAAGCACGTCATTTTGTCAATTTTCAATATTTTTTTCCTTCTACATAGTTCCGACCATAGCTGCACTCATAGTGATTAATAATATTTTTTATTTTTTTATTTTTCAGATAAATAGAAAAGTCCAAATCTACAACACCGCCCATGCCCCTTTTTTTTGAGAGCGTCTCATTGAGCGCCATTTTGAAAATGATCAGCAATTTTTTAAATTAAAAAAATAATTTTTCTTATGATGAACGAATGTTGCAATATACCTTAAAAGTTTAAATATCGTTGTTCAATATTTTAACTTTGTATCGTAAAAATACCTTAAATTTTCGAGCGCTAGACCACCGGCCTTGCCTTAACTGCCTAAGAACATTCATGTCTGAATTCGCCATTAAAATCTACACCTAAAACAATTAGCATCTTGTGATAATTTACACCCATTTCAATGGAACCTTGCTACTTTTGTTGTTTGGATAGTCAATACACAAAATTTTTTTGTCTGCTCGGAAATGCAGCACAAGCAAAATGTTCGAAAAAGGTCATTTTTGCACCACCGCAAACGTCAAACATTCTAAAATGTAATTTTACTATCAAGCGTCACTCATCATTCGCATCAAAAAAACTCACGCTGCAATTTTGACACTTAAAAAATGCAGTATGCATTTCCGAACAGACTCTTTAATAGATTATTATGATCTGCTGCAGCATAGCTTCACGCATTCACATGTAGGATAGCTAGTGCACAATCCTTTTAATACATTAATGTAATCTGTTGCATCATAGCTTCAAGCATTCACATGTAGGATAGCTAATGCACAATCCTTTTAATAAATGCATGTCATCTACAGAAACATAGCTTCAGTAAATAATAAATATTGAATGAATCACATTATGTAACAAAGGCTTTTGGATTAGCGGTTAGAGTGTAGATCTGTTGATGGAAATGGTGTGATTTCGATTCTCACTACATACAGGAAACTTTTTTTAATTTTATATCCTCTTTTTGTAATAGACGCATGTAAAAACCCACAACAATTTTAAGAAAAAGGTGTATGGAAAAAAGTGTCGTTTTTAAGTTTTCACTCAAGCAAATCACAAAACGAGGTGTAAAAAGCTTGGCTTCAAAAAAATGCTAGTATATCAATATATCTATACTTTATGTTCATATATATTTTGCAAGGCAAAGAAGAATGACTAAATTAAGATCGTTAAACATATATTTGTGATAAAAAAAAAACACATATGGTTTTTATTCTCAAAAAAATTGACAGTAAAATTAGCCAGTTTAGTGGACCTTGATTTTTAATACAAAATGTATGCTAAATGAATGTTTTTGATGAAACAAACACTACTCTCAGAAAAGTTTCAAGTTAAGGTGCTGCTTCAATTTTGAGAAATGAACGATAAAATTTGACTAAATTGATTCAGTTGAATGTGACAAGATTACTCAAGAATGAATAGAGATAAAAAGTGTATAAGGGCTCGTTTGTGTGGCCAAATATAAATTTTTTTCGCCACTAGTGTTCTTTTCGTCAACTTTTTGAAAATAGGTTTAAAAAGTACCAATAAAAGAAGTCATCAAGGGTAAAATTATTCTATTCCCCAACAATTTTATATATGTGAATCTCTTTGGACACGTTTTGTATAAACATAGTTTACTTCTATAGAAAAAAAAAAAGTCAATTTATGTATTTACTTAATGTAAAAATTCTATCACTTGCAGAAATGTAAAAATTTTTCAAAGAACATTTCACTATTCATTTAACTCTCTAAGACTGCTGTAACCTACAAAAAAGGGTAAATTTATTTTACAAAAATTGTTGTTATACTGAAACCTTGTTGTTACTGAAACCTTGGAATATTTTGCTGAATATTACTGCAAAAATATCAAATAACATATTGGTAAAAACTGCAAAAGAGCAATCAAAGTAAAAATAACGAAAATTTTTTAAGCAAAATTCAATTGAAGGGCTTATTGCAATAACATGGTAAGCCACATGATCCCAAAAATCAATTTTTTTTTATTCTGAAAGCATTGCTCAATGCATTACCAATAACCACTGAAGAGATTTTGGCTATTTCTTATTAATTTTTGAGCCTATTTGTTAAAGTTTCCGTTTCTATTCTATTTCTTCATACAAAAATACATTTTTCAAAACTTTAGAGTTGATTATTTCAAAATATTTTTTATGTGGCTTATCATGTTTTTGCAATTTGCCCTTCAATTATAAACATTAAACTCTTTCATTTGGATTTCTCCATTATATTAGATACATCATAAAATATCTTTAATTTTTATTTTTCAACGATTTTTTTAAACAAATCACTTGGTACTAAAAAATGAATTCATAGCAACATGTTTTACATAAATTTTGCGAGATATTACGCAGTGTCTCCACGAGCAATGTTTCGCGCAACATTGCGAGCAAGGAAATATTGCTTGATCTGGCAATTTTTCGATGGTGGGGCAAAATATTGCCTCAATGGGTAAATTTGAAATGGCGTTGAATGAGAGACATTATTGCATTAAAACATTAAAGTCTCAAGAAAACTTTAAAAGTTGTATAAAACGCTTTCATACAATTTATTACAGATTTTCCACAAACATTCTCGTTTTCTATATAAGTTTATTTATTTCATAGTTTTATTTTTCCACCAATCTTCATTTGTCGCCATTTTTATTGCTCGCAAGAGCAATATTCTTTACATGGCAATATTGCCCTGCAAGTGTTTGGCAATGTTGCCGGACATATTTCCTTGCTGGCAATTTAGCGTCTCCACGAGCAATGTTTAGAAAATTTCCATTCTGGCAATATTTCATTGCCGGACATATTGCCCGTGGAGACGCTGTGTTAGACGTTTAGCTCAGTTGTCTTGTCGATTTTGTGCCGAACAGAAGCAAACAAATTTTTTGTTTAGGGTCGTGATAGTGGTTGGTGCAAAAAGCATTATTTTTTTATTCGTACCACACTACTTTTATTTACAAACTTCTAGATAATCCGCTTTTTCAAACATATCTTACTACAAACCTATACATTAGGGTGTCCCAAACGGAAAAATTTCTTCCAATTTCAAAGTTACTCAATCTTTGTTTGAAAACTTTTGGGGTAAAGTATTTTTGAGATTTTTTCAGATTTTTTGGAAGGGGTTTCGAGGTCACACTAATCGGATTATTCTCTAATCCTAAAAACTAATCCTAAAGACTAATCTCTAAAAATAAGGTTTTTCGGAGATTTTTCGAATTCCAAACATAAGTTGGTCAATAGCACACATTTTCTAAGCTTTTTGAGTCATCATTTGTAAAGACAAATGTCTAAACTATACTTTAATGTGCATAAATAAATAATTTGAGTGTCATATGTTTAATTTTTTTGTACATTTTTTGACATATAGAGGTCATTTAGGAAAAAACTTTAATTTTTTGAAAATCTTTTAAAGAAACGCTGTATAACTTTTAAATCTAATATATAAAAATGAATGTTTGTTTGTTTGTTCGTTCGCTATGCGCTGCAATACCGTTCAGACGATTGCGATAAAACTTTGTCAACTTATTGCTTGTACTTACGCGAACAGTATAGGCATATTTAAAATTTGCCACACCCCCTTTACCACCCGCAAATCAATAAAAATGCTATATTTAAGACAGTTTTTGTCGAATTAAACTAAAATTTGGTATTTAAGTTCGTATGATAACTATCGGTAACTATACTTAAAATGGGCGTGGTCTCACTATAGCTACGCCTACTTTTAAGAAAAGATAAAGAGTCTTCGAAATTACTGGTCCGATCGAGCTGAAATTTTGGCAGTGGATTTGTTTCGATTACGAGATAGTTTAAGAAAAAATTGCCACACCTCCTTTTACCGCCCACAAATTTATAAAAAATTCGCGATATCAAATTGCTTTTTAGTTATGGGTTGCACTGCCCCGAAATTTGGTATTCAACCACAATTTACACATGTCGTTCCACTGATGACATTTTATGGGAGTTAAACAAGGAGGAGTGGAACCTCCGATACAACTAAAACTTGCGATATCGAATAGTTTTGGAGTTACAGGCCACACAGCATCGGAATTCAGTATTCGACATCAATTTATGCATGCAGTTTCATTAATAACATACCCATACAACCGAAACTTGTGCTATCGAATAGCTTTGAAGTTATAGATCGCACAGCATCAAAATTCAGTAATCGACCTAAATTTACACATGCAGTTTTACTGAAAACATTTTATGGCATTGGACAAGTACAACCCAAACATGCTAAATAGAATAGCTTTAAAATTATGGGTAACACAGCGTCAGAATTCAGTATTCGACCTCAAGTCATACATGCAGTTTCATTAATAACATTTTATGGGCGTAGGAAAAAGGGGACTGGCATCTCCCATGCAACCCAGATTTGTGCTATTGAATAGCTTTGGAATTATAGGTCGCACAGCGTCGGAATTCAGCATTCGATCCGAATTTACACATGCACTTTCATTGGTAACATTTTTTGGGCGTTGGACAAGGAGAGTGACACCTCCCATACAACCCAAATTTGCAATATCGAAAAGCTTCTGAGTTATTTGTCGCACAGCGTCATTGATTAAATTTTATGGGCGTTTGCCAAGGGACCTCTTATTTGACCCAAATTTGCGATATTGAATTGCTTTGGAGTTATAGGTCGCACAGCGTCGGAATTCCGTATCCGGCCTTAATTTACACATTCATTGATCATTGATCACGTTTCATTGATCACATATAATGGGCGTTGGTCAAGGGGGCATTGCACCTCCCATACAACCCAAATTTGGGATATCTAGCAGCTTTGGATTTATAGGTCGCACAGCATCGCAATTCAGTATTCGACCTCAATTTACACATGCAAGGGAGCGTGGCAGCAACGCGCCGGGTTTCAGCTAGTATTCTAATAAAAAGGAATAACAGTAATGATGCAGTTTGAAGTATGGTGAAATTGTAAACAATTTAACAAAAATGTTATTGATTTTACTTTTGCCGTTTCAGAGTTATAGCTTTTAAATCTTTGCAACCATAGGTTGATTCTTTAAATCGTTGGTTGGTGTATCGATTACGAAATTGCTAAAAATATGCAACGTGTAAGCCTGCCTTTCAAACTTGAAAAAAAAATGCAAAGAGTTAGCCTGCTCTAATACACTGTACATCCACGATTGCCGTTTTGGTAAAATATTACCATTTTTGATAGAAAATTTTTGACTTGGTAAATAGGTAAATTTTTTATTGTTTTGGTAATTTTTTTTTTTGTACAAGCAAATATTTTTTAAAAAAAATTATGAATATGCCGCATTCCATACAATATTTGCCACCAAAAGTTTTTTATGGTTCATTAGTCAAAAATATTTAAAACTCCTTTTTTATTTCAATATAAAACAAGGAATTTTCGATATTTTTGTTATTTTACGTTTGTAAAAATGGATATTTTTTTAATCGCTTATACTGCAATAACTGAAGTATCGCCGCGAATAACGTTATGTGTGACAAATGAATAAACCATTTTTTTTTGCCTACTACCGTTCAAAATGCTCAGGCTTGGATCTGGATATGTTTTCTTATATACAGGCAAATTTCATTACAACTATTACATCAATAATAAAACCTTCTGTTCAGCTAGGGTTTGAACCGCGGTTCTTTAGCGTATGGGGCACGTACGCTTCCAGTGGGCTACGGCCACCTTGCAATCACACATGTCCTTATATTCGGTAATTGTTCGATAAACCAGTCTGAACGATTTCAGTTGTAAATTTTTTAAACTCAACTTAAACTTCGTATTCCTACGAGAAATTGTCGAATGTTAAGGAATGATATCCCTTATTAGTCGAAGATCATTATTCGTAGCAACAGAAAGCAAGGTGCATTTTACTCAATAACGGATATAAGCTTTGACGATAAGCAAATTAATGTTTTAAAGTCATTGTAAACAAGCAGCAGACAAAAAATTAATGTTTTCCAAAAAGGCGGCTTATTTTTCTATCATAAAGATGAGCCAATATGGATTTTTTTTTAATTTTTCCTAAACTTAATAAAATTACAAACAATTCTATAGCATTTAAGTTTAAGAATTTTGCGCGATTTAGACGAGAGCAAAACTTCTAATTCAAAAGCGAATGAAAAAATTTGGAAATTGAATAAAGTAATCATTTTATACTTCTTAAAATACACGTTATTAAGCGGTGCTCACCCAGTTTGAAAATTTTGTGTACTTTTCTGGAGGTTCTGGAAAGTGTTAAGAAAATGTATGAAACGCAAAACACATCTTATATACATGTACCTCTTTTATTTATTGACAACTCAAATTTTTAATTTTTGCGAATGATATGGCTTCTGACTTCCTAAATCCAAATCTGAAAAATTTTAGTCCACTCGAAATCGGTTTAGGAGTTAAAGGCTTCCAAAGTTAAAAAATGGCCTAAAAATTTAGTTTTTTTTCAGTTTTTAAACAAAAGAAATATTGTTTAATATTAGGAAATTTTTGCATTCTGATTTTTAAACTTGAAATCTTGGCGCTCGATTTTAATTAATGCGATTTCATTTAAGGATATAGGCCTCACATTATTTAATTTATTCAACTATTAAAAATATTTGCTTTAACAAAAAATTACTGAAATGTATTACATGACAAAAAAATTAAATAAAATTTTTAAATATTTTAAGATTTTTACACCATCTTTAAAATTATATTAGATATTCTAATATGTACAATCGTGTGTCAACCGGTGTAGTTTGCATATCATATTCACAAAATTAGTACCAATAATCGTAGTAAATACCCAGTAGCGGATGGAATATATTCCGAATATATGAAGCATCAATTACCTTGTAATGACCACTACTTCCGACTATATTACCTTACTATGCATAAAAGGCCTTACATTTAACATTGAATGAGACAGGAGGTAAGTGATCGCCTCCCTTCAGCATTACCTAGAAGTTATGGAGTAACATACTACTTGTATTAAGTTATTCGGATATTTGCAAAATCACTGCATTACTTTTCCTTGTATGCTACATTACAGGTAATGAGGTATGAGTTAATTACTTCTGCTATATGCAGACGCAGATTTGAATATGCAGATTTGAAAAAAATAATGCTTCCTTACCTGGTAATTTATTCTGTATTAGTTCTATGGTATCCACTGGCAAATCCGCTGCTGGGTAGCATTATATAGGTTGCATTTTGTTTATGTTCATTCTAGATTCAATTATGCCTTTGCCCCCACCCCCCTAGAACAAATCCTGCGGATGGCAATGATTGAGCACAAAATAATTTGGTTTTTGGGAAACACTATTTTACATTATAACACAACATTTGAATGGTTTTATCTATATATTGGATAACCTGGCAAAAGGTAAGCAACGCAGGTAAAAATCCAAGGTATGTTTTTTTAACTTTTTAGGGCCGAAGTGATTATTTTAACCTAGCCATTGAAAGGGTTAAATAAAAGCAATGTTCCACTAGCTCAAATTCTATGGCCATAAAATCAATTTGGTTGGAACAGTAGGTCTTTGTCCCGCTATGCGCCAATGTAAATTCTCAAAATAATGGCTGTGGCAAGTTCTGTCGTAATCGCTTCAAACAACTAAGGCGCTAATGCAAAATACAAAAATTCAGTAACTATCTTTAAAAGGTTATTTCATGCGAATGCGTTTTTGACAAAGTATTTCGAATGACTTTATTACGAAACCTTAGCAACAAATACAAAACCTGTTGCTCACTTTAAACCATCACGCTTCAAGGAATATCAAATCACTTAGCAATAAAAAATCACTAGGATTTATGAGCCAAAGAAAAGCAACAGGTTAAAAGGAAAAAAAAAACAAAAAAAAAGGTAATGGGGGCTTTTAGCTAGAGAAAAATTATAAAGTCTTTAGAAAAAGCTCTCTAAACAGCACTGACAAAAAAATGTTTACAATTATAAAGGATTTTAAGCACATCAATATAAGAGCAGGGACAAACATTTTAAAAGTTATTGATTTAAGGGGCTTTTAAGCTAAAAATTTATGCATAAGTATGAAGAAAACTTAAAAAAAATCTTTGCAGCTCAGCTGGAAATTTAGGGCCTCAAAAAAATCGGGTTTTTTAACTCTTCATACTGTTTCCTTTTAGGAATGGAAGTGAGGTGTGAAATTTTGTGGCATGCTTTTAAACTAGGTCGTCATCCAAGCACAATGTGATAAAATAAGAGCAAAACTTATATTTTTGATTTCAGGATATATCTACTTTTTTTAAGACTGTACGTGAACTGCACACGTAAGCCAGGCAATTGTCATAATTCGCATTTTTCTATGCTGTTGTACGGTAGAAAAAAAGGCCAGGGTTGCCAGTTTATCCTTACGGCTGCAGAAGTCATTCATAATAAGTAGAAAAAAGAAATCCTTTCTGGCTGTCTTCATGACTTTTACTTCTATGAATTTTTTTTTTTTTTGTTTTGTTCTTGTATAACCTCTCGTAGCAACTCAAATGCGATTATGAGAACTCGATTTAGTTGTCATACAAAAGCACTTAACTTTGAAATTGTTCTGAATGCTGATGGGGTGATGAAGACGCTGATGATGGTGATGTAGTGATGATGGTGATGATGATGATTGTGATGGTGGCGCATTTGATGGACTCAGAAGGTTAACGCCGCAGCTTATTGTTGGTCTAGCGTACTGGCGGAGGTTGAAGGAGGTTTGAGGACACTTGAGCTGAGCTCTTACAGAGTGAAATAATTTTCTGCAGGAAGTGCGGTCGGTACATTTAATAGCAGCACTTTTGCGTTCAACTAGTGTTAGCTGGGCGGTTTTTTTTTTTTGCTTAACAGCATAGTAATGTATGACTGATTGAATATGATTTATGTGTGAGTGGATGTGCGTGTGTGTGTGTGAAAGCTGTTAAGTCTCATAAATTCATTCAGCTCAGTGGCTGTTGTTAAAGTGTCTTAATCGGCAACTAATTAGCTACCATTACATCCGCTTGAATTAATGCGACTTATTTGATGCACAGTGATTCCCTCCATTTTTTTTTATTTCCCCACTTACCACCGCCATTTTTGTAGCACAAATATGGAAATCTCCAAACGTTTGCTAAATCGACAGCGAATCCAATAACCGACAATAAAAAATCCACCTTGCCGCCCCATGTTTCACGTTGTTCACTGATGTCGCCGTCGCCACGTGGTGTTGGTGTCTTAGCTATCTGTCCGGATGGTGACATCGCCAAGGCGATGTCGTTTTCTTCGTCGCCGCCGCACTCTAAATCTGCAAAAGGCAAGAGAGTATAGAAAATTAGTATCAATTAAAAATCGAGGAACAACATTTTTTTCTGGTAATAAAATTAAAAAAGAGACACATTTATTTAAAGCATTTTTATCTGATTTCGTTTTTAATCCGATTATCGGCTGATTGTTTCTGTTTTCAAAATCTTCATTGCCATTCAGTATTGGCTCTATTTCTAAATTAATTTTTCCCAAATTAAAGTTAATATATTTTTTGTAATTCAATTAGCTCGACCATCTTATCTTAACAGTAAAGTGACACATTTAAGCAAGATCTATTTCTATAAGGGCTAAAAACCGTACATTTTTAGTTACTTTACTGTGACCTATTATTTAAATTATTACATTAATTTCATTGCGAGCTTTAAATCAAGTAAGTTTTTAAGAAGGCAACAACAACAACAACACCTCTGTACAGAGTCAATCACTTAGGGAAATCGCTACGTTTCCTTCTTCAGTCTTTGAGTAATTAAGCTGTGATCAACTCACTGTTAAAGTCGTATATGATTTCATACATGTTTGAATAAATTCGTAAGAATTTTACGTTCAAATCGGCTACTTAATCATATGGCATTTATATTGACTAAACAAAAAACTATTCTAGTTACTCGATTCATATATTAAAAATTTCATAACATACATAAAGGGAAATTTAGCTGAGCCTTAAAGAAAATCTGGCAGTAAAAAATCAAAAACGGATCAAAAAATATTTTTTAAATCATTATTCTTGAAAAACATCAGGCTACCTGAAAGTTCTGTACGCTTATGAATTTGAACTAAGTGGTGCTGTTTTTAATACATTTAGCAATTTATTAATGAGCAATATTTATTGTTTCATCGTTGCTTATGACTACTTGCCAGCATGATGTCAATTTATAAATCCCAATACCAAAGAACGCCTTGTCTTTGGAGATGAATAACTCAAGAAGCGCTGTTTTGAAATCTTCATATTTTTGAACTTTTTTTGGCTAAACAATTATGCAAAGAAATGAACAAAGATTGGGGACTAGGGTTAATGAGAAAAAATTGTTCAGCCTAGTTCCGCGGTTTTCTGGAGAGTTACCAAAAATGCGAGTGGTCTGGAATTGATGTGATGCAGTATGATTTGCATTCCATTGAACATTGCCGGCATCTTTTCTTGGAGTGCTTTCGTCCATTTACTGACAGTATGAAAAGATTCGGGACGGTTCGTAATAGATTGGTTCTTGGATGTCACACCATAAATACAGATTCTATTTTGCTTGCTCAATCCAGGCTTTAAAGTGGAAAGGGCAGGTTGTCCAGGCTCACAGTACCCTCTTTGCCTAGTGATGTTTTCATTCGTAATCCAATTATCATCACCAGGTATAATACAGTCCAAGAAGGGTTCGCTTTTGTTCCGAGGAAACAGAGATTTACTTATAACAATACAAGCTGTTTCCCACTTGATTCATGAGATAACCATATATACTATTTACAATCCAAGCCTAGCTTCCGAATATGGTCCGAAATACTTTCTTGAACTGAATTAACTGCATTTTTATGTAAAACGAAACGCACGAGCAACGAAACGAGCAACAATATTTTTGGATATGGAAAAATGTATTGCTTACCGTGTCTCGCACCACGTTCAGCCTTCGTTTCGTTTTACATAAACACGCAGTAAGCTTTTCCTCGATCTCCGATGTAGTCAAATAGGGACCATTGTGTATCATAGTCTTCACAATCGGACGGAGCTTTTAGGTATACCTAATATATTATGGGTTGTTATGAAATATGGAAAAGTAACATTTATTTTCATGATAAATAGATGAAACTGTAATCTTGGTGCTAATTCTTATGGTTGCATACTCAAATTTTTTTACTATACCTCTAAAATTGCTGTTTGTAATTATGAAAAACCATGATTCTCGACTTCATATTTTATACTTTGCATATGAGGACTTAGGACATAGCAATCAAAATATGAAGACATGTCTTAAAAAAAAATCGGATATATAGTGAGGAAAAAATTTTTCACGTTATTTGTTTGTCTTAAATTTTTTTTATTTAATTTCAATTGATCTTTATTGAATTTCAAATGGAATTTCTAAATTTTAATTGATCTTTACTAAAAAATATATATTCTGAATGCCAAATGAAACTTCTGAAATTCAATTGATATTTTCGGAATAGCAATTGGGAATTGCAGGTACTGCGAGAATCTCTCTTTTTTATGAATTAAAATTGTGAGCTTTAGATCAAGTAAGTTTTCAAGAAGGCAACAACAACAACAACTCTGTATAGAGTCAATCACTTAGCTGACTAGACAGTCTGTTTCGGAAATCGCTACATTTTCCTCATCAGTAGTCTTTGAGTGATTAGGCTATGATCAACTCACTGTTTAAACTAGCATATGAATGTGCAGATTCTGGAATTCATTCTTATGAATTGTATGGCTGCTAATCATGTGACATTTTAAAGCAGTAGGCTATTTATATAGGCACGGCCAAATAAGTTTAATTAATGTCAAATAAATTAAATAATCTAATAATTGATCGATTTTCGGTCAAAGTCATGTGTAATTGAACATTTGGTTGTGAAAATAGCCACCTTTCAGTTAGAACTCTACCCAAGTAACAATATTAGCCATATATTCATTCTTGCAGAGCTTATAGTGCTATCTTATATAGCAGCAAGCTTCAACTATAGCTTTAGTCGCGCTACTAAAGCTCTTGCAGAGAATATATAAGGATACTTTCTTGAGTTTAAAAGCACTATTTTTACTTCATATGAGGAGTAGAAGTAGCTGTAAACTTTTAAAAGAGTCCCTGTCGAACCCAAATAAGAGCTCTTGCAAAGCTCTTTTTTATTATTCGTTTAAGTATGTATGTGTTAAAAATAAACTCAATAAATATATAAAATTTGACAAGTGTTTGTGATGATAAGAATGACAAATAAATTAAAGAAATAATAAAGTGATTATTATATCAGACTCATGTTCGTGTATTCGTTATATGCTGCGAATTTCGGTGCGCTTTTGAATTTATCGGAAACGTGAATGTAGTACTTCGAAAAACTACAACGGGCTTAACAAATAATTAAAATTAAGAAGTGTTAATTATTTAAAAATTGTTGGAAAATTTTTAACATTGTTTAAGATCAACTAAAAATGATTTAAGTACTTTATTCTTAAATATATGTATCATAGAAATCATCAATTTCGTTGTAAATATTATTGTAAACACTAATATTTAGCTTGCTTCAACTCCGAAGATATTCTTTTTTTTATAAGATCGCCATTTTTTTCAAAGAAGCTCTTTATCAGATTTTTTAGTCACTTGTTATTCCCAAAAAATTTATTGCACTAATTTACAGTATTTTATATCTATTTGCTTTAAAAATGCAATACAAAATACACATTAAAGCAAATATTATACTCAATCTACGAGTTTTAAAACTGCTGTATAGTAATTTTTATTACTTTAAAAGATCCTTTACAGAGCAAGTAGTAAATTTTAGAGTTCTGCTCTTTTGCAGATCTGATAAAATCCCTTACAGAGCTGTATAAAGTATTAAAGCTCAAAATGGTAAAAAAATCATATTTAGAGCATTTTCTTTAAAATTAAAAGCAACTAGCAGCAAACAAAGCTGCGGTAAAGCTTTAACCGCATATTATACACATATAGAACACTTTTAGGACTCACTCGCACCTAGTTGCTCCAACAATGTTACTTGGGTAGCTTCTGGCGAAGCAGAAACTCGTTTCATTTCTATGGTGCATTTCGACAAACTATCGAACACCAATGAATATTGAAATAAATGGAGAAGCAACTAGAACAGATGGCAACCCTTGATAGAGTTGATGGCGGTGATCTATAAATAGCCTACTGCTTTAAAATGTCATATGATAAGCAGCCATACAATTCATAAGAATGAATTCCAGAATCTGCACATTCATATGCTAGTTTAAACAGTGAGTTGATCACAGCTTAATCACTTAAAGACTGCTGATGAGGAAAATGTAGCGATTTCCGAAACAAACTGTCTAGTCAGCTAAGTGATTGACTCCATACAAAGTTGTTGTTGTTGTTGTTGCCTTCTTGAAAACTTACTTGATCTAAAGCTCACAATTTTAATTCATGTTATTATTCATAGATCATAAAATCTTATTAACTCCCTTTTTTATATTTCTCCTTACTGTTAGCGTTGCTAGATTGCTTATAAAAAAAAATGTATTTAAACTTTCCAATCTGCATTTCTTGGAACACAAAGTTATGCCTTTTTGGTCATTTAGCTTTTTGTAATGAATTAAATAAGTGAATATTAAGCTATTACATTATTATTACTATTAAGACTTTACAAAATGTTTAAATTGTTTTGATGGGTCTTAGGACAAAATTAAAAAACAACCAGTTATAATTAAATACTTCTACACTCAGGGAAAAATGCTCTTACCTGATCCAGGTTATTTTTACCTGACGAATTTGGTCCTGTCCTCAACCACATCGTGTTAATTTGATGCACGTTACTTTTACTTGACGGACCTGGTTTACAGAAATACTTATATAAAATAGCGGGAAAACTTGGTAGGCTTATATCAAAACCAAAAACAGCCTGCCAACTCTAACAAAAATTCACGAGAATTAACTGCAATAATTGCTGGCAACTGATTGCCTATATTTATTGTCGTTAAATCCCATAGAGCAAAATTATAAATATTGATCGTTAAAAATGCGTGAATCCCTCTCACCTACAATTATTTCTTTCGCTCTCTTGTAAAAACTCTCTTCTGAAATTATTTCTTCCAATCTTGTCTGCGCTTATTAAAAAAAGCTAGAAATGCGTGAAGTAAGTTTCGAACATGGCAACAACAACAACTCTGTATAGAGTCAATAACTCAGCAGAAGGCGCTACTCTTTCCTACTTCAGTAGACTTGAGTAATTAAGCTGTGACCAATCTACTGTTGATATAGATATCATTGGCCATAATACGCGCGAAGTCAGTGCAGCATTTTCCAGATTAGAAAGAGAGTCAAGTCGAATGGGTCTGTCAGTGAATGCAGATAAGACGAAATACTTAGTGTCAACAAACAAACAGTCCCAGCGTCTTGGAACCACGTTACCGTTGACAATACCTCCTTCGAGGTTGTGAAGAACTTCGTTTATCTGGGATCCAGCATTAATTCAACCAACGACATCAGCATTGAGATCAAACGAAGAATAACTCTTGCCAACAGGTGTTACTTTGGGCTCAGTAGGCAATTGAGAAGCAGAGCCCTCTCTCGACGAACGAAAATCACGCTCTATAAATCGCTCATCATGCCCGTCCTACTTTACGCATCACAAACCTGGACGCTGAGCAGTTTAGATGAAAAGACTTTAGGAGCATTCGAGAAAAAGATTCTTCGTAAGATCTACGGACCAATCTGCGTCAATGGCGAGTACCGAATACGGTGGAATGATGAACTGTATGAGCTGTACGCTGACATCGACATAGTCAAGCGCATTAAAATCGAGCGGCTTCGCTGGCTTGGTCATGTTCAGCGCATGAAAGACGGTGCTCCAGTGAAGAAAACATTCGATTCGGTACCCAGCGGTGGTCAACGCAGAAGAGGACGACCGCATCTTCGTTGGAAAGACCAAGTAGAGGACAACCTGACGAAGCTTGGAATTTCCAACTGGCGCCAGCAAGCGAAAGACAGAAATGGCTGGCGCAAATTCTTAGATGAGGCCAAGACCGACATACGCTTGTAGCGCCAACTAAGTAAGTAAGTAGTACTGTTTAAGTTTACATAATTTGACACTTATTCGAATAAACTCTTTGAAATCATATGACGTTAAAGCAGAGGTGTTTATTTAAGGGCAAGCGTAAAATACCGCTGCTGGAGCGTTTTTAGGAGTATTTGAGCGAGAACACGCTGAAATAGTGTGAAAAGTAGGGAAAATATACATTTTTTAAGACTCTCTGAGCAAAAACATGCAGAAATAGCGTGAAAAGTAGAAAATATATATATTTTAGAATTCTCTGAGCGAAAATACGCTAAAATAACGCGAAAAGTAGAGAATATATATATTTTAGGGCTCTCTGAGCGAAAACACGATAAAATAAAAGGTAACTTTACAGCTATTAATGAATACTTAAGCTCTGTTGATTGGGCATTTTTATATTATATGGATAGTTCGTCTCTCGCATATCAAAGTTTTTGCTCTAAACTTTTGTTTGCTTCTTCTCTGTTTGTTCCTACCTAGTAAACCTAGCTTTACATTTGAACATGGGGGTTTTTTAAACTTTGTGCAGAAAATATTGCTGTTCCTTTAGCTTTCCTTTTTAATTTATGTATTAAAAAAGGCATTTTTTTAGATTTATGGAAAATTTGCTTGGTCGTTCCGATTTTTAAAACTGGAAATCATTGTGATGTAAATAATTACAGGGCCATTGTGAAACAATGCACAATAGCCAAATTGTTTGATCATATATTAAAAATCAAATTATTCGAGCATGTGAAGTGTGCCATCTCTGAATTTCAACATGGGTTTTTTATTGGAAGATCAACATGTTCAAATTTACTGCTTATTTCGAAAAACATTATTAATGCAATGGAGAACGGTAGTCAGTTAGATATCATCTACACTGACTTTTCTAAGGCATTTGATAAAGTCGATCACTTTATTATTCTAAGCAAATTAAAAAAGTTCGGTTTGTCGGATACTTTAATTGCTTTTTTTAAAAGTTATCTGAAAGATAGAAAGCTTTATGTAAAAATTGGGTCAACTATTGCGGACGTTGCAATTGATGCTTTGTCAGGAGTTCCACAAGGTAGCCATTGCGGTCCTCTTCTTTTTTTGATTTTTATTAATGATTTACCAAAACACTTAAATTTTGCTAGATGTCTCTTCTACGCTGATGATGTCAAACTATTTCTTAAAATTTCGAACGAGTCTGACTGCATATGTCTCCAAAGTGATCTCTCCGCATTGCATAGTTGGTGTCGGTCAAATAAATTGTTCTTGAATATCAAAAAATGTTGTATAGTTTCTTATACTAAATGTACTAATAGCGTTTTGTTCAATTATACATTGAATAATTGTATTTTGGAGCGCAAAGTTGAGATAAAGGATTTGGGGGTTATTTTTGATACTCAGCTAAATTTTAAAAGCCATTATGATTAGATTATATCTAAGTCATATTCAATGTTTGGATTTATCAAAAGGCATACTAAAATTTTTAAAGATCCGTTAACTATAAAATCGTTATATGTTTCTTTGGTTCGAAGTATAATCGAATATTGTTCGATTGTTTGGAACCCGTGTTATATTATTGAATCAAACCGAAAAGAGAGAGTTCAAAAACTAATGAGTAAATATGCACTTAAAAAGCTTCACTGGCCTGATGGTCTTCCCACATATGAGGCTCGTCGTAAATTCCTTGGATTGCAATCCCTTAAAGACAGAAGATCGGTTTTTTCTCTTTTATTTGTGTATAACATATTTTCTGGTAAAATTAACTGCATTGAACTGTCAAATCTTTTTCAAATTTATAATGCACCAAGGGATTTGAGGCGCATTCGCATGTTTGAAGAAAATCTCCATAGGACCAATTATGCTAATAATGAACCAATAGCTAGATGCATGCACTTGTGCAACAGTCTTTCTAATATGTTAAAATTTAATGTGTCTGAGCACCAATTTAGACTAATACTGTTCACTATTTTTAATTAGTTTTAAGATCAAATAACCTTATAGTCTGTAAGATTGTAAAATCCGTAGACTGAAATAAATAAATAAATAAATAAATAGCGTGAAAAGTAGAGAGATATACATATTTTAAGACTCTCAGCGAAAACACGCTACAATAGCGTGAATAGTAGAGTAAATATAAATATTTTGGAAAAAGACGCTGATTTGCAGACAAAATTTAAAAAACTCACTGCATAGCGTGGTTTTTTTACAAAATCGCCAATAAATGTCGTGAAGTTTTTAGAGTGTAGTGATGCAGAATTTGTAACAAAGGGTACCTCGGGATAAGGTAGGTCAAAGGCTCCAGTCCTAAAATTTCCAATTTTATCTAATTCTGTGGTCACTTGAGCTAAAATATGTGGTGCCCATGATTTATTTGCTCTAACCCTCATTGTGGCCCCCGCTGAGCACAAAAAGGGTTTAAGTTTGGTTTTATTTTTTTTTCTCGTAATGAGATTGTTGATTAAAACACAAAATTTACATGCGTGTGAATTGATTTGAATTGATGGAATTCTATTTTATCATTTTATCAATATTATAAATTACAACTTTCGTGAGCTTTCCAGATTTTTCCATGGTGTGCAACATTTTTTTATATGAAGTTTTCGACATTTTAACACTCTAAATTTATTTTTTAAATTTTAAATTTTTCATGGATATAGGTATCTTGGAGTATGTTAATCTATTGAATAACATAGATTTTACAGTTAAAATAAATTTTAAGATTTTTATTCCCGATTGAATTAAATTTTTCTAATCTTAAGATAAAGTGTTGTTCAAAGTAAAAATTTTCGTAGAATTCGAATTTTTAATCAGAAAAACAAAAAATCCATTACAGAGTTTTAAAAAGTCATAAAACACCAAAAATTTCATATTTAAAAAGGTCGAATTCGCGAAAAAATGGAAAATTCATGAAAGTGGCAATTGGATGTTTGATATAAGATTGATAAAATACTTAAATAAAATTTTGTACAGCCTTTTAACATACAAAACTAATCAACTTTAACAACGAAAATGTCAATTTTCAAAGTCATATGAAAAAACGCAACATACAGGTAATCGGATGCATCATATACATGCAAATGTTGTAATTTTTTTAACAATCACATTATGAAAAAAAAAATAAAACTAAACAAACACCTTTTTTGCGCCCAGTGGAAGACAGAAGGAGATTTAGAGCAAATAAACCATAGGAACCTTATTTTTTTAACACAAGTAACTACATAACTAGATAAAATTTGAAATTTTTAGACAAGGGCATTTCACCTACCTTCCCGAGGTAACCTTTGTTATTTACTAGTGTCTGACCGGATCGGCATACTCGGCTGATTTTTTAACCTTCGGCTTCAGCCAAAAATAGCCGAATATTTGCCGAATATTTTTGCTTTTTTGCAACGCAAAAAATTTTTTATATTTTTTTTTTGGCCCCCGCTGAGCACAAAAAGGGTTTAAGTTTGGTTTTATATTTTTTCTCGTAATGAGATTGTTGATTAAAACACAAAATTTACATGCATGGGAATTGATTTGAATTGATGGAATTCTATTTTATCATTTTATCAATATTATAAATTACAACTTTCGTGAGCTTTCCAGATTTTTCCATGGTGTGCAACATTTTTTTATATGAAGTTTTCGACATTTTAACACTCTAAATTTATTTTTTAAATTTTAAATTTTTCATGGATATAGGTATCTTGGAGTATGTTAATCTATTGAATTACATAGATTTTACAGTTAAAAGAAATGTTAAGATTTTTATTCCCGATTGAATTAAAAATTTCTAATCTTAAGATATAGTGTTCTTCAAAGTAAAAATTTTCGTAGAATTCGAATTTTTAATCAGAAAAACAAAAAATCCATTACAGAGTTTTAAAAAGTCATAAAACACCAAAAATTTCATATTTAAAAAAGTCGAATTCGCGAAAAAATGGAAAATTCATGAAAGTGGCAATTGGATGTTTGATATAATATTGATAAAATATTTAAATAAAATTTTGTACAGCCTTTTAACATACAAAACTAATCAACTTTAACAACGAAAATGTCAATTTTCAAAGTCATATGAAAAAACGCAACATACAGGTAATCGGATGCATCATATACATGCAAATGTTGTAATTTTTTTAACAATCACATTATGAAAAAAAAAAATAAAACTAAACAAACACCTTTTTTGCGCCCAGTGGAAGACAGAAGGAGATTTAGAGCAAATAAACCATAGGAACCTTATTTTTTTAACACAAGTAACTACATAACTAGATAAAATTTGAAATTTTTAGACAAGGGCATTTCACCTACCTTCCCGAGGTACCCTTTGTTATTTACTAGTGTCTGACCGGATATTCAGCTTCGGTATTCGGCATACTCGGCTGATTTTTTAACCTTCGGCTTCAGCCAAAAATAGCCGAATATTTGCCGAATATTTTTGCTTTTTTGCAACGCAAAAAATTTTTTATATTTTTTTTTTTTGTATTTTTCAATAGCTTACCGTGTAAAATATCATTAAAGATTAAAGAGAAATTCAATTTTTTGTTTTTGTCAAAATTCGAGTTATTAAATTATCAATAGACCCATTGATAAATTCCGTATTGGAATTTTTATCAACAAGAAATTAACGAACATTTTCAGTAAAAATTACCAAAATTATACCATTATCACATTCATACTTAACAGGAAAATATTTTGTTTTTTGTTTCAGATAAATTTTGCGACCTGTAGGAAGATCGCCATCTCAGTTCGTGCTTGAAGCACTGGTCCACGTCACCCCGTGGCTCTAGTATATTAATTAAATAAATATCGCTTAAAGTCTGACAATTTTATACAATCTTCTTCAAAGTATGTACCGTAAATATACCTAAAAAGGTTGGAGTACCTATGTTGTGTACTTTTTCCAAAAAAGACTAATGAAAATTGCATATTATTCGGCCTGTTTAACCAGACTGGATCCTTAATGATTGCTGTTTTTTGTACTGAAATTGGACTGAAATTAAAGCAAGGCCTAAATTTTATTATTTTTTTACTTGAAGAAAATTTTGTTAGTATTCGGCTTCGGCCTTCGGCCGATTAATTCTATTTGGCCGAACATTCGGCTTCGGCCAAAAACCCACATTCGGTCAGACACTATTATTTACTTTCTTCTTTGCAGTTATAATCAAGCAATAAGGCTAAATAAAATCAATATATACTGATGAACAATCATGTTAAGAATCGAACGATCTTAGATTACGATGACAGCAATCGTAATTTCGAAAAAGTTGAAATTGCAATCGTTATCTAAGTTCATTCGATGAAGGATTACGTAAATTGTATTCTCGTGTTTTGTTTTACAAGGATAATAGTAATCTTTACTCTACAGTAATCCTAGTAGTAACGGTCTTTGCTACATTGTAAAAATATGCATTTGGTTAATATCAAAGATATGTAATGATGGCAGATATGTTGCTATTGATGGTAAACTTCAGTTCATTGCAATACACTTTATTGTAAATAACAGTGATTTTCACTAATAGTAAAGTAAAAGTAATCCTTGTAATCGATTACTCTAATCCTTATCAAAGAAAAACACGATTACAGTTAACGTCAAATGAACTTGGATTACGATTGCAGTAATCGTAATTTCTTCTTTTTTAAAATAACGATTGCTGCAATCGTAATCTGAGATCATTCGATGAACTATTTGCCGTAATCCTAATTTTAAAAAAATTGAAATTGGGATTAAGACAATCGTAATTCTTCCCGCAATCAATTACAAATGTAATTCTTGTCGCCCAGCTCTGGTATCAGATATCTTGTTAAAATGGTTTAATATTTTCTTCTATTATGCTCAGTGGTCACTGCATGACGGCAGCCTACGTGAGGAAGCTTGGCATCACCACGGATGACAACTGCAGGAAGTGTAAGGAACCGGGCACTGTGGAGACCCTGGAGCACCTACTATGCACATGCCCCGCCCTACTTAGATCGAGACTAAAATACCTAGGCTCATCGACATTCCCGTCGCTTAAAGATGTAGCCAAGGTGTTTCTGGAATCCCTCCTAAGGTTTGCGAATTCAACGCAAATCTTTAAAGACTTTTAAACAAACACAAAGGTTCCTTTTAACATAACATATTCTATTATAACAGCAGAGGTGCAAGCATCAACCCAACTGGCAAATTTTGCAATAAGGCCACAAATTTAAGAAAAAAAAAATCAAAAAGCGTACTACATCACCAGTTGCCGAAAATATTTTTCAACCGAAAAGTAAGTCTCGCTTTTTGTATCATTATATTATCAAATTACAAAAAATATTTTTTACTAAGAAAATACTGATGAAGACGGTTTGAAAACGAGGTTGCTTCACAACAGCGCTCCTTGGTCCGACGTATGCAGAAAATGGCAGATAACGCATAGCTTGCGAAGGCAAGACATTCCTAATTCACAAAGTATATTTATTTGCTGATTGGCCACTCCATTCCAATTCTTTGGGTTATACTTTATTAAGTTATTTTTTTAATAAAAAAATTATTCGAAGAGTGTGTAAATTTGGTTTTTAAAATTTTTGTTGCAATGAACTATTTGGTAAAATTAATTTAATATTTCTGTGGTCACAAGGAATAATGACTAAACTCAAAATATCGTAAAAAAGCGATATGGAATTTACTTTATTGCCAATTTTTGGAAGAATGCAGATATCCATTTTTTGCCCGGAATTGATCATCACTTATGTCTGCATATATTTTGTTTGTAACGGTTCATATATTTAGAAAAATGGGTCGTAGTTCGTGGAATAAAAATATCGTTTTTCACAATACTTTGAGTTTAGTCGTTATTCCTTGTGATCACAGATTTATGGTTTTTGTATCAAGTACTTAAGGTATTTTTTAAAACACAATGTATTTATTAATAAAAAATAATAAACAAAAATAAGGAAATTTTTTCTTTTTCAGATTTAGGTAGAAAAATTGGTACCTCCGGTTTGGTTAAGATGTGGTTAAATTTGATCACTGATTTTTTACCAACAAAACTGGTTAAAATATTCATAAATAACCACATTTCTCTGTTGGATTTAACAAAAAAAACGGTTAAATTCACCTAAATGGTGTTGTATTCTTAGTTCGACAAATCAGGTAAAACATTTAAGCCTGAAATTTGGTTAAATTAACCTGATTCAATTCGATTTAACCACAAATACTGGTTAAAATTTGGTCAATATAACTACATTTGTCAGTTTCATTAAGCCACAAAAACAGGATCAATTGACCTGAATGGCGTGTGGTAATCTTAACCTGACGATTCATGTTGGCAAATTTTAACCTGAAATTTAATTAAAATTTGGTTAAATTAACCAGATTTTTTTTCTTGGTGTAGGCAATGTTGAAGAGAGGCGATCACTTCTTTACTACATATATCGTACAGTTTAAGATCTTTTTTGCACATTATGGTAATACAGTTGGATTAGGATTTTTTTCACAAATAACAGTACATTTTATATGCTTTTTTCTAAGCATTTAATAATTAATTTAAATTTAATTACATCAAAACTAACCAGGTCATACTAGTTTAGTTAAGAAGGTTTCCAAGTCCTGAAATTAGAACAAATTGAATGGCGTCACCCTATACAACGTGAAGTCCTTAAAATTAATGTAATCTTCATGACTTGAAATATAAAGCCATGGCAGAATAACCAGGTATATGCACTAGAAATACGCTCTCTCCGACAACAAAACAATAATAAAGGCGTAATTATAACGTCAAAACGAGCTGTTCTGAAAATGTTATCAATTTTTACTTTCTTATTTATTCAGTTTTGACAATGGATTTTCTGGACTGCCTATAAATTCCTCCCGTCGCGATAATTCGAAAACAGTTCATTAATTGTTTGCTTCCGTTCTAGCACGATAAAATTAGCAAACAATCGTCGATTTCATTAAATAAATTTTATGTTTTCCAACAGCAATTTCACTTGTCATGATATATTTTGACAGTTTAAATCAGCCGTACATAGCTACACAAATAAATTGATTACTACACAATCGAAATAAGTAGTCGAATAAAAATTATATTAAAAGTAAACTTTCAATTGCTTCATTTAAGGCCAAACTACAATTAATTAAGTATTATATCTAGACAGCAGAATTATATGCAAACTTTGTTCTAAGTCTATTTGAAGTCAAGTCTTGGATTTGTATTGATTTTGACTTCATTCATGCATTTGTTACTCCATATCTATGATATGTACATTTTTTGCAAAAAATATGCAAAAGCATATGTAAGAAATATGCTGCATATTTTTTGGTTATGCAGTTATAAAAATGGTCTAAATTCATAATATTTCCAAATTAATTTAAATATTTATAAAGTTTATTAAAAAAAGTGTTAAAAATGTAAAACTTATTTTATTACCTTCAACAGATTATTATGTTAACTAGAAATCGCTAGTGGTCGAAATTCGACCTTTTCACTGTGACATTCAATTTACACTGTGCTATGAAATTGCTTTCGTTCTCAGATGAGAACGGGTTGAAAAACGAATCTATTTCTATTTTCAGTTTGCCGCTCTCTGCTAACCAACGACTTTTCATACAAAATACGCTTTACTGAGGAAATCTACAGTTTTCGAGATATCGTCATAATTTTAATGTCAATACACCAAGAATTTTTTAAAAATTGCTGTTTGTAAGAAATTCTTCAATCCCAATATATATTCGCATATGTTAAATAAAAAAATACTTACTGTAGGGTATCCGTAAGAGATAACGAGAAATGTCTGGCATATATTTTGTACATTTCAGCAATGTCTAAAATGTCCTTTTACACCGTGTTCTTCCATCTCTTTTAGCTTAGCTCTTACTTAAAAATTCTGTTCTGAATGCTCATATTTCAGGTCAAAAGTCATAAAAAGTATTCTGTGCACCTTCTCCCTACTCTTATTCATTCCAAATAAAAATTATCCAAATCGGTTGAGAAACACGTTAGAAAATGGTACCCAACTGTTTTTCCTACGTCTATTTATATATAGATTATCTGTTCAAAATAATGTTCTATAATTCATATTTCAATATATTATTAAAACTTCTTCTAAGTTGTCGATGGTGAAATTTTGACGCTTTTCAGAAAATATCATTTTGTATGCGGAGAAGCTTCTTTTGTATGCGGAGAAACAAGGGTGCATACTTAAATTTAGGAACATATTCGCCAGCTATTTTCATATTTTAAAATTTTGTAATACTCTTGATGGTGGTTTCAGCTAAGTAGCCATAAAACCCTGCATCTGTTTTAAGTTCAAATTTCTCGTGCAGTTCTTTCATCATTTAAAGTATATCCAAGATAACCAGTAAATTCTAAAAAACAGAGTGCTTTCAGCGGGCAACTATGAAAAAAAAAATTTTGCTAACAATTTAGGCGGGCTGATTTTTTCGTACTCAGAAATTCAAAAATATTTTCAACACGTAAAATCTATACAAAAGACAGTACAAAAAAAACAGTACATTATTAAAAAACAGTACTTTGGCATACTGACATGGGTGCATGTCATAAAACAGTACATTGTCCAAAAAACAGTACTGTACTGTTTAAAAAAGCGCATCTGGCATCCCTATCCTGTACCCTCTGAAAACGTTCATGTCTATGATAGAAGTTACAAACATTCTTTTGCGATTAAATGGACTTGCATAAATTTTGCATATGTAATATGCAATTTTTTATTTAGCATATGCACTTAATATATTCATATAGATTTTGTATGCAATATGCAAATATGCAAAAATTGTGTTATGTTTTCCGAGACAAAATTTCTCGGGACGCATATCTGTGTCATCGAAATTATTTTGTGATCATTCAATACAAATATGCAATGTCATATTTTCCGCTGTCTAATTAATTATATCTTGAAACACGGCTCATTTTATGAAATTTTTAAGATTTTTGTTTAGTTTTTTTACATATTCATACATAAAATCTGGGTACTCAATTGATATATACGGTTACAAGTAAATTATACATCCCTATGGCTGAACGAATAAACATTAATTGTCAATAGTGGCATTATAGCCAGTGTTGCCACTCACTGTATTTTCTTCGTAGCAAAAAATGTATCAAGTCTTGCTGCAATGTAGCCAAATAAATTTTAAGCCTAGCTTAACACGATGTAGCAGTCATTTTGCTCTTTTGAAATGACCTAGTGTAGGTTTTAGGTCTGGTCGAGTACAACACAAAACAGCGCATAAAATTTGTCTAAGACCCTGAAAATTTTGACTTACAATCAAAAAACCAGTTTTGCGATCATTCATACACTTTCTACCAATTTACTCAATCAGTTATCAACTGCATCAAGATTTTATGCCAGTTTCGTAAAGATAATGTATACATTTTCATTTTAATTTATTCAACTTTACATTTTATTAGAAACAAAAAAAATCAACAAGTTATAAGAAAATTTAAAACAAAAAGTTTTTAAATAATATTCCATGGATGGCATAGAAATTCCCATCAAAGGAGAAGTAAAGTACCTGGGACTTACACTAGAATTAAAGCTTCTCTTAGTCTTGAAAAACAGATGAGTGCAATTTCGTTCGAAAAATCAATTGATATTATTTCAATTAAAAATACTAGCGGCCACATTTTGATTGGCAACCTATTAAAAATGAATTCTCCTATACATAATTATACATAAAAATTTGATTTCGATTAAAAACTCGATGAACGTAGTAAACTTGCAGCCGGATCTCGTACTATCTCGAGGACAAGCAGAGGAAAAATAAACAAAGCAACGCGCGCACTCATGGTATGCAGGAACCTGGCGGGGAAAAGCTGGGGTTGTAACCCAACAATTCTCCGCTGCATGTATACCATGATGGTGAGACCCATCCTCACCTATGGTGCAATAGCATGGGCTGAGAGAACCAAGCTAACCACAATGAGGAATATGCCAACAAAGATGCAGAGACTGGCCTGCGTATGCATCAGAGGGGCCATGAGGACCTGCCCTACAGCCCTATTTTGAATAACGAACACTCAATTTACTCGTAAAATAAATATACGTTATTTTCTAATATTAATACGATTGCTATGCTTTTTGAAGAAATTGTGCCGAAAAAACACCGACAAAGGTAAGCAAGTTGGAAAATATATCAAAAAAATTAACATTTACTTGATAAATATACGTAGAAACTATACAAATTCTACAAAGTATTATATATAATTTGAAAGATCTGTATTATCTTGAGGGAGTGCAAACGCAGTTTTTTGACGGTAAGTCAAAATTTTGAGGATGTTAGACAATTTTATGCAGCGTTTCTTGTTAAACTCGACCAGACCTACAACTTACACTAGGTATTTTGAAAACAGCATGCTTTTAGTAAATTTTGTCGCACTGTGTAATTGAAGGCAGCTATTAATTAGAATTTGTTTTTATCAAAAAGTTAATTCATAAAATAAAATATATTTATATCTCATTGAGTATTTCAATACCCTAATGAAGTTACGATAATATGACAGCTTGCAACTTTAAAATATTTTACAACAAAAGTTAAAATTTCAGTTCTTTTTACAAAAATTCTTTCTTGGGCGTCCATACAATTTTTTTTTAACTAATGCCTTACAAGTCATGATTTATTTCTTCCAATTTATTTCTTGTATTCGTTTTTTCTCTAACTGTCGAAAGGGTAAAAACTCTCTCTCTCTGTGCGACTGCAGAACAATGAGGCAAATTTAATAAATTAAATACGAATCTTGTAAGATCTGGGAACATTTGCTCGCCTTGTCCATTTCAAATGAAAGAGACTTTTTCCCATAATTAATCGATATCGATATCACATTTTAAATTGTTTACTTAATTTTAATAAAGTCTATTGAGTTATAATATAATCACAATCAACACTACATAAGTCTTCAAAATACAAAATTAGATCCAAAATTTAATTGGCATTGTATGATAAAACTTCGATTGGAGTTATTATTTTTAAAAGTTCCAAGTATTTTCAGGTGAAATCAAATCTTAAATTGATTTGTTCTTTAAATTCAATAATTAATATACCTATTAATTTATTTTTCCATTTCACAACAGCTAATAAGTGCTTCAAGCGTCCCACATAATCATATTGATAGTTTTGACATATTGAAAGGAAAATGTAAAATTTGTTAACTGACTATTGATATATGCGCTAAAGGTTAAATACAATGCAATAAAGGCATGAACAAAATCTTATTTCTGTGTTTTTACATATAAAGTGTTCCTTTTAAAATTTTTTTTTTATTGAAAATAAAAAAAAAATTATTGAAACTATGAAAATGTAGCCTTTTAAGAAGCATCGTAGCATTGTAGCTTTTCATTTTAAATGTAGCCAATTGGCTACAATTGTAGCCAAACGGCAACGATGATTATAGCTACTCCCATGGTATAATTATTTGACAAGGCAGCCGTGATAGTTTTTTTGGCGATTGGTAGTTGTCAAAAACAGCTAAAGAAGTTGTAGTTTGCTGCTGTTGACTGGCTATGTGCTTATTTTTAACTTTTCTTTAATTCATTAAATTTGTTCGCGAAGTTTATTGGAATTTTTTTAGCTTGCTGCGATTGACTAGCTATGTTTAAGTCGTTGCTTATTTTTTCACATTTCTTTGATTAATTGCATGAACAGCTAATTTTGACAACTACCCATCGCCGCTCGTGAGAAAAAATCCAGTCTACGCTACTACCTTGTCAGTAATTGTGCCATGGCTACGCCAATGTTTTGCTCTCTCGTTTTTGCTCTCCGAATTGCATCCACCCGGTTATTCTGCCATGTATAAAGCTTATTGCAGAGCTTCAAACGACCACGAATAAAAATAAATAAGTGAAATTTATTGAATTTTGAAAAGAGATTTGCCGCTTTTAAATTATTTAAAACTACACGGAGTGAAATTTTTTTTTTATTCAAGAAATATTTTGCTGGATTCATGTCTATGTCAATGTAATTAAAATTTACTTGAATCAAGCATTAAATACTAACTATTTGAAAATTTATTCTAATTTTGAGTATGTTATTCTAATAATAAGATACTTATTTCAGAGAGAATACGCAAAGATACGCAAAGAGATTTGAGCAGACTTGATTATAATAGTAATTAATTAAAGTTTTTTCTAAATGACCTTGTTATTTATTATGTTGATTTTATATGATTTAAATACAATTTCTAAATGTTTGATAGTTAAAATCATACTTGATTTTAAATACAAATTCTAGTTGTTTGATAGTTTAAAAGAGTTTATTGAGGTTAAGGTCGAAGTTAGAACAATTAATTGTACTAACGAATCTTTCCAAAGAAACAACAACAGCAACAAAGTTTTTTCGATATGAAAAGGAAAAAATCACTAGCTGATTTTATTGTAATTTCGGCTGGGCTAAAGGCTTCATCAGAAATCTTTGTGATGCCCGAGCAAGCGCGCACTAGCGCACTGCACCACAGAGGCGATGAGATTTGAAGTGTCTATTTCTCAGTTTTTCTCTCATTTCACATGCTCACATTTGTTGTTGTATTTTTGCTTTACTTTAGACTTTAGGCTTATGTCAGCTAGTGATTTTTTACTTTTCATATCGAAAAAACTTTGTTGTTGTTTCTTTGAAAGATTCGTTAGTACAATTAATTGTTCTAACTTTGACCTTAAGCTCAATAAACGAGTTTAAACTATCAAACAACTAGAATTTGTTTTTAAAATCAAGCATGATTTAAGCTATCAATCATTTTGAATTCGTATTTTAATCATATAAAATCAACATAATAGTAATTAATTATTTATAAAAGGAAGGTATATCAGAATCAAGGCATATTACTTAAGTGTCAAGTTATTAGACAGGGTGTCCTAGATCAACGTTTCAATCCAGTGCTGGTTGATTCCTTAAGCCAAGACAAGAAAAAAATGTATGGCAGGGGGCGTCCATCTCCCCTCTGTTTCGAACTATAAGCGGAAGTATAAAAAAATGGCATTCATAGGTGTCATCGATTTTAATGCAATAACTTCAAAAATATTGCAGACAGGAACCTATTTAAAACGATTTTTTAAAGTATTTTAATTATTTAACTTTTATCTGTTAAAGTTTTAACCATGAAATAGTTTATAGCAGCTTCAATATGAAAAATATGTTTTTTATTTCCTTCTTTTCACTTTAAGCTCGTTTCAAAAAAACAAAGTAATGACATAATTTTTTTTCTGAAGTTTTTATCTCAAAAGAATTCTCTGCAATATTTAATTCTGTGGCCTTACCTAGGTAATTAAGTAACTATGAAAATTAGTAATTAAAAAAACAAATTTAATATATTGTCCTTTCTTTGCTTTAGCTATTTTTGCATTATCTTTAGCCAATGTTTTCCTTCCATTTTTACTAAAACAAAAAAGCTTACGAAACATTTACGAAAATGGAAAGCTATATTTATGAAACTGTGCAGGCGATTTGATCATCATGAGAAATGATTTTATGTATAAATTGTTTAAATTAATGAAACTAAAATGTTTCTCTTAGATAATATCATAAAATAATACGTTTTTAAGTAAGTTTTATATTTTTGGTCATGGTTGACTTTTCTGTAGATTTGCCCATGTCTAAATATTAAATATTTAATGATCGATGAAATTATATTCGAGCTTAAACATTTTAGGATGGGTCTAGAAAAACTTTTGATTCCAAATTCTAAAATTTCAGATACTTTTTTATAATATAGTTCTTTTCTTAGTTTTACATTTTCTTTTATCAAGCTTAAAGTTAAAAAGAAAGTTTCAGCAGTACACAAAATGACATAAATTTGTTTTTGTGGGAATTTTCGGTTATATAATTAAAAAATATCATAACGTTGATTAAGGCAGTATTCTAGTGTAGAGGCCCGAAATTCAGTCGGTTTTTTGACGCTCGATAAAATATAACCAATTAATATTTTTACTTAACTTTTTTTTCTACGTGTTTATTAATATTTCAATAATACAAAAACAAATTTAAAAAAAAAATAAATATTGAAAAAATTGCAGGTTGGTGGAGTGGGGGTGCCAAAAAGGGGTGCCTCATCCTTCATGATTTTAACCCTTCTAGTCATCTGCAAAAAAGGTATTGTTAATTTTTTGGCTTTTTTTCAAAGATATAAATTTTTTAAAAACATTAATAAACAAACTTTTTACATAATCCTAGTTCGGATTATAGAGAGATAAAAATTAAATTGAAATTTTTGATTTTATTCAATTTTCTACACTTTATTACTGCCTTTAGTTGACATTTTTTTGCTTTCCTAATAACTGTCTCCAGTTTTTCCATCAAAAAATAATATCGGCATTCAGTACCAACATTTAGTTGTTATTGAAACTAGTTTAAAGTCACATTTTCACTACTACTTTAGCAGTAGCTGAAGCATACTAAACATTAAGAAAGAGCTGATAAGCACATTCTTAGTGCGACTAATTTAAAACTGGATTTAAATCCAACAAAATTCAAGACAACTTATTAATGACATTCAATAATCTCGTTCTATGCCCAAAATGGTTTACAATCCAGCGAGTGTTATTAGCATAATACTTAAACAGTTAAATGGATGTATATCCCAGTAAACAATTTATTAGTCCTCAAAAAATCTGAGTCTTAAATGCGTCATAAAATAATACTTTTTATGCGTGTTTTATGAGTGTTCAAAAAAACGAGTCATAAAAGAATACTTTTTATGCATGTTTTATGAGTGCTCATAAAAATGACTCATAAAACTATACTTTTATGCATGTTTTTTAGTGTTCATAAAAAAGACTCATAAAAGAACCTTCTTTATGCATGTTTTATGAGTGCTCATAAAAATGGCTCATAAAACAATACTTTTTATGCATGTTTTTTTAGTGTTCATAAAAAGGACTCATAAAAGAACTTTTTTATGCATGTTTTATAAGAATTCATAAAATGGAGTCATAAAAGAATACTTTTAATGCATGTTTTATGAGTGCTCATAAAAGGGACTCAAAAAATATTAATTTTTATGCTGTCCTGTGATTCTTGCTACTTTTATTCCTGTATAAAGAGGAGCTTGCTTTGCTGGCAAAATTCGGGGAATTCCATTCTTGCTGCGATCAGCTTGCTGCGTTTTTGGTGCGCAGCAAACACTATAAGCAAACTTGAAATATTCATTGTGAGTTTAAACTTCGAAGTGCGAGGAAGTGATTTCATTTTTAATTACTAAGCATATGAAATGAAACAAATAATCAAGTAAGTTGTTATAAATTTTTCACGAATTGTTCGTGATAATTATGTCAAGAAAACAATGCAAGAAAGAGTCTTCAGACATAATAAATTTTTTTAAAAATAAAAAAAAAATGTTTATAGGTGGAGATGGTAGAAAAATGTGAAGAATATGAGAAAGCGAATGAACAGATTTTCAACTATCCAACTTCTGATAATAATTTTCTGGAAACCATTGACTCTTTATTGAGCAGTGGACAAACAAATTTTAGAAAGCAATAAGATACATATAAGGTATGAAAAAAGCATTTTAACCTTTATTTTGTGAGTGTTAAAAAGAGTCATTATTTAAGTTATAAGATAGTTTATACTATTTTTATGAAGGAATATAAGGATCATTAAATAGTCTTTTTTATGAGTCTTAAAAGAGTGTTTAATATGAGTCTCAAAAGAGTCTTTAATGTAAGTCCTAAAAGAGTCATTTATATGACTCATAAAAGAGTATTTAATATGAGGGTTTAGTGAGGGTTTTAAAGGTCATAAAATAGTCTTTAATATGAGTCTTAAAAGTTTATTTAATTAGAGTCATAAAAGAATCTCTTTGTTGCGTCATAAAAGAATCTCTAAAAGGAGTCATACTGGGGTGCCCTTAACCTAGGAAAAAAACTGAAAAAAAGAGTCTTTTTTGAGCGCATAATGTTTATAAGCCCTCATAAATAAGAGTCTAAAAATAGTCTTAAAAGAGTCTAAATGTTTGCTGGGATCATACAACATTTACAACAACATTTACATTTAAGATTATCTTCTAATAATAATCAGTTTTAAATAAATATTTAGAATACATTCGCGTGGGTAAAACAGAACTAGTTTTTGTTTGTTACTGATGCGTCTTTGCGGAAAGAGGAAAAGAAAATAAATTTTATGTGAAAAAAAAGACAAAACAAAAACGAATGAAAAAATTCACTACAATTGTCACTTGATAAACATTCGAAATGCTGGCTTAAACCATTGAAGCCACTTGATAACCTTTCCAAGTCATTTGCATGTTGATGATGATAAACATTTTCATTCAAATGTCGGAACCCATACCAAAAACAATCCAACAGAATGAGTGTGAACATGTTTATGTGTATGTAAGTTGGTGTGGGAGGAATAAGAGCCCCTTACAGAAGGATTTTAAAGCATGTACAGGTAGATCCATGATGTCAGCATGTGTGTAAAAGGACATATTTTAACTGGACTCACATCACCGCACGGTTGTAAAAGTACAGCAAGCAGTCAAACCGTAGGAAAGTATCATTTAAATTGATAAAGATAGTGATTTTAATATGAAAAACCAAATTGAAAATATATTTGTTCAATTTATTTTATTAAAAAAGACACTGTTCCGATAGTATCGTAAGTATAGACGTAGAATTCCTTTTTATACAGTAATAGAGAAAAGTTCTGGTTTTTTTGTTGTTATTGCATTCTTCAAACTTACTTGATCTAAAAAGCTCACAATTAAATTCATGTAAAAATTTGTTTTGTTTTAAAAAAGTTTTCGTTTGATATTTTTAGTAATGAATTTGTTGTTCTTGTTAATTTTTTATGTTGGTTAGAACTAAATTTAATAGAAAGTTATGTTTAATAAATGGATATAGATATCGAAAAAAATTTCAATTATTTATTTTTTCAGTAGCAAAGCATATACATATATGAATATTTTTAAAGTAATTTAAAATTAAAATTTTAGTTAAAATATTTTTTAATATGGAAAATATATAAGGCATAACATTAATTATTCGTTTTTATTATGGTGTTTAAAAAATAAATAGATTTTCAGAGCAAGACGCATTCTTAGTAACGCATGCGCAAACCTGCGTAGTTATAATACAATAGTAAAAATTCGCTATTGTATTTATCTTGCTGAAAATAAACAAAACCAATAACAAACGACAAAAACGAAAGCATCTAATGTGTATTTATATGTGTATATATTAATAACAACAACCACAACAAAAGCAGCACAACAACAAATAATAGACAAAGAAGTCTACAGTTAATATAAAACCAAAACGTTTAACTTTATAAACCATTAGCAGACAATTATTATTTAAAAAAATCGGTGGTGTTTGTTGGTATTCAAGTTTATCCCTGGAGATAGGAAGAACGTATGATTTTTTGGTATTGAGGCATAGATCATTATCTGATGTCTACTTTGAGATTGCAATTAGGTCATCATTTAGTCTATAACATAAGTCCTCAAAAAGTCCGAGGCGATTGGATTTATATAATTGAATTTCATCAGCATAGCCATGAATTCTTACGTTATTGCAGACGATAAAATGTCATTAATAAAAATAGTAAAGAGCAAAGGCCCAAGAATTGAGCCTTGGGGCATACCCATTTTAACATCGTTATAGTCGGAAAAACGGTTGCCAATCTTTACTCATTGCTTTCTTCCATCAAGATGGTTGGCAATAAAGTTAACTGCACTACTAGTACAACCAAACATACACTTAAGTTTCTTAACTAAAACAAAATGGTTTACAGAGTCAAGCACTTTAGAAAAATCCAAAAGATATAACAGAGTAACATGAACTGCATCATATGATGTACAAAATTGCACAGCAATGTCCGTATTGAAAGACAGATTGTTATGGTGACAGGAGCTTATTTGATTCTAAATACTGATTAATTTGGCCAGCCATAATAGATTCACAAATTTGGGAAATAGCAGACAGAATACTAATGGGTCTATAATCTTTCATATCTGTAAATACGTGTGTTACTTTAGGAATCGGTACCTATAACTGTGGATAGTTTCCACTTCGATGTAAAACAAGAGGTTGTAAAGCAGTGATTTATAATGTCCGTCAAAGATTTTATAATAATGGGTTATATGATTTTAATGAAATACCGTCATCACCAATAGCATTAGATTTTATTGTCAGAGATAATAGAAATTTGGTCAAAATGTAGAAGCAAGGACTCATCAGAAAGTATGAAAGAAGTCATTCCAGCCGCATTGACTTTGTCATTGAAACTATCAGTTACATTATCCTTGTTGAGCAAGTTCACATTAAAATCACCACATACAATAGTATGAAATAACAGTCAAAGTCAGTCACACGATTGCAAAGATCAACAAAAAAAGTTCAACACTATAACATATTTTAGGATTGTAGACGCAAGAGACAAACATTTTAAGATTGGCATCAGATATTTCTACATTTATAAATTAAACGTCAGACTCACAGGACTTGCTAATAAGGTTTAAATTAAATTAATTAATAAGGGATATTATAGTAAGCGTTGGGAATTTCGGAAATAAACCATGTCTCGGAGACACAAATAACGTCCATATTTGATTTTTCAAAAACGGTTCTTACATAATCAAGTTTTGATTCGGTCAAACTTCTAGCATTAAAATGGACTATAGACCATGGACTATCACGCTGTTTACATAAAATATCAGTAAACAGTTAACAATTGTCAACAACACTTTCTTTTTCCTAAATACATAAGGAGTGATTTCAATTTAGCAATCTTTTTCTAAAAAGAAGAAACCCCGTGCTTGAGCAAAGCATTTGCTTGATTCAAGCAAAATAATAATCTTCGTGTAGATACGGTTGGACAGGTGCTGGTTGTGTGCTGACTTCTTCCTAACTCCGCCCATACCTAAAGAAAGGTCGAAAGCGTCAAGAATGTTTTTTTGCACATTTACCTTTTCCCAGCCAATTAATGGTCTTATTTAGTAAAATGCACACAGTCCCCTCACTTGGGGTTTTATGTCTAGTAATTTCGTTTTCATATGAAATAAGACTATTTCTCTAACTGAAATTTAGGCTCTCCAATAATGGCGCTCTACTACCGACATTTAAAAAAAATAAAGACAAATTTTTTTCAATATATAATATATGCTTAATATTTCACATACATAAATTGTGTTTCCTTGCTTACAAAAATTTACAAAGACAACTAATTTTAATTATCTTTACAGTGGTGTTAAAAAGATGAAAGGTGGTGTACTCATTTTTGAGTTAGGTTTTATCTTTTTTTATTATTACTTTTGTTCATTTTTAATTTTAAATCTTTAAATACAATTCGCTATAACACATTCCTGCATAGCCCCAATCGCAATTTGATGGGTTTAAATGTGATACCTATTAAAAATACTTGCAAGCATTATATTGATTGTCATATTTAATTAGCCCCTTTTACCATGCTTCCAACTGTTACGTCACTTTTGCGTCAAACACAACTCTAATTTATCAAAGAGTTTGATCAGCATGATAAACATTCCCTTACACACAGTACAGTTTTTAGACTCCAGTCATTAATTAATCAATTAGCGTTCACGTTTGTGGATAACTAGTTTAGCATGTCAGTTGAGTGCGTTTTCATTGCTTAATTTGAGTACTCGAAAAATTTGAGATTTCTGCAAATAAGGAAGTAATTAAAGCTTTCTCAGTCAGCAATGTAAATTTTATCTAAGAAATTATTAAACAAAAAATATCTTTTTGTGTGCGGCAGTTTATTTTATACGTGATGACCACGTATCTATATACAGTGATGGAAAAAATAATAGAAACGACTTGCACTATTTTATTCTGTTCAATAATTTCATGTGAAATTACTTTTATTTTAATATTTACTTCATTTCTTAAATATCAAGTTTGTTTAAATTTATAACATAAAAAAAATGTATTTTCTTTCATTTATTATAAAATAACTTAGCTTAGTTTTTTTTTAATTGGAAGAAAAAATAGAAACAAAACGCTTAAAACTAGTTTAGAAATACATTAATCGTTTTAACCCAGATATTTTTATAATCATATTAATACTTTGTTGATGCACCACGATTTTTCAAAACTTCACTGCACCGGCGACCCATAGAGTTCACAAGATTGCCACAAATAGAAGGATGAATACCATACCATTCGGCTTGCACTTTTTCCCACAAATCCTCCTTGTTTTTAGATTTATAGCCGCCAATCCGCTTCTTTAGGATACCCCAAAGGTGTTCAATGGGGTTTAGATCCGGTGATTGCGAAGGCCACTCTAATAAAGAAACCTTGTTGTCCTGTAACCATTTTTTTGCTAGTTTTGAGGAGTGTTTGGGGTCATTATCCTGCATAAATTCCCACTTTAATGGCATTTCATCTTCAGCGTATGGCAGCATTATACTATTTAAAATATTTACATAGTCCGTGGCGCACATTTTATTACTTATCCAATAAATTGGACCAACACCTGATGAGGAAAAACATCCCCATAGCATGATGTTGCCACCACCATGTTTAACGGTCTTATTTGTGTACTTGGGATCGTGAGCACTATTTTTTGGGCGTCTTACATGCGGCTTTCCATCGGATCCAAACAAATTTACATTAGTTTCATCCGACCATAGCACATTTTTCCAATTATTTCGCAGAAGATGTTTCTTTGCGAAAGCTATTCTACTGCGAATGTTTTTCTTGCTAAGGAAAGGTACTTTTCTTGTAGAATGTGCCTTCAAATCTTTTTCTATCAACCTATTTCGAATTGTTCGGCTGGATACTGGAGCATTTAACTCCCTCCTTAGTTCTTCTAAAGAAAGAAATGGATTTTTTTTAGATTTTCGAATCATCAAATTATCAAATTTTTCCGAGGTTCCGCGTTTTCTTCTTTGTGTCTCTTTTTTAAGTTCAAAATGAATTGCTGAGAACACTTTTTTTTTAGAGCATTTCATTACTTGTGCTATTTCGTTCATTGTTTTGCCTTCATTTTTTAATTTTCTCATAATTTCCCTTTCAGCTTCCGTACAATGCGATCCGCGACCCATTCTGGAGCAATAAAATTATAAAAACACGAATACCACTTTAATAATTAGTTTTCTTAATAATTTTTTAAATTATTTCGACCTACTACCTGAATAAAACTGTGTGCTGCTTGTATTTGTAAAATTATAAACAAAATATAATTGCGTTTCTATTTTTTTTTCCAAACCAAAACCGTGTTTACTTCATAAATGCGCACACACAACTAATATTTTTGTGAAAATATGCTAAAAAGCGAAACCAAAATAGAGTACCGTTATCCAACTGTCGTGTACAGTGGGTGACATTCATATAAATTGCTTTTAAATTTAATACCATTGTTCCAAATGTTTAAGTGCTTACCGTTTCTATTATTTTTTCCATCACTGTATAAATAGCCGTAGGCGAAACAGTTCGGTACCATTTTCTCCTGTGTTTCTCAACCGATTTTGATACTTTTTTTAAATAAATTAGAGTAGGAAGAAGGAGTGCACTGAATTTTTTTTTGTAAAATTTAACCTGAAATATGTATGAGCATTGAAAGAATATTTCTTAAATAAAATCTAAGCAATAAGAGATGGAAGAACATGGTGTAAGAGGATAATTTTAGACATTGCTATAATGTACAAAAAACATTTTAAACATTTTTCGCTATCTCTTACGCATACGCTACAGTAAGCATTTTCTTATAAAGGGTCCGCCATCTAACGTTTTTTTTTTTTCAACTAGTGCTTATTTCGTGAATGGTAACACTTAGCTCTTGTCTGATCTGACAGATAATTAGTTTTATCTTTCCGCTAAACGAATATGGTTGGGTGTATGCTTGAACAACGCTGGGAAATATTGCGACATTACTTTGATGCAGAAGATGCCGATTTTGCCAAAAAAAAATCATCTTTTCAGATGAAGCTCATTTTGATCTTGGCGGGTATGTAAACAAGCAAAATTGTCGCATTTGGGGCACAGAAAACCCGCACGCATACATTGAAAAGCCGCTGCACTTAAAACGAGGCACTGTTTGGTGCGGATTTTGGTCCAGAGGCATAATTGGTCCATTTTTCTTCGAAAATGAGCAAGGAGTGGCCGTTACAGTCAATGGCGATCGTTATCGGGCCATGTTGAACGAATTGTTGTTCACGAAAATTGAAGAGGAGGATATTGGCAACATTTGGTTTCAACAGGACGGCGCTGCGTGCCACACAGCCGAAGCTACACTGGATGTTTTGCGCCCTGTTTTTGAAGATCGCATTATTGGCCGTAGAGCTGATGTCGTTTGGCCATCTCGCGATTTGACACCGTTGGACTATTATTTGTGGGTTGCCCTCAAAGATAAGTGTTACGCCCACAAGCCAGAGACAATTGACGCTTTAAAGGACAATATTCGTGAAGCCATTGGTGAAATACAGCTGCACACAATCGATAATGTGCTTAAAAATTGGACCGATCGTGTAGGCTACTGCATGGCCAGCCGAGGCAGCCATTTAAATGAAATTATTTTCCATTATTAACCGGTAGGAATGTACCTTCAAATAAAAAAAGATATTTGAGAAAGTAGTTAGTTATTCAGTAGTTTTTTTTATAGAATTTTCAAAAAAAAAGTTATTTGGCGGACTTATAACATGTGCGAATATATTTTAAAATGGTGAAATTTCTTACAAATAGTAAATTTTGAAAAATGTCCATTATTTTGATACCAAACTTATGACGATGTTTGGGAAAATGTAGTCCTTCTCAGTATTTTTGTGGGAAAAGTCGTTGGTTACGAAAAATAAAGGTATACGAAAGCTTTTTTGGTAATTTTTTTTTTTTGGCATAAAGGTGTAGTTATATAAGTTTTTAGGGTAGTTCATCACGAATCTGCAGTTGAAAATTCAAAATGGCAGCTATGAACTAACTTTTGTAATACCTTTTTGTAAGTTTGTATAACTTTTTAATGGTCCCACAGTATAAAAAAATAACGGATTATTTTTTTTTATTTTTATTCATATTATAAATTATTCTTCTAATAATATTAAAACATGTGAGGTATATGTTTAATTTTTTTTATCTCCCGACAAAGATTTTCGGGTCTGAATATCAAAGCCACCTATACACAGAAGACATCCTCATTTGTGGCATCCTCTTAGTATTCTTGTTATGAATATGTTTTTGCAAATTTATGTGATGCTTTGAGGACCTCTTCAGACAACTAACCCAGTTGAAGCATGCTATTTTTTGCCACAGAAGAGTCGTGTATGAGGACATTGTGGGTATTAAGTGGAATGCGGAACCATCCACATAATGACACGTATAAATAAGCTGTATCCACACAGTATTGTGTAAATGCAGCAACATCTATACGAGTATTTCGGCTGCTTGAAATCGTTACCAAAACAATATTAAATTTCGATATAACTTCTTCATTTATGCCTTTAATTTAATGTAAAGCTTACGCCATTTTCTTAAAATAAAAATAACTCTGCAAGTGATTATAGTTACCGGTTATTTCAACAGTGAGCCGAATATTTTGAAAAAACCTTCTAGCCATGTTGCCACAATTTAAAGACCCAAAGCCTGACTTCGATTTGCATTACCGCTAAGCGCATTGTGTTAATGATATCTTTAAGGCACTAACATTCAATGCATTATGCCCATCTATGCCCAAAACTGTATGCCTTTGTAGTCTAGAGTAGTGCGCTAGACTATTAACTCAGAGGTCCCCGGTTCGAGTCCAGGTTCAGGTTTAGCTTTCTTTGTTATTGACTACATTTAAGAATTATTGAAACAAAAAAAGCCACAACTAAATTGTGGAAATTGTGGAATTATAGGATAAGAACAACTAAGGGTTGAAAATGCTTGCCGAAGTTAAGGCATAACCTCGGTTATAATCAATTAAAATTATCACTCATGTTCGTTCCACCTAATCGATAATTGACGGTATGGTTCCAATCAATTCGTCCTTTAATAATCTATCCCTTTTCTTTAAGGTCAAACACCAAACATTGTTTGTATAAAGCACATGAATTAGCTCTTTGATCTTTAAAAAAAGAATTAAGTAAAGATAATAAAAAATTTTGGTTTCCGTTACAATTTTAGTTTTTCTCAAAACCACCCAAATTGGGTTGGCACCCAAATTCTTTATTATTATTATGATAAGATATCCCACAAAAAAACCAATACCATTTTATCGCGGAAACCGGGAACGATTGTTTCGTTTTTTTTTCAATTCTAACTGAAACAAATTTTAAGAAATGTATATTTTTTCTGTATACATAAAGTTTAATCTAATACATAAAAATATTACACACATCAAATTATTTAACTAAACTATTTTGTGTAAATTGCAAAATCAACAAGTGTTTGAATTTGGTTAAAAATTTTACTATTTTTTTTTTAAGTTTTGTTGAAGTTTTAAACCTTTATAAAACAATAAGAACAATTTGAAAAAAAAATTGTCAATGCATTATTTTATTTATCTATCTTTAATAGGCATTTGGAGCAAACATTTTTCTTCAAGCATCTTTAAAAATAAGGTTTTGGCCATCTTTTTCATGTTTGGGACCAATGGGCATCGCCTGAGAATAATAAATAACGATTTAAATTTCAAGTTTTGATTTTGCAAGCAAATATCTCAGCCATTTTCCCATCGATTTCCATCAAATTTTCTTTGTCTGAAAGTTCAATTAAATAACCGTTACCTTACTGATTCAATGTTCTATATTGTTTTCAAGAAACCTCTAAAATATTTAATTTTTGCTGAAAAAATAGGCCAAAAGTTATTTTGTTGTAAATTTGTTTTTTTCCACACTTTTTCACATGACATATCATTTATTTGCAAAAATTGCTTAATTTTGACACATAATTCAATAAAAAGTTTCTATCATTGAAAATTATGAGCTGCTTCCTATGATTTTCTTGATGAAAATCAATTTTTTCAAAATGTTGTTTTGGAAAAAATTAGTGCTCTGACTATTTTGTGTGACCTTTACCCTAAAATATGGTCGCTAAAGGAGATTTTTTAAATAAAACCTAAACTATAAGGGAGGATAATAATGGTTTAAGACTTAATTTTAGACATTGCTAAAATGTACAAAAATCATTGCCAACATATTTTCGCTATCTCTTACGGATACCCTACACCATTCATCCTACAATTAACTATCTTTAGAAAACTAAAGGTGATGTCAAATTTATATGAAAAACATAAGTGTTTGCCATTGATTTTGTATCGAATCAACAGAGAATATATGCGAAAAAAGGTCGAATATTGACCACTGGCGAACTCTAGTTACTATAGTTTTTCAAACTAAAAGTATATTTTTGAATAAATTTACGGTGTATGGTAAGGTATAGCTTTTTTCAGTTTTTCTAAAACTACCTATTGCTGAAAATATGTTATCACTTTTTGGACATAATCTTAATTTCAATTAGATTTTTTATTTTTGATGTAATATAAGCTTATTTAAGTGTTTTTATTTTATTATATTAGTTTGAAGGACTTACAACATTAGCGCGTATCCAAAAAACATATCTCTCTAATTTTTTTGTAGTTTGTTCGCTCTTAACAATACGTTGGAAAAAAAATACTTAACGAATTAACGTTAAAACAAAAACGCGATATTCCGTTTTACTTTTAACTCTAATTCACTACCTGTGGTCATAAACAGCCACTCACGCCTTAAAATTGAATTTCGTTCATTGTTTATTCATACATTCTGTTACAAACACTTTTATTGCTAATTGTTCGCAAGTACTTTTTTTTTTTGGAACAGCAATAATACTTAACATTGAAATAAAGATATGAATTGACATATTTGAAAGCAAAATAAGTATTTTTGCACGCCAGAGATATAAGAAGCAATTTTATAATGAATTGATTGTAGGTACTTGATGAATATTGCAAAAAATATACCTACACACAAACTAAAAAAAAATTAAAGGCTGAAAAATTTCAACAGTTGCTCAACAATTTAAGCAGACCTTAACCTTGTCTTCTTTTTGACCCTGAAAGTTAAATTGCCAATTTCATTATGTTAATGTTAATTACAGCATCAGCTAAAAGTTAAGCACCAATTGTAAAACTTTTTTTAAGTAAAAATTTTTCTCTTTAAAGAAATGGATGAAGCACAATTTTTCATTTTATTGTATCATTATTAAGTCTAGAAACAAAAAAAAATTCCTTTTCTAGCAAATGCAAAACATAAGTAATCGCATTTTTTTATATAATCAAATTCTTGTTGAACATAAAGTAAGCTTTCTTAAAATTTTTTTTAATATCTTAAATTTTTTCTTAAATGTCAGGATTTTAAATAATTTATTGATTCGGATTTTAAATAATATTGCTTTCATAAAGATGCAATTAATTTATCAACAGTGCATTGTGGAATGATTTGCTAACTCTCCTGAATTGCTAGAAATAGATACTTTGTTCTGCGACTCTTCGTTATGTTAATTTTTCATTAAAAAGTTCCCTTAAGTTTTCAGTTGTGTTTCGGGATTAGTCCCGAAATATCGATAGTATGATGGGCCGATTTGATGAAATTATGTTTGTACAATTTTTCTCTGTTAGAGGACAAAAAAAGTACAAAGAAAATACAAATATTTTTTCTCCGTAAAATAAAATGTATCCCACCAAATTTCAGTTTTTTGTAATATTCCACCATTTTTGCACTGAATGGTTCGGGTTTTCGGAAATCTGATGCTAACAAAAAATTTCAAAATGCAAAATTAGAACGAAATTTATCGGTAAAAAACAAAGTTACAGCACTCTAAATATTAGCACAGTGAAGTCGTTCGAAAGGAGACAAATTTACTTAACAGATTAATTTACTAATTTGTCTTTTTCAATCTACTTCACTGTGCTGATATAAAGTAAGGTCTTATGAGCCAAGGATTTTTTTTTTAAAAAAGTTTTTAAATTTAATGATTGAGAAGATCACGGATTTGAAAACTTTGTTTTCTTATAAAAAAAATAAAAAGCAATTTTTAACTTGAAAGTTATTGATTAGTGCAACCAAGCATAAGAAATTTTTAGAAAAAATTAGAATGTAATCTCGTGTAAAAGTTTATAAAAATCTGAATTGCATTAAGTACAATATTATTTTATTTTCTAAATATTTTTTATGTAAAAAAACAATTTAAAGCTATTTCTATTCGTTGAGTTCAGGTTATTCTTATTAACACATTAAAAATTAGACTCGTATAGTAAAAACAATTCAACTTACTACTTGGTCGTTCAATTTATGTTAACCTTATTGATATCTTAAAACTATCAAAAACAATGATAAATTCAGAAAAGTCTAGTTATAGCTTATCAAATGATTAAAAATTTACCTTTTAGTGAAATAGTTGCGTGTACCTTTTCAGTCTTAAGCTTATGCTATTTTTTTGTATTTCGGAAATGTGTAGATAAATAAATAATTCCACAGCTTTAGGCAAGATCCGGGAATAAATGACTTACAATTTGATCAACATACAATTTGACTGAAATACGTATACAAAAAACAAAATAAAAACGAAACTGCCTTTCAAAACTAGTTAATTTTAATTGAAATATTTTTACTTTAAATCAATTAAAATAGTTTAAAAACTTTTATTTCAATCAATCTAAATAAAAATCAGTCAAAACTATATTAACAATAATTTACTCAATGTTGCAGTCTTAAACAAAAAATATTTATTATTTTGTGTTTTATTCTATTTAAATTACAAAAATTATAAAATATGCATAGTTATAAAATTACATATTTTTAAAAAGTATATTTGAACTTTTTACCCAATTTAAACCACCCAGCAGATTAAACAGCAGGTTTTCTTTGATCTCTACATCAACTCTTCAAAAATATTCTGTGGATTATGCGCAGTCCACTCACTTTGACAAGCTAATAGGTACAACTTCTGCTTAATCAAAGCGGAATTATAGGTGTTTTTAACTTATTGTAAAAAAAATCGTAAGAATTCAAATTTGAAAAAATTGCAATGAAACGTTATTGAATATTTTCTGAAACAACACTTAATAAATTTACAAAAAACTATATGATTGTGTTGAGTAACTTACGCTATTTTGTACAAAAAATTGCAAAACTCAAAATTCGGATAAAAAAGTTACAGCTGTTGAAACTTCTTTTCATTTTCAAAAATCCCTAAATTGCCTGTTTCTGCCATTCCGAACACAAACAAATCATAAGAAATCGAAAAACTATGTTTCTCATTAACAAATGAGGGCCACTTTAATATATGCTATGAATAGATAGATATACAGAGGTATTATATCTTTATTAACATTTATCATTAATATTTTGATATTTTTATAACGATCGATATTGATATTTTTTTTCAATTAAAATTGCTTTTTTTTATTTTCATATCCATTTTAAATAATTCTCGTTCTCTTTCATTTTTCTCTTTATAATATAAAGTCTGTTCAGCAAGTAGGCGTCTTCGGTCTTCCTTAACCCATTAACGCCCATAGTAAAACGACGGTATATTTTTATGATTTTTTATTATAAATGTAATTAAATAGAGTAAAAGCAAGTTTTAAAACAAAGAAAAATAAAATAAAGTGAAAAAATGTTGGAAAAATCACCTGCACACGGTTACATTTTTTAACACTTTTTGGTACACAATATAACAAAATTGGTTATTATTTCATCATATTATAATAAAAAATAATACAAACTTACCTTGAAATGCAAAATTCAATAAATATAAGCCCAAATTTATAAGATCTGGTATATACAATGCCCGGCTTTTTTGCACTTTTATTTCATGATTAGTTACTTTGAGAATATCATAAAATAAAATGCACAAATTGATATTAATTTTCGCTGGAACCACACAATTTTTTTCTATTTTATAACTACTCGTGACATCTTGTCTCGATTTCAATAAACAATTCGATTATATATTTAAAGTTTCGTTCACGAATCATATTGAAACACCTGTACACGCTCGCATACAGAGGGCGCAAATGAGTTAAGGAGAGGTTCTAGTATGTAGAAATCTAAGGAAAATTTTTGTGTTTGTGTTTTGCTTTATTTTCATCCTAAGATCTTGAAAATATGTAGTCAAACGGATATTTCCCTATCTAATTTATTTTACGAGTCATAGCGTATTAGACGAGAGAGTGCGTCGGCCGAAAAACAGGTATAAATGTTTTTCTCGAAACACTTTTTTTCCGCGCTGTACACGATTCCGCTTCAACGACTTGAGGCTTATTCAATTTAAGAGGCCTTCAGGAAGCCTTTTTCCAAAAGCAATTATTATCATTTTTTATCAAAAAAAGGGCCGCCATTTTTTTTAAAAAGGGTTTTTTAAAAAAATTGGAAATCTACAAGACCCCCAAATTTTATCAAGGCTAATAATTTTTTTTGTTTTTTCGTTTCAGATCACTTGGCAGGGCCGTAGAGTGTACAGCGCACATCGGCTATCGCCGCACACGGCTTAAATCAGCGAGACCTTCAGCCGCCATTTTGAAATATTTTTCATAGAAAAAATTGTGTAATGTTCTTAAAATATACACTAATAAATGCCACAAAAGATTTTTTCATATAAGATTTACGTTTGCTCAAAAAAAAATCCTGAAATTACGTAACTTTTCTACTAGAACCTCCCCTAAAGGTAATTGGAAAAAATCGTCAATTCCATTATTGAAAATGTAATTGGAAGTTGAAACTTCAACTACTATTTTATTGACTCAAAACTACTTCATTTTTTAGTAGAAAACTTAATTCGACTCGCTCTATTGGTAGGTTAATGAAATACTATATTTACAAACATATGTATTATCGAAGAGACCAATTTTTAAACCTACCTACATCATTTTAAGTTAGAATAAAATATATAGCTCCTACGCTACCCTGTCCAACCCCGCACAGTTTTTGCAAGGTGCTTGGTACACAATCTCTGCACCCCTGTACAAAATTTCATTAAAAACAAAGAAATTTTTCCAATTCTATTCCTGAAGAATTTAGGCGTTCAATTACCAATTACAATTCCCGTAATGGAAGTGTTAAATTACCAATAACAATTCCTGTAATGGAGTTGCCAATTTTTTTCAATTCCATTCCTGAGGAATTGAGGTGTCAAATTACCAATTACAATTTCTGTAATGTAAGTGAATAATTTTTTAGTGTGAATTGAGATGTCTTGTTACCAATTCGTAATTCCAAAGAACTGCAATTGAGGTGGATTTATTTCAAAAGGAATAATCCCAACCCAGCTCTGGTTATGTCCAAGTCTTCTTTTCTCTTCCGTCATCTTGAGCAGGGATTGCTAAAGCACTTTGATTTGGCCGTAGCAAAATGTTAATTTTATCACTTTTATCACTGAAGTTTAATTGTCATCACACAAATATTTTAGCTCTTCATTCATTTCAGTCACTTCATTATTGATCGTATTTGGGATTCATTTCATTCAGGATTAGCTTTCAAAAAGTCTTTCTAGGTTTGAGAGTGATTTTGTGTGTGGGGGTGCTATGCTACGGGAGTGAGGTGTGGCAATCAAGGGTTAATTTTGTAAACGTAATTCTTCTGTACGTCTGTATGTCACTGAAGTCCTCCTAAATGGCTGGACCGATTTCAATGAAATTTGTTGTGCGTATTTGAGTGAGCCCCTGTAATTTGTAATTGAACCAAGTTGGATTTCTGGTACGGTGAGTATTATGGCGCTATCTTTTTTTATCCATCTTAAACACTAGACAGTGCTGTAGTAAAAATCTTTTAAAAATTCGCGACAAACTTCTTATCCGCCCATCTAATTAGTATGAATATTTCGAGCCATAACCGCAAAAAAGTGTAACCAACATGAAATCCGAAATTCACTTTTTAATGGCAAACCCATCTACGCCCAAAACTACATATCTCTAAGCTAAACCGTTTTTAAGTTATACCCATCACAAAATCGAGTTTAGATATACTGCTTTTGCAGACAAAACTAGAAAATTGCTTCTCCTGTAAAATTTTGTTTTTGTTGGTTACACTTTTTCTGCGGTTATGGGTCGTTTTTTTTACTGATTTACCCCCTTACATTTTTTTTATTTTTTCTCATAAAATGAAACTCCTTTTTACAAATTTTAAGTTTATTTTGTTCATCACTGTTTAATTTTAAACATTGAGCAGTTCATTTTTCGTCATTAAAATAAACTACACTTTTTCGAGGTACTAAACTTCTGATCATTGCGACATCCAATTTTTTGGTCTGCTTGCCTCAACCACACAACCTCTTCTGTGCAAAACTTTTTATACAGGGACTCTACCGAAATCAAACTCATCGCGGCAAGTACCAGAAAGGACAGAACATTGTCTACCTGACCGTACATTGTACGAAAGAAAAAAATACTAGGTGTATTTTACAAACGCTTTCGTTTCATCTACCAAAGAAAATTATTAAATATTACGAATGCCCTTATACAATAAAAGAATGCGTTCGTTATATATATATGATTTCTGGTACGGTGAGTATTATGGCCACTGTTTCCAACTATCTTGGTGCTTTTTCCACCAAATTTAGTGCATTTTGAAAATTTTACCGCAAGAAATATGAGATTTGGTGCCTGGTGCATTTTTGGTCTTTTTTTTAGTTTCCGAGGCACCAAATGTGCCATAGTTTGTGTCTTAATATAAAATGGAAATTGATCTCAAGATGTGATTTAGTGGTATAAGTATATAAAAATATTAGTATTTTTTTTTTGTTAGATTAAAAAAATAAGCTTAATTTAAGTATTTTAAATTTGTATAAGCCTGACGTAAATGTTTTCTTAAAAATAAAATTTAATTTGTGAATTTAATTAGGTATTTTATATTTTTAAAAACCTAACAAATCTAGTGCATTTTTGGGAGAAAATAGAATTTTTTTGCCTTTTTGATGGATTTTAGAATTGAAAAGTTGACAACACTGAAGGCCACATGTGTTATTCTCAAAGCCTTTCGTCGGCTGAAAATACAGCAAAACACTGAATATAATTCTTATATACCACTATATAGGGGTGATAGTACCACCACATAAGAGCAAAACCCTAGCGGTGCTTTGCAAAGTTAGGCGAGGAACATCTTTTTTTTTGGGTCTCTTACTTTTCAAAGAGTTAGCGTGTTACTGTCTTTGAAAAAGTTGATGTGAAGAGGTTAAATAATAATTTTCCAAACACTTCCTACCAAAAATTAACACCAGTTTTGAGTTAAAGGACAAAAAACTTAAAAAAAATTAAATTTTTCGCTTTGTAAACAAAGCTTTCTATATTTATACACTTGCTCTTGTGTATATATATTAGTGTAGGCCGATTTGATGCAATTATGTTTGAATTGCACTGTTACCCAAATTAAATGTGTAAAAAAATATGTTCCGCGCCTAACTTTGCCAAACTTTGCCACCGCTAGGGTTTTGCTCTTATGGGTTGGTACTTTCAATTCTATATAGTGCTTTATAAGAATTTTGACTTTTTAAAGGATTTGTTTCAATTTCAATTTTCAATTTCAATTTATTAGGCAGAATACGTTAGCTTTATAGAATATAATAGTCATATTACAAAGTTTTTTTCGTTAATTTTTTTAAGTACAAATATCTTGAGCATCTATCTTTTGATTGCTTAAACTTGGCCAAATTAAGTTGGAATACAATAGTTTTCATGTTTTTGAAAATGCTTTTATCTAGTAAAGCTACATGCATGCTGTAATGTTTATATGTTTATCAACATCAAATTTGTTTAGAAATTGTGATATGCAGAATGTTTCGTTATCAGTGCTTTCTACAGTTGTCTACCAATTGTTCACTTTGTTTTGACAACTCAAATATAAATACGGTCGATTCGAACTACTTGTATTTTCAACACTTATGATAACTCATGTTACAGCGTTAAAAAAATTCAAACAAAAAGCTCTAATCACAATATTAAAGTTTTTCAGTAAAACTGAAAAAATATTGGAAAATATTGAACCACAGAGACTATATTATACAGAGGTCCCAGATTAACTTCGAATGCTCTTTGAACTCAAGTTTCGTTGTGCAAACGTCCGGAGAATAGAAGAAAAAATAAAAATATTTATGCTTTGCCTCAGCATTCGTTTTGACGCTGCCTATACTTTTCTATACCCCACCCATTTTTCCTCATATCACATTTCATCCAAAATATTCTACCTACTCCCTAAACGTGTGACGAAATATTTGGACGACCTTTAACACTTTACAACAAGAATGACTTAATAAAAAGCGCAAGTGTTCTGAAAAGTTTGAGTTTTTTCGTAGCACGTTAAAATTTTATGTGAAACGAATCTAAAATTTCCATATAAAGCTTACAAGCAAGCCCAAAAATGAAAACTTGTCTAACTATCTAACTATTTAGAATATTGATGAACTAATAAGGTTTAAGGTAAGCCCCAACCATTTTTTGAATTTTACTATACGGTCTAGGTTTTGTATGGTTACGAACTTGAACTCTTTACGGTATTTTCGATCTTTCCCTTAATGCTAGTTAGCTACTTCTAGTAGAGTCCTCGAATTTACGGAAACTTGTCTCGTTTGAATGGTATTTCAAAGGACCTAACAAACAAAATTGAAAAATTATAAAAAAAGTTTACCAAATAATGTGCTTACGGATTAAAATAATTTTTGTTTTCATTATTTAGAATGAAGAAAATTTAGTCTCAATACCCTAAAATCTGAATTTTCTACCAAGAGATGTAAATTTATAAAATGATGTTTACCTACGAAATCAGTAAATGTTTGTAACCAATTTCAACGAGTTTCCTTTTAATTCAAGTAAAAATATATGTTAATTAACCTTAGGTTCAGTGTCCAAATGATGGAATTCGATCCCAAATTAAATACTTTTATGTTCTGAGCTTTTTTGAAAAGAATGTGTCACATGGTAAATTTTAAACTCACGTTTCATAAAAATATAACATACTAGTAAAAATCTGGGTACGACATATTTCTAAAAATAATCTTGGCATGTAGTTACCAAGACATTACATAAAATATTAGCTCATGCTGATTAAATAATCCTGAATTCTGCTTTACGAATCGGCATGTTTTTGGAAGATGTTTTGACATCTACTCATAATGAGGATAAAAAATGTCATCTTAGTCATATCCGTAAGACATCAAGAGAAGCCTCAAACAAAGACCTTCTAGCTGGTTTGCTTTTATCTACAGAACCGTCAATTGCCTCTTAACTAGGGCTACCTTAAGTCTACAGCCTTGACCGGGACAACTTTGCACACTTTTTTTTATATTATTTCACCCAAAAACAAATACGCAATTTTAACATTATAATTAAATTGCCATTTAAAAAAAAACCTAAACAAAAATAATTCACAGTAATTCATACATAACTAATAAATCTTATACAAAAATATAAGAAACATCAATTCTTGGATTTGGCCCAATCATATTTTGCAGATTTTTGTTTTGTTTCGCCATGAACATGCTTTTGCGCTTTTAAAAAGTTATAAAATTCTGTGCACGTCATAGAATAATAAAATTTGCTTTGTATAATACTTTCCAAGGTAGTCATGTTAAGCGAGTTTCTTTCCTTACTCCATTGCGAGGAGACCAGTGAAAATATTCGCTCAACATTTCCTTTGTGTCCTGAAACAGCGAACAAAAATTGTACTATTTTTAACAAGTTTATTTTCCCTATTTTAATTTAGTATTTATTTAAAACACTTCCATTTTTTATGCATTTGCAAAAAAAATCCGTTTTTACTGTTACACTTTTCATTTTTTTCAATATATTTAACCGGGACATTTTTACTGTGCACCTGGACACCGATCTCAAAACCGGGACACGTCCCGGAAAACCGGGACATATGGCAGCCCTACTCCAAACGCAATATTTATGGCAGAAGGCAGCACAAAAATAACTATGTATGACCTTATATAATATTGAATGGAAATGAAGATAATTCGAGAGACGAATTATCCTTTAATCTTTAAACTTGAAAAATTTTATTTGTACACTGCTAAAAATCTTAAACTAAATTTTAAACTTTTGTGGATTACATATAGAACAACACCAAAAAATATCCAACTCAGTTGTTAACAAGGTTTTGCTTATTTTGCATCATTAAAAATGCAAGTAAGCTCCTTTCAGAAACGTGGGTTCGAGACCCAGCTAAATTAAACTAGGATAAGTAGGAATTAAAAAATAGTACTTTTTTAGAATTTCAAAGCGAATAATCTGGAGTTGTTAAACTCGTCATTCAGAGAAGAAAATTCTTTTTTTTCTAAATATGTTTATTGTTTTATATGGTATTTTTGAACCAATTTAAAAAAAAAATAATGAAAATTTCAATTAGAGCTAAAAGATTTGCAAAAATGCAACTTCTGATTAGATCATTTGTTTAATTTACACCAACTTTTTGGGAGAATATACGGTATAATTCGCTTAGCTGCCAATTCGCTTAAGAGAGTATGTATTTTAACAGTACAAATTTAATGTGTTTCTTCATTTTTTAGCGTTATTGTAAGAAAATGTAATTTTTAGCTACCTCCCGCTTAAGGCCACATATCGCTACCTTAATATAGAAAGGGCTTAACTCATTTTTTGTTACTTTACAGGAGATGGAAAAAACTTAATTAAAATTATAATTTTGCGGGTCCAATTTTCTTGAAATGGATTTTTTATTTAAGACACTAACCAATTCAATGCTGTAGCAATATTTTTGCGGCAATTTTTTTTCTATAGCAATTTTTTTTTTTGCAAAAATCTGTAAAAAAATTTATTTTGAAAAAAACTAGTCAGGGCCTTTCTATATTAAGGTAACGAAATGCTTTAACCACATTAGATTCTTGGTTATTTATTTTAGCTAGTATATCTTGTGGTTCAAACTCGGCCAACTTTCTGAAATTTCAATAGTTTTTTCTCATTCTGTGGCGTTGACCTTGCCTTTAGAAAATGTGCTGTACTAAGAAAATCTTAAGTTTCAATACAAAAAAACGTTGTTCTGAGAAAAGCTGCATATATAAAGATATAGTCAGAACTTTGATGTCAAAATAAAAGACATTTTTCAAAATTTACTATTTGTAAGAAGTTTCATTATCACAATATGTATATATTCACACATGTTACATAAAAAAGTGCTTTCATCATGTTTTCCCCCTCTTAAATTTTAGCTTTTATTTAATATATGTTTTTATACGCTCATATTTCAGGTAGAAGGTCATCAATCAAAGATGCAATGCAAATGTGCAGCGCCCGACCTTTCATCTGATACCTCATTCACCATTCTACCTCTTCCAAGTCCTAAGATTCCTTACAAAAATTAATATAAACTTTCAACGTCAATATTTCTGGTCAGAGGTCAAAATTTAAAATCTGCGTTTTATTGCCCTTATTCTAAAATAAATATCAAACGAGAGTATGACAACTAGGGATGTCAATCCCGGGATCCCGAAATTTTTTTAAGACCCGAATATCCTGGGATTATTCGATTCGAATCCCGTGATTGTTGAAAACAATTTTTTTTTAATAATTAATAAAATTTTCCAAACTAACATCACATTTATCCCCCTTTTAACGATCAACGATCGAACTAACAAGCGTGCTTCTTCTCTGCAGGTCTTGTATGCAATAAATTAAGATCTAAGTTAGGCGATAAAACCATTAATGCTTTAGTTACATACTGATCGTATTTTGATCAAAAGAAGGAATATTTTTACTGAGCTCTAAATAGGAAGGGTATTGTATTTATTTTTTACTTAAATGTATTGTCTTTTTTATTTTAATTTGAATGTACTATATGGTTACATATAGTATATAATTATAGTATATAATTAAAGGGAGGTTTTAGGCCAAAGTGGTTATAATTAAGGCATATTTAAGAAGATGGTTTCTATAAAATTTTGTTACATACACAAAAAATTTAATTTGCATGTTAATTTTACATCATCACGCTCATTGCCTGATAATAAAATGCTCTTGAAGAAAGACTTCTAAATGCACATCTTTTATTAAAATGGAGAAATAAGAAAATTACGAAGCGTGAAAAAAAGTGGAAAAAATGTCCATTATATTTAACCATATTGTTGCGTGTAAAACCTAGAAAAATTTTCCAAAGACGCTCGTTTTGGTAAAAGATGTGTAGAATTACAATAGGAAAAGATTTAAAAAAATGTTCATTGGTCTATTAGCTTGTTTTCAGTAGTGTAGCCAGTTTTGAAAAAGTATGTTTCAAGAAAAATCGTGCTTAAAGTTAATATACTTAGTTAAATTTACACTGATGCACCAGGTTTTAAGCGCTGTAGATTCTGTATTATAAAAGGAATTGATTTATTGAAGGATAATTGAACAATAAACAATCTAAAAAATTGAATTTAATTAGTTTTGATGATCTATTGAATAATTACATGAATTAAGATTGTGAGCTTTAGCTGACTAGACAGTCTGTTTCGGAAATCGCTACATATTCCTCTTCAGTAGTCTTTGAGTGACTAAGCTGTGATCAACTCACTGTTTTAACTAGCATATGAATGTGCAGATCCTCTAGTTCATTCTTATGAATTGTATGGCTGCTAATCATATGACACTTCAAAGCAGTAGGCCATATTAGATCACCGCCATCAACTCTCTCAAGGGTTGCCATCTGTTCTAGTTGCTTCTTCATTTATTTCAATATTCATTGGTGTTCGATTGTTTGTCGAAATGCACCATAGAAATGAAACGAGTTATTGCTTCGCCAGAAGCTAGTGTTCTAACTGAAAGTTGGCTATTTTCACAACCAAATGTTCAATTACACATGACTTTGACCGAAAAATCGATCAATTATTAAGACTATTTAATTAATTTGACATTAATTAAACTTATTTGGCCATGCTCTGCCATAGTTAAGTTAAAATATTAAATTTAAAAAAAATTGTTATTTAAATACTGATTTAAAATAATTTTATGTAGGCAGACTGCTAAAGCTTAGTATGCTGTAGGAACAAAAATTTTTAGGCATTTAATTCTACACGCGAAATTTTGGTATAGACTCAACACTAACACATACTTACCATAACGTGTTTGTTGAATGTGTTAGTTGAACATTACCCTGCAGTTAATGACACTAGTACAAAACTAGTGATTTCACTAGCCCCTTGGTAGCCAGTACCAGTTCCACTTCAATCTACCTTCTTTGTATTCAACTGGCGAATTTTACACGAGCATGTCATAGGAAGGGATCAATTGCTACCTTTTACACACCTTTTCCCTAGGTATTTCACTAGACATGAAGAGCTAGCTTTTTCGCTAGTTGATATTGACACAACAAAAAAAAACAAAGTAGAGTGGCCGATAATCATTGGCCGCAATCAGCGCAGACAACTGTTGTGAACTGTAATGGTAGCGCTACCTTAGTTCACGATGTTTTTCTCTGAATGTGTTGCTACTCTACACGTCAGAAGTTAGATTCAATTTTATATTTATTTAAATTTTATTCCATTGCAAAGGTTTCTCACTTAAATTTGCTACGTTCTTTCTGCATTTATTAATTTAACAGCGTCAGTAACAGCATCTGACAGCATTGGCGTCGGAACAGGGACGAAAGGGGGGCAGTTGCCCCCCACTTTTTTAGCTAGATAAACAATTTAAAAGGAAAACTTCAAAAGTTATTCAAAATATCAGTTTTTTTACAACGATAATATTTTTGTATTATATATTTTCCTCTTCTTTCTCTCTTCTTCATAAGCATGCTTGCGGATAACCATTTTCTTTCTCTGTGTTTGCAAAAAGATAGAACAAAATGTAGAGTTTCTACTGGAAACCCACCACTTCAGTTTTAAAGCACCCTTAAGTATGTAGCTTAATGCTTGTTAATTTTGCAACTCTGGTAAGAAAAAATTTGACATGTTCTTAGGAGCTTTCCATATTGGACGACATGTTGTACGATAAGTTAGATGGAAAACTAATGGGACTATTTGATTGAGCGTTCGAACGATCCAACTTGTAAAGCAACATCATTAATTGCAAGCTCTCAAGCAGAACACATCCGGCTAATAGCTAAGCAATTTTTAGATGCCCTAACAATTGAGCAGTAATTTTACATAATTGTACAATATTGTGCAATCGGCAGAAAAAACCAAAAATTTCGACTATCGTTTTAGCTTACGCATGGTACTACATGTTGTATAATCTGCCATGTTGGTCCAATATTTTGGACCACGCGAAAGCCCCTACTGTGAATTAGCTGATGAAAATCCACCTCGACGCTTTGAAGAAACATCAATTCCGGTTCCTTCAGTACACTTGCCATTATATGATCGGCTACGAAAAGATTATTTCGAAATTTTAGATCTTCCCTCAAATGAGATAACGGCTAGATTCGATCAAACAGGTTGATATTTTACTTTTTTTTATTTTTGCAAGTTTACAGCAGCTTCACTCAACCGACACACTTTGATTTAACATTCGGTGAGTCGGTTGAGTGAAGCTAGTGTAAACTGGCACTTTGTAAATCTTATTGTACATTTAAACAGATCTTGACACTCTGGAATCGTTGGAAAATATTGTAATCGAAGCCTTCAACGGAAAAGTGCCTTCTGAACAAAATCTAAAAACAAAACTAGATCTTTATGCAGATGACTTTTTTGCAGATGAAATTGCTGAAGCAATTGCCTGGCCAAACACCTTGCAATTGTAGTGGCATTGTATCCCAATTTGCGAAAAATTCGGATACTGTAAAAAAAACTATTAAATGAAGTTGAAAAACTTATTGCTTTGCTTTTGACTGTGCCTGCATCAGCAGCTTCATCTGAGCGTTCTTTTAGTGCACTAAGACGACTTAAAACGTATCTTCGAGCAACTATGACACAGAAACGACTCACTCATGCGGCACTTATACACTTTCACAAAGATAAAACCGCAGAATTGAATTCGATGGAGGTGGTGAAAGAGTTTGTTTCTCGCAAGGACAGAAAGAAACATTTTGGAAGAATTTAAATTGATATAACTTTTTGTACCTTATTCCATTTAAACCATGTAAAGATATACCTAGTCTTGCTTTATAAAAGCAACCATTATTTCTTATATTTTCATATTACCATGTGAAAGATCCTTTAAAGAATGATCTCTAATATTAAAATTGGAATAACTTTTAAAAATAATGAAATTTTAATATTTTTTATATATTTTTATATATTTTTTATTTTAAACTAAAATAAAAAATTTGTTTATTCACATTCATGTTTCTTTGAAGAAATTTTGGTGAACTTTTTTTGCACCACCTTTTGTACTGTCCCCCCATTTGTACTGCCCCCCAGATGAAATTAGCTTCCGACGCGCTTGTCTGACAGTTTAGCAAACAGTTGCGTTCATGTAGCATAGAATTTGTTCGCTCGATTAAAAGGCGTTCGCTACTTTATCAGTTTTAGTTAGCTCTACCAAATTTGTACCATTCAGCGAATTTTTACACAACAGTTGCCAACTATTGTCTGCGCTGAATGCGGCCATTATTCAATATATTTATACCTTTTCATAACAATATTTTATTTATGTTGCTCAACGAAACTGAAAAGCTTTATGTGTCATGTTTTCTCGAATAAGTCACTTCGAAGTATGAGCTCGTCAGAATAAATTTTATGAGTCAGTCAAGACGTTAAAAAAATAAACAACAAACAATCGAGAAGGAAGTTGATTGAACTGACACTTTTGTGCATTACCTTGGGTCAAAAACGTAGCTAGTGCGTATAGAACTATTGAAGTAGCTAGCGTGAATGGGCCAATTGATACTTTTGATACTGGCGGGTATTGTTGAATGTCAAATTTCCACGCCAATTAAATGTACGGCCATATAAAATGCAGCGAAATTTTGACATTTTAACTCTCCAATCATAGTTGTGAACTTGGCTGCATTGAACAATTTTTTCGGTTCAACAGCGTACTAACCAATGAAAAAAAAATTGCGCTTCCTTTTCGCTGTCAAGAACGCGATGCATTTCTTACGGAAGATTTCTTTTCGCTTCTACAGCATACTAAGCTTAAAACAAAAATATGTGTTTATGCATGTATTACAAAACCTATGTTATAAATTACTGAAGATTGGATGGAAATATGATTGGTCAAATTTTATGTTTGGTTTTTTTTTTTGTTGAATTGGTACAAATTGTGCTTCTTTGTCACATCAATTTGTTTCAAAGTATGTACTATAACAGAATAGAAGTGAATATGTTGCACTTTTTGGCAAAAAAAAAATAACGAAATAAAAACTTCTTGAATTTCGGGACGCTCCCGGGATCCCGGGATTGTATTTTCAGATCCCGAAAATCCCGAGATCGAAAAAACTCCAAAAATTGCCATCCCTAATGACAACATTTGATGTTTGTGTATTAATATATAAGATTTTTCATACTGAAAGCATCGCTTAGCAGGCTTTTATGAGCCTCACTTAGGTGCTTATGCGAATTTAAATATCTGCCTCCAAAAGGCAGCAAAAAAATTTGCTTAAGCGCCTTTTCGCACAATTTGGTGGAATTTAACGCTAAGCGAATTAAACTGTGCCAGATTACCGATATCGGTTATAAGTGAGGTGAGCATGTTAGTGGTTTCATTTTTACACCAACATTTCTTCGGCACAAAACAGCTATGTGTATTAAATTTTATTGATCTTTGATAATATTTTAGTGAAATATACCATATTACCGATTTCGGTTATATCAGAGGTATGGTTAGTAGTTTGATTTGATTCATTTTGACACCAACAGTTCATTTGGTTCGTTTTTTTCGGTATACATCAGTTAAGTATACTAAATTTTATTGATCTGGGTTACTTTTTTTGGGAAATAGATTGCAGTTTTCGGTTATATGGCAGTTGGGCGTGTTATTTGTCCGATTTGAAAATTTTGTCTGAACATTGGTCTTATTCTGAAAGTGATTCTTGAAAATTTTTATTATTTTACGGGAACTGCTTCTATTTATGTCCGCTTGCTATTTATGGCTCGTTACACTGTGCGCCATCCTCTTAACCCATTGTCGATTTGTGTAAAATCTATTACAATTTTTTTTATGTTGTGCTTTGTAATAATATTTTTTTTGTGTGTCAATTTTTTTTTATGAGTAAAATATTTATCTGTTTCGAAAATGTGAGTACACATTCTGTGAACAATAAAAAGTTCATGCAAGAACCACGGTTTTTTTACCAAAAAGTAGGATTGTCTCATACCAAGATATAAATGCTCATTTTGTTCATGTGTAAATTTTTCTTTGTTCAAAGGTTTTTTTAAAAATTTTGATATGGGAATAGTAAAATTTTAGTTTTAAAAAATATATTCTAAGACACTAGAAAGATTTTTTTCATAACTTTCTCAATTAATTTGATTTGACCGTAGCCCTACGTGTTGGTATAGAAAGCTACGTTTTTTTTTTTAAATTTTTACATATTTTCAAAACCGTTTAGTTTTGGGATCCAAGCTTACATGATTTTTATTTTATGCTTAGTGTGAACTGAATATTTGAATACTTCAATTCCTCATCTAAACCTCAACGTGGAGTTATGAAGTTTTTCTCAACGTAGGACTAAGGTTAAATTGATTTGCTTTAAACTTTTAGACTTTGTGGTTCAAACCCTCTTTTCTCTCACCTTCCAGGCCAGGCTACGAACCTGTCGAACTGTGTAACTCAGCTAAAAATTATGTATATTAATTTTAACAAAAAAAAAACCTGTTTTTGCCTAATTACAAAAACTGTTCAAATTTAAAATTGCATTGTATTGTAAAGTTATTCAACTCAGATTTTTGAATTTAATTGACATTCTCATTACCTGAATCCGAATTAACACTGGAATAACTGGATTGCGCCATTAGTAATAATTGTTATTATTTTAATCCTTAACGTGTGATTATACTTTTTTATTTGAAATAAATTTAGTTATATTTTATTAACACTGTTTATCACAGATTTCAATTTCACAAAAATTGAACCAAAAACTAATTAATTATAATAAGCCATTGACACTGAAAGATAAACTCAGTTAAAAATGTAATTAACAGCAGATAGTGCAAGCAACAAAAACAGATCTAAGCATCCCTAATATAAAATACTATAGCTTGTATGCAACATAATTATTATTTTTTTGTTTTATGTTGGTTTAGGTTTTATTTTTAATTTCCACCCTAATGGACACGGTTCAATCTGACTGAATAGCTGTCTAGCTATCTGCCGGTGGTTATCCTTTGATATGAGTGGTTATTGATCACAAGCAATGAAAAACACAAACATAGACCAAAAAGTAACCGTTAATACCGTGATACTGTTTACACTGTTTCTAGCAAGAACCATGGATAGGAGCGCGGCTATCCATCGCATTCTTCGATCAAAACTCAACTGATTTGGATGAAAGCAACAGTTTACTGCTTCATGGAGTGGAGCTAAGCTTGAGCTCTGCTGCGAGTAAGCAAACTGGTTGTGGTGCTGTTGCGGCTGCTGTTCCATGATGACGAAAAAACAAACAAATTGTGAAAATGAAATTGAAAACGAGACATGAAACAGAATAGAACGTTTGAATAGATTGCAAGAAGAACGTACGAACCGACAGGCCTTCCAAGTGGAGAGATAAAGTTTTCAATAACGTGATAACTTTGTGGTCTCTAACGTGCAAAAGCTTGAACGACATGCACTACTTAACTAGTCATTGTTAAGTATTCGACTGCGATTTATTACAAGTGTCACCACTGGAGGTCTATCAAACAACACTGATTTTGCGATATGCAGCCACACTGCTCATGTTATTTTTTAGTCTTCACTCAATGGCATCGCTCGAATTCGAACCACAGTTTGTTTTAATATCCGAGATACCTACATAAATTTTAAATACCGAAGTTAGATTCAATTAATTTATTTAAAGATGGTAATAGCATAAATATCGGTTGCGCTTTTTAATGAAAAGTACTTTTTTAATTAAATTTTATTTTGAATATGAACTTATGTCAGAAAACATCAGTTGATGAATAATCAAAAAATCTGGGGCCGAATTACAGCATTCGTGATCGAGCAAAATTACGTAGGGCACGACGAGACAAGTGCCTATCAATCTTGTACAATTTTGCTCGATCACGAATGCTGTAATTCGACCCCTGAACTGTTTTTGCTACACGGATAAAAATTTTATTTTAAAACCTTTTTAGTAATTTATAGTTTTATGATTCACTTTTTAACTAAAAAGTTTATATTTTAAATTGGCCAAAGTTTAATTTCGGGAGTTTTAAAAAAGCAAACCCAAAAAGATAATATATGTATACTAAGCGATATAATTTTTTTATATTGAGAAAATATTTTGATTGAATATGTCAAATTAATTTAAATTTACTTGGATTAAGCATAAAAAAAATTATTGGAAAATGATTCGTATTATGAGTAGAAATTTATAATATCACTGAACTACAATTTCACGGTTTTAAAAAAAGCTATGAAATTCCGTTAAAAGGTTATGGTAGAGTAGACAAAAATAAGTTACACGTGTTTCGGCGTTTTAAAAATTTACGTCTAAATAAATCTTATTATGGGTTTAAATTTGACATAATTTTCAAGCAATTGCGTTTTTTATATATATAAAAATTTTGAAATTAGCTCTTGTGAAATGTTGTTATGCGTAGTGACTTCTGTGATGTAAATTCGATTCGTAATATTTTTGAAAATATTTTAAGCCTTAAGCGCCTGCCCTTCTGTTTGGATAGTTTTTTACCTTTTAAAAAAAACCTCTTAAAAACAGCATTTCGGATCAAAACTTTTAGTATAAATTGGCTAGCAAAATTTCACAATAATCCGCCAAAGACAAGAATTAGCTGCGCTTATATACAAAGGCATAAAAACAAAACACAAAATATAGACATTTTTTAATTGTCTATCTTAAAATTTTTTTTCTTTTTTTTTCTCGCATCTCAATTTCATCCTCATGCAACCACTAACACAAATCGGATATTAATTTTCTATGATTTCAATACAAATTCTAAATGTTTGATAGTTTAAATCGTTCTTGATTTTAAATACAAATTCTAGTTGTTTGATAGTATAAAATCGTTTATTAAGCTTTTTAGGTCAGGTTAGAACAATTAATTGCTCTAACAAATTTTTTCCAAAGAAATAACAAAACAACAACATTTTCAATATAAAAAGAAAAACATCACTAGCTGATTTTATTGCAATTTCGGCCCCGCTACAGGCTTCATCAGAAATCTTTCTTATGCCACCACCTGGAATCGAACCGGGGCGTGGAACGCCGTGCCAGCGCATTAACGCACTGCACCACAAAGGCAATGAGATTTCAGTGTCAATTTCTCAGTTTTTCTCAGTTTTTCTCAGTTTTCTCCCTTTCATACTTTCGGATGTCATTGATCCCATATTTTTCCTTTGTAGCGTTCTTCCATCGGAAGGCACGTTTGGTGAAAGTGTTCGTTCCCCTTGTTAATCAGATTCCGTTGGTAGCTGCATTTCGAAAAAGTCCATATGTTGATGTAAAAAGTGAATCTTGGTTGACATATGGACATCTTTTTCTTCAAATGCGTCCAATATATTATTAATAACACTATTCAACACAAAGAAAAATAACAAGGTTCCGCCAACGGATTCTGATAGAAGGGACCGGAAAAAAAATATAGGTGTATCGGTGTTTTGAAAGTCTACGTCTGAGTTTTATTTTAGAGGGGGTTTAATTTATTTATGTTTTGGAAGTCTACGTCTGAGTTTTATTTTATAGGGGGTTTAATTTATCCCCCTTTTGAACGTTCTCATAGTGAATCGGCAAACGAAACCATGTGACCCTTACGTCTTTGGTAAAGGATGTTTCGTGAAACATTTTAACCCTCTAACTCTTAATAACTGAGTCGTTTTTGACCAGTTTTTAATAAATTACAAATAAGACCCATAAAACAGGGATATAACGGGTTAAAGTATTCCACAAAAATATTTTCCATAAAATTCTACTATAAGTCTATGAATACACCAAAGCTCAAAGACCAACTTGAATGCCAAAAATAAGTGAAAACTTAAAATGTGTTTAAGGGATAGTTTCGAACTTATTTAGAATTGGTGTTAAATTGTCCCACAAAACTCAGTGTTAGGGTGTTAGTACCTATAACAAAAATGTTTTATGTAAAATTTCACTCTAAATCACCATACAAAAGAAAGGTATGCATATAATATCTATAAGTACAAAGAAGAGAGCAAAATACAAAAATATTACCCATGGCATTTTCTTATAAGTCGCTTAACATGATAACATTTCGGAAGCAAATATCTAAAGTTTTTTAAATTTTTGTTAAATTAAATTGCTGAAAAATAGTGTCAACCCATATTAAATTTTATTTAGACGTAAGCTTTTAAAACGCCGTTACACTAATTTTTGGTTTGTTTGACTGTGTAATTAGTATAAACATTTATTTCTTAAAAAGACAATAAATTGCTTGATTCTAGCAGCTAAAATGTAACGTAAATTGGGACAGTAAATTCTTGATAAAAATTGATACAATGAGTTACATAAAAAAAAAATATTCTTGTAGCTTAGGCCCATAGCCAAGTAAGATTTTCGGAGTTCAAACTTAGTTTTAAAATATTTTTAAATATCTGTAAGTGTCTAAAAACCAATTCTTAATCCGCTTTGAGCAGCAAAAGTTCACCATTTCTGAAACAGAATTGAAAAAATCGGTCCAACATCGGTCGGCTAAGTTTTTTCGATTGTCTCGAATCTAATATAGGCTAAAATTGGAAAATCTATTCCCTTTACAAATGGTCAAAATATATGAGAACATTTTTTGACTCAATTCTCGAATATAGATGAGTCCATTGGTTTAGAAAAAAAAACCAATATTTTATGTTTTGTTTTTAATTATTTTATTTTTAACTATTTGTTTTTTAAGCAATAAAATACTTATCTTGTATTATCAATATTAAATAACACAAACATTTCTTTTTTTTCAAAATTGTAACTGTTGAAATAAGAAATTTTTTTAGTTTTATATTTTGACGTAAAATAACGTTTTTATGGGGACAGTAATTTTTAAAAAATTAAATATTTAAAATGCAAATTTCTGTAAGAAAGGAAAGAGATATTTAATTGGAATTTTGCATATTTATTTTTATGTAAAAAAATATAACAAAAAAATTTTTTAGAATTTTTCCATCGTGTATTTTGTCTGCCGCAGGATTTTGAAAATAACATCAAAATATCACGACGGGCGTGATTTTGGTTCACTGGAACGTCTGAAAAAAAGATAAAAACGGGGTTTTATCAGCATCGAAGCCGCTATAGATTAAGCTAAAGGAAAATTTTTGGCCAAAATTGACAAAATGGCGGCGTTTTTTCGAAATTAGCCAATCCCTAGTTCATTATCCAATTTTCGAAATTAGCCAATCCCATTTGCCGCTCGCTCTATCCCTAGTTCAATCTATAGATTTATATGTGTACAACAACATAGCTATATTTCAGGACGATCAGTCCAGTAGTTTTTTTATCACGCCTGCCAACTCAAAAAATGTGTTTTCTGAAAAAAGTGCTTTAAAGTTTTTAACACCGATTATATGGCTTTGACGCTCTGCGTTTAAAATCTTTACCATTTAATATAGAAATTAATTTGAATTTTATATCATTAAAAATAGATTCTCTGATGTCTTTTGAACCAAAATCAATCATAAGAAAAATCGATTTTTTAAAATTCAACGGTGTACTGTCCCCTTAAGCACGGTTTGTATGGGGCTCATTTTCACCCATTTTGTTAAGCACATTTAACGCTTTTAAAAAGAAAAATATATGGGCATTTCAAAACTGGCGTTACGTATGAATTGTACGAAGATTTAAAAAAAAAGGAATGAAAAAGTCTACTATTTTGAAAGGTTAATTAAGTAGTACTATATTAAGTAAAAACAATGACAACTATCGACCCTAAGGTTTTCAAGATATAAGCACAAATATGTGGTGGCGTCAAGTTACAAAAAACGGAATTGATTTTTGACTTGGATTACAAAATTTGAAAAACTCTCTGAATTGGACAAAACCTTTTGTATACAACTTTTTTTAGAAGAAACTGAAATTATATAGAATTATTTTCCGAGTGATCAAATTTAAAAATCTTCTCTAAGTTTTTTTTTATTAGGCTTTTTGACTTAAATTTCAAGAGTATTCAATTGGGTAATTAAGTAATTATGTAGTAAAGTAATTATGAAAATTTAATATATTGTCCTTTCCTTGCCTCAAACACTTTTTCATTATCTTAATAATTTTTCATTTTTAATAAAACAAAAAAATGTACAAAACGTTTACTAAACATTTACGACAAAGAAAAACTACATATGTGAACCAGTGTAGACAATAACATCACCATGGTAAATGAATTAATGTATAAACTGCTTAAATTAATAACATTATAATGTTTTTCTTAGATAATATCATAAAATAATAAGTTTTTAATAAGTTTTAATTTTTTGGTCATGGTAGACTTTTCTGTGGAAATGCACATATGCCAAAATATCAGTAATAAGGCGATTGAAAAGAATATTTTATTTTTAATTTTGTCACTTCTTTCATAAAGTCACAAAATATGCACATTTTGTTATGAGAAAAATTATACATAAAATGGCAGTAGCTGCAGATGTTATTATTGTTTCGTTGGTACGTTTCGTATATGAATTATACTAAAATACAATATATAAACAAATAAATTAGTACAAAACTATAAAAAATGAAATTTTGTTAAATTTTCAAGGCAACATATCGTCGCTGCCTTTACAAAAACGGTTATGTGGTTTTTGCCAATTTTTTCTTTATTGCCTATTTTATTAACACTATCTATCGCCCATATTTCTGCATTTGCCGTTTTTTTTAGATCTCTTTTGGCTTAGAAGTGATCAAAAGAGCTATGTGCTTGCAGTAGTAGAAATGCTCTGAAATAAAATCAGTTTTTGGCTCTCCTAAAAAGTTGCTAAAAACACATAACCATTTTTGTTGGCGCAGCGACGATATAAAGATCATAACTACCACAAATGGAAAAATATCGAATAATCCTTTTTGGTTCACATAATTAATGTTGATTAATACATAATTCAGACTACTTACTATAAATTTGCATACTTACTTTTACAAATTAATGACTTTTGTCATCATCATTTTATTTTATTACATGTTGCATTAATTTCTAATTATTTTTGTAAATGTTTTCAATTTTTATTATGGAATTTTATTACTGAAACAGCAAACGTATATTATAGATTGTAATACTGCATCAATAGTTGTCCCTAATCGTGTTTTACAAATATTTGGATCGCTTATCTTTCGTAGATTAAAAAGGCATTGTTTAAGTGCCTGTCAACATTCATGTATTTAATCGCAATTAAAATCTAAACCTAATACCCAGGGCCGGTTTATCTATAAGGCAGTGTAGGCAACTGCCTAGGAGCACCGCAAACCGAGAAAAAAATTTGAAAATATTTTGTCGAGTGAAAACTTAATTAATATCCTCAATGATTGCATTGTTCTTTTCTTATATTATATTGTCATATTTTCATTTATTATTGGATAATATTCGATTTTTTTGCGACGATTCTAACGCCGACTAATCAGATGATGGGGAATTATTTCTCTGTTTGGATTTCTATAAAATTTCTTGACAAAGTCCAACGATGAAATTAAAAGGGCTTGTGCAAAGTTTAGTGAACATTATTCCGACGACATTGAGTTTAAGTTTATAGAGACAAGATGGTGCAGTTCAAGTATTTCAGCTTACAATTAATTGATGCGGGGAAAGATAAAATTTTTGATAATATGGCACAATCAACTTTCCCGAATATGATTATAGCATTGGAAAAATATAGAAGTCTGATAGCATCAAAACCCACGGGTAAACGCTGCTTTTCTAACTATGAAAACTATTCTAACTATTCTTATTCTTAACTATGGACATGTCTACTTATTTTTGCTTATTTAAATGCAAAAATTTCTGGTATTTCTAAATTTTTTAAAATTTCTTATACACATGGGATTTTTGGTGGTATTTTTAAAACGCGTGGTATTTTTGTGGTAATTTTTAATTATCGTGGGATTTTTTTCGGTATTTTTTAATTGCTATGGGAATTTTTTTTGTTTACCTTTACCGTGGGAATTTTAGTGGAAATTTTAATTTATTTCATGTTGCTTTGGGAAAAAGGTAATTTTCGTGGGAATTGTTCCGAATTTTGGCTGGCAGCCTTGAGCGTGATGCACTTTTTCCTAAAGCTTATGATCGCTTACTGCTGTTAGAATGTATTGTTTTGTTAGGGTAGGTGGCATACGATCACGTACATCTTCTGATCATCACTATGATCACTATTTGTCAAATTATGATAAGTAGTTCAGAACTTAGGGGTTTAGTTGACTTTCTTTCATCTAGAGGGTGCCATACTCAATTTATGGCTATTCATAGGCTACGTCACATAGGCTAAAACCAGTGGAGGATTAAAATGCTACCAACGATATTTCATTTGTCAAAATATGATAAATAGTTTAGAAGTGAGGATGGAACATAAAGACGTACATACATACCGGTCAAACACATATACTGCTCCTTTCGTATCACCGTAGTCGGGTAATTATGAATAGTATTGCGTTGTGGTAGAAACAATGTATTTTAGGAAGTTAGAGAATGGTAAAGGGCCCCAAAAATTGCATTGCCTAGGGGCCTTGTCATGGTTAATCCAGCCCTGCTAATACCATTAGCATATTGTGTAATATTGTAAAATATTACCCAATTTAATGGGACCTGCTCGTATTGTATATAGCATAAAAGTGATCTGTGAATAAATGTAAATAGGCTTTAAAAAATGACGCTGCAGTTTATTTTCTGTCACTTAGAAAACCCATTAGTCAACGCAGTTGTGATCAATTGGTAATTTTTCAATTGGCAATATATAGGATAGCCAATACACAAAATGCTTTTTATCAGAGACCGAAAAGAATAGTTATTCAACATTTTACTGCACAAAAAATTGGACAAATTTGAGACATAAATTGTATTCGTTATTGTAACTTTTATTTTTCAGAGACATTTTTACGTTGCCGTGCAACTTTTATTTGTGACGAGAATATTTTTTTTTTTGTTGACTAATAGCACTATAGTTCTCGGTCATTTGTGATTAAACATTTAATAACACGCACAACACAATTGATCAATAGAAGCTAGGTCAAAGGCCTTCCAAGGGCTGAAATGGCCAGTTTATTTTATATTTTTTATTTAATAACACTATAGGTAAATTTTCAAATAAAACTTCGAATAGAATTCATAGAATTTAGTGGCGTACTCAGCTTTTCCCAATTAGGTGAAAATCTCGAAGAACTCAGATTTTTGATATTTCATATTCAAATTCAAAAAATTTTTAAAAATATACATTTACTAGCTGAACCCGGTGTGCTTCGCCACCCCCCTCGTATAAAATAAAATTAAAAGTATTTATATATTTACAAAAATTTATTTATTTAATTTAATTATTGCAATGCTTCGCCTCTTTTTTTGTTGTAAACCAATTAGAATTCAGCACTGAATCGCATGTAATTGGCTTCATGCTCCCCCTTTTTATTTTTAGACCAATCAAAAAGCAGCAATTACACAATCAGCTGTTTCGCAGTCAGTTGTGGGAGAATGAGAATGGGGTTACCGCACTCTCTATTTTAATTAACACATATTACAAAATCAGCTGTTTTGGAGACAGTTGTGGGAGAAAGAGAATGGGGCTACCCCACTATTTTAATTAATATGTATTTTAAATTTGAGGTAAAGCCGTTAATAAACGTAGTAAAAAAGGAGGTGCAGAAGTATGCATGGTCGAAAAATATTATCATGTAATAAGTATTCCTGAGTCAAAGCTGCACGCTGTGAAAATTTAAGATCGGTTAACAGGTCCAGCCTCCAATATATCGCAAACAAAGGGGCGTGCTCCATCCACTTTTCTTTTGGTACGTATTTCTATTCATGCCAATACCATATATAGCAAATACTGGCGCCGTTGGTCAAAAAATGTCCAAGATATGAGGATTTTAAATTTTGGGTTATATGGGCGAGGCCACGCCGATCGGTCCAGTAGTAAAGACTATATTGCAATTTTTAATTTTCCTAAAAAGGGCCGTGGTCCCACCCACTTTTCTCCTGGTACGTATTCCTAACTATGCCAATACCATATGTACCAAATAGCATCAACGTAGGTCAAAAAATGCCCAAAATATGGTGATTTTAATTTTTGGGTTATATGGGCAGTGCTACGCCCATAGTGCCAAAGTGCCAGTGAAAGTTTCAGGAAGATCGGTCCAAGGGTTTGGCCTCCTATAAAGCACAAACAAACAATCAAACAGACAGACAGACATTCATTTTTATATATATAGATTGAAAGCAGATTAATTATAATTAAAGTAAAATGGGACGAAAAAGGGAGATTTGAAGTATATAAAACTTTAAGTAAATACATATTACAAAAAAAGTATTTTGTATAGCAAACATTGTTAGTGGTATAAGTATCTGAATTAAAAAAAGGGGGCGGTGAAGTGGGCGTGGTTCATAGTAATATGGCGGCGTTAACAGTATTAAGAGCAATATACTACCAAATAAAAAATAATCCGTTGGAAGGAACAAATTTGTACAGAGAACAAAAAGTTTAAAACTTAAATTTGGCGTGAAAAGGGGCGTGAAAGGGGCGTGGCGTAAGAAATGTTTATTTCTACCTCGTCTGGAGTATAATGTGTATACGATTTGAAGTAAATATGTTAAAAACTATATTGGAGCAATTACATATTTTAAAAAAAGTGGGCGTAAAAGTGAGCGTGGTCGAAAAAAGTACCCTATTAATCATGCCAGAGTCCCAGTTAAATGCTGTGAAAATTTCAGGAAGATCGGTCCAGAGGTTTGGTCTCCTATAAGGTACAAACAAACAAATAAACAAACACACATTCCATTTTATATATATAGATTATTATGCGAGCTATACACAGTACAATCCAATCGTCAACTGAGTCAGTTTTTGCTCAAATAAAAGCGTGTATGGCTTTGTCAAATGATCAGTTTGGCAGTTGTCGAGTTGATTGATGAAAAATCAAAAGATTTTGATTTTTTCAACTTTCCTGGCAAGTTTTTCAATTCGATTGTGTTGTGTATGGTCAAATCGATTGATTAGCTGTCAACGCACATATTTTTAGCTGTCGTTTGTGAAGAAATTTTACAATTGTTTTTAAGCTAATAATACATATTTGACACTTCAAAGACAATCTTTCAATTAACTTTATACAGTGTGTGGTCGAGAATCAATTCAATTGAAAGACTCAATTGACAACTGGATAGTATTGTGTATGGCTCGTATAACCACGAGTTATATATTCTTGTTGTAATAGACGCCAGCAAAAATCAAAATCAATTGTAAAAAAACGGTGTAAGAAAACGGAGGATTAAAAAGCTTCACTTAAACAAGAAAAATTAAAGAATGAACTCAGGATATTTAATAACTAGATTTTTTACTTATTCCACCAAATTCATGTTGATGCATCCAACGGAAAAGTTGGTAAATAAATTTTTTTAGGATGACTTTTTAAGTATTGTTTTCGTTATAAAAATAAAATTGAAAAACAAAATTGTGTACAGAAATTTGTACTTCCATCTCCTATTCATAAGCCCATGAACTCAGTTTTACTTCTCTGTATCCTTTGCAAAAAAAAATCTTTACATAAATAGTCTCACTTGAAATTTTCAATTATTGAGCTACCAACTTATACATTGGGCGTATCGGTATTAAAAGGTTCTTACAATGCATTATAGCAATAATTAACGATAATAGTTTATTCCAAGCAAACTGAAGTGTTGCATAGAATTTTAATTAATAATGGTAAGTAACTCAGTCTAGATAGATTAAAGCACCATGTGATACCTAACGGCAGAATGGTAAAGCCGCATGCATGCAAGAGCTTTGTATTGTTTGTATTTTGCACTTGTACCTTACCACCGGCATGAGAACTGCATTGATTTCCATTTTCATTTCAATGCAATCCCACAATTTCAGTTGTTGTAATAGTATCACTAAGCCAGACAAGAGTTATTAAATTGCGGTGTCTGAAACGTGTTTAAGACACTTAATGTTTTACTCAAGGCAAAAAGTATTCTTACAGCTAAGGAACCACTATCTAGAATTAACAAGTAATAAAAATTTGATTTGCATACAAATAGTTAAATAAACTGAGATTTATTAAAAAAACCGCAGAAGTGATACATGTGCTATGCTATTAATTTAATTTAGGCTTTAAAGCTATTTTTCGCGCTAACCCGTCATCAATGAACATGGGTCTATTACACCCAATCTGTTGTTATATGTACGAGAAATTTTTCGATGTCTTATTTAAATAATAATAAAAAAATATGTATAAGAAACAGAATATGTTTTTTTTTATTTCAAATTAGTATATTATTGACAACGCTTTCAGCGTTGAATTATTTCCCGTAAGAAAGAATTGTTTATTACGCATAGTTTACAACAGACAGTATAATTAAGACAGTAAAGGCAATAAACTCTCCCTTTTTTACTAATAGTCTCTCACTTTTGCAATTGTCCGAGTTAAGCTTTTTCATAGACACAACTGTAGACACAACTTAGAAAAAATGGCATTTATGTCAGCAACAATTTTGAAAATTCTTATGCGTGTGATCTTAAAAAAAATAATAAAATAGAATAAAATGGAAAAACTACTTTCAAAACAAGAAATTATAAAAATTATCGAGCTCTACTAGGCCAACTGTCGTGATACTTTCTTGCTACTGTCTGAAAGCCTACTTCTCAGATGACACATTCTCAAAATGACACAGTCTTGGCATTAAATATGTATTCTTTACTGTCTTGACTTTACTGTATATTGTAAACTATGCGTTACTTATAAGCACATAAATAACTCGAATAAAATGGTGGGTGCAAAGCAAGTTTCCGAAGGAAAAGGCCGTCTGAACCGACCTCTAGCAGTGAGTAGTAGAGACATGCTGTCAAGCGCGTCGGAAGCGAATTTCATCTGGGGGGGCAGTACAAATGGGGGGCAGTACAAATAGTGGTGCAAAAAAAGTTCACCAAAATTTCTTCACATGAAACATGAAGAAGAGAGAAAGAAGAGGAAAATATATAATACAAATATATTATCGTTGCAAAAAAACTGATATTTTGAATAACTATTCCTTTTAAATTGTTTATCTAGCTAAAAAAGTGGGGGGCAACTGCCCACCTTTCCCCCCGCTTCCGACGCCATTGCATGCTGTTGTGCCGGTAAGGCAAACCTCTAAACTTAATGGTGGCAATTGCCGCCGCCGGGGCCGAAAGGGTTAATAAAAACCATTAAAAAAAATGTCTTTTATACATAGTTTTTATTTACTATATTTCTTTTTCCTCGTGTGTGACACACCCAGTTCATTGACGTTGTGACAAAAAATATTTGCATTTACGGCGAGTTAAGTAAACTTTCTAGATAAACTTGGCAACACTGCTCCACAAAATAAAACAAAATAGTTTTCTCCAAAACATGTGATAACTTTTTCTTCTGGATTTTGGTCCACTAACCTATAAAATCGCAAATACTTAACAATCATCGGAGTCGTTCTTGAGATACTTGCAAATTTACTTTTTACAGTATTTTAAAAAAAAATAACATGCCTTGGTACCTCTTCAATTTCAATTTATTTGATTTATTTGTTAGCTTATAAGAACATAAGTCTTTTGCATGCCTCTACTATAACAATTAATAACAACTAAAAACTATCATTGAGCAATGGATATAAAGTAATTAAGTAACTTGAATTTAATATTATAAATTAATAATTCAAATAAATATTTAATATGAGTTAAATAAAGTTCAATTTAATTTAAATAAAAATTCAATTTACATAATTCTCAACAATTTTATCCTTTTTCCGATAATATAAAGATAAAACATAAGCTGAAAAGTAAAAATGAAGTAGTTAAATGAAGGGGGAAAAAAGAAAGAACAGCTAGATAAAAGCTATGAAAAGTGTTCGAAAATTAAATGCTTAAAAGCCTTTTGGTTGGAAACAATTTTAACATGGTTTGAACGAAAAAAAGCCTACTAGAATTTTTGTAATAAAAACGAGGTATCAAAAGGTTGAGGTTTCTGCTTGACCTGCAGAACTGAAGTTTCTCAACTTGGAGATAAAGATAAAGTGGACAACGCGATGATTTTAGAGGGCGTCCATTAATTACGTGAGGTGATTTTTGAGATTTTTGACACCTCCCTCCCCCCTAGTGAGATATCGTGAAATTTGGCTCTACCCCCTCCCCCCTCTAATCTCATGTCACATTGTTTCTGTTTTCAGTGTAAATATGTTAGTCTATGCTTCATTGTATTGGATTTATTGAAAAAAAAGTAATTTATTTAATTAATTTTATTAAGGACTAGTTGGGAATAGTAGTTAAAACTACTAAGACCGAGTTTATCTTCACAATGAAAAAATCAAACAATTAAATACTTAGTAAGTAAAAGTAAGTAACAGGAAGTAAAAGTAAGTCATTTAAAATGAGAAAAAATAACGTCATCTTTGCGAGATCCCCCCTCTAAATGCCTCTTGTAATTAATGGCACCCCCTTTATGCAAAAAAATACAATTTTTTGCTTCAAGATAGCTAATTTTTTTATAGCAAACTCGATTCGAGGTTGTTACACAAGTTTCTAGTTGCTCTCAATAATGCGGCTCGTTATCTACGGCTTAAAGAAGTTTGTCATCTTTTTCTTCTACGCCCATGTAATTTTTCGTAGAAGAAAAAGATGTCAAACTTCATTAAGCCGTAGATAACGAGCCGCATTATTGAGAGCAACTAGAAACTTGTGTAACAATCTCGAATCGAGTTTGCTATAAAAAAATTCAAAATAAGTTATAATTGGCATCAGTAGCTGCAAAACCAGTTTTGGACTCATCTCTCTACAAACGATGCCGTCATTCTAAGGTTCTTTAAAAGCATTTCCTGAGAAATAATTTGTGTCCGTACCAAACTACTCAGGCACAAAATTCCAGAGTATCGGACTCAATTTTATTTTTAAAAGCTACGAGTAGTAACGAAAAACTGCGAAGCTTATGAAAAAAAATTAATCGCACATTGATATTAAGAATGCAAACGAACAGGACCCGAGAAAAAAATGTACATATTGTGTCAATAAAGCAGGTGATATGTATCGAAACTGGCCTGAGTCTTTACTATAATGTACCCGAATCATACCCAATAAATACCTTGAAAGGTACCTGAAATAGTACCAAAGTAAGTGTGTATTAAGTCAATAAAGTGTTAAAAAACGAGCGACTTCGGACATAGTCGAATATATGACAAGTGCCCGAATCGGTCTTCGTTCATACATTATGCCTGCCCAAGGTGTTCCAGAAATAACACTTCTTTCGGTGCAGAGGTCGGACATTTACCAATGCGGGCACCAGACATATATCAGCTAATTTGTTGACACAAAATATGAAATTGTTTCTCGGATTTTGCTCACACAAGAATTGATGTGATCCTCACAGGACAACGAGGAGTTCAACTGAAAACCAAGATTTGATACCTTGGTTACGTTTTTTAATTCAGTGTCATAAAGGAAAATCAAAGGAAATTCAATATTCATGACTCCATTCATGGCTGCTAGAGATCGGTAACTCATATGGTTTTAAGAGATTTAGCTTGAGATTATACAGGGTCCGCCATCTAACGTTTTTTTTTCAACTAGTGCTTATTTCGTGAATGGTAACACTTAGCTCATGTCTGATTTGACAGATAATTAGTTTTATCCTTCCGCTGAACGAATATGGTTGTGTATACCCTTGAACAACGCTGGGAAATATTGCGACATTACTTTGAAAATCATGATGCCGATTTTGCCAAAAAAATCATATTTTCTTATGAAGCTCATTTTGATCTTGGCGGGTATGTAAACAAGCAAAATTGTCGCATTTGGGGCACAAAAAACCCGCACGCATACATTTAAAAGCCGCTGCATCCAAAACGAGTCACTGTTTGGTGCGGATTTTGGTCCAGAGGCATAATTGGGCCATTTTTCTTCGAAAATGAGCAAGGAGTGGCCGTTACAGTCAATGGCGATCGTTTTCGGGCCACGTTGTTCACAAAAATTGAAGAGGAGGATATTGGCAACATTTGGTTTCAATAGGACGGCGCCACGTACCACACAGCCGAAGCTACACTCGATGTTTTGCGCCCTGTTTTTGAAGATCGCATTATCAGCCGCTGGTGCCATTGGTGAAAGCCATTGGTGAAATACAGCTGCACACAATCAATAATGTGCTAAAAAATTGGACCGATCGTGTAGGCTACTGCATGTCCAGCCGAGGCAGCCATTTGAATGAAATTATTTTTCATTATTAACCGGAAAGATTTTACTTTCAAATAAAAAAAGAAATTTGAGAAAATATTTAGTAGTTTTTTTTTATAAAATTTTCAAAAAAAAAAGTTATTTGGCGGACCCTGTATGTTCTGGCCGATTCTGCTACCATGAGAGTATCGGAAAATCTAAAATCAAACTTGACTTTCCAGTACAATATGCAGTGGTTGACAGTATCGAATGCTTTTGAGAAGTCCAAACGGCAAAGCAAGGTGAGATGCCCATTATCAAAGGATACTCTCACATCATCTAAAATTTTAACTATGGCTGTGGAGGGAAAATGGGGGCGAACCTTTACAATGTAACATGTCTGACTGTCTCAACCTGGCGAGGCCAGCATAATTTTTGTGAAATCGCCTCAAACCTCCACGTGGTGTTTCCTGGGCAACGTCAAAACTGACAACCGTTAGTATGGCGGCTAATCTGAGTGGCGGGCTCCCTAGGTTTAAAATAGGTTGTGCGTCGGGTTTGAAGCCCACCCGCAAAAACCCATTTCAATGAAAACAACTAAGAAAAGGAGAAAACTGATCCCCAAATCTGATGACGACTTCCGCAATCGAAAAACTGATAATGATTTACGGATATGCACCTAGAATGTCCGAACCCTTAATTGGGAAGGTGCCTCTATCCAACTGACTGATGTCTTGGAAAGATACAAAGCTGATATCACTGCTATCCAAGAAATGCGATGGAAGGGACAGGGTTGCATTCGGCATGCACCCTGTGATATCTACTACAGCGGCCATGCGGAGAAGCACGAGTTTGGATTCGGATTGGTAGTTGGCAAGAGACTACCGCCCCACGTCCTGCGATTCACACCTGTGAACGAACGACTTGCCATAATCCGCATCAAGGTTAAATTTTTTAATATAAGCCTAATATGTGCGCACGCTCCGACAGAAGACAAGGACGATGAGATCAAGGAAATTTTCTACGAGCGCCTTGAAAATGCTTACGAGCACTGCCCCCGTCACGACGTCAAAATCGTGATTGGTGACTTCAACGCTAAGGTGGGCAAGGAAAATATATTTGGTCCAACAGTCGGAAAGTTCAGCCTCCACGAGAACACCTCAGATAACGGAATGAGGCTGATTGACTTCGCCACAGCACGAAACATGGTCGTAAGTAGCACTAGATTCAAGCATCTCAATATGCATAAAGCCATCTGGATGTCCCCTGATCAAAAAACCAAAAATCAAATTGATCACGTTTTGATCGACGGAAGGCACTCTTCCAGTGTATTGGATGTACGCACGATCCGTGGTGCAAACATTGACTCGGATCACTATCTTGTTGCAGCCAAGATCCGTACACGTCTGTGCGCAGCTAAGAATACACGCAACCCTACACAGAGAAAGCTAGACGTCGACAAGCTGCAATCGAAACAGACAGCCGATGCTTTCGCCACTCGACTCTCACTCCTGCTTCAAAGCACTCCTCCAATCGATAATATATGCGCGCAGTGGATTCACATTTCCAACTCCATGCGTGCGGCTGCTGAAGAGGTGATTGGCTACCAACGCCCTCGCCGAAACCAGTGGTACGACCAGGAGTGTCGCGACGCCACTGCAGAGAAAGACGCCGCCTACAAAGCCACCCTGCAGTCGGTTGTAACGCGAGCTGCTAATGAGCGATACAAAGAAAAGAGGAGGGAAGGGAGACATATTTTCAGGTGGAAAAAAAGAGAGGCAGAAAAGCGCGAACAGGAGAAGATTGAGATGTATGGTGACAGGAATGAGGCCCGAAAATTTGCCTTGCCGATGGTCTTAAAACCGGGGCCTCTTCCTGCAAGGATGAAAACAGGAATCTAGTGACAGATGTCTAGAGTACACTGACGTTATGGAGGGAACACTTCTCTAAGCTTCTAAATGGCGACGCTGACAACAATCCCGCCAATAGAGATGACACTCCGGAAACCCTAATTTTGGATGACACCGTCGTGGTTCCACTGCCCGACTATGATGAAGTTCTGACAGCTATATCTCGGCTTAAAAATAACCACAGGAGCTGATGGCTTACCTGCTGAGCTGTTTAAGAACGGAGGCGAAGCTTTACTTAAATGCATTCACGAGCTTCTATGCAGAATATGGTCGGAAGAAAGCATTCCGAACAGTTGGAATCTCAGTGTGCTCTGCCCAATCCACAAGAAAGGCGATAAGCCTTCTTAATATCGCATATAAGGTCCTTTCGAGCGTTTTATGTGAAAGATTGAAGCCCATTGTAAACGAGCTGATCGGACCTTATCAGTGTGGCTTCAGACCTGGAAAGTCCACCATCGACCAGATTTTCGACAAATCTTGGAGAAGACTCAAGAAAAACAAGTCGACACCCACCATCTTTTTGTCGACTACAAAGCCGCCTTCGACAGCCCAATAAGAAAGCACCTGTACTCCAAAATGTCTGAATTTGGTATTCCTGCAAAACTAATACGACTTTGCAGGATGACACTGAGCAACACCAGCAGCGCAGTTAAAATCGGGAAGGACCTCTCCCCACCATTTGTTACCAAACGAGGTTTCAGACAAGGTGATTCCTTATCGTGCGACTTTTTCAACCTAATGATGTAAAAGATCATCCGAGCTGCTGATCTGAGACGTAGTGGCACAATATTCTACAAGAGTGTTATACTGCTTGCGTATGCTGATGACATCGATATCATTGGCCATAATACGCGCAAAGTCAGTGCAGCATTTTCCAGATTAGAAAGAGAGTCAAGTCGAATGGGTTTGGTAGTGAAAGCAGACAAGACGAAATACTTGGTGTCAATAAACAAACAAACAGTCCCAGCGTCTTGGAACCCACGTTACAGTTGACAATACTTCCTTCGAGGTTGTGAAGGACTTCGTTTATCTGGGATCCAGCATAAACTCAACCAACGACATCAGCATGGAGATCAAACGAAGAATAACTCTTGCCAAAAGGTGTTACTTTCGGCTCAGTAGGCAATTGAGAAGCAGAGCCCTCTCTCGACGAACGAAAATCACGCTCTATAAATCGCACATCATGCCCGTCCTACTTTATGCATCACAAACCTGGACGCTGAGCAGTTCAGATAAAAAGACTTTAGGAGCATTCGAGAGAAAGATTCTTCGTAAGATCTACGGACCAATCTGCATCAATGGCGAGTACCGAATACGGTGGAATGATGAACTGTATGAGCTGTACGCTGACATCGACATAGTCAAGCGCATTAAAATCGAGCGGCTTCGCTGGCTTGGTCATGTTCAGCGCATGAAAGACGATGCTCCAGTGAAGAAAACATTCGATTCGGTACCCAGCGGCGGTCAACGCAGAAGAGGACGACCGCATCTTCGTTGGAAAGACCAAGTAGAGGACAACCTGACGAAGCTTGGAATTTCCAACTGGCGCCAGCAAGCGAAAGACAGAAATGGCTCGCGCAAATTCTTAGATGAGGCCAAGACCGACATACGGTTGTAGCGCCAACTAAGTAAGTAAGTAAGTATACTTGAATGCAATTTTTTAACTTATTTAAAAAATGAATAAAAGATCTTCAGTACCACTTCTGGTGCCCGAGATATAAAACTTTATATTCATTTGTTTTTTGTAAAAGTTAAAAAATTGCATTCAAGTATACATTTTCCCAAAACAGGAAAATGTGTAAACGAAAAATATGCAAATTATTAGTTCGCAAAATTTAAGGAAAACATTAGAAATCATTTAGACATTTAGACAATTGGATAACAATTAAAAGTTCTGTGGTATCTCGAGTGTACCTTTCGATTCGAATTTCCTTCACAAAGGACACTGTGGGTAAAAACCAAGAGCGGTATCGTATTTGCCAAAATATTGTTAGTTAAAGTCTATATTTACTTTTGTTTTAAGACATATGCAGTTTTTCTTACAAAAATTAAAGCTTTTTGAGATCGTGATTTTTGACTGTTTTTGTCAAAAAATTACTTTGTCCTTGCGGGAGAGGAAGACATCCTTATTTTTTTCTAAAATTTTTTATTGGATCCTGACTACCCTATGCAACTTTTGAGACCTCTTAGAATGTGAAATTCGAAAAAAATTGTAATTCGATACGCCCTATTGTGATACAAAAATTAATGAATTTTATAATGAAATTTAATACTGAAAATAAAAATGCTTACAGAACAGTTGAAAAATAACAACATAAGGCATAACATTGATTTAAAGAAACGAAATCAAAATGTAATCACTGTATTTTATTATAAAAAAGCCTTTGGGTCATTCTTAGAGATGAGGAAAAGGATAAATACCCAATTGGTAAATACCCGTTAAATACCCGTTAAATTGAGTCAGTCTTCCATTGTTAGTTGTACTCCGAAAATAATTAAAAGAAGAATGAGGTGTAGAATGGGTGATACTAGGGGAAGTAGAACCTGTTTCTTCCAATAAACTTTAATTTTATTAACATTTGCCCTTTTATACACCGATTCATAATATCTGCAAAGAACTGATTTTGCATTGTTTGCACTTGTTGCAAAATGCTTCCATATTTTTTCATTTTTAGGTCTTCCCATGACTGAACATAAAAACATAAAAACATAAGGCGCCTCACAAAAAAAAGTTGTCCGGGTCACCCCATCAAAATAAACTTTGGTTTATGTTATGATAATTCCCCAAATATTTCGGCTCTAGCAATAGCCGTCAGCTACCTAGAATGGTTCGAAAAAACCTCTAAAAATCGCGTTTTGTATGGATAACTTTTTTAAGTAAATCAAAGAATTAGAGAGTTCTCCATCAAAAGTTTTTGAAAATTTGCACTAACACAGAAGATATTGAGTTTTTTGCAGTGATTTTTTGAATATTTTTTTTTGGCAATTATTAGTAAAATATTTATAACTCCCCATCTCTTTCCTGATTTTCCATTCCGAGGTACCATTGGAAAGGTGCTGACTGCTGTTTTTTATTATTGTCACTTATTTATCCTTTAAAGCCTTTTTCAAATTTCAGATTTAACATAGCAACATTAAAGTGAAATAGCTTTGAGATGGAGAATAATTTTTTTACTGGAAGTAGTCACTCATGACTTTTTCGAGACATTGTAATTGATATAGAGTAATACTATTTATTTACCTGTGAGTTGCTCAATGAAATAGTTTATTTAAAAATATATTACAATACTAAAAAAGAAAATGCAGTTCGTTTTAGGCAAGTTAAATACAAACCAATTACCAACCAAAATCGATATGATACAGAATTTATTATTTTTGCGCGAAAAAAAAAAATTGTAATAAGACTGTCCAAATATTCTCAAAAAGCACTCAATAATGTTCTAAATATATGGAGAAGAGCACAAATTCCAGTTGTATCAAAAACAACAGTTCGAAAAAAAAAACTACAAACATGTTATTGGCCATGTTATTTATTGGGAAAAGTTTTAAAAAAGTGTTCTATGTAACTCGTAGCAGCGGCAAACATATGTAAAAATCATATTTAAAAAATAAATGCCATGAAACTATCTACCAGATTATAATAATAAAAAATACATTCCTATAATATTTCTAACCTAAAAAAGCACCCTATAATTTTACATTTTTGGACGATCATATTCTGAAAATTGAAAATTATAAAATAAGGCCTACTTTGACCCCTAAAACGGTCATGTGGAGGACCTCATAAAAATCTGAAACTTTAAGGATATATAGTCTTCACCATAGTCTCTACATGCTTCTAATTTTTGGTTCTGTTGTTTTGACTTTTCATAAATTTTACATAAAATAATAGTGATAAAAATAATTAAGTTTAAGTTAATAATTAATTTTTTTAAAATTACATAAGATTTATTCCTATTTAAGCCAACGATGCGTTAAAAAATTAATTTAAAACTTAAATTGTTATTTATTATATTTTGATGTGTGAGTTATAACCAGGGCTAGGATTTTGATGAAATGTGATCTTTTTTCTGCTGCTTCTAAGACATTTCCTGTTTATTTAGAAAGTCCATTTATGTTTCCCAAATCCCAAATATGAAAAGTTTTTAGGTCGTTTTTCATCATTTACAGGGCTGCCAATATTCGAAGCGCCCATCTGGCAACACTGTAACTTTCCGCAGTGATGCCAAATCGACTAATGACATACCGCGTTTGAAGCGTCATTCCAAGCAAATTTTTGCAATGGAACAGTACACGCCACGCGAACGCTCTAAAATTGTTGAAATTTACATTCAACAAAACAAGTCAATAGTGAAAACTCAACACAATGAGCGATGAAGCTCATTTTCAGTTGAACGGAACGGTAAACAAACAAAATTGCCGTATTTATGCCACTGAAAATCCACAAGAGATTCAAGAGGTACCTCTTCACGATGCAAAAGTCACTGTTTGGTGCGGCGTTTGTGCTAAAATGCTCATTGGGCCGTTCTTTTTCGAAGATGATAATGGCCACAGAGTTACTGTCAATCAGGAGCGTTATCGCGATATGATAAGCAATTTTTTCATGCCAATCGTTCGTCGAAAGCGTATCAGGCACTACTGGTTTCAACAGGACGGCGCGCCACCACACACAAGCCGCACTACAATCGATTTTTTGAAGCAATTGTTCCCTGGCCGTTTGATATCAAAAAATGGTGATTTCGATTGGCCGCCAAGATCACCAGATTTAACGCCTCCAGACTTCTTTTTGTGGGGTTATTTGAAATCAAAGGTTTACGTCAACAAGCCAAAGACCCTAGAAGAGCTGAAAACCAACATCCGTCAAGAAATAACCGCCATTCCCATCGAAATGTTGAAGAAAACCATGGAAAATGCTGCAAAACGGGCACAATATGTCGTAGAGGCCAATGGCGACCATTTACGAGATATTATATTCAAGAAATAATGTAAGCAAATTTACTTGAACCCAATTAAATGATATTTATGACAAACAGACAAAAAATTGTGGTTTCTTTGATTTATTTAAAAATAAAATAGGCGCTTCGAATATTGGCAGCCCTGTATTATCGGTTTGAGTTTTCAGGTAATTTTTACTAGATTTAGGACCTTTCTTGGTAATCTTTAGCGATTTTTATATTATTTTATTGTCATATTTGAACATTTTTAATTTTTAAGGAATTTTTTGGATCTTATGTCATTTTTGTGTTATTTCAGAAGCATTTTTTTGGGGGTTTTTTCGTACTTAAAAATGTAAAAATGCAAAATTTTTTGAACATATTCTTTTAACTACAGAGTCCCTTCAATCAAAAACATTACCTCTCACAAAAGGAGTAGCTTTGTTTATAGACCTCGATGGGAAAAAAGCTCTGCGCGTGGTGAAACTGACGAAAGGATATGAAGAAATATGAAACAAATGTTAAATAAAAACTCAGGTTATGCTAGTTTTTATTAACTCTATTATTTGCTCTATTGCTGAAATATTAAATATTAGGGGGTAAAAATTTTAATACCATAAAATTAGCAGAGGAGCTTTCTTTCGATGCCATTATCGTCTTTTAAAAATGTTCCTCTCGTCAATGCAGAAGTGGAAAGAAGTTTTCTGTTTACAAAAACATGTTGTCAAACAATCGACGTTACTTCATTTACGACGTTTATTTTTCATGAATTGTTTACTTCTTTTAGGTCATTTTCTGCAGTTTTTAGGTAATTTTTGTCATTTGTTTTTGGTCATATTTTGCAGACATCATTTTGCAAGTCATCAAAATCCGAGCCCTGTTAAAAACTTCAAAATGTAAATTGTAATATACTGTAACACTTTGTATAAAAATTATATAAAATAAATTTAAAGTTTAGTTATGTTTTATTTTGAAAGCTTTATTTTCTATGTAATTGTTTGCATTTTTTTGGTCATTTTTTGGATTTTTTAGGTAAATTTTGTCAATTTTTTTGGGTCATTTTTTACAATTTTTTAGGTCATCAAAATCCGAGCCCTGGTTTACCCATAAAGTTTTTTATCAAAAATTATTTTTACCAAAATGTTGCTTTTATATTTTTTTTTACAATAACCTCAAGTCTCAAAAATAATCTATGTGAAAAAATTACGCCAATAAATCTTATGGCTAAAATAATCGTTTTATGGCCAATATAAAAAATTGCTCTTGTTTGTATTGCTCCGCATAAAAAAATTTATTTTCATCCATGTAAGTTGACTTTTTCAACCCATTGGTTTAATTTTGTTTGCAGTAGATATTCTCTTCAAATTTTATAAAATAAATAAATTTTTAATCAAACGAAGATGAAAAACTCTAAGTAAATAATTGATAAAGTAAACTTTTAAGCTGAAAAATTCAACTATCTCGATAAAATATTTCTTTCAAACAAACTTATAAGAAAAATTAAACCAACATAGTTAAAAAGAGAACTTAAAATTTGATAAGTTTAGATTTTAGGTTGAGATTAGTAAAAATATATTTATTTAAATTATTCAAAGGTTTAAATTTCATCTGTTTAAGTTAAAAAATATTTTTGTAGAAGAAAATTTTTAATTTCAATCTCAAAAATTTCAGTAAGGTTAAAAATTTAAACTTGAATTTAGAACCGTGTATTTGGTAAGCATTTCAAAGATTTTCTAACTTTAATTAACATAAAATTGAAATGCATTGCTTAGTATCTGAATATATTCTGACCTTATTAACATGAAAGTAAATAAAAACCAGTATTATGTTGAATCTATAACTATTTACTGTACAGTCAGTAATAACATTTATAAGTTTGCAAAAAAAATTCTTCGACATTTTTTTTTATTTTGTAGATAAATATATAAAAAAAACACGAATTTATTATAATAGATCTTACCTTGAATATTTAATTGTCAAATATTGTCACTATATTGGCGACATAGCTTTTCTGCTACAATATAGGTTCACCAGTTTCATGAAAACGTTCAGTAAACTTTATGAAACCGCATCGGTTATGTGCCACAAAATTGAATTTTCCTCTCAGTTACAAGGAGGAAATCCACAAAATTTAAACTGTTTAAAAATGTTGCACATTTTAACAAGAGTTTTAGTTTTTAACTGGTTTCAATTTTATTGCAAAGAATGTCGAATTGTTTTTAACTTGTTTTAAGCTTATGTTAACCGCTAGACTTAAAACGCACCTTAAATTAATTACAGTTATTAATTAAATGCCAAAATTTCACGCAAACTTAAACTTCTGAAAGAAACACTTAAAACTGTTTTAACACAAAGAAAACACTTTTCCAAAAATTTCTTGACAACAAATTATATGCAGAAAAGACGATTTCACACTAACGGTAACATTAAAACTAATGAAGAATTTCCAGTTGTGGCAACGCTTTATATACGTTCGCGTCAAGTGGTTGTGATGCGGAAAATCGCAGCAGCTAAAATGTTGCTGTCTCTGAAACCAATGCAACACATATGAGTGCTACTACTTACACAGTATTAAGTCGTTGGCAGCGCCTGCGCACTTCAAGGTCTTTTACAAAGGGGGCCCGAAAGTGTGTTGTTGTAGCTGTTGTTGCTGCTGCTGCACTCCGTAATCTGCAATTAGTTTAGTTGTCTGCAAAGTTACAGGTTGCTGTTCTGTTGCTGTTACTGAAGCTGTTGTCAACAACAACTGTGCCAGAAGCACACTCAGTGGCCAAAAAGCAGCGCTGCCGGTTAAAAAAATGCTCAAGCCTCAAACGGAAATAAAATTGTTGTAGTGTAAAATTGTTCACACTTCCGTTGCGATGAACTTTTAAAGCAAAGCTTTTAATGGTGCATCCAATGCTTATTATAATCACAGAGCTTTTTGAAGAAAAATCACAGGGTGGCTTGTTGTATGTACAAAATGAACTGATAGTAGTTACACTAGAGAGCAAATTTTTATTTTAATATTATTTTTAAAATGTTGGATGTATGATAAAATATATATTTTATACTAAAATACACTAGTTTTTATATATTTTCATATTTTTATTGAATTATTAAGAAGAAATAGTCGAAATTATGATAAAAAAAATACAGTTGAGGACTTTTTTCATTCATTTGTGAATATTTTGTGTCGGCGCATCGAATGGGTAAGAAAATAAGAAAAAAACTAGTGATTGTCCCCCGAAAATCGGGTGGGCTGGATATAAGCTTTAGAAAGCTTATTATTAGTGTTATGACTGGTTTGAATAAAAACTTTTCGAGTCTGGAGTGTGGTTTCTGTTCAATAGTTTAATTTAAGTAACTTTTCGAGAATTAATTAATATAAAATTACCTCATATTGCAATTTGGCAGTGATAATACTTAAACCCATTGTACAGCCGTGCTGGAGAACTGTAACTGACCGAATAAGTTGTAAGCAACAACTGCAAAACTTAATACAGGGTTTGCTAAAACTACTTCGGATCAATATTATTCATTTGACTTACGATTTACCTTAATTTCCCAAATCCTGAGGATAAAAAACATGAGCACTCTTTTGTTAAATAGTTCATTGTTTTAAATAACACCTCGATAGATCAAATGTAAGCACTGATCCTATTATTTTTTTACCGTCAACACTGCACCTGTCACCCAAAAAATAACTTTTTATTCCATCCCAAAATATTTTCCATCTTTCTTCAAATAAAACCTGAATATGTTTAAAAAAATTTGTACGAACATTTGACAAAATGTAATACTGTTTAAATTGAGTTCAATTCAATTTAGTTTTGCAACTATCCTAATCTGCATTGTTCAAAAACATTTTATCGAAAAATAACTTTTTGCTGTATAAAGGGTAAAAAACAGCTGTAAATGTCAAGTAAATTTTAAAGGCCCAACCAAGTTATGCTTAAGCAAACAAAAGTTTGAGAGCAAAAGCACGTACTTACACAGCAATATATGAAGTCGCCCAAGTTTTGTCTAAGCATCCTTTCGTTCAGTTTTTCAACTTTTGTTAACTTTTTTAAACTTGAGAGAGCTCTTGACATCGTAGTTTGCTAAGAAGAATAGGGTTGTTAACACTTTTGAGAATGTGTTTAATTGAAATTTTATTATTTGCATGCCAAATTTTTCAATGAAAAATATTGTTTTTTTTTTTTTGTGTATATTTAAGCAAATCATAGAAATTGTGTATATTTTTGCTGAGAAATTTGGCGTTTGCCACAGCTTATGAGCCAAGCAGCACAATAAACATGTTTTTTGTGTTAGCTGATGGCAACCCACTTTAACATATCTATACAAATTTTTTTTATCTATCAATTGAAAAAATTACGTTAATTTATTTATTCAAAATTATTGCAGATCCCAATTTTGTTGATAAGCTCATAAAAATTGCTAAAGAACATAAAAACATATATAAAAGACAGGCACTATTTCAGCAAATTTTTCAAAGAATTTTTTAACTTTTTTATTATATTTTTGTCAAGATTTTGTAAACGTTTGACATTTTGTTAAACATGGAATCTGCCAACTTGGGCGACTTTTCTACTTAATCATACTTTTCGTCAACTTTTCTCTGAGACTTTTGTTTGCTTAAACATAACTTGGTTGGGCCTTAAGTCATTCCGTACTTTTCAGTTAAGGCAACATAATAATAGTTTTTGTTTTGGATGAATCGAACATAGCTGCGTTTTTTTGTAAAAATTACAAATATTTCAGATATTTTTTACACGATTTCGATCTATTTAAAACTCTTTTCCTCTGTGTCACAAAATCTTGACCGCCCTTCCATTTTCCACGAGGTCACTCTGCATTCTTATTTTCTAAAATGTTTGGATTTTTTCTAGCATATTCGCAATTCGTCATACAAACATTTTAGTCGTCCCTTTATATGTCACACATTTTGGACCCCCACCCCATATTATGTATACATCACCCCCTGTCACACAATGGTGTAAAGTTTTAATTCCCTCCTGATTATGATATTTTCACACAACTGGCCATCGTTTGAAATATTTAGAATTTTTTCACATAAATTATTTGTTAAGCTGTAAAACTTTGTAAAAAAAAAATTAAAACAACATTTTGAAAAAGTTCATTTTCATCAAAAAAATCATGGGGTAGCTCATGATTTTCGATGATAGAAATTGTTTATTGAACTATGTGTTAAAATGAAGCAATTTTTGCAAATAAATGATACGTCATATGAAAGAGTGTGGAAAAAGAAAATTGAAAAAAATTTACGCCAAAAATAACTTTTAGTCTAGTTTTTAAGTAAATATTGAACAAAAATTGAACTTTCAGGCAAAAACAATTTTATGGAAATCGATTGGAAAATGGTTGAGATATTTGCTTGCAAAATTAAAACTTAAAATTTCGATAGTTTTTTTGTCATTCAGAGGCAATTGCTTCAAGGAAATGTATTGTACTGAGAAAATCTACAGTTTTCAGGGTATCGCAATAATTTTGATGTCATAATAATGTCAATTTTTTAACATACTAACGTTAAATATTTTAACTTTAACATGGAAAATATTACCAAAAAAAACTTTCGTATACCTTTATTTTTCGCAACCAACTACTGTTCATACAAAAATACGTTATACTGAGAAAAGCTATATTTTTCGAGATATCGCCATAAATTTAATGCCAAAAACACGGACATTTTTTAAATTCATTATTTGGAAGAAATTTCACCATCACAATATATATTCACACGTGTTACATAAAAAATGCGGAAATTGTAGGGTATCCGTAAGAGATAGCTAAAAACGTTTGGAGTGTTTGTTGTACATCTTAGCAATGTCTTAAATGCCTTCTAATACCATGTTCTTTCATCTCTTATAGCTTAGATTTTATTTAAGAAATTCTCTCTAAACGCTCATATTTCAGGTCAAAGGTCAAACAAACCAAATTGTGCATCCAGCACTTTTAATCGATGCCCCATTTACCATTCTAGACCCTGCCAATCCTGACATATCAAAAATCCAAACTGAAATAAATATATAAGTAGATTCTTCTAATTCAAATATTTAAAATATTTATTAACAATGGACTTTAAGCTTTTAAACTATTTTTTAAGAACGTTTACCAAAGTAAAATATAAGAAAAGAAGCAAAAAATAGATTAAGAAATGGCTAAAATATTCGCTTTGTGAATCACGCTTTCTCATTCACATTAAAGCAAGTTCGTATCTTAAGTCTTTTGGCCATTTTTTCAACTTTAAACGCTCATATCTGCTAAAGGCCGCTTTACATTATCCTACTGTGTGTTAACACATGTCAAAATTTCCATGTGTGATAGAAAGTGAGATGGTGTAAACAACGGAAAGCAATGTGTGTTTTGATTTTTTTGGCATGTCGTACCACATTTTATTTTTTGGTTTGTTTCTAATTTCATCACACATTCTATCCCACCAGAGGTGCATTTTACCATAAACTTACTTGAAATTTATTATTTAAGTGAGAAAATTTTAAACTCGTAATGTATTTATTTTCAAATGGAATAACAGAAGAAGCAGTTTTACAGCTTATTGAACTTTGTAGGGGCTTTCAATTCATTAAAAACCGATTCGTTACTCAAATTTTCACGTTTTAGTATAGCGTAAAGTATAAAAATGTGGTGCGACTCTGTGAGATTTTTTTTTTTCGTCTAAAAGCGAAAAATTAATTTCTTCATACAAAAATTAAAAATGACAGCATGATGAAATTCAATAATACTTTCTGTCTCACATGTGGTAACACACAGTAGGACAATGTAAAGCGGCCTTAAACGGTATTACTTTTAAGAAATCTAACTATTTGTGCATACCTACAACTCAATACCTTTCTTATGATATATTAAGTGTTTCTGTAGCGTTTGTAGATTTGCTGGAATAAAGGGACCCTTACAGGAATATAATATAGATTATTGTTATTTTTTTTTAAAAAAAGGATGCAATATAGAACTATACTAATGTTAGTTAATAAGTAAATATTTTTTCTGTAAAATAAATGTTCTTTACCTTCAAAAAACACCTAAAAACTTAAAAATTTGTGAATTTTGATAAGTTTTAATAAATATGAAAGGTACGCAATGCCTTTTTACTGAAAAATAAAATAAGTTATTTATTTTCTTTTTATTTTTGAAGCATATATAATTTATTATATATGCTTCAATTTATGTACAGTGTTGCGCAAAACAATAGCAACAATATCGATACGCTACTACAAAATCGTGTATCTTTTTAAATATTAGGGACACACAAAAATGATAATTGGAACCAAAGCATATATTCATACATCATATTAAAAATAAATCATATTCCAATTTGGTTTTGTTTTCTTTATTAAATTTAAAATTAATGTAACTGCATTCAGTCTGAGAGCAAAACAAAAGCAACATAATTAATATTTGGTGTAAGATCCATTATTCTTGATAACCGCTGCACAGCTGAGCGGCATCGACTCTATTAAAGTAGATATGTTAGTATTAGTATATGTTCCCAATTAAGTTTCAGCGCTTCATACAGTGCAGTCTTATTGGGAAACCTTTGACCAGAAACTTTTACCATCAAAATCCCAAAAAGATTTTCAATGAGATTGAAGTCATTGTGACTGTGCCGGCTAATCAAGGACTTGAATCCCTTTGCATCTTATGTAATCTCTGATGAGCTTTGAAGTGTGCTTCGGGTCGTGATCGGGCTGAAACGTTCACTGAAGCGACATATTTCACTTTGAATATGGTCGCATCTTGCTTTCTAAAATGTTATTATATACAAATCGATCCATAATTCCATCGATTTTTTGAAATGGTTCCACTTCATTATAGGAAAAAGAAGTCCAGACCATAATGCCATCGCATCCGCGTTCAAAATTTATTTTGCAATTTCGGGCTTCAAGTCGTGTACCTGGGTGGCGCCGTACCGTGCACATCCCATCTGAATTAATCAAGTTGAACTTTGATTCATCGCTAAAAAAATGGTTTTCGATTTTTGAACGGTCCAATTTAGGTGCTCTTTTGGAAGACTGAGTCTAAAAAACAATAAGTTGCAACTATTTGTCACAATTTCAGACAGAATTGTTTAAATTGTAACACCTCACCTTGTTTTTTATGCTTAGCTGTAAGCAAAGGTTTCTCTGCCGGTCTGTAACTTCTTAAATCGTTCTCAACGGCTCGTCTTCAAACAGTGCTGTGGTGGATATCAAAATCAAGTATCCGAACAACCTTTTTGGCTGTGGAAAATGCATTTCGTTTGAACACACCACAAATGTTCCTGTCATCACGCAGCGATGTCTTCCGCGGTCGCCCTCTTAAATGTACCGTTGTTACGTCTTTTGTGAAGGCATATTTCTTTATTAATCTGCAAACTATTGACCGATTAATATCAAACTGTTTCACGTTAGACATTTGCGAATTTTCGTTATTATATTCGGAAATAATTTGTAATTTAAGAGCTTAACAGTATTTAAAACTTGCCATTATAAATGGAACAGTCAATGTCACAACTAGCACAAAAAAAACTAAACTTAAATGTTTATGACTTACAAACAATACGTGCTTTAAAATTACGGAACTTTTACCAATAATTCTTCGAACTTGTGTTCTCTTTTTACATTTTTCAAGTTTTGTTGCTATTGTTTTGCTCACAGACAAATTGAATGTAGTCACATTAACTTTAAATTTAATAAAAAAAAAGAAAACCAAATTTGAATTTGATTTGTTTTATATATGATGTATGAATATATGCTTTGATTCCTGTAATCATTTTTGTGTGTCCCCAATATTAAAAAAGATACACGATTTTGTTGCAGCGCACTTATTTTGTTGCTATTATTTTGCGCAACACTGTATGTGTCATAAATGAAGTAAAGTAAATTTAATTTTCTAATATTAGGGCAAAACAACTGTTAAAACCCAATAATAACTCTTAAAAACTGTAGTTCAACAACTCTTGTATACATAAGAATTGAAAATATTTGAATACATTTTATTTTCGGTTACATAAATAAGAGCTTAAAAAGTCCCAACAAGAAATGAATCAAACATTTTTTGTTGAGTTTTATTTTCACCTCATTTAGACCGCGCATACAAAAAACAAAAAAAAACATAACAGCAAGCAACCGCATGTTGAATGAGCATCACCCCAACAAACAAAATGATTCACTTATTATATCGTTTACGAATCGCTTTCTCGTACATTTCATTCACTAGCAATTATCATTTACGATTCACTTATAATATCGCGCTCGGTAGAAATTCCTTCTTCGTTACTGAATCGTTAAAACCGACAAAAGCAATTCGTGAACGAGTCGCCAAACCTAAAAAAATTAATTTGTTAACGAATCTTCATATTAAAAAGGATTAATTCATTAACGAAGCATCAATTTTAAAAGAAGCAATTCATTAACGAAATTAAAAAATCTATTTGTTAACGAATCACCAAAATTCAGTGCAATACAACTTTTTTAAATATATTTTGTACTCAAGATATTCAATTCGAAGGCAACATTTTCTGTCATATTGTGAAAATTCAGGATATTGTGAAAATTTTTAAAATGAAAGTAGGTGCAGAATTATACTTTTTCCCGTTATTGAATTCAAGTTGAAGTTTGATAAAAAGTTAAATAATAAAAAATAATGAAATTTGAAAAAAGTTATCTAATTTATTTCTACCAACAAACAAATGCATTGATTATATATAAAAACCCATGAAATTCAAAATTTTCCGTAATTAATTTAATAAGAAAGATAAAAATTCGAAATACTTGGGGACTTAGTAGTTTGCTACGAATCGTAAAAAATAACTAACCCATTCGGTAACAAATCGCTAAAAAGAAAAGTAATAACTCGTTAATGAATTGCTAAAACTGAGGGAAGCGAATCACTGAAACTGAAAGAAGTGATTCGCTAGCGAGTCACAAGAATGTTGAATTAATTCGATATCGATGAAACAAGATTCGATAGCAAATCGCTGAAACGAAAAAAAAATTGTGAGGATAAAAATTTCAGGGGGGGGGGGCTAAAAATGCTATTTAACTAAGCATAATTTTAATCGGTACTTTCCGTCAACATCAAGCCAACCTCTTTAATTAAGACAAAAATAAACTATTCGAAAATAATACGAAAAAACTATTTATAAGCGATTCGTTAACGAATCACCCCTCGCCACGATGCTTTTTGGCACTACTTTACTTGAACTGACAAACTTTACAACCCTTAAAACGATTTTGCAGCGGTTTAAGACATTGTACATAGTTTTATTCTAAGAGTGATTAAAACAAGGACTGAAACCGAGTTCTAACCTGTTTTATATTAGGTTCTATGTTTTTATTAGCCCTTAACCCAAACCTTTTGAACCAGAAAATTCAAAAATTTTCGGACTCACAAAAATAAAAGCAAAAAAACAACCTTCCTGCTGTGCATTGTGTAAAAAGTGCGTAAAAAAAATCTTTAGAAAACAGGCGCGAAAAAAATTTGAAAAAAGATTAAAATAAAAAATAAATAAAAGAATACTATAAAATTAACTGCTACGGAAAAAAGTATTAAGAGGACTTTTTCTCCACTGAAATTTATTTTTTCGCAAAAAAACAAGTTTTAAAGAAAAAAAAATCATTAAGTAAGTACTTATTATTACAAAATTAAACGAAAATTTGAAGGAAAATAAATAAAAAATGTATTATGTAAATAATTTTTCACTTTTTTTATTTCATATCATATTATATTTTATTTCAACGTTTTCTTACACGGTTAGAAATCTTGGAATAAATTTTAATACAAGCAAAGTATTACAAAGATTTGTTAATTCAAAAAGTATTAAATTTAATACTCCTCAATTGAATACAAGATTTTTTTAATATATTTTGTTTTACATTTTAATACAGTTAAAATATTACAACGATATTTTATAACCTTGAAATTAATTCGATACTATTGTGATATCATATTTAATATTTAAGACATGCAATATTATATTTCAATATAATTTTGTATTAAATGTAAATACATTTAAAATATTAAAACGACATTTTATACCCTTTGGAATAAATTTGATACTATATTTACTCTCATACCTAATTTTTTATATAAAATCAGTATTAAAAATTATTACAAGCTGATCATTAAATTTCAATACTTTTTTTATTAAAACTGAATTTTTATATATAGCCAATATTTAATTTTAAAACAATGTTGGTGTGGTCCTGTAAGTCTCCTGTAAATAAAAAAGAGAATATGTTCTTATTACATTCTAAAACGTGCTTGTTTTAATCTCAAAATATTCCTATTTTCGCCATATGTCTTGGGGATTAAAAAGGCTTAATTTCTCTTAAAAAAGATATTATTTTTGATTTAGGACTCAAACGAAGCCTACCTTCTATGCAAAGTGACTTTATGAAAAAGGTTAAATCTCCATAAATTTCTCCAAAATTTATGTAGTGACTTCAGTAAATTTGCACAATTTTGCACATAAGCTTTAATCGTAAATATGCACTCTAAGTAAGAAATTTGTAAAAATCGCTTGATTTGTACACCAATCTCTCATCCAAACTGACTTTATGAAACTGTGAAATCTCCATAAATTTCACAAAAATTAGTTAATTAGTTTTGAATTTTGCAAATAAGTTTTAATATTATTTATGCACTCGATATTTGGAGTTTGGTAAAAACAAAACTGAAAACCTCGCCTACCTCCAAAGTGACGGCAACATAAAAGCAAAACCTTTATAAATTCAAAAACATAATGTTTAAACTGAATATTTTTCACATAAGCTTTGATAATTAAAATGTAATCTGAGTTTTAAATTAAAACTATAATTGGTTTAAACCAAGACTTATAAAAGTTACGTCATCAAAATAATATAGCATTCAAAACTTAGAATATATTTGCATGGGTATGACTCAAATTAATTAATTAATTGTTACTAAGAAAAGGACGTTACGTGCCGGAAGCTACACTTTTTTCCCTTTGGTTAAAAAAACTCTTTTCGTTCTCTCAAAAAACATTCACAAGCCAGCGGCGTCAATTGGGTAGGGCTGAGGGGGGAATTGGCCCCCAAGGATCTGATACTATTATTCAATAAATTGATTCAATAAAACCATCTAATCGTGGTAGAATTATAAACTGAATTTTGTAAATTCGTCTCATTTTTACAAGATTTATTTAACTAATATACCAATTTTATCGCATACTATTAATTAAAATATAATGCTTATATAATTATTACGTTACATATTATTTTGGCCCGACTAAAGTACAGTTCACCGCAATATTCAAACCGCTATCGTTCTTTGTGTCATGGACTAGAGCGCTACCGATACAAAAGGCGATGGTATTTCTTCTTATCTGCTGATTAAATCAGTTTTATAAACAAAACACGATCATTCTTCCAAAAGCACCGTTGCCGCGTATTTTGGCAAAATTCTATCGTACTATAAGCATCACCGCTTTTAGAAGAACGATTGTGTTTTGTTTATAAGACATTCGTGTCTGAGACAGAGAAAACCAACGATTACATTATTATAGGCTGTGTGTCAAAAGGAAACTTTTCAGTCATGGTAGGATAGAAAATATCAAGTTGAATAAAATTTGTGTGTGCTGAAATAAATTTGTCTTTTTTGCTGTGTCAAATGGACGATGAAATTTTGACAATTACAAATTTTGACGTTTCACATTTCGGTCGTGTTTTAGCGCAAATATTTTATTTAATTTGCATTCTATTCAATTAGCGACACATTTAATTCGAGTGCTTGTACTTGCAACTTATTTCGTAAACTTGTAAACCAAACTTAAAAAACTTAAAAAATAACAAAATAATAAAAATAAAAAAACGAAAGTGCTTGTGTGTGTGTGTGTGTGAGCCAACGATCTCCCGATGCATCAGCAGGTGCAGCAAAGTTAAATTGGCTTCTTTGCTGACGAACGTCCTCTAAGTGCCACCACCAGCAGCACAAGCAAGTGCAGTGCAAAATTTATTGCTAGCCAACATCCTCCAAGTGCCATCACTTGCTGCACAAGCAAGTGGAGCGCAAATTTCCCGATTCTTTTGCTTGCCAACGTTCTTCGAGATTTGCCACCAGCAAGTGCAGCACAATTCAATTGACTGGTCAACTCTCCAATATTTCAGAAGCACCATTTCAGCATGTCTCAAGCGCAGAGGCAAATTTCTGCCATTATACTCCGGCGTGAATTAAATAAATTGAAAGCGAAGAATTTTCGCTTCATTTGCTTGTGCTACTGGTGATAGCACTTGGAGGATGTTGGCTAGCAAGAAATTTTGCACTGCTCTTGCTTGTGCTGCTGGTGGTGGCACTTGGATGACGTTCGCCAGCAAAGAAAGCCAATGTAACTTTGCTGGACTTGCTGATGTACCTGGAGATCGTTGGCAAACACACACGCAAACACAAGCACTTTCGTTTTTTTTTTATTTTTATTATTTTAAGTTTTTTAAGTTTACAATATTACAAGTTTACGAAATAAGTTGCAAGTACAAGACCTCGAATTAAATACGTCACGGAAATTGATGTGTTGTTTTTTTTTTTCTTTATTTTTGAGTGTGTCAAAAATTCGCTTTCGATTGCCCCTGGGGCTAGCACAAATTTTGACAGTTATATTCTCCTCACAAATGCCAAAAATTGCTCTACCAACTGTCAAATTTGATCATCCGACTGAAAAGTTTCCGATTGACACACAGCCATAGAGTTCCTCGAGAGTACACATTGTAGTATTAAACATTAAAATTTCAGCAAAAAAGCAACAATTGTGTGCTCATAATTTTCTGTTCAAAACCTCTTTTCTGCCTACGTCGAAATTGTTTTCTGCATTGGGCCGTGCACATAATTTGTCTGTTGCTTGGAAGTGTTTAGATGAAAGAGAAGTTCTCTCAAATTCCAGTTTTTTATTTTACCAGTGAAAACAACAACAAATTTTGTTCGTGTATGCGATCTGGCATGCATTTAGAAGCTGAAAATTAAAAAAATCTTATAGAAAAACCATCCTTTATTTTTTGTTTACACATGCTGCACGATCTGCTGTCGATTACAAATTCACTCTCTGAACAGTTAAAAAGTAAAGACATAACCATTTCTAGCACAAACGCTTTAATTAAAACTACTTTCTTGATGCTTAAACAATGCAGAGATGACACCAAATTTAAAATTATTTTTAACAAATCAAGGGATTTTGCAGAACTTTGTGGCATTCGCTTCGATGAAAAAACACCGGAAGACAAAAGATCAAGCACAGTAGCCAAGGTAGCTCAAAAACTTAATTGGTAATGTCAACACTTGGCCAACGCAGTATACTACCACCGAAATTTGATGAAAATATGCGTAAGATCTACTTCGAAGTCGTTGACAATTTTTTATCAGAGTATGAGAAGCGATTTCAAGACAACACAGGGCTAATGAATATATTTATAAGAAACATTTGATCCGGATTCGGAAATATTTTTGTTCGAAGATTCATTAATACAATTTTTTTTAACTGTATTCCACCCACGTTGATGAAATTGCTCTCAGGAGTGTGGAGAGAGAATATTTGAAACAAAATAAAACAAAATCAATTATAGATATGGTACAGAGTTTAGAAAAATGCAAATAGCTTTCTCACAAATAATACAATTAATGTATATTGTTTCGACACTGCCAGTGACTACCGCATCCAACGAAAGATTTTTCTCCACTTTAAGGAGAGTGAAGTCGTATCTTCGTACAACAATGGGCGATGACCGTTTAAGTTACCTCATGCTGATGGCTGTGGAACCAAAAATGGTAAAAAAGGTCAACAAGGAAGATCTCGTTAACGAGTTTGCCCTCAAGCGTCAACGTCGTTATCCACTGGAATAAATCCAATATATATTTTTCCCGCTACAGGATTAAAAATTTTATTTTTATTTTTAAGTGCATGGATTTAAAGGCTGCTATGTGTATATTGTAATATGTATTAAATTCGTTTATAACTATGGTTTTATTAAATGTTATGTTTTACGAAAAAAACATATTGTCATTTGAATTTTCGTCCCCCTAAGGTTTCGGTGAAATGTCGCAACTGTCACAAACGTTTGTTTAGAGTGGCCAATCAAAGTTTTGAGAAAAAACTTATGTAGATGTATATACCAGGCGCGTACGCAGGGGAGATTTTGGGGGCTCAAGACTCAATTTGAAACATTTGTTCTAAAAAGACTATAATATATAGACTTAAAATTTGTTTTTAAGTACACTGAGGGAATATGTAATAAAATTTAATGAAACTGTGTTTATATTAAATGAATTTGTTTTTGAAATAGAGCTTAAAACAATTTCATTTAAGTTAAACTTAAATGTTTGTACAGTTCAATTTTAAACAGAAGTTTTTTTTCTAAACAATGTTTTTAAATATACTTTTATAGTAAACATATGCAGTTTAAAAACATTTGTTTAAGAAAAACTTTAAAACAAACTTCAGTGTTGAAAACAAATATTCAAAAACATAATTTTAAATTATTGTTCTTAAATTAAAAACAATAAGACTAAACCGCCATTTTTTCGATGCCGTTTTTTAATTTTTTCGATTTTTCGACTTAAAACTCGTAATTAGCGACCCCTGGAAACCCTCGAATACAATATTTTAAATCCATTCGATGAAGTTTGCGTCTTATTGCAGCTTTAAATATTGAAATATTTTAAATATTACAATAATAAATTAGTTTTTATTTCATCTCAATCTCCGTTTTTGGTTTTCTAAACAATAAACTAATCTCAGCACAAAATTTGAACCAAATCGGAGATGTCAGTGCAACTGATATTACACTTAAATGTGAAATGGGCGACATATTGAAAACAATTTGTTCCTACTTTGACGAAATATATTTAATGCAAATTTTTATATAACATTTTGTGGTTCAAAAAATTGCTTGAAACATTTTTTTAATTGTGTATTAAAAATCATGCATTGATGTTAAAGGCATTGTGTTGAATTTTAAAACTTGATGATTTTTTCGGTGTCTATATTGATTTTGACAAATATTTTGTACCCCATATTTGTAGGCACTGCTTGAAACAGACAAATCTATCTGTAACGTTTATATATCAATTCGTTATGCATCCATCAATAAGCCGATTCATGAAGATTGGTGCAACGTTGCCGGTTTCAGTCACTTCAAGCGAACCCTCGTTTTTGTCGCTTCAAAGACTCAAAACATGCATGAGAAGTTTTGAGAACACTGCAGAAGAAAGGTTCAATGGGTTAGCTTTACTAAATGTTAACAGGGATTTGGAAGTGGCCACGAAAGAAGTTTTAAATCTAGCACAAAAAAATTATATACATATATGGGCATTTCCACAGAAAAATCTACCGTCACCAAGAAATTAAAACTCATTAAAAACTTATTATCTTATGATTATTATATAAGGAAAACATTACAATTTTATTAATTTAAGCAATTTATACATAAATTAATTTACCTTGCAGGTCAAATCGTTCTAACTGTTTCACAAATATAGTTTTTCTTTTAAGTAAATGTTTAGTAATTGTTTCGTAAGCTTTTTTGTTTTAGTAAAAATGGAAGGCATTGGCTAGAGATAATGAAAAATTGGTTGAGGCAAGGAAATGACAATATATTAAATTTATTTTTTATTTACTGAATTATATAATTACTTATCTACCTAATTACTTAATTACCCAATTCACCTAATGTGGAAATTTTAGTAACGTCACGCCAGTAACGTAACGCCACATCAAAAAGTCTAATAAAAAAAAACCAGAGAAGATTTTTTAATTTGATTAATTGGAAAATAATTTGATATTTTAAATTCTTCTAAAAAAATTGTATATAAAAAGTCTTTTTGAGGGCCAAGTCAAAAATCACTTCCGTTTTTTGTAACGCAATGCCAGCACATATATCTTTTAGTCCTTAGGACCACTTGTTGCCATTATTTTTACTTAATACATTACTGCCTAATTAATACGCAAATATGATAAAACTTTTTAAAAATTAGACTTTTTCATTCTATTTTTTTAATATTTCTTCGTACAAACCGTCAGCAACGCCAATATAAAAAAAAATTGGAATAAGTCTGAAAAGAAAATTGAATCCCCTACGAAATTTTTTCCGGGTATGCGCCTGGTATATACCTGCTCTGAAATATTTTCAAGATTCTTAAGACCTTTAAATGAAAACAAAATTTGATCTATAAGAAATACATATATACATCAAAATTATTAATTAATTTAATAATTATTCTAAATATGTTAATTAAAAGCAAATAGTAATTAATATTATATATATAATATATAATATATATAGATATATAAAAACAGAAAGTGCTGCCTTTGATTAATCATCTAATCACACAAGTAAAATTTCATAAAAAAAACATACTTAAATCTAGTAAAAATATTTACAAACATGTCAAAATATTAATTGCCTAGAAACAACTGCCTCATACAAAGAGCTAGACAATGCAAATATAAAAAATAACTTGTAGCCAGTCTAGCTGTCTATTTGCCGGTCAAAATTATAGATATTCACTATGAGAGAACTAAAAACGCATCATACCAAAATAATATTACGCTCATAAAAAATTACAAAACCTTTACTCATCCGAAAAATTGTTCAGATTATACTATATTTCGAATGTGCAACATCGAAAACTGTGAGCAAATTTTCGATTTATCCGAATATTCAAAACATTTTCATAAACAATCTGTTAAAAATAGCACTTTTTCGATTAAGAAAATGTCTTGCTCGCCGCTGCAACAGTGGAAAATCATCGGAGATGAAGCCATCGTCGCCAGTCGTACATGAATTCTCCTCGGATTCGGTATAAAGAATATGAACTGAAAAGAAAATCGTCGTATAAGTTCGCAATAAATCGCTTTTTAAAAATAGAATAATTTTCCGCTATTTGAGATACTCAAGAAAAAGCATTAAATTTAAAACATCGCAGAGGAATCTTGTAATTAATTTCCATTGTTCTATAATGAATGTTTTTTCGTGAAATTAAAAATGCATTGAAAATGTTTATTGAAATTTACGCAACTTAAGTGAACAAGCTATAAAAATAATAAATTCTTAATTATTGTTTTGTGATCTCAAAAATTATGCTCTGAAGTATTTGAGACAATACAGAAGGAAGTGGGAAAAAATGAAAAAGAAAATCAAGTGGCATTATATACAGGGTGTTGTTAGCAAATGACATGCTCGGGCGGACTTTTGCGTTGTGACGTGAAATTAACTAATAAATAGCATTAAAGCGTGCTTAGCAAGAAGCGGGACGATAAAAGTGTGCATAATCATAACTGCTATATATTAAAAACTGTTGAAAAAATTATAGCACGTATATTGAAATTTCGGCCATCGCTTCTAGTTGTTTCTCTCAATTGTGAAGTTTAACTTTTAACGCGTTCTAAACTAAGTGATCAGCCTCTTTGCCAACTATAAAAACTCGCGAAGCAAAATATGTGTCTATTGACAGAGGGGGCGTGTTAATTATTCATGCAATAATATCAATGAAAATGCCGTTACTAAAATATTAAAACTAACATTGCAATTTAGCGAAAATGGCAACTATAGACAGCCTGACAGACTTAAAACTTAAAACAACGTTAATGTAATACAAGTTTTTTCCAAAGATCGCAAATAGTTGGGATAAAATTCGCTATGGAGCCGAACAATGTCTGGATTATAACTATATAATTTCATAAAATTTTATACCCATATCTTACAATTTTATCAAAAATTTTAATTTAAATTGCTGTCGACAGAGTGTCGAAATCTTTATGAGCCAGGCCCCAGTTTGAGCACCCATTTATTAATCGCAAAAAATGTTTTGTAATCGCTTCAGACGTTTTAAAATTTGTTGGTGTATGTATGTGTAATGTTTTTCATTCATTGTCTGCTGTCGAAATATTGCAGACTTTATTTATTTATTTTTATTATTTGTATTTATTTATGTTCTAGTTTCTGTTTCGTGTGTGAAATTTTTTTCTACCTCTTGCTATTTATACGTACCTACTATAAATTTTGAGAAACATGATTTTAAATAAAACAAAAACTGAAATTAAATAAATAGTTATTTAATTATTATGCTTTTATATAAAGAATTTTTATCTTAACATGCATTGACAACAATCGTCTCCCCAATAGTTGAATTGGTGATTGTAAGATAAGTTGAACAATAACATTAAGGGTATTCACACAGACTTAGGTAAATTAAAACGGGTCACTGGAGTAGTTATTTCGTCTTTTGGAACGATTATTTTGTAAAAAAATAAGACAAGACTTTCAAGTTAAAAGCAGAGCTTAGAAGGTTTTTGGGGTTAAACCAACAAAAGGATACAAAAACACATATTAAATAACAATATAAATGAGAATGTTAAAATCAAAAGGAGACCAAAGTAAACCTGGGATATGTGAAGAGAATTGCCTTTAATTAGCAAAATTGTATCATTTTCAACACAAACTTATAAACATTAACTAAGCAATAAAAAATTGTTTGACCAAAGCAAAGATAACCTGTTACCACATTCAGCTTATCACCTTTATGACTTCTATCATAAAAGTGTTGGAAATTGATCATTTTAAGATCCCGCTTAAAGGGATTGTCATGGTCCTTACTTTGTCGCTAAGTGGGCGCAAAATATACCTCGCGTTATTTGACAAATTTTTGAAGCTCTGGAGAGAAGAATAACATGCAAAATTAAGGATGTGCAAATCAAAGTCGAAGTAAGTCGAAAATCGACTTTTGTGTGATAATTCTCGACTTTTAGCGGTCGACTTTCTAATATTGAAAAAAGTGGATAGTCGACTTTTACTTTCGACTTTTTCATTTTATGTGCAACAAAACCTTGACTGCTGCTTTGAGAACTGCTCTTCTCTAAACCAGAGATCCAAAATAACTATAATTAATTTTTTAGAGGCAAAAAATATTAATCGTTGCTTAATAACAGCTATTTCCAATTTGTAAAGGGTGTTTTTTATAGAGTGATACAACTTTGAGCTAGCATTATTGCTTTATTTGACCACCCATTGACCACAGCTGATAGTTGTTTTTTGTTTAGTTTGCTTTGACATTTTATTCTGGATCAACTTACACCAGAGCAACACGTGCAAATTGTGCAAATTTTTAATCAAAATAATGGTTCTGTTCGTCAAACTTATCGTGCACTTCGTCCATTTTATGCCGTACATAATCGTCCTTCAGAGTTGCTAATTCGAAGAACAATAGATCGTTTTCGGACCACATTTACTGTTACTGATAATGTGCATTCCGTGATACGCCCAACAGTGCGCACTGAAGAATCTGTAGCCGCTGTACAGGAAAGCATTGAAGATGATCCTCAGATGAACCCCGTTCTCAGCAACTGGGGTTGTGTCCTTCCACTTTATGGAAGATTTTACGAAAAGATATTGGCTTAAAACCTTTCAAGATTTAACTTGTGCAGGAATTAAAGCCAAACGACCATCGTATGCGCCGCCAATTCGGCGAATGGGCTGAAGCACAAATTGATATTGATTTTGAATTTCCATGGAAAATTTTATTTTCCGATGAAGCCCCTTTTTGATAAATGGGTACGTGAATAAACAGAATTGTCGTATTTGGAGTGAGGAGAATCCACAAGCTTTTGTCGAAACACATTTAGATCCACAGAAAATTACTGTTTGGTGCGCTTTATGGGATGGCGGTCATTGGCCCATATGTCTTCAAAAACGATGATGGTCAGAATGTTACTTTCAATGGTGAACGGTATAGGAACATGATTCGAATTTTTTTCGTACCTCAATAAGATGGCATTAATCTTGCTGATATGTGGTTCCAACAGGACGGAGCCACATGCCACTCACAGGGCGCTACAATTGATTTACTCAAGGAAACTTTTGACGAAAAAATAATTTCACGAAATGGCCCAATTAATTGGCCCCCAAGATCGTGTGATTTAACCCCATTGGATTATTTTCTTTGGGATTATGTAAAGTCACTTGTCTACGTTGATAAACCACAAACAATTGAACACCTGGAAATCAACATTCGAAGAGTTATCGGCGAGATACGGCCGCAAATGCTGCGAAAAGTTTGTGAAAATTGGTGTTCCAGATTGCGCCTTGTACGCGCCAGCCGTGGCAGCCACATGGCCAAAATCAAATTTGAACATTAATGTCGTCAAATTTTTTATCCAACAAGGCTCATTTCATTGATATTAAAAATATATTACTTTGTTTTATTATGATTTAAACTTGTATCACTCTATAAAAAAACACCCTTTATTTTTAACGTTATCTCTTTTAAGTTGCTCATAAGTTACATTTTCTAAATATTTATTTAACGTTGCTTGTTATTAAAACAACAATTTTTGAAATTGAAAGCTTCAATAACTTTATTTTAGAAATTTAATTTAACAAACAAAGTTTGCGGAATCGCTTCGTCCCCAAAACTGCATATTTTTGTTAGTCAATAAAAGATGTAAGGCCGAAAAAGGTCGCTCGACAAATTTGTTTAGCAGGCACTGCGTGGAAAATATGTGCTAATTTCCGCAAATATGGAAAAGTGTATTTTTGTTCTTCCCAATATTGCAGTAGTTCAGCTTCTACATCCGCCGCTTGGATTTTAAGCTGTTTATGGCATTGGTAGCCGCTAACAATTCGCTGATTGGAGTATTGCATTCCTCTTCCGAGGCTAAGTCAATTGTAAGCTCCGTCAAAAACTCTCTGAGCAACGCACAGTGGAAAATAAAGGTCTCTTTCGGATCAAAATGCGCTCTCGCTCTTCTGAGTTATCTTTGCTTTTTATCATTTTATAATATTCAAATCGTATGCGGATAAAATATTCACTCTACTCATGGCAGAATTAGAGAAGGTATATGCATTTCAGACTGCGCTCTCTTTCTCATAGCCAGAATTGTCAAACTCAAGCATTTTGGTATTCTTGCCTATCTTCGCTTTCTTATCGCATTCTCATCGTTTTCAGATTTTGTATGAGCTGTCAACTTCGTTTTGGCAGTTGCGGCAGTCTCCCTCTCCAAAATGCATATACCTTCTCTAATTCTGCCATGACTCTACTTATGGCTCCTCTACTGCTTTCCTCGTTCGTGAGTTTGTATGCTGAGAAATTTTAAAAGAGCGACGTCGTGTTGATGAGAGATGTTGAGTTGTTATCGCTCGTGAATTTTAAAATGATAAACTCATTGAATCGCTCGCTTTCATTTGATGCGAAACTTTAGTTAAGTACTTCGCACATAATAAATTGAAAGGATTAAGATCAATAGTGTTAAGTATTTTTCTTAATAATATATTTCATTACAAAAGCTTAAAAAATCATTATATTTTATGAAATTATAAGAAACTAAGATAAATAAACAAAAATTATCATTTAAAAAATTTATTAAGAACTTTAATATTTCGTTAAAAAATGCAAAAAATACAGTTCATCATAAAACACGTATTTATTTTTAATTAACAAGATCACTCGAAATGAGTTTATCTTTGCAAAAACTCGCGAGCGAGAAAAAACAATAAATGAATAATAAAGAGAAGGCGTTGTTCAACTCAGTTTTTTGAGGAGCGCAATCTACGAGCGAATAATATGAAAGAGCGAAGAAAAAGTTTGATCACTTTGAATATTTAACATACGAGAGCTCAAGTTTTTTTTCTTCACGAATGAGGAACACAAAGTGAATCGTTCGTCAATTGAATAATACTGATGAAGAGGAGTACAATTTTTACCTTCAATTTAAAGTTTTTGCGAACCCTGCATTGAAGTACCATGAGACAAAATTTGAATCACTGAAAAATAAACCTTTGTGGTATGTTGGGAAAAAATTTAACCCACTCAGATTTGATGTTTATAATAAAATATAATAAAAGTAAATATGATGAATATAATAAAAAAAAATTATACTAAAAAAAGAAAACTATTTTTGACTTTTTTTTTCTTGTACCTCAAGGGTATTTTTTATAATGAAATTTCCGTACCTCAAAGAGATGTAATACCATCTATAACCACTTCACGTTGTACACCATAACTTCTGAATCTCTCAAGAACACACCTTCATTCCGTTTCGTGAGAAAGGTAATAGAAAGTAAACAAAATGAAAATGAAAAAAAAATTATAGCGTCTTTTGCTAGCATGGTATTTGACTTTGGAATTAGGAATGAGTCAACTTACTGTCATTTTTACAAAAGTTTTATATTTTTACCTTTGAAATGACGAAATAACCTTTCCAATGATAGCCTGTTGATGAAAATTGAATTGAAATTGACTGAGCTATTTTGTCTCAAAATATACCCTATTTTAACCGCGAAAACTTATTCAAAAAATGTATAACTTTGATTTAGTTTTCTAATTAATAAACCGACCCAAGACAAAATTTTTACCAAATTGGAAATGGTCAATGCAACTTAAACTACACTTCAATGTGAAATGGGTGATATATATAATTTATATCGACTGGCCGACAAAAAATATTTGTATCCAAAATTAAGTTCCTTATCGCTCTGGGACTAACCGTTTAGATTCTGGAAGCATTTTAAGGTTTTTAACATGTTTTTTCCATAACTCCTAAGCTATACATCAGACAAGGACGATTTATAGACCAACATTTTTGTAATTACTCTAGGCACAAAACTTCATCCTTGTAAAAAAGTAAGTGTAACATAATTTTTTTCAAGTTTCACTTTTTTGTGCATTTTTTTCGTTTTTTCGTCATAAACCAAGGACGATTTATGCACCAATGCTAGCAATGACATTAGCCCTAAGACGGGTAAAGCTTTGGTCCACTGTCGGCTCCCTCTATCTCTTACAGTTTGAATTTTTTTTAATTTGATTTTCTATATCATATTTATAGAAAATGCGTCGTAAATAGCTTAAATCTTTATTTTGGTATCTAATGAATTTAGCTTATTTTATCGATATCGTTATCGACTTAACGGCGAAAAAATTGTAATCCCAAATTAAAAATTCATGCTTCCAACAGTTGGATTTAACATTAGTACATAATTTTTGACCATGTGGTGTATGTGGTGTCAAGGCCCATATACTTAATAGAGCTGTCAAGCTACGGATAGATTAAACTATCTCTGATGCTGACTATCGATAGTTTCACAGTTTGAGTTCGTATCCATATGACCAATTTTTTAGATTGCACGAAGATCGGGAAAAAACTTGGCTTATTGTTGTGACATTGATTCGCTGTGTGCAAAAATCGGTTACCCACATATTTCAGAGGAAAATTGTTTTTTAACGAACTGAAACCTTAAAAAAAACGATAACCATTAAAAAAAATATATATATATACTTCAAACTTAAAAAAGAAAAATTCTGACGTGTACATGAAAATCGCCGATACACGTGTATTTTTATTTTTTATCCCCTTTCCAAAAAAGTAAATTTGGTTCATAGGACAGAATGTGTGTAACACGGTGTAATTTTTATCAAAGAGAAAATAAGTTTCAGTTGAAAGTAACAATTACATGTAGATGAAAATTTTTTTCTTGCAATATAACAATTAAGGATAAATTTTTTAAAATATTTGTTATTACATTTTTGTCTCTGAATTCAATAAGCAAAATTTTGTTTTTGGCGCTTACGTTAATTCGGCGGTTAGGACTCGATATTTTCTATACAATAACTAAAACTACAATATTTTGTTTTGTTTTCCTTTTTTTTATTTAATTTATATGCTGAAGTACCATGTTTTTGTTTATTTTTTAACAATAAAACACATTTTTCATATTGAATCATTTGCTTCTTAACTGCCCAACAAAAGCAAAGCACAAGTAATAAGAAAAAAGTCGAAAAAAGTTTGAAAATTGCCTTCTAAAAATTAAAAAAGTCGGTGAGTGGACTTTTATATTCTTAACGGTTGAAAAAGTCGACTTTTGCTGGCAGTTACACATTCCTATGCAAAATGTCAATCTCTATTCTTTTACAAATACTTAAAGTTAGTACGAAAACAGACCTATTCTTTTCATAAAAAAATAATTTAACCGACATATGAGTTTATTGGAGGCATAGCACTGCTTACCAACGTTTTCCTATCCAATTGCCCAATTCCTTGAGTCGTCCCTGGGTTTTCTTTTTCTGAGCTCAACAAGCAATTGTGATTTCGAAGATTCCCAATTTGTATCCGAGCATACTTTGCAAGCCACTTGCTGCCCTCTCTAGTTTAAGTCTAGTTGCCCCTCTAGACTTTTAGTTTTGTGCTCTATCTATAACTGGAAGCATTGCATGGGCAATGGCTACCTCCTGCAGATACTTGCAGCGATAACTCGTTTGCGATGACCAACATATTTTAAAAAAACAACTCTTGTGGCCAGCGAAGAGTCCTCCTTTTGGTAGATTAGTCAGTCAACATTTTATCTATGGCGTCAGTAACACCTTTGTACTTGTTGTAGTCCATAATTAGTCTATAATTATTTCAGGTTCAAAGTAAAATGAATAAATCGTTATTATGTGAAATGGATTTGTTTTAATGAAGAGTTGAAAGTAGAACTGCTTTTGCTGATGGTGACATATGAACAAATGGTCTATGAATCTGAAGAAAGCCAAACTCTGATGAATGCAAGTCTCTTTCGCGGCTTAATTTGAACTCTTCCAGCAAGTACGGTTTATTTTTCTTCATGGTACTTCGTACTTTTCTTATGGTAACTCATACAAAAAACTGAGGAAATGAATCAATAGGAACACGCACAAACTTTATTCCCCGGATTAGTATATTTCCCCAAAAAAGTATCTCAAAGCAATAAAATTGTGTGAACCTTGTTCCTTTATAGCAGCAAATAGTTTATATTAAAACGAACAAGATCGGTCGACTAATACACCTACCCCTCATATAACCTAAGTCGGTAAGGTGGCATATTTATTTCCCCAAAAAAGCACCCCAGAAAAATACAATTCGATACACCTTGTTTAATAACAGCAACAACTAGTTTGTGTGAAAATGCGCTAATACGCCCACCCCTCATATAACCTTAGTCGATAAAGTGGCATATTTCCCGAAAAAAGCATTTCAGATCAAGATGCTTAGATAGAGAGTTTGTTTATAATTCTTGTTTTTAAAATTTACTATTTAAGTGTATTTAAGGACTGCATCGAAGCAGTCCTTCCTTCTTCAGTTCTTTTACATTAGCAGTTTGACAGCTTCCCAATCAATACCTCTCTATCGAACGAAGTTCTGGAACGTTAGGTGGGTTCTCCTCTTTTGCAACATAATTGATGTTATTTTCTTTTAGCAAATTCAATATAGAACGGGCGCACTGTTCTAAATCAGGCCAAAATATTGTTGACACATTGTGGTTTTTATAAAATGTTATAAGGAGACAAACGAGACACTCCATTTTTGTAAATTTCTGCTGATATAGAGTCATTAGTGAAGAATGAAGTGGTCTTATGGCCGGAAGCGCATATAGCCTGCCAGATGAGGACTTTTTGGATCATGGTAACATTGGTCTTAGCTTATTTTGCCAAATCTCTCACAGATGTTAAACTATTTTTGTTTATTAAAGTAAGTAGAGTAGAGGGGGGTAATGTCGTGCACTCAACTTTAAAGTGCTCGTAAAGCCGTACATGACAAGCGAATACAACGAGTAAGCATCCGATCGAAAGATAATTTGGTTGGTAACATTTATGTGTAACAATATTTGTGTAGCATGAAATCGTGTTAGTAGAAATTAAAAATAAAAAATGTGCACGACATTACCCCCCTCAAAATTTGTGGGGTAATGTCGTGCATATTATTGTAAAGGTATCAGAATGTGTGAAAAACGATAGGTAGTGGTTCGATTCAAGAACATATAGCATTATTGTTTATTTATTTATTATTGTTAATTATAAGGCAATATACACAAGTCCGAAATATGATCAAAAAATACAATTTTATAAAAAGAAAAGTGAAAATAGGTAATTTGCTATATGAAACACGGAAAGAAAAACAATATTTTTTCAAAAAGTGCTTGACATTGAGAAAAATTTTTGGAAAAATTTATTTTGATTGTAGCGTTTTGTTATGGCTTCACAACTCCCTTGGTACACTAGGGCGACTGCGTTTCCTTCCCTTTTCTTTTCTGTATAGTGCACGACATTGCCCCACATCAAATGCACGACATTGCCCCAAAGGTTGTTTTCAAGGTTGACTTCGACAAATCGGTAAAGAACAAAAATTTTTCGATCACAATACATCTTTTTTTTCGGCGGAAAATTTGCTTAAAGCAAACACTTACCTGGTATATTTTCCTGCGAGACAAATAATTTTTCTGATCCGATAAAAAAACACTTTCGTCGTCCCGAGAACGTGCGATTTTTAAAAAACATCGCACATATTGCCCTTACACATGGATATTGCTAGTATTGTATGCATGAGCTCTGTAGGTCAGTAGGCCCATACCTTACCAACGGCTGGTATATCATTAAATTTGTTATGGTAAAAAAGCCAGTGCACGACATTACCCCCTGCACGACATTACCCCCTTCTACTCTACCTTAAAATTGAGTGTCGAATGTCTTGGACATTTTTTCTTTCACTTTTGTGTCAGATCTTCCAGAGAACAGGTATCTTCGAAGTTAATTATATTATTTTTTGAAAAATAATATAATTATTATTTTTGACACTATTTGACACTAGCTTTTTACCTTTCGGATAGCTTTCTCTAAAAAATTTGTTTTTCAAAGCAGTAACTGTGCACAATTTTCTTAGGCAAGAATAGAAGAGACAGAAGGAGCAATGAAAGTAAAATTGATTATACTTTCTAATGGTGCTTACCGCATTGCAATCAAACATCTACACTGCGAGAAACATTGAATTGAAGGTGTGCAGTTTCTTTTCGATACAGTTCTTACTTAAATAATTCTTAAAGTAATGTTTGAAGCTAGTTATAATTAGCTTCAAACATTTTTATGTTATGTCTGTTATTCCTTTGATAGAATTTTGAAAAATGACTGAAAAAATACTTCTACAAAAGTGCAGATTTTTTTTAAGAATTGCAGTTATATAAAGTTTTTTTTTATGTTGACTTTATATGATTCAAATACAAATTCTAAATGTTTGATAGTTTAAATCATACTTGATTTTAAATACAAATTCTAGTTGTTTGATAGTTTAAGATCGTTTATCGAGCTTAAGGTCAAAGTTAGGACAATTAATTTTTTTTTTCCATACTTTCAGAAATAAAATCTGTATTCATAAGCAATAATAGCTTAAGTCGACTTAAGAAAGAACTGGATTATTGATTAAGATGTGTTTCATGCATATCGCTTTATAAACACAAAATCGAGATCTTCTAGCATGACCATAGCAAAAGACCATAGCAAAGACACATGAAACAAAAGACCCTTTCATTTAACTTATATGACGGTTAAAAACTTTGTAGCAAGATTTCTCGAAACTTTGAAATCAGATTTATCGCTTATCGACACAGATATATAAAAATAATTTGAGAGGTACTATTTTGTTTTTTTTTTTAAATCACTTTCGAAGTTGACGAACTTTTTGAGTCTTAATTATTAAAGTCTTCAAAGAGTCCTTTATATGTGTCCTAAAAGTATCTTTATTTTGAGTCCAAAAAATAAGTATAAAACCGTCATTGTTACGAATCATATTTTGAAGTCCTACGAAAATTGACTAATAAAATGAGTATTTTTTAAGTGTTAATAATATTATTATGACTCTTCACATTATTATGACAGTTTGTGAATACATAAAATAAAAATCCATGATATTCCCCGTCTTCCCCGTCAGAGTCTTAAGTCAGAATTTTTCACACATAAAATTTTCTTTTTTTACACTTTCTTAAAGTATAATATTTTTAAAATATTCTCTGAAAATTTGAAGTGAATCAGACAAATACTATTGGAAAGCTGACAAATACTTTTAGCTGCTGCTAGCTGCAAGAAACTGGTTTATAATTTGTTTGTCGCCAGTATGCCTGTGGTATTTACACAAATCAATATTTTGGAAGCTTTTACCGCGGCTAAAGAACTATTATATGGCCCAGGAATAGATAACTTGATGTAAGTAATTTAATAATTCGTAATACTCTACATAAATCGAGTGTAAAACTTTAAATGGGTTTTTCTCAAAACTATGTTTTTTGAACTAGAGACCACTGTAACTCGAAAACCGCTTTGTAGATTTCAATGAAATTTATACAGCTTTTAGAAAATATAACAAACTAGTGCCTGGTTGAAGTATTTTTTTTTTAAATTCAGATTTTTTTATTAGCAATAAGCTGTTGGTTTTTTCCCGAAAATCTGGAGAAAAATTTCCTGAGGCCGCCATTTTGCTATTTTTGTTTTTAAAAAAGCTTCGATCAGGAACGAGATCATGAATTAATAATACTAATTTTTTTTTTGCCCGATTGATTTTAGATGAATTTTCAAGGATTTGTGATGATCACCGCAAGGAACTTCTGTTGGAACTGGAAACAGCCATAACTTTAAAAATTATTAATTTTTTTTTAAATTTTCGTGAAGTCAAGTTGAAACATTATGCAATAACGTCATATTACTACCTTTATAAAATAAAATGATTAGCTGGCAACAAAAATTATTGAAAACTCTCATTTTTCATGTATCTGACTAACCCTAACCCCTTAAAAGAGTCTTTTAAGAGTCATAATTTTTGCTGGGGAATATCTTGGATTTTTATTTTATGTATTCACAAACTGTTCTGCTATGCTATTTTTACAAATTCTTAAATTGGGGCTACTTTTTCGCATGGGGATATAAGAGTAATTGTCAACGACAGTCACATTTAAAATCAGATCTAGTAAATTTTTCTCGAACATTTTCAAACAAAGTTTTTATAGAATTTTGGTTTAAAAATGGGTTTTGATAGCTACAGAAATTATTCTTGAAATTTCGTATCTAGACAAATTAAATTTCCGAATAATAATAACGAGAAATGATCGAATCGTTGAAAGTTCTGATGGTGATTTTCTTTGATAATAAAAATAAACACGCATTCTTATTCAAAGTGCATGCGAAATATGCAGCTACAACAATTATAAGCAATTAAAAATATATATTTTCCCGGAACATTAAATAAATAAATCAACGTCTGATCGATTACAAATTGCCAGGAAAGAAATAAATACAAGTGAACTTTCTGAAATTGCATCTTAAAACAAATATCATGATTTTCGGAATTAAAATTTCGTGTGTAAATAAAATATTTAAAAAAAGAATAATGTGTTAACCGATGTGCTGCATGTTGAGAACGTTCAAGTAGCACACTTTGAGGTGTATTCAGCGTGGATGAGCGAATTATAAAATCCGTAATAAAAATGACTGCTTGAATTTTTAAAACAATAAAATAAACAAATAATATTTATAAACAGAAACGCAAAAATCATCAAATCTTTCTGTATAGAAATATTTAAAGTATTTTTTAAAAATAGTAAAATAAAACAACTTCAGTGCAGAATCACAATGATCAACACACAGTGCATACACAACAGTGATCATCACCCTGTATCAATTTAAAACAATTTTCTGCCTTTTTACTTACTGCAGAATGCAAATATAAAAAATACTCGTTGTAATTTAAAAAAAGAAAACCTTGAAGGAATCAGTGAAAAACAAAGCAAAGCTAATTTTAAAATTCAAATTCACAATACAAAAAGGATTATCAAGAGACTAAGGCTCCAACGGCTTCTATTAAACTTACACTGATGTTCCTAAGCTGAGACCAGAAAGGACGAAATGTCAAAGAAACCGCGAGGGAGCATTCACAAGATTCGAGAATTCGAACTGGAAAAGGTAAGAAGGTCAATTTTGATAAATTACCGTGCAGTGCACAATGACATAATTAACGATATCATATAAAGGCTCTTTGATACGAGGATAAAATTCGAATGTAGGTAACGTATTCAAGCATTACATAAGCAGATTTTTTTGCAAAAATTAACCTCGGCAGCAAGAGGAAGCAAAGCTCTTACCCCCAAGCATAGACAAGTAGGGTTACCATAGATGTTCAAACCAAAATCGACTAAATTTTGTCACCATCCAGACCCCCACCCACCATGTCATCAAAAATAAGCGAACTAAACACCCCACCCCCTTGTACGGCTTACATAATTCTGGAATGGCCCGTAAAGCGTAAGCGATGGAATGGCCTCCCTATTTTTGAGGTTTGAATAATTCCCCTGAAGGAACTAAAAAGTTTAAGGTTTAAAAAGTTTAATTAAAATATATAATTTCCTTAATTAAAAAAATACTAATTAAATTAAATTTTATGATATTCAAAACTACAACCAGAAATTATATTAATTGGCCCTGTAAGCACAAGTTATTGGCACTCCTGAAAGATGCAATTACATTAAACGACAACCCACATTTTTTTTTTGGTAGCCTCTCTAATTCTCTGATGTGTTTTTGTTCTCTAACTTAACAAATAAATAAACTTTTAAATTCTATGGAGAAGTTTCTTTTAATTTTTTTTTTTTAATTCAATTTTCGAAAAGGTGCCTTTACCTTTTTGACCACAACTCAGTAACGGATCGTCTGATTTGGTTATCGAATATTGCAAACAACTTGCCTTATAACATGACAATTTATTTAATAGCAATACTTACAAGGATCTTGCAATTTGTCGTTGTTTTTCGGAGTAAACTTGAATGAACGTTAGGGCGTATCAAATTACAATTTTCACATTCAAAGAGGTCTCAAAAGTTGCATTATGTAGTCAGAATCTCCCAATAAAAATTAAGAAAAATGTAACGATCTCTTTGCCTTTCGCAAGGACAAAGTTGTTTTTTAGAAAAACAGTACAAAATCACGATTTCAAAATGCTTTAATTTTTGTAAGAAAAAATAAATATGTCTTAAAACAAAAGTAAATATAAACTTTAACTAACAATATTTTGGCAAGCACGATGCCGCTCTTGATTTTTACCCACATTGTCCTGTGCGAAAGATATTCGAATCTAAAGGTACACTCGAGATGGCACAGAACTCTTTATTGCTGCCTGATTATTCGTAATTTTATAGCTATCGTGACGAAATTCAATATATGACCTTTTTATTAAAAAATGAAGGTGAAGTTCGAAAATGAGCTAAGTCGGATTGAAACTACGCCTACCTCCCATACAAAGTGACTTAACCAAAACGGTAAAATCTCTTTAAATTCCACAAGAAATTAATCTAATGACTTAAAATTTTGCAGATGAGCTTAAACCATTAATATCAACTTTGAGTATGAAATTTGTAAACATTTGATGGAAACAACGTCTACCTCCCATACAAAATAACTTAGTCAAAACGGTAAAATCTCTTTCAATTCCTAAAAAACTGATCAAATTACTTGTAATTTTGCACATAAGCTAAAACAATTTATATGTACTTTAAGTATGAAATTTAGAAAAATTGAATGAAAACTACGGCTAGCTCATTTCATATCTCCCTTAATAATGAAAATAATAGCTAAGGCGTGATTTTGTCCAACTCCTAGGTGTAAAAGTCATTCCACATCAAAATATTCTAAAAAATATCTCACATTAGATTTCTACGGCGGAAGAGAAAAATTTTAAAAATTCCAGAGGACATTTGGCGTAAGTCCAAATTATATTTTTCTTCATTTTTGGGTACTATTTACCAAGCTTATAAGCAAAACTGAGTTCTTTATACTTGGAATTTCTTATGAGAACTTTGCCAAATGTTCGATTTTCTCAAAACTTCCAAAAATGAACTTCCGTCACTTGTGCTCTGAGCAGCTCAGTTGTTCATTTTTTTATGTTTTTATTGAAAAATTTAGATAAAGCACTTTTAAATAATTCTTCTGCATTGTTGTCAGGAGATAAATTTGTCTTGTACGAAATTGATATCAAATAAGCACAGCTATAAAAATTCTAGATCCACTTTAATTCAATGAGTTATTTGAAATTTTTTCGTGTTTTTTTCCTACTCAAAAATGTAAAAATGCAAAATTTTTACATATTGCTTTAGCAATAGTCCCTTCAATGAAAAACATTACCTCTCGAAAAAGCAGTTGCTTTGTTTGATGAAAAAAAGGCTCAGCGCAATTTTTTTTATAAGGTAAAAAAATTAGGTAATTTTAAAAGAATTTATTTTTTTTGTTTGTTTTTTTGTTTAAGATAGTCAATCAAAAACATTACCTCTCGACAAAGGAGTAATTTTGTTTATAGCCCTCCATGAAAAAAACCTCTGCGCGTTGTGAAACTGACGAAAATCTATGTAGAAAGATGAAACAAGTATTAGATAAAATCTCAGGATATGCTAGTTTTTATTAACTCTATTTTTATGCTCTATTGCTGAAATATTAAGGGGTGAAAAATTGAATACTATGAAATTAGAAGAGGAACTTACATCCGATGACATATCGTCTTTTAAATATGTTCCTCTCGTTAGTGCAGAAGTAGAAAGAAGTTGTTCTGTGTACAAAAATATTTTGCCAGATAATCAATGTTCTTTTAATTTAAATAACTTAAAAATATACTGGAATGCTATGTATAAAAATTATATAAAATAAATTGTAAATTTAATAATGTTTTATTTTTTAAGCTTTATTTTTTCTTAACTTTTATGTAATTGTTTGCGTTTTTTAGGTCATTTCCTGCAGTTTTTAGGTCATTTTTAGCAGTTGTTTAGGTCATCGAAATCCGACCCCTGCTGATAGTCAAAATCAAGGTAACCAAAACAAGTAATCAAAAGGGTTTATTTGGTAAGCTTAGTGCAAAGAATTTATAAACAAAATTATGATAATTAAAACGCCATCAAGTTGGGCGATTGTTCATTTTGAACATTTTGGGTAATTGTTCATAATGTACAAAAACACAAATAAATTTGAAAATTAACTATCGAATAAATAAAAATTGCGAAAATATCTGGGTGATCATTCAACTTTTTTTTGCGATTAATTGCATAGCCGTTATTTTAAAATTTTTCAATTTTATTAAAACAAAAAATTTAATTCTTTCCGTATATAGTACAAATTATTGAATTCCTATTTATATTTAAATACAAACCAAACGATCAAAAAAACAAATTTGCATTTTTGCTTTTCCTATCTTATTCTTAATCGTTTCGAATAATTTTCAATGAACAATAAGTTATTGCGCTCTAACGGATTAATAACACTCTTCAACAATTCTCAATCTTTTCCAAAATTACAGATTTCGATCAACGGATTCTGATAATGAGGACAAAAAATTAATGCGTATATCGGCGTTTAAAAATTTGCGTCTGAGTTTTAAATGAGTTTTTGAAACGAGGGGTCAAATTTGATTTAAGTTTAGCAATTTATTAGCATAAACAGAATGACAACTACCTAATATATACGTTTGAGTTGTTGTGTTCTCAGACCTATAGCAAAGTTTTATAAAAAAAAAAATTTCCATTTTATTTTATTTTTAATCTCTAGTGTTTTTTTTATGGGTATGTTTGACTCTTTTCGAAAAAGGTTTAAAAAGTCTACTTAAATGTACTCTTAGGGGGTTAAAATATTTTATAAAATTTGTTGTGGAAAATTTTTAAATACTATGGGTAAGTCCCTTTCGATCAGATTTGTCTACGAACATTTAAACAGTATAAAAAAACTCAGTTTTTATTAACTCATGTTTTGCAAAGTAAGAATATTTAGTGGTGTTTTACTTTTTTTGTTAGAAAACAGCTAAATTGAGAGAAATCTTCATCGTATGTTAAAATGTACTCAGACGTAAACGTGTAAAATGCTGATACATGTTAAATTTTTTTTACCAGAATCCTTTGATAGAAGACTGAAACTATTTAAAATGTTAGACGGTGTAACTTTCACTTAAACTGCAAGTATTAATGCTTTTACAAAGTTTCATTTAATAAAATGTGTTCCGCGACCATAAAAGGCTAAGAACCACTGCATTAGAAAAAACACGAAAACGTCAACGAACTCAGTGCGCTATAAAAAGTTTTGTATACTTTACTCTTCTAATTTCTGGAAAAGGATCATAGGCAATGAATAGCATTATAAATCTGCAACAAAAAATATGACTAGCAATCCATTTTTAAAGGCATTTTTAGTAAGTCGTGTACTTTTTAAGCACATCCAACTGAGTAACAAAAGTTTTGAACACGATGCATTGTTTTTATCCTAAAATAACTATTGTTTGGTAAAAATAAAAAATATAGCACAAAATTCTATGAAAATAAACATCACAAATCTGCATGTTAGCTGAAACCATAATGTTATGACAATAAATTTTCTTTATTCTGGCAACATGCCAAAAACGCATTCTGTTTGAACTAAATGTGTTAAAAAAAAAGTGAAACATGCCGGTATTTTCGTAGATTGGATGCACGATTTAACATTTGTGCGAATTACTTAATGTTAATAAAAAGGCATTTTTTGGTTAGATATAAGCTTCTTATTTATGTATATATAATTTTTTTCTTTACTATAAATAATGATTAAAATTGTAAAACTATTGTTATTACTTAGCTAAATGTGAAATGTTAACATTCTTTTGAACTACGTTTTCATTTTTAGGTAGGTGAATGAACCAACGACCCGCGTTCTTATTGTTCGTTTTCTTATTAAATAGTTTGTTTTTCATTTATTCATTAAGGCTATTGTTGAAAAATTATTGTGTTTCTCTAATGAAAATGCAAATTTTTAAATGACTTCGTCTTGTAAAAAAATATACTTGTAATCAACAATCGAATTCATATTCGAAATTAAAAGCTTTTGTCTTAAAACTTGCTGGATAAAATTGTGTTCACTTATGAGAAATTGTATATTGCGCCAATCCTAATGTTGAAGGCTTCCAATAACACAGGCCAAAAATCCAAAATAATTACTGACTTCTATCATCGGATTCTGGTAGGGAAGACAGAAAAAATACCACGGGTGCATTTAAAAAGTTTCTATCTTAATAAAGGTTTAAAGTTTTGTCTTTATTTAACAATTTACTAATATAATGAGTAAGAAAAGTGGTAAATGTATGCCTTTGACATAGTTGTTGTTTTCACATGTCCATAGTAATATTTTATGAAAAATATTTTTGTAAAATAAATTAACCCTTTAGCTGCCTTTTAATGCATCTTTAGATCAAGTAAGGCCTTTTACACATGGAGCAATTGAAAAGTAATGCAACTACAACAAAAGTTGCTAACCAATGCATTTTTACTGAAGCCTTCATATGAAGCAACATGAGCACAACAAGTTGGCAACACGTTTGCGACCAGTTCTATGCTACACAGCTTGCTGCAATTCTAATCGGCGATTTTGTGTTGCATATTGTTTTTTTTTTACATCAGTTTGCTGCCGTTTCTTCGCGTATGAAAATATAAAATAACATCCCATCACTCGAATTGATTTAACTACGTCATTTTTGTTTTTATTTAATATAGTTTCAATTAAAAAGTATTTGTGTTGTTATGAATTTTTCAATGTTGCGTTGCGACGGGACCTGCTCATCGGAAAGCATAGGTTGCAATTCAATTTAAAATTGGAGTGGCTTGCAATTTTTTAAGCTATTGCGTTGTAGTTGCATTACTTTTCAATTGCTCCATGTGTAAAAGGCCTAAGACTTTAAGAAGGCAAGTCTTTCTTGGGCCTTTTCTAGGGCCTTTTGTCTCTTCGTACAGCAACAACAACAGCAACAACAGCTCTGTATAGAGTCAATCACTTAGCTGACTAGACAGTCTGTTTCGGAAATCGCTACGTTTCCTCTTTAGTAATCTTCGAGTGATTAAACTGTGATCAACTTCACTGTTAAATTCGTATATGATTTCACACATGTTTGAACAAATTCTTAAGAATTTTACGTTTAAATCGGCAACTTAATCATATGACATTTAAAGCAGTAAGTTATTTAAAGATCACAGCCATCAACTCTACCAAGCTCACAATTAAATTCATATAATATTTTAAATAATAGATCACAAATAATTAACTAACTTTTTAAAATGAGCTTTGGTATTTGGTCTTTTTTCAAAAAAGTCCCATAAAAAGTGCTTTAAACCTAAAATAGCACACCCCACCTAAGCCACTAGTCTGAAAAAGTGCTTATATGTCAGGAATAAATAAGGAAAAATTAACGTAATTTCTTTCAAGTTATTTCAAAAAGAGACCTTTTTCTGCTTACTTACTTACTTACTTAGTTACTTAGTTGGCGCTACAACCGTATGTCGGTCTTGACCTCATCTAAGAATTTGCGCCAGCCATTTCTGTTTTTCGCTTGCTGGCGCCAGTTGGAAATTCCAAGCTTCGTCAGGTTTTCCTCTACTTGGTCTTTCCAACGAAGATGCGGAATACAAATTCTAAATGTTTAAATCATACTTGATTTTAAATACAAATTTTAGTTGTTTGATAGTTCAAAATCGTTTATTGAGCTTTAGGTCAAAATTAGAAATGAGTTGATGGACTCCATAATAATAACATAAGCATAAAGACTAAAGTAAAACAAAAATACAACAACAAATGTGAAAATATGAAATGGGAGAAAGATTGAGAAATTGACACTTCAAATCTCATCGCCTCTGTGGTGCAGTGCGTTAGTGCGCGCTTGCACAGGGTATCACAAAGATTTCTGATGAAGCTTTTAGCAGGGCCGAAATTGCAATAAAATCAGCTAGTGATGTTTTCCTTTTCATATTGAAAACTTTGTTGTTGTTGACCTTGTTAACCTTGACCTAAAGGTCAAAAAACGATTTTAAACTATCAAACAACTAGAATTTGTATTTAAAATCAAGTATGATTTAAACTATCAAACATTTAGAATTTGTATTTAAATCATATAAAATCAACATGATTATATAAAGTTATTATAAGCTGATAGCAAAGTTTTACTTAACTCAAGCAAATATTTGCTTAGTTATTATAAACTGCAAAAGTAAGTTTTTACTTAATTCGAGCAAATATTTGCTTAGTTATTATAAATTGGAATAGCAAATTTCTACTTAATTCAAGCAAATATTTGCTTAGTTATTATAAATTGAAATAGCAAATTTTGATTAGTTTTTGCTGAAATTTAGCATAATTTTGAAGTGACTGAGAATCAAGCGCATGTTTGCTTAATCACCATACAAATTATGCAAACAGTTTTCTCCATGTATGTAGAGATCTCATATCAACAAATTCCATATTTAATTTTTCATTAATTAATATTTAATTCATTTCACATATCATTCTGTAAAATCTACATTTTATGTACATATTGTTACACGAAATTCCCTAATTTTTCATAAAGTTCCCGTTAAAGAAAAAATATTTTATTGAATTTATTTAAAGATTTTTTTTATTGAACATTAAAACCAGGGCTCGGATTTTGATGACCAAAAAAACTGTAAAAAAATACCTAAAAAAATACAAAAATTACCTAAAAACTGACAAAAACTACCTAAAAAAGGCAAACAATTACATAAAAAATAAACAAAAAAAAAACTTTAAAAATACAACATTACTAAGTTTAAAAATTATATAAAATAAATTTTAAAGCTTAAATTGCAATTTAAGCTTTAAAGCTTAAATCTTACAATTTATTTTATATAATTTTTAAACTTAGTGTTGTTACAGTATATTACAAGGTAAATTTTTAAGTCATTAAAATTAAAAGACGTCGATTGTCTGGCAAAATATTTTTGTAAACAGAAAAAGTTCTTTCTTCTTCTGCACTGACGAGAGGAACATAATTATAAGACGATATGTCATCGGATGTAGGTTCCTCTTCTAATTTCATAGCATTTAAATTTTTACACCTTAATATTCAGCAATAAAGCATAAAAGTAGAGTTAGTAAAGACTAGCATATCCTGAGTTTTTAATTAACTCTTCTTTCATCTTTCTACATACCCTTTCGTCAGTTTCACCGCGCGCAGAGCTTTTCTTCATCGAGGTCTATAAACAAAGCTACTCTTTTTTCGACAGTTAATATTTCTGATTAAAAGGACTCTCAAGATTTTTTAAAGAAATATATTTAAAAATTTGCTATTTTAGTACGAAAAAAAACGAAAAAAATTTTATTAAAATTAAACAAAAATTACCTGAAAAACCGAAAAATGTCCAAAAATGACAATAAAATTACTTAAAAATCGCTAAAAACTACCAAAAAATTACCCTAAAAACTAAAACCGAAAAAAACGAAGAAAAATGACGAAAAAATTACCAAAAATCTTTTCATATTTGGAATTTAGAAAACATAAATGGACCTTCTAAATAAGCAGGAAATGTCTTAAAAGCAGCAGAAAAAAAGATGACATGTCATCGAAATCCTATCCTAGTCATTACTATCATTACTGTATATCTTTCTTTTTTTTAATTATACATATTTTAATTCTTAACAAAAACATTACACCGAAATATGAGCAGTACTAGTTTTTGTAGGGAAAACAATAATATTGTTCTGCCTTGGATGTGGTAAAAGAAAGACTTTTAGACGTGATTGTTGATGTGTTTTGTCGTCAAAAGTGGCAATATATACATGCCGTATCTTATAGAGCCCTAACGACTAAACTCAAAGTATCGTAAAAAACGATATTTTAATTGCACGAATTACGACCCATTTTTTTAAAAATATGAACCGTTACTAACAAAATATGTGCAGACATAAATGATGATTCATTCTGGGCAAAAAATGGATATCTGCATACTTCCAAAAATTGGCAATAAAATAAATTCCATATATCGTTCTTTTACGATATTTTGAGTTTAGTCGTTATTCCTTGTGACCACAGATTTAATGCTTACATTAGTATAAAAGGCAGTGTCCCTATCATTTCTTATGTAATCAATGCCACATACCTTTCTTTGCACCTACAATCCGAGTTTCACCCATCAGAAATAGGTACCCTATCCTAATACTTTTTCTTTGTAAAACCAAAAGAATTTCCAATTCAAAAATGATTCCATAACATTCTTATTGTTTTATTTACTTATTGCTTTATACAATCTTTTTCCTATTTTCCACTTTTTCAGATCCATTTAGTGGATGAATTCGATATATTACAAATTGTTGGCGAAGGATGGTTTGGCAAAATTCTTCTTGTTGAACATCGTGCATCACAGACGGAGATGGTGCTGAAAGCGGTACCAAAACCGTATGTTTCACTACGTGACTTTTATCGTGAATTCCATTATGGACTACATTTGGGAATACATCGGAATATAGTAACAACCTATGATGTAGCTTTCGAAACAGCAGGTTTTTACGTTTTCACACAAGAATATGCGCCTTTAGGTGAGTTCCTGCCACTAGCTTCTCCTATACAGTTGAATTTGTTATCTACTTACAAAATAATTTCCAGGTGATCTGACATCGAATGTTACAGATACCGGCGTTGGTGAAGTGTACAGCAAGCGAGTGGCCAAACAAATTGCCTCCGCCTTAGATTATATGCATTCAAAGTAAATTTTACTCTTTTGAAACACGACTTGATTTTAATCTTCATTTTTACAGAGACATTGTCCATCGTGACGTTAAGTTGGATAACGTTTTGATTTATCGTTCCGATTTTTCACGCGTAAAATTATGCGATTTTGGTGAATCCTATCAGACGGGAACCGTCGTTGAGCGACGCAATGAATGGCTGCCCTACAGCCCGCCAGAAGTATTAGAAATTAAGCCTGAAGGAACCTACAAGTAAGGGGCTAACTAATGAGTTAATTACAAAGAGAAGACATGTACTTATGTATATATATATTTCTTTCATTTTAGAGCTGACTCCAGCCACGATGTCTGGCAGTTTGGTATCGTCATCTTTGTCTGTTTAACGGGTTGTCTGCCTTGGCAAAAAGCTGCTTCCGATGATCCACGTTATGTACGCTATTTGGCCTGGCAGGGTGCAATGATGTTGCCCATTCGTCGTACGCCGAAACTCTTCAAGCTACTCTCATCGCGAGGCCAGCGCATGTTTCGCCGTTTTTTGGAGCCACGCGCCGATCGTCGACCTAAAACTTTGGCTGATTTAACGAAATTTCTGGATGATCGTTGGCTGGCCAGGACAGCGGAAAAGGAAATGGCAGAGTATGAAACGGACGAACTGTGTCCGTCCATGTACTCCTTTCACAGCAGTCCCGATGAAAAACATCGTTTATTGTATACGTTGGCTGATTGTGGCATCGAAACTAATGTCGATCGGCAGACAAAGAAGAATCGCATCAAAGATTGGATTGAGTCTTCGGTGATAACGGAGGAAGATGAGGTAATGTTGAACCCTTTAAACCTTAAAACTTCTAATAAACCTCTTTGGCTTTCAGGAGGAGAACGAGGAAAGTACCTCCAACTCACCGTCATCTTCGGTTTCGCGTGAGCCTGTTCCCGGGCACATCTCTTCAATACGACAGACGGCAGAAAAGACCAAAGAAATCAAAAGCACACTCAAGGATGCCACTCAAAAACATTTTGATCCACGTACTGGTGCTCTTCAACAAGGTCCAAGCGAAATGGGTGCCACTCTCCCGCACCAAAAGTCCGCCAGCCCTTTGAGCAACCAGTCAATGACCAATAACGGCGATAGTCTATGCAGCAGCCTGCTCACGCTGGGCTCACGACAGGATCTCATCGGGAGCAACATGCAGATGTTCAATTCAGACATGAATCTAGGTGAGCATGCGTACGACGAGGTAACAGAGCGCTTTTTTAATCAATCGCTAAGCAGCGAAAATCTACTAACCGCTGAAGAGCTGCCACCTAATATTAGCTACTCTAACCAACGTCTTGTTGCTGCCGGAGAAGTTGGCAGATTTGTTGCAAAAACTTCTGGGCTTCAAAATAACAAAAACATACTGCAGCGTTCCAAATCAGATTCGCTAAAAATAGCTATGTCCGCCAGCACGCCGGCTATCGATAACTTTGCTTTAAATTCAAATATAATTAATACGAAAGCGCAACTGGGAGCCTCAGCAGGGGCGCCTAACGGCGGTTCGTTCTTTGTTAACCAAGTGGGGAAAAGCCTAATCGCTGCAAATGGTAATAAAAAATCGGTGAATTTTGTAGGTATTGCGAATGCTTCTCAAATGCTTGCACAAATTCCATTGGCAGCGGGAAGTGCTGCCATGTCAGAACAGAAGCAGCAGCAGCAGCAACAACAACAACAACAAAAACAGCTGCAGCAACAGCCACAGCAACAAATGCAAGGTCCTTATTTTAATCGCAAGCAAATTGATGGTCAGGTCAGAGACAGCGCCTATGGTTCCACAGAGGTAAATGAAAGTCCTTCCAGATCCCAGGGTAGCAGCAGTCAGACAAATGGCCACATTCAGCAGCAGCCCGTGACCAGCGTGCGAACGCAAAGTTCTCAACAGCAACAACGCATGTACGCACGGGCAGCCACATCTTCCATGAAGGATACCGCTTATGATCGTGTGGCGGTCACAAACAATGGCAAACAACGCAGATGATTTGTTTATGCTTTTTTTTATTGAGTTAGTCCTAAAAGATATATTTTTTGTAAAAGCTTTATAAGAATTTGTTAGTTTAAAAGTGAGGATAAAACTATTGAAATAAAAAAATTATTAAAGTTCAATAACATTTTTATAGATACACGCTAGAAAAAGCCTTTTCCCAATTACTTATATAAAGCATCAACTACTTATATGGTTAGAGGTTTTTTAATTATAGAAGTAATACAAGAAGTAAACAATATTGCGTAAGAAATGAGACAAATTAAGCTACACAGAGCCAAACGACCTTATAAAATAGAACATAATAGTTTTCATCTAAAACGAGGGTCTTATTAAAACCATACAGAAAATCTTCATAAAACCCTGTAATTTTTTATTAGTAAAATCACATAATTTTAGGAAGAATCTTATTGTTTTTTATAAGAAAGCTTTTTAAAACTATAAGAAAATCTGATTTAAAATATATGATTTTCTTATTAATTTTACAAGTCATTTTCTTGATACTTTATTAGAAAATCTTATTGATTTAATAAGATTTATTTTTGAAATTTAATAAGTGAAGCTTCTTTAAAAAAAGCAAAATGTAATCTTATTAACTTTTTACCTGAAAATATACTCACTTTTATGTGCCTATAAAATTAAGGAAAAATCCTTTTTTTTAAGATTTTATAACAATTTATCTATACTATTATATAAAAGGCTTCTCACGTATCTGCAACGACGCTAAACTAAAAAACTACTGAACCGATTTTAGTAATTCTTTCACTAATATAAAGCTACATGTTTAACTTAAAATCTTGCATCATTAATTTTTTTAGAAGCACTCTTAAAAGGTATTACAATGTAAGTTTATAAAGTAGCCAAAAAACCTAACACAAAAATCTTTATTGCTTCATTAAAATGTTAGAAGACACACAAGCAGCATAAAGCTTTTTCTCTCTTTTCCTCCGCTGTAGTGTTTCTCATTGTTTCTATTGCGGTGTCGGGTAGCTTTGAACATTTATACTCTACCCTTTGAATATGTATTAATCATGGTGTAAGAAATAGAGGTGAGTGAGTTTTTGACAACGTCATGAATTTCTTCCCTTCTGTCAAAAAATTGAGAGCGAAAGAGCGGAACTGTTGATATTTGTCAAATTATGTTATTTGTTTGAGTTGCTAGTAGATGATGTGCTATAGTTTTTATAGTTTACTAGCTGGAACCCGGCGCGTTGCTGCCACGCCCCCGTTGCTATATAACGTGGGCTATAACTTCAAAGCTATTCGATATCGCAAATTTGGGTTCTATGGGAGGTGCCACGCCCCCTGAATGGCGTATGTAAATTGTGGTAGAATACCGAATTCCGAGGCTGCGCGAGCTATAACTGAAAAGCTATTCGATATCGCAAATTATGGGAGGTTGCCACGCCCCTTGTACTACGTCCATAAAATGTTATCAGTAAAACGACATGAGTAAATTGTGCTCGAATGCCGAGACTGTGGAGGACTATAACTCCAAAGCTATTCGATATCGCAAATTTTGGTTGTATTGCACGAGCCACGCCCCTTGTCCAACGCCCATAAAATGCTATCAGTAAAACTGTACGTGTAAATTGTCGTCGAATACTGAACTCCGAGGCTGTGCAAATTATATCGCAAAAACCATTCAAAATCTCAAATTTGGGTTATATGAGAGGTGCCACGCCCCTTTGTCCAACGTCCATAAAATGTTATCAGTAAAACAGTACGTGTAAATTGTCGTCGAATACTGAATTCCGGGGCTGTGTGAATTATAACGCAAAAGCTATTCAAAATATTAAATTTGGGTTGTAAGGGAGGTGCCACGCTCCCTTTCCCAACGCCCATAAAATTTAATCAGTAAAACGGCACGTGTAAATTGTGGTCGAATCCCAAATTACATGCGAACTATAACTCAAAAGCTATTCGATATCTCAAATTTGGGTTGTATGGGAGGTGCCACGCCCCCTTGCCCAACACCATAAAATTTGATCAGTTAAACTTAATGTGTGAATTGAGTTCGAATACTGAATTCCGAGGCTGTGCGGTCTATAACTCCAAAGCTATTCGATATCTCAAATTTGGGTTGTATGGGAGGTGCCACGCCCCTTTTCCAACACTATACAATGTTATCAGTTAAACTTCATGTGTAAATTGAGTTCGAATACTGAATTCCGAGACTGTGCGGTCTATAACTAAAAAGCTATTCGATATCGTAAATTTGGGTTGTATGAGAATGCCAAGCCCTCTTATCCAACGCCCATTTTTTCTTTCTGTAAAAAACTTTTGTAGACTATTACAAACAATTTAAAAAAGTTAGCCAAATCCGCGCAGGCTTTCTGCGATTTTAGATATATCAAAAAAGTGGGCGTAAAAGTGGGAGTGGTCAATTTTTCTTTCCGTAAAAACCTAAGTTGGACTATTACGAACATAAAAAAAAATATCCAAATCGGTCCAGCCGTTCTCAACTGATACAATTACCAACGAACGACATTTGATTTTTATTTATATAGATTGTGCGAATTAAGTATAAATAAATATTTAATGCAATTAATTGTCAAATTATTACAGTTGTTTGTCTTCGCCGATTTGCCAAGTTCGTCATTGAATGTTTTGGCCATTTTATCAGAAACGTGCGCTGGAAGGTGCCGCCGACATGAAGCTTTGGCCAGCATGCAAATTGTCTTACATTCACATCGTCTGCTTCAAGAACATATCGAAGAACATATTCTCACTTTAATCTCATTAAAATTCTTATAAACTTGCAGAAAGACAAGAATTTCACAAAATTTGTTTTCATTGCAATTCACCATCAGCTATTTTTGACAAGAGCAGGGAAACATAATTTTATCATTTTGAGAGAGAAGTGGCAAACTCACTAACACCTCTATTTCTTACACCATGGTATTAATGAGCGCTTTAAAGAACACTCTGAAAACAACCCAGTGTTAAATGGACACATGACTTAACCAAGTATTTTTTAAATACAATGTAACTGCGAAGCCTCCAACACCAAGGCATGACTGCTAAGCAACTGACATCTACCTTTCACAGTAAACTGCTTTTTGCAGAATTGTTTTAAGACTTTAGGTGATTTTTTTTTTGTGCTCTGATTTATATTGCAAAATTAAATAAATGTGTAAACGGGCTGTCAAAAGCAAACATACCGACAGAAAGATAATGTGAAATACAGGTAAGTAAACGGACATGTAAAAATTCAGACAAATAGTTAAAAAAAAATAAATATTTTAAGCTGGAACATAAACTGACAAATTTACAGTAAGGTGGAGAGAAAACTATTTGTTTTTTGCAAATTTTGTTTTGCCCGGCCGCGGTAAAGTTGAGAATGAATGTAAAGGTTATTATAATATTTATGCGCATTAGTTAATAGGTATTGATAAGAAAGTACTGCTAGATGTGGTGTTAGGAAATTCATTAGTAAAATCTGTAATCTAAAATTATTAGAACGATGCATAACCCAAAACTATTTATTTTAAAACATGATTTTAGAAAATTATAAATCTTTCAAAAAATTTTTATTCATGTTAAATAAAACAATAAGAAAATTTTGTTTTTTATATGAAACGAAAATAGATTGCTGAGGGAAAATATTATCGGGATATAGTATATCTATACTATTATATAAAAGGAGACTCACAAAATTTTTAGCCAGATAAGCTCGGTAACTGCTGAATCGATTATTTCTTGAAAATTCTTTTTATTAGTTCTTTGATTACAATTTGATAATTTTGATAATTTTTTGATTATTCAATTCCTATGATAATTTATAACGTCATAGCTTACTAAGTTTTTCGAAAAGTCTATTCTTTTATTATTACAAAATTCACATATTTTATTTGATGCTTACATTCAAACAAGCAGCACAATACAACAGCACACAAAGGTTTCCTCTCTTTGTCGCGAGAGCTTCTCACAATAGGTCTGTTCCCGTACTAACTTCAAGTTCCCGTACTAACCGCTTTATTTTGTATAACGAAAATGCACACCAACGACAAGCAAGACACGAGAAGCAATACTTTTTTCTGTACGAAATTCTATTGCTTCTCGTGCCTTGCTTGTCATTGGTGTGAATTTTCGTTATACAAAATAAAGCAGTAAGTTCAAGTAATTGTAATAGATTAGAGAGTGAAATTTTGCATGTTATTCTTTTCTCTCGAGCTTTAAAAATTTGCAAAATAACGCTTTCAAGCAACTTCAAGCTACTTGAATCGAGTACGGGAACAGACCAACTGTGTCATTCAGTGTTGAATAATTTTCTTTGGAAATGTTTTGAGGGGTGTTGCCAGAATTCAGTTATAAGCACAAATTATGTTTTGTAGCCTTGCAACCTAATTTTTCCCGACTTGAGATTTTATTATTAGTCTATCTATATTATCTATCTATCTATACTATTAAAAGGGTTGAGACACTGAACGGATGTATGAAAATCACGCGAGAAGCACTGAACCGATTTAGACGATATAGGTACTAAACGATTTTTTACTTGAACTAAATCATGATAGGCTATTGACATTTTACTACTCCTTCTTTTCACGTCTACTATATGCTACAAATGTTATATATCACATGATTTTGGTCGCGTACAAGTCTAAAATTTGATAATTTTATTTGTATGGAAATGTACTAAAAATAAGTTTCTACGCCCCCTTTCACCATACAAAAATCAATAAAAATGCTATATTTCAAACGGTTTTGGTCGCATGATACTACGTTTAAATTGGGCCAAATGACTCATTTGGAATCAATCATTTAAAAGTGCTTAAAATGGTTTTTTTTTTGCGAAAGTATCTCATTTCGTTTGACAACTGCTTCTTTGTTTTGTTTATACTGGTTGATATTGATGATTTACACGTGTATCATGATTAAATTATTTAAAGGTTATTCGTATTTTTGACGTTTTCTCAAATTGGTATGCTTATTTGAAAATGAGAGCAGCATAAAAGCATGAGAGCAATGTCATTAGAGTAAAAAATGCACACAGTTGCATTAATATCATACCATTTGGTACTAAATTAACTACAATAAATTTTTCTCCAGTACTCTTAATACTCCGTTTTCTTAGTGCATCAATAACTTACTAAAATATTTTTTACTTAACTTGAATGAGAATTCATTTAATTAATTTATAAGAAATAAAAATATTTAAATAGAAATTATATTTTTTATTTTAGGAACATTTTACCTTTAGCAAAAATTGCCTTTTTTTATTTATTTTTTTAAATGTGTATTTAGAGCTAAAAAAGCTAATAGTGAAAAAAATTAAGGGCCACTGTCAAGTCGTTTAGAAGTTATAGGGGTCCAAAGTTAGAAAAAATGGCCTTAAAAACATGTGCTTTTTTTACTTTTAACAAAACTAATCTTTATGGGTATCAAAGGAAAGGTAATGCAATATTCTATTCAACGAGGTATAAAACTTGAAAATCCATGCATATCTCTTGAAAATGTTTTTGTGATATGATATTTTTGTCCTTGAAATGGTCCCAAATTGATGTAAAACCGAAGTTTTCACATTATTTAAGATTAGTGTGTAAATAGCATTGTGGTTAAGAAAATAAGAAGTATTTTAAAAATTACTCTATCTGTCTAAACAGTTTTTAAAGTAATTATACTCATACGTAATGTTGAGATTAATGAAATAAGGGCCTCAGGCGAAAAAATTTTATAAAAATCAGGCGATTTTTTATAAAAATTTTCATGTTTTCATATATTAAGCTGGAAGCAAATTAAACAAAAAAACTAAACTTTTGGTTCATAAAAAGTGATCTATTTTGAGAAGCAAATAACTGAATATCGCATATTTTTCCCATGGCTTACAGATTTTCAATTCTAATGGAGTAGCATATTTTCGCCAATCTATTTTTTGCGACAAATAACACACGTTACAGGCATACTTTCTGTTAAAAAATTTTTATTGGAATTATGTTGCAACACTACATAGTATTTCTTTTTAGTTCAAAGACCGTACCAAGTATGCATTTTTTAATAAAAACCAACAAATAATTACCTTTTGACTTTAAAATTTTGAGCAATAAATTATAATAATTATTTATGCTTTTTATTTTTAAGTAACAAATAAAAAAAAATTATATATATAAATATATTATAAATATTAAAGTTATTTCCTAAATGACCTTGTTATTTATTATGTTGACTTCTAGCAGGCTGTTGGACTCCATAAACAATAACATAAGCATAGAAACTAAAGTAAAGCAAAAATACAACAACAAATGTGAATATATGAAATTTGAGAAAAACTGAGAAATTGACACTTCAAATCTCATCGCCTCTGTGTAGAACAATTATTTGTTCTAACTTTGACCTTAAGCTCAATAAACGATTTTAAACTATCAAACAACTAGAATTTGTATTTAAATTCAAATATGATTTAAACTATCAAACATTTAGAATTTGTATTTAAATCATATAAAGTCAACATAATATATTATAAATATATATATATATGTTTCTCGCACACCCTAGAAGACGCTTTGAACTGAGTACCGCATATTTTTCCCACCGCTGAAATATAAATATATTGGTGAAATTTTGTTTTTTATTTTTGCGTTAAAAAATATTAATACAAATTTGCTAGTTATTTTGTGGTCAAAAATATATCGGGCAAATTTTACTTTTTATTTTTGCCTTTAATAAAAATCAAAACTTACTAGCTAATTTGTGCTCAAAAAGATATCGAGCAAGATTTGCTTATTATTTTTGTCTATTGGGCCACAGCCCAATTTTTATCAATGAAAAATAAAAATCAATAAGTACTGGTTATTTTTTGCTTAAAATAAATAGGGAAAATTTTTGGATGAGCAAAAATATAAATCACAAATAATTATTATATATTGCTCCAAATTTTAGCAATCAAAATTGGTAAAATGAATATGGATTGTTGGTTAAATCAATTGGTAAAATCAATCAAGTTTTACAATGTGAGAGGATTTTAATTATACCTTCAAAACGGCGATGCGACAACTTCTTTACAATGCTTTTTTGGTTTAAAAATCTGATAATAATTACTATAAACAGTATCTGTTTTAATTTGCTTATTGTCGATACGCACTTTTTTCAAATTTACTCGTTCAATTTATTAAATTTGCTTGTCAAGTCTTGCGCAATGACAACAAGAACTTTTTATTTTAAATTTGCAAAGGCACTTTCTAAATTCCAAGCATACACTTGGCGCAATACCTACATAGTATATTTTCTTATTAACTTGGCAAGAAATCATTGAAAACTACTTTTAACACTAGAAAACTGCACAACGAAACACTAAAACATACCTTTTTTTCCCAACATCACAAAACACTATGGCAGACTGTCAAAATATTTCTGACAAAAAATTTAAGCATACGTCAAAAAAATACGAATACCCTTATAATCATTAAATCTAAATATAATCATTAATATTTTTTACTTATTAAAAAATCAAGATGCAGGAAAAAGCCAGGAAAATGTATGTCACCATAACAATTACTGTAAGAAGTTAATTCAAATCAAAAACAGTAATTTTTTTAATATTTATACAACTTTTTAATTATTAAACAAACACAAATATTTTTATATTTTGCATTTAAAGATAAAACAAAATACTTTAATTTTAAGATATCAAATTTTTACATGGTATTTAGTATTTTTATCACAGGCGAATCAGCGGGTTAGAACTTGCTAGTTAGATAATATTTTTATTAGGAATATTAAAAAATATAGTTTTAAAATCTTAGAAAAAAGTTTCCAGTTAATTAAAGCTATGTTTCTATAATAAAAAAAAAACACAAACAAAGAAACACAAAAAGTAAAGGCACTTTCACAATAGGGCAATTCATAATCTTGTGCAAATGGTCTTGCATCATAGCATTTGAAAAATGGTATAGTATAATTTTACTTTACACTAACAAAATATACAGATGCATTTACTGCAAATGCTCTTTTAAATTTTTTTTTTTTTTACAATCCGACAGAGAATTCATTAAAACCCGGGAATGTGCACTTTGTTTTTGTCAAAACCCGACTACCAGTGGCTTATGAGCTGTGAAAGTAGCGTCACTCGATCAAAATGACGAAATTTAAAACACTTGTTTTTTAAAGCTTAATTTTGAAAATATATATAGTATATTTTAAAATATATACCACATATATAGTGAAATAAAATATTTATTGAAGAAAAAAATTTGGATTACAGTGTAAATGGTAAGTTCTATATTTTGGTACAATCAAAAGTTCAACAGGGGCCGCATTACAGCATCCGTAATAGAGCAAAATTACGAAGGGCACGACGAGACAAGTGCCTATAAATCTTGAACAATTTTGCTCGATCACAGATGCTGTAATTCGGCCCCAGCTTTAACAGAAACGGTTTCGCGTTTTTGCGTTAAGTTTTGGAAAAAAATTATTTTTAACTGTGGGTAAGCCTACAAGATTTTGGGTAAGTTCGGTCAACCTACAGTTAGCGTGAATATTAAAGTTATAATATAGTTGAACTTTGCTGTTAATATTACGATGAATTTTTTTAACTTTTGAGAAATTTAATGCTTTCTTAGGCAACATCTACGTAAAAAATGTTTAACTTTTTGATGTTTGGATCAAAAAATGCGGTGAAGACAGTAAAAATGCTGTTATTTACAGTTACAGGTGAAACTTGCCTTGACTCCAAATGCCTTATTAACTAATATATTAGGGGTATTCACGATGTGGTATTTATATTTAAGATAAATTTTTACAAAATTTACAATACTTACAAATTATTGTGAACGAATCTTCTCTAAAGCATTGTATTTTTTAAAATCAGCTGCTGAAACTACGGCACGCTTATTCCTCCCAGGACATACTGGGATAAAGGTGCACCGTGGAAGCCAGAGTGTCTTTATTTCTACACAGATGGATCAAAATAAATGGCAAGGTCGGGTATGGGATCTACTCAAAACAACTGGGGGTATACCTAGCTCGTAGGCTGCCTGATAACTGTAGTGTTTTCCAAGCCGAAATTATGGCGATAGGGAAGTTGCAGAAAGAAAATCTACATTTTCTCGGACAACCAAGCTGCGATCAAATCAATGGAACAAGTATCCATCAACTCTAAAGTGGCCAAGTCATCGAGCATATTCCGTTGACAACCGTCAACCCAAGTAACAATATTAGCCATATATTCATTCTTGCAGAGCTTATAGTGCTATCTTATATAGCAGCAAGCTTCAACTATAGCTTTAGTCGCGCTACTAAAGCTCTTGCAGAGAATATATAAGGCTACTTTCTTGAGTTTAAAAGCACTATTTTTAGGGAGGAGAAGAAGTAGCTGTAAACTTTTAAAAGAGTCCCTGTCAAACCCAAATAAGAGCTCTTGCAAAGCTCTTTTTTATTATTCGTTTAAGTATGTATGTGTTAAAAATAAACTCAATAAATATATAAAATTTGACAAGTGTTTGTGATGATAAGAATGACAAATAAATTAAAAAAATAATAAAGTGATTATTATATCAGACTCATGTTCGTGTATTCGTTATATGCTGCGAATTTCGGTGCGCTTTTGAATTTATCGGAAACGTGAATGTAGTACTTCGAAAAACTACAACGGGCTTAACAAATAATTAAAATTAAGAAGTGTTAATTATTTAAAAATAGTTGGAAAATTTTTAACATTCTTTAAGATCAACTAAAAATGATTTAAGTACTTTATTCTTAAATATATGTATCATAGAAATCATCAATTTCGTTTTAAATATTATTGTAAACACTAATATTTAGCTTGCTTCAACTCCGAAGATTTTCTATTTTTTATAAAATCGCCATTTTTTTTCAAAGAAGCTCTTTATCAGATTTTTTAGTCACTTGTTATTCCCAAAAAATTTATTGCATTAATTTACAGTATTTTATATCTATTCGCTTTAAAAATGCAATACAAAAATACACATTAAAGCAAATATTATACTCAATCTACGAGTTTTAAAACTGCTGTATAGTAATTTTTATTACTTTAAAAGATCCTTTACAGAGCAAGTAGTAAATTTTAGAGTTCTGCTCTTTTGCAGATTTGATAAAATCCTTTACAGAGCTGTATAAACTATTAAAGCTCAAAATGGTAAAAAAATCATATTTAGAGCATTTTCTTTAAAATTAAAAGCAACTAGCAGCAAACAAAGCTGTGGTAAAGCTTTAACCGCATATTATACACCTATAGAACACTTTTAGGACTCACTCGCACCTAGTTGCTCCAACAATGTTACTTGGGAAATTACTGTTCAAAGAGTTCACCACATCTAAAGCCAACTCAAGATTGTTTGAACTCTCAACGTGTAGAGCAACAAGGCTTATATGGCCGATACTAGACCTAAAGCGATCGAGAGCCCTTCTCTCGCTGGGAAGACTAGTGGTAGCCATGCTAGTAGCCGTTATCACAGGGCACTGCTTGAAAGGCAGATATGCCTCCAGACTGCAAGTCATCGTTAATGACTTGCAGAAGCTGCAGGGACGAGGAAGAGGAAGAAACAATCTCACATCTTCTATGTTCCTGTCCAGAGCTCGCCAGAAGAAGGCACAAACACTTAGGGTCGTTCTTCTTCTGGGAGCTTGACGACCTGTCAAGAACAGACGTTAAACGTCTAATAAACTTACACCAAAAACTCAATGTGGTTCCACTCGGACTGAAAACCAGGGTCTAAGCAAGGTACGTACGGGTATGGTTTAAGCACGTGCAGCGGCAGCCACCTCAACCTAACTTATCCTTTATATATATCAAGTAAAGTTCCCTGGAACATGTTTTTTTTAATATTTGTTAGGGCCAAAGATATGTATTTTTTTTATTAAAATGTAAATAAATTATCATTTTTGACTGTTCCAAAATCAATGGCGCAAAATTGCACAACTATTTTAGAACAAAACCTTCTTTATTCTTTCTTTTAAACCTAAAACTATGCCCCCAAAACAAATGTAGGGTTAAAAGATGTCTCTAAAGGGGTAATAAAAAATAGTTTGGACGAAATCGTCAAAGTGGATACACCACGTATGCAAAAATATAGTGGACACCGGGAGGATTAATAAAAACCAGGTAAAATTATTTACGCGTGGTCCCCGTAAACTGCACTTATGCCAAAAAAAAAAACTGACGTTGCATGAAGTTGTTGATTGAAATCTTAATATATAAAAAGCAAGCACGCTGCTCCGTGCAAAATATCTCTCAAACTGTTCAGCCTGAAAGTATGCACGTCTTAATACATAAAAAGCAAGCATGCTGCTCAGCACACAGTATTTCTCCAACTGTAATTCTTTTTTGGCAGTAAAGTACCATTACAAGACATACTGTTCTCAAAAATATTCAGTCTGAAAGTATGCACAAGAAATATATTTCATACTTATCAGTGACAATATTAGGTTTTTACAATAGTACATTTTTGATCTAACTACCTTTTCAACCAACACTGCTTCAATACGTAAAGTGTTTTTTAAAGTGGTACATTTGTATTTTTCAAAAATCAATTGAATAATAATCAAGCTTTAAGAAGAGAAAGTGCTTTCGGCAAATGGCTCCAAAAAGGAAGTGTTCGAAAGACCTGTCGTAGGACAGTCTTTTATACTAGTACAGTGGCTCAAAGTAATAATGGAGCATACATAAAAAATTCATTCAAATGAAAATTATAGCTATATTATTGGTCCAACTGTTAAGTAATTCTATATTTTAAAAAGGTGTTAATGTGGTTATTAAATAATAATTGTAATTATGAATAAAAAGTTCATTAATTAAAGAAACTAAAAAATTAAAATAAGTACCAAAAATTAACCTCAAAGTAATAATGGAACACAAAACTAAATTATGAAATTATAAGCAAAAAATAAAATGGACATCCCTATTCCAGAATCCGTCGTAATGAATTTCCGAACTTAAAGCTACGCTACGAATACGACAAATTTGCTAATCCAAATTCCGAACGAAACTTCCCCTTTTCGAATTAATTTTTGGGAGTTCGAAAACAACTGGTTTCAACAGCAGACAAATAAATAAAAAGAAAAATTTAAAAACTGAAGTGTTTTTGATCAACATTATATTTTATAGCTGTGATTTTTAATGGATTTCATTGCAATTGCAATTTTCGCATAATAAAAGGAAGATTTCTTACAAAGAGAATCTTTGAAAATTCGTCGAAGAATATTGCGAGATTCCATCAACCCTTTGGAAATGGATTACAAAATGTCGGAAATGCACTAAATAAATTTCAACTAACATATTCACAGATTTAAATAAAAATAAGTTAACTTCATTAATCAAAAATTAATTATGCGTTTTATTTTACGACCTAATTCTATAAAAATGTAATTGTTTAGTAATTGAATGTCGTAAACAAATCCGTCGAGGCAAGGCTTTAGGCCCAACCAAAATAGACGAAACGAGACGATAGCATTTTGACGAACGTCTGCACTCGTAACGGATGTTTACGGATTTAACCCAAAATTAAACGATTTTCTCAACTCGTCTGAAACGGCTGATCAGTAGGCAATCGAGTATTATTTATTTATTTATATCGTGCATTTTCTCATTTTTAATAAAGATTTGTAAAAAATGAGTGAAATAATAGCGAAGTTGAAACAAATTGATGAAAATAAAATAAAAACGCACTCTGCACAGCTGTTGTTGACGAGTTGCTACGTCTTGTCAAACTGTTTCGTTTAGTTTCATTCAGTTACGTTTGCTCATTTTGGGTAACAACATTAAGGCTATTCACAGTTCGAATACGCTGGTCTGCTATTTGTACGATTTGCTATATGTACACCAATTTACGAAAGCGTATTTTGCTTTGTTGTTGTTTTACATACAAATGCAAATACGCGGGCACGCGTAAATTAAAGTAGCCCTTGGACGTATTTGTTGCACCTAGTATTTTTATGTTCTGTCTACAGCACCATAATCACATACATCACAGGGTTGCATCATTTTTTAATAGAACAGTCACATGGCGTGGTGCTCACAATTTGAACAACAAATGCTATAAATACGATTTGTTGAATGTACGCTTAAAGGTCTCTGCCCACTTACGGCACGTAACGAAACGACTGTAAATCGGCTTTGAAAAGGCAACGTAATGTTCAATGCACACTTAACGAAACGGCAACAAAAATTTTTATTAAACAAAACAATAAGCGCAATAGTACACAATTAGCTTAAATAGCTTTGCTATTAGATGACGATGTAGAAAACTGATAAAATCATAGATTTTAGATTAATTTTATGCTTTAAAAACGACCTATCGATGTCGAATTTTACTTTGCACAATAAACTGTTGGAATCCATTGTAATTTTTGTAAACAAAGAGAACGACAAGCCGGTCAGAATTCTTTGAAACGATCACCACCGGCTTTTTCGTCGGCGTCAACAGTCGTTGCCGTTTCATCGTCGCTTAGTGAGCATATATACATAAGAACACATGGTAGTTATATTTTGTAGTTTCGTGTCGTTTCGTTACGTGCCGCAAGTGGGCAGAGACCTTAAACTGTGAATAGTCTAAATATGCATTTAACCGAACACTTACGTTTTTACTCGTTACGGAGCAAAACGTCTATTTTGGTTGGGTCTTTTCGTGAAAAAAATCCGAAAACCAGCTGTCAAAAGTTGATGCGTTCGGATTGTGGAATAGCAATGCTACGAATGTTCGAATGCGATTTAATGATTCGGATTGCAGAATACGAATCCGAAAGAAAATTTACGTTCCGGCGAATTCTGGAATAGGGCTGAGGGTTTATGTTTAGTTGGTAAGCCTTTTTATTTAATAACCGCTTTCAGACGATTTGGCATTGATTGCACCACTTTTCGGCAGTAAGACGGCTCCATATTCTCCACTCTTCAACAGGTAACTCTATGCGTGCTCAATGGGATTGACATCTGGTGATTTAGGTGGAATTTCCAAAACATGTGGCCAATTATTTAGAAGCCAACTTCTGACATTATAGGCCTTATGCTTGGGATCATAGCCCTGGTAAAATTAAAACGAACTCTCAATACCAAACTTTCGCACACTTTTTTTTTTTTTTTTTTTTTGAAAACGTAGTCTTTATTCACCAGTTCATAATTTAACATTTTATATAGAAGGTTTATATAACTAAATTAAATTCATGAATTATAATCTAATTTTTTTTTTTTTAAGAATACGTTATAACCTCAGACGGATTTAATTCCGTGTATAAGAGGTGTGAAATTAAGAAATAAATTAATAAACACTAAGATATTAGTTGAATTTAACATTTTGTACTAAAAAAAAGTGTAAGCTAAGGCACACTATTATCACAAGTATATGAGATCAAAAATGTATATATATGAATTAAGAATATAATTATCTAAGGTTTTGTACATAAAATTTCAATTTGTTGCAAAATATGTGTAAATTTGGTGACTTCTTTATGTCTTCAGGTAATGCTTTGTATTGTTTTATGGCGCTGTGCTTCAAGCTCTTAAGTTGTTTTGATGTTCGTGCTTTTGGTACCTCTAAGTTATGTTTCTGACGCGTGTTGTGTTGATGAATTGTGCTTCTAGTTGAGAGTATGAGTTTGGATTTGAGCATACTATTTTGTACTTTATGTATGTATTTGCATTTTTCTATAAAAACTAGCTGATTAATGTCCATTTGTTTGGTGCTTTTATATAGTTCTCTAGTAGAGATTGTTGGACTTTTATTGAATAATATTTTTATTGCTTTATTCATCACTCTTCCTATCTGCTCTAAGTGAAATTTGCTACATTGGCTCCAGCTACATATGTTGTATCGTATTCTGGATAGAATATGTCCAGTATATATAAGTTTCGCAGCGTTTTCATTGATTTTGCCAATTCTTTTGATGACCATAATTAGCGGTAGTATTGAATTTTTTATTTCCTTGATGTGGTTTTCATAGTTAAGGTTCTCGTCTATTATCATTCCAAGATATTTTGTATGTTGCACTCTCTGAACTTCGATGTTGTTGATATTGATTTTTAGGTTGATATTAATGTTGCTGTGTGACCGAAAGACGATATAATTGGTTTTTTGTATGTTAATGCTTAAGCTGTTTCCGCAAACCCAGTGATAATATACTTTCATGTCATGATTTATGTTGTCTTCTAACTCATTTTCTGTTGTTGCTGTTGTTATAAAATTTGTGTCATCAGCGTAAATGTTGTATGTTGACTTAAAATGACAGCTCTTAATGTTGTTTATATATAGAAGGTAGAGTCTTGGTCCGAGTATTGATCCTTGTGGGACCCCAATTTTGCTTGTAAGCTCTGCGCTAAGTTCTCCATTTACTCTTGTTACATGTGGCCTGTTTTCTAAATAGCTTTGCATCAGTTTATTTGGCAGCCCTCTTATACCTATATCTGACAAAGCGTTAAGCAGTTTTTTATGATCTACTAGGTCAACTGCTTTGGAGAGATCTATAAATGTAGCTGCCACCATTTTTTTCTCATCTAAAGCATCATAAATTTTTTCCATAGTGGATGTTATAGCAGACTCTGTTCCGCTTTTTTGTAGAAAGCCAAATTGATTTTTATCAAAGCCAATAGTGGAATTTATGAAGCTTTCGATTCTTATGTCTATTGCTTTTTCGAATATTTTGCTGAGCGAGTTAAGTATTGAGATTGGCCTATAATTTTCGCATAGATCTTTTTTACCTTTTTTGTGTATTGGAGATATTATGGCTTTTTTGAGACATTCCGGAAAAATACCAGTTGAAAAACAATTATTAATTAGACTAACCAATATGTGTTCTATTGTTGGAAGGAGAAGCTTAATATCCTTTACTGATATTTCATCAATTCCTTGTGCCGCATTAACATTGAGATTTGAGACAATGTGTTGAATTTCAGTGTGAGTGATTGGTTTGAGAAATAGAGACTTTTGATTTATGACGTTTGTTGCGGTTACGTTTATAGTTTTAATGTTTTTTGCTATTTTTGTTCCAACTTCATTAAAGTATGTATTAAATTTATTTGCTATAATTTTGTTATTGATTGCTGTTTGTTCTTGGCTTTGTAATGTGTTTGCTTGTTCAGTTTTATTTCTTAGTGTTGAGTTAATTATGCTCCATAACTTTCTTGTATTATTTCCGGATTTTTCTATTTGTTCATTTATATGTTTTTGTTTGTTGTTTTTTATAAGCTGATCGACTTCTTTTTTAATTTTTTTGTATTCTTCTTTCTTTATTTGATCATCTGGATTTGATTTTGATTTTTTGTATAATTCTTGCCTAAGTTTCAGTTTTCTATTTATTACTGGTGTTATCCAATCATTGTTTCTACATCTAATTTTTATATGTCTTGTTGACTTCTTTTTGGCCTCTCGTATCAGTTCAGCTAACTGTGCTACTTCAGTTATTGGTGCATTATCTATTTTGTTTTTAATTATTGTTTCCATTTTTGTGTAATTTACTTTGGGAATTGTTTTACTGTTTGTAACGGCACCAAATCTCACCATTTGCGTGTTGGGGTTGTTCACGATGTGGTGTATTTGTCATATCATTGTGGTATAACATTTTCACTCTTTACCACTTAGCGTGAACATACCATCGATAAAACCTTTTATTTGGTTCAGATACACAAGGTAATCTCAGGTGCACAGCATCGTGAACGACCCTAACTCGCAACGGTGTCAAAGTGTGGACTGACAATTTGCTGTTTGACCGCTGACGGATTTTAATTTGGCAGCTGACAATTTGCTGTTTGACAGCTGACACATTTCTAAACTTGGCAAATGTGACAGTTGACACGTTGTCAAACATGACAACTGACACTATTTCCACCTTTGAAAATCATGACTGTTTGTTTGCAACCCGTTTTGCCGTAGTCATTGTGTCACACAGCGGGTATGAGTTACAAAATTGTATCATACACTTGCATAGTGCAAACGCTGAGAAGAAATCTACTTGTGTGACAAAGGGCATGGAGATTCGGAAAAAAACACGCGGTAGAGAAGAAGTTCGTGCTGGGAAACGAGTTTTAATTTCCATTGTGGTTGGTCTTGTTTTATGTCTGCGCTTAAATACTCAACAGAAAAACAAGTAGCTAAAAAGAAAAATCTTTATGCTAAGCTGTGCAAAGAATGTTTACAAATAGACAAAACTATATAACTTGCAGTCAAACCAGAATTAAATAAAATAATTTGCAAAACAAAGAACAAAGTCAGCTGCTGCTCGAGGAGTAAACTGGAAAATCGAAGACTCCGTCGTCATTACGTCGCAGCAAGAGACAAAAATTCAAATTTGCTAGTCTGGAATTCCGTAAAAAAATTATCTTTTGCAATCGTTTTACGTTCGCTATTTGCCTAATTGCATTATTGCAAAGTTGCAGCGCAGCTTGCATGACATCGCAGTCAGCTGCGCGATCAATCGCAGGTCGGACAGCAAGTGATTTTTTTTACAGCAGAATTTGGTAAAACATATTAGTGGCATGAATTGCAAGCTGATGTCAGAATATATTGAATTCGTTGCTGACCGTTTGTTGAACGAGCTGGGTGTTGACAAGAATTACAATACACTAAATCCCTTCAGTTTTATGGAGTTGATTTCTTTGGAGGGTAAGACAAATTTTTTTTAAAAAGAAAATGGGTGAATATCAGAAGTGGGGCGTTACAACCAACCGTTTGGACAACGTTTTTACGCTAGATGCTGACTTCTAAAAGCTCAGAAGAAATTTGCAATTAGCATATACACCTTTTCTTTTATTTAACAAAACTTTTAAAAAGAAGCCTCTCTTATAAAATGAATTGTATGTCAGCATGTAAGAATAAATTATATACAAACATGTATAAACAATCCGAGATATTGTTAATTACCGACAAAAACGTGCGTTCGGTGATTGGTATTTATTGCACTCGTTTTTTCGTACTCTTGATTTATTTCATTAAAAGATTGTCAGCCTGATTGAATTAATGGCTATCTATATATAACTATTGTCTTAAAATTATTGTGTTCTGTTTGCATAAAACAAAAATTTGATTTATTTTTCTTAAATCAACACTAAATAATTTATGCTGTTAAACAAAAACTATTCAAAGAGTAAAATATTGTATAAATTGACAAACGTTGATTAAAATAGATTTTAATGTAACTATATTATATACAGTAACATACAATACTTTATTTTATCCATATTTGATTATATATATTTATTTAACACACCACACAAACTAAGAAGAACATTCATACATTTATGTTTTGATTATAATTATAATTGAGACGATAGCGAAGAAATCTTATTTGAAGAAATGTATTTTTGATAAAAACTAATGAAGAAAATCAACCTGTAAACTTCTTAAAATAACATTATAAAAACAAACAACAACAAAAAGGAAAAAAAAAAATATTTTAATCACTGTAAAATGCTAGATTTAGAAACAATAGTTTTAATTTTGATTTAATTAACTTAAAGAGGAGTGCTAATAACATAAAACAATAAAATTAGACTGTAAAATAATACTAAATTTACCATAACTTTAAATTAAAAGAAAAAAAAAAAAAGATATTCAATAATAGTAATAATTACTTATTAACAGCAAATATTCTAACGCTACATATATTTACAGACACATCTTTTTAAAACTTAAAATTTAACTATACTTAAACTTAAATTAAACTCTGTTATAAAATGAAACACTAAAGTTTTTTTATTTGGTCAGGGGGAGAAGATGTTTGCTTTTGGGAGGGTTCTTATTATATTTAGCCCCTGAACCCTCACGGAAGGGTGGGAAAAGTGTGGGCCGAGCTCGTCCACCAGAGCTCAACGAGAAGGTGTTGGATGATTGGGCCAGGGGTGCCCAAACGGTTTCCTTTATTCTTTTTATATTTGTTTTACTTGATTTTTAATTTTCGTTTCAGAAAATTTTTTTTTGTATTCTTTATTTGGAATCACCGACGTGCGATGACTTATGCACGTGACATTTGTACGGCAAGGGTACACGTGGACGGCCACAAGACCCCACCCCACATCTCACCGAACTGCTAGCAATGGCTAACTAGCACGTGCAGCCGTGGCCAACCTAGTGTCCGCGGGTCACTGGACCGGGGCGATGGTACCACCTCTGTGAGTGAGCGGCCTTATAAATACTGGTCATCGAGAACCAGGGGCGCTGTAAAAAGGCGCCCTCAAACTAAATGCAAAGGGCCGCCCTCTCGCAGAGATGGTAGCACCGCTCCACAACAACCAAAATGTTAAAATTTTGAAATTTAAAATTCATTTTTGAATCATAACGTCATACGGTGCCCGGAAACTTCGCCTCCGTTACAAATTGGCGCCCAACGTGGGGCCGATAAAAATTTTGTAATTATCGACTCTCTCCGTAAATTTTTTTGTGATGTTCGGTAGCGCGTCGGTGATTCCAACCAAAGAGTACATTGTTTTTTCTAGCAGTTTTTTTTTTCTATCAAAAATTTGTGATTTTGTTTTTTTTATATTTTGAATTGGATAGTCAGGGTTGGCTGCTGGAATATCCGTCTGTGACATTAATCTGCATTCGAATCCGCAGTCAAATCACTGAAATGATTAATTCCTTTGTGTTTGATATGAAACTGTGATTGATATTAAATTTCAATTTTTAAATTTTCAATAGCTAAATTTATTAAATAATTTTTTTTGTTTTCTTGCGTGATGATATCGGGTTCGGAGGTAGTGTCGAGTGTTGCCTGGAATTGCGATGTTGTTGCGTTTAGTGCGCATGTCGACCGCTTCACTCGGGACTATTTTTCTGGACTTCGTGTCATCACGTGAGCCCATTTAAGTTGTAGTTTCCGGTTAATTAACAAGTTTTTTTTTATTATCTATTGGACCCCCTGACTCAATCAACCAACAACCGCTCAACATAATTTCAAAGCAAATCTCTCTCTTCTAAGACCAAATAAATAATACCTATACATTTATATTTATAAATTTTTGATTTTTTTTACCATGCCTTTGCATCATAGCGATGAAAATTTGCCTGCTCAGTTGGAGATGGCGGAAAATTGTTGCAGCATTTGTTCGCAGTCCTTCGACAAGGCTGACGACATGGTGTCAACACCGTGTAGGCACATTTTCCATAGGGAATGCATCTCTACGTGGGTAACAAAAGCGCACAGCTGCCCACTATGTCGCACTTTGTGCAGTGTGAAAAAGTTGAAGCCATGCCAGCCGACTCTGGGGGTCGATCCTCCGTTGTCACCTGGTAAGGCAACGGAGAGCCACGGTGCAGTCCGTAAAGAACGTCCGGCCACTAGAAGCCAACGAAACCTAGGTTTCAGCCAGGCACAAAATTCAAATTTGAACATGTCGGGAATGCAACCCGTGCAAAAAGGGTCAGTCGACCTATACTCCCGTCAAGCTGCTGGCGCACATAGCGCACCAAATCTTGCTCCTACTGATAATTTTCAGCCTTCAATGGCTCAACATCAGGTTTCGGATAGTGATTTGCAGCACTTGATTAATGAGGCAGTTCGTACCGAACTCGCTAAATTGCAAATTAATCCAGTCAGACATACTCCTCATGGAGTTACATCCAGCAGTAACCCCTTGCGGAATTTTCAGCAGAATTTGGAGCCATTGCCAAGTATAAATTCGGCACCGAATGTTTATAGTGTTCCTCCACCAAACTTTATGCCCGCTCCACCTTCAACTTCGGGTCACAATCGACAGTTTGTCCAGAGTATGCCAGCTCCTTATACACCAAGCCACATGCCGCATCATAGTGTATATGCTTCGGGATCTGCCCCACAATTTATACCGTCAGAGAACGTTGCCAGTTTGATTTCCAATTGGAAAGTCACGTTCAGTGGCAAGGAAGATGCCTTAACAGTTGATAAATTTATTTATCGTGTAAACGCTCTGACGATGCAAAGTTTGCGAGGAGATTTTGGAGCATTATGCTGTTATGCGCACATGTTGTTCGTTGGAAAGGCGCTGGAATGGTTTTGGCGTTACCATCGAAGTGTGCCTAGGGTTGAATGGGGTGCGTTGTGCATGGAGCTGCGAAGCCAATTTTGTGATCGCAGAACTGATCTAGACATCATGGATCTAGTGCAAAATAGGAAGCAAAAGTTTGATGAAAAATTTGATGAGTTCTACGAAGCAGTCTTGCAATTGACTGATAAATTACAACGGCCTCTTGACTCTCAGGTTTTGCTGGAAATTCTGCAAAGGAATTTGCGTTTGGATGTTAGGCGTAGTTTGTTGTATGTTCCCATACAAAGTGTTAGCCAGCTTCGCGCGTTTGTTCAGAAACGTGAATTGCTTGATGAAGAGTACGGGAGGAATTCTCGCAACTATCAAAATCAGCGTCAGGTTTCTGAACTGGCATGCGAGTCTGGTGACGCGACCACTACCCCTAACAATAGAAATAACGATAATTTTTTAGATTTGTCAACCGCCCCTCATTAACTTCTGAGGTGGCCTGCCAAACTGAGGCAATCCCGGATGTACCAAATACCCAAATTCGAATTTTAACACGTGAAAAAAAGGCTGCTACTGTGCCACAACGGACGTTCAAACCGTTGCATGTTCGTTGGCTCGAATATAACGCTGCGCGTCGACGTATATTTCAGAGCGAGGGCTCCATTCAAATTCAAGGCAAAAAGAAACGGCGATCAACTGCGAGATTGAGGCAATTTTGGAAAAAGGTCCGAGCCTTGAGAAAGTTTGCGTGCTCGGCGGTTTTGTCGTTTGCTCCTGCGAAGGATATTCGTCCTTACGCACCGGTCTCATTAGCCGGCGAAACGTTAGTAGGATTGATCGATACTGGCGCTACTATCAGTTGCATAGCCAATAATTTGGCAAAAAGACTATTGTCTAACCAGTCGCTGAAGTGGAAAAGGTTTTCGATCAATCTGAAGACGGCGGACGGGACGAGTCATGCTTCTGCAGGAGTCCTCGACACCACCATCACCTTTCGAGGAGTCACCAAACCCCTCAGGTTTTTGATAGTTCCCACTTTGTCTCAAGACTTGTATTTGGGAGTTGATTTCGTAAAAGCATTTGGCTTGGCTGGAGATCTCTTTCTGGAAAATTACCACTGCTCTCCTGTTAGAGAGATTTCTGAAGTTGATTCCAACCACCATGTGTTGACTACTCGTCAGCAAATTAGGCTAAACGCCACCATTTTAAATTTTCCATCTTTTTCTGAACAAGGCTTAGGCCGCACCAGCTTGATTAGTCACGTCATTGACGTAGGGCAAGCAAAACCAGTCAAACAACGACACTTTTCGGTTTCTCCTGGGGTCGAAAAACTTCTTTTCGCTGAGGTCGACCGCATGTTGGCACTTGGTGTCATTGAAGTGTCGCAAAGCGCTTGGTCATCACCTGTAGCCTTGATCGTCAAACCTAATAAAGTGCGCTTGTGTCTCGATGCGCGTAAGGTAAATGAGGTTACTGTGAAGGATGCTTATCCCCTGCCTCTCATTGATGGAATTCTCAGTCGGCTTCCTAAGGCTCAATTCATTTCGAGTTTGGATCTGAAGGACGCCTTCTGGCAGATTCCATTGGATGCAGCGTCAAGGGATAAGACAGCCTTCACAGTGCCCAATCGACCGTTGTACCAGTTTGTTACAATGCCTTTCGGCCTATGTAACGCACCGCAGACGATGTCTCGCTTGATGGACAAGGTCATACCTGCTCATTTGAGAACACAAGTTTTTGTATACTTAGACGATTTGCTTTTGATAACCGAGACCTTTGACGATCATTTAGCTTTGCTGCAGGAGGTAGCCATCTGTATTCGACATGCTGGTCTGACGATAAATATTGAAAAAAGTAAATTTTTACTCAAACAAATTCGTTATTTGGGTCACGTGATTGGGCATGGAACCATCAGTACTGATCCAGAAAAGGTGCAAGCGATTCGAGATTTTCCCTTGCCAAAAACTGTGCGACAGCTTCGTCGTTTTCTCGGTGTCTGTGGATGGTACCGACGGTTCGTGCTAAATTACGCTTCCGTTTCGACACCGTTGACCAACATGCTGCAAAAAGCGAAAAAATTTGTTTGGACTGAGGAGTCGATAGCAGCTTTTGAGACCCTCAAAAATAGCCTTAATAGTGCACCTGTGCTTCATAGCCCTGATTTTTCGCGTCCGTTTTCAATCCAATGCGATGCCTCTCAGTATGGAGTCGGAGCCGTTCTGGCTCAACGTGATGATGATGAAAATGAAGTCCCGATTGCGTATATGTCACATAAATTTAACCAAGCGCAACGAAACTATACCGTTTCAGAACAAGAATGTCTTGCAGCGGTCATGGCCATAAAAAAATTTCGAGCTTACGTCGAAAGGCATGAATTCGAAGTGATCACTGATCACGCGTCTTTAAAATGGTTAATGGGCCAAACCGACCTGCATGGCAGACTTGCTCGTTGGGCATTGAAACTTCAAGGTTTCTCATTTAAAATCATTCATCGCAAAGGTAGCCAAAACGTAGTTCCCGATTCTTTATCGAGAGTGCATTCGCCGGAGGATGTCGAAATTTCAGAATTGACAGAAACTGCAGTTACGACTTGGCCAGTTTTGGATTTTTCTTCTGCACATTTTAAAACAGAAAATTATCTAAAACTGGTTGACGAGTTTCAAAAAAATGACGAGCAACAACCAGACATACAAGTTGTGGACGGCTTAATTTACAAGCGTTGTGAATTTGCAAGTGGTGATCCCACCCAAGAAGAACAGTCATGGAAACTCTGGGTGCCTGAGGAATTGAGAAGATCTCTCATTGTTGAAGCTCATGATCACCCAATGAGTTCTCATGGTGGGATTCACAAAACGCTTACGCGACTCAAAATGTTGTATTTTTGGCCAAGAATGGCAAAACAAGTCCGCGACTATGTGCTGGCGTGTGAAGTTTGCAAACTGACCAAAGCTCCTAATTACATACTTCGTCCACCTATGGGACAACAGCTCACTTCGATTCGAATTTTTCAGAGACTCTACGTAGACCTTTTAGGGCCTTACCCTAGGTCACGCTCAGGGAACGTGGGTCTCGTGATTGTGCTTGACCACTTGTCGAAGTTTCATTTCTTGGAACCAATTCGGACCTTTACCGCCAAAAAGATTGTCGAATTTCTAGAGAAGCGAATTTTCGCAATTTTCGGTGTTCCCGAAATTATAACCTCTGACAATGGCGTACAATTCCGATCTAATAGGTTTAAAGATTTAGTACAAAAATATGGTGTCAAGCATAATTTAACTGCAAATTATTCTCCTCAAGCAAACGCTGTCGAACGTGTGAATCGTTCAATAATCGCAGCCGTTCGCGCTTATATTCATCCGGACCAAAAAGATTGGGATGAAAATTTATATGCGATAAGTGCCGCTCTCCGCAGCTCAGTTCACTCTTCTTCAGGTTTTTCACCATATTTTGTTGTGTTCGGACAAAATATGATATGTCATGCTAAAAGCTACGAACTTCTGCGAAAACTAAAAATGCTGGAAGATCCCACAGCAGAGGTAAAGCCTGAAGAGAGAACTGAGTTGATTCGAGAACAAGTGAGAGAGAATCTGCGTCAGGCATTTGAGAAAAATGAGAAAATTTACAACATGCGCTCACGTCCCGTGAGTTTTGAAGTTGGTCAAATTGTTTACCGAAGAAGTTTCGCCCAAAGCAAGGCCTCTCAGCATTTTAGCGCAAAGTTGGCAAACGTTTTCGAGAAAGCTAGGATCACTAAGAGAATGGGTTCGGCATACTACGAGCTGGCTGATATGGCTAACAAACGGCTTGGTGTTTTTCATGCGAAAGACATTCGAGAATAGTGCCTTCAGTTCTTGTAACGCGTGCTGGACGGTTCCGAATAACTGTTTTGTAACGGCACCAAATCTCACCATTTGCGTGTTGGGGTTGTTCACGATGTGGTGTATTTGTCATATCATTGTGGTATAACATTTTCACTCTTTACCACTTAGCGTGAACATACCATCGATAAAACCTTTTATTTGGTTCAGATACACAAGGTAATCTCAGGTGCACAGCATCGTGAACGACCCTAACTCGCAACGGTGTCAAAGTGTGGACTGACAATTTGCTGTTTGACCGCTGACGGATTTTAATTTGGCAGCTGACAATTTGCTGTTTGACAGCTGACACATTTCTAAACTTGGCAAATGTGACAGTTGACACGTTGTCAAACATGACAACTGACACTATTTCCACCTTTGAAAATCATGACTGTTTGTTTGCAACCCGTTTTGCCGTAGTCATTGTGTCACACAGCGGGTATGAGTTACAAAATTGTATCATACACTTGCATAGTGCAAACGCTGAGAAGAAATCTACTTGTGTGACAAAGGGCATGGAGATTCGGAAAAAAACACGCGGTAGAGAAGAAGTTCGTGCTGGGAAACGAGTTTTAATTTCCATTGTGGTTGGTCTTGTTTTATGTCTGCGCTTAAATACTCAACAGAAAAACAAGTAGCTAAAAAGAAAAATCTTTATGCTAAGCTGTGCAAAGAATGTTTACAAATAGACAAAACTAGATAACTTGCAGTCAAACCAGAATTAAATAAAATAATTTGCAAAACAAAGAACAAAGTCAGCTGCTGCTCGAGGAGTAAACTGGAAAATCGAAGACTCCGTCGTCATTACGTCGCAGCAAGAGACAAAAATTCAAATTTGCTAGTCTGGAATTCCGTAAAAAAATTATCTTTTGCAATCGTTTTACGTTCGCTATTTGCCTAATTGCATTATTGCAAAGTTGCAGCGCAGCTTGCATGACATCGCAGTCAGCTGCGCGATCAATCGCAGGTCGGACAGCAAGTGATTTTTTTTACAGCAGAATTTGGTAAAACATATTAGTGGCATGAATTGCAAGCTGATGTCAGAATATATTGAATTCGTTGCTGACCGTTTGTTGAACGAGCTGGGTGTTGACAAGAATTACAATACACTAAATCCCTTCAGTTTTATGGAGTTGATTTCTTTGGAGGGTAAGACAAATTTTTTTTAAAAAGAAAATGGGTGAATATCAGAAGTGGGGCGTTACAACCAACCGTTTGGACAACGTTTTTACGCTAGATGCTGACTTCTAAAAGCTCAGAAGAAATTTGCAATTAGCATATACACCTTTTCTTTTATTTAACAAAACTTTTAAAAAGAAGCCTCTCTTATAAAATGAATTGTATGTCAGCATGTAAGAATAAATTATATACAAACATGTATAAACAATCCGAGATATTGTTAATTACCGACAAAAACGTGCGTTCGGTGATTGGTATTTATTGCACTCGTTTTTTCGTACTCTTGATTTATTTCATTAAAAGATTGTCAGCCTGATTGAATTAATGGCTATCTATATATAACTATTGTCTTAAAATTATTGTGTTCTGTTTGCATAAAACAAAAATTTGATTTATTTTTCTTAAATCAACACTAAATAATTTATGCTGTTAAACAAAAACTATTCAAAGAGTAAAATTTTGTATAAATTGACAAACGTTGATTAAAATAGATTTTAATGTAACTATATTATATACAGTGACATACAATACTTTATTTTATCCATATTTGATTATATATATTTATTTAACACACCACACAAACTAAGAAGAACATTCATACATTTATGTTTTGATTATAATTATAATTGAGACGATAGCGAAGAAATCTTATTTGAAGAAATGTATTTTTGATAAAAACTAATGAAGAAAATCAACCTGTAAACTTCTTAAAATAACATTATAAAAACAAACAACAACAAAAAGGAAAAAAAAAAATATTTTAATCACTGTAAAATGCTAGATTTAGAAACAATAGTTTTAATTTTGATTTAATTAACTTAAAGAGGAGTGCTAATAACATAAAACAATAAAATTAGACTGTAAAATAATACTAAATTTACCATAACTTTAAATTAAAAGAAAAAAAAAAAAGATATTCAATAATAGTAATAATTACTTATTAACAGCAAATATTCTAACGCTACATATATTTACAGACACATCTTTTTAAAACTTAAAATTTAACTATACTTAAACTTAAATTAAACTCTGTTATAAAATGAAACACTAAAGTTTTTTTATTTGGTCAGGGGGAGAAGATGTTTGCTTTTGGGAGGGTTCTTATTATATTTAGCCCCTGAACCCTCACGGAAGGGTGGGAAAAGTGTGGGCCGAGCTCGTCCACCAGAGCTCAACGAGAAGGTGTTGGATGATTGGGCCAGGGGTGCCCAAACGGTTTCCTTTATTCTTTTTATATTTGTTTTACTTGATTTTTAATTTTCGTTTCAGAAAATTTTTTTTTGTATTCTTTATTTGGAATCACCGACGTGCGATGACTTATGCACGTGACATTTGTACGGCAAGGGTACACGTGGACGGCCACAAGACCCCACCCCACATCTCACCGAACTGCTAGCAATGGCTAACTAGCACGTGCAGCCGTGGCCAACCTAGTGTCCGCGGGTCACTGGACCGGGGCGATGGTACCACCTCTGTGAGTGAGCGGCCTTATAAATACTGGTCATCGAGAACCAGGGGCGCTGTAAAAAGGCGCCCTCAAACTAAATGCAAAGGGCCGCCCTCTCGCAGAGATGGTAGCACCGCTCCACAACAACCAAAATGTTAAAATTTTGAAATTTAAAATTCATTTTTGAATCATAACGTCATACGGTGCCCGGAAACTTCGCCTCCGTTACATGTTCATTGGTGTTTTGCATAACTGCATAGCTGTAATTGTTGCAATTGTATATTTGTGATCAGATATGTCCGTATCTTCGAGCCTGAAATCAATTTTGTGTGTTGAGTCTATATTTGAAATAATGTGATCGATGAGCGTACTGGTGTTTGTTGTTTGACGTGTTGGTAGTGTGTTGTTTATCAGTGTGTAACCATTTGTTTGTACTGAGTCAGTGTATTTTATTACTATTTGTTTTTTCCAACAGATTAATGTTAACATCTGCAAAAAATATTACATTTTTACTTTCGTTGCTAAGTTTTTCTTCCAAATAGTCTATAAAATTGTTGCAATTTTCGTTTGGTGCTTTGTAGAATGTACCTATGGAGATTTTTTTTTTTAATTTATTATTTCAATTATAGTTGTATTATATTTTTCTTCTTTTAATATTTCGTTGAATTTTAGACAGTCTTTAATAAAAATAGCCGTTCCTCCTCCTCTTTTTTCATTTCTGCAATTGTGTATTGCTGTAAAATTTGGTATATTAAACGTGTGTATTTCATTTTGATATAACCAAGTTTCAGTTACTACTACGACATCTATGTTTTGGATATTATTTATCAATACTTCCATATCTATAAGTTTGTTGCGAATACTGCAGATATTAATGTAGATAATTTTGAGTTCTTTATATTTATTCATTTTTTTGCTACTTAAAAATAGCTTGTTGTTTCTTTTTCAGCTTTCATTTTTATTATGTGTACATCACAGTTATTTGCACCGGCTTTATGATCACATGAGTAGTTTGCTCCATATGTATTTGCTCTAATACAATTAATGCATTTAAAGTTTGTGGTAATTTTGCATGTTCTGGTGTCATGTTTTTCCGCACAGTTTCCGCACGCCTCTTCTCCTTCACACTTATTGCTTGTGTGATGATATTTTTGACATTTAAAGCATCGGGTCAATGAAATGTATTCTTTAATAAATCTAGATCTATAGTTGAGCATGACGTATCTATTTGATATTTTAGCTAATGTTTCTCCAGACACTTCTATAATATAATTCCAAAGTTTTGTCTTCTTATTTACAAATTTATGAACTAATTTAAAATTGTCGCTGGTGTCTATGAAATGATTTGTTGCTACTAATTCTTCTACTAATTCTTCTTGGTTATAATCACAATCTATATTTGTAATAATGATTTTTGGCGTTTTTATCTTCGGAGCAGTAATCTTGTAACCCTCAGTTAATTGTTGCTTAATTTCTGCTTCTAGCTTTTCTTTACTGATTTTATCCATTGTTGACACTATGATGCCTCCATTATTTATGTGCTTTATTGACGATATTCCCACTTTAATTTTTGCTGGTATTATTTTTTCCTTTATTTGTTTTTCTGTTGGTTTGCTTTCTTGATTTTTTCTGTTGGCAAGATTATTATGCTGTTTTGATTTTTTGGTTTACTGGGTTGTGTTGTGTTTATATTAGCTGCTACCACTCCAGCATATGTTAGAGTGTGTTGGTTGCAAGGTTGCCTGTATTGTGGGAAAAATCCCATTCGTGGTAATTTTTAATTGGTCTTGGGAATATTTTTTTTTGGGAATTCCCATGGTATTTATTAATTCAGCGTGGTATTTTTTAATTGGCGTGGGAATTCAGCGTGGTATTTTTTAATTGCATGGGAATTTGGGAATTTTTTCTTAAAAGGTGTTTTTTTTCACTTTTATTAAGCAAAATCTTAATCATAGTATTAGATGATCGACGTATATATACAGTAGAGTAAAGCTATAAGTTTACGCTGTACATTTCTTCGAACTTACTCTTAATATAAATGAATAAATTACATATTTGTTTAAAGAACAAGTTGACATCACAAAATTGCATAAAAACGAATAGCGCATTCTTTTCTGAAAAAAAAAACTTAACTTAAAATTCTGACCTTTCTGAAAATTCCACATTTCTGCATGCAAGCGTTAAGCTTACAAAAATTATTTTAAAAGTAAAAAAAAAGTGAAATATATAAGACTACCAAAACAATATTAGACAATATTTGCAAGTTTACTTATCGAATCCAATAATCAGCAATTATCTTTTAAAATCAAAATTAAATCGCAGTTGCCATAAAAAATTTATTTATATTTTATTTTGTTTATTTTTTATGTCTGAAGTCAAGTATATTATTTTATATGAGAAATAAATACCTACATTTTTTAAAAATCATATTGTGTTGAAATTAACTGTTTATCTCTTTAAAAAAGACAAATATCTTTGAAAACTAATATTTAATTTATTTTGTTTATTTTCTATTTTTGAAGTCACTGACATTATTTTATATTAGAAATAAGTGCCTAATTTTTTGAAAAATCATATTGTGTTAAATTAACTGTTTATCACTTCACAAAGCACAAATATCTTTGAAAACTGTATACATATTTTATTATTTTTATTTTTTATTCTGAAGTCACTTTTATTATTTGATATTAGAAATAAGTGCCTAAATTTTTGAAATGTCATGTTGTGTTAAAATGAAATGCTTATCACCTCGCAAACCACAAATATTTTTGAAAACAATATTTTTATTTTATTTTGTTTATTTTTTATTATTTTATTTTTATAAGCATACTGTCGTTTTAGAAATTATTAAATAGAAACATACAAATAAAATTCACGATCTCAAATATAAGACGAAAACATAAAACAGACGATATGTGTAACAATTAACTTTATGTGAAACAATTTGTATGTTCCCAACTAGAACTGATGGTCCATATTTGGGTTGCAGCGACGTCGTAGCGTTTATTTTTGTGTCAACATTGACATGATGTTATGTATTGGTTACGTTACAGAGATTACTAATTTTCGAAAGTGGTGCAACACAATGCCGACGTTGTTTTAGTGAAAATTACTTTGAAGTTACTTATTACATTTTAGTATAAATGCATTACAGAGTTGACAATTTTGTTTACAGCCATAATTATTATAAATTATTTTATAGTTATAATTTATATAAAATATAAGAGTACAACATAATATTAGGTGTATTGAATATTTTTTGGAGCTAAATGTAGATCGCAAAGAAGATTTTCGGTAAAAAACAGCCAAAACTTCTTAAAAATTTAAGCGCAATCTAAATTCAGAAAATTTTGTAATAATTTCATATATTAATAAAAAATGTTTTAAAAAGTTTTGTGAAGAAAGTATTGTACACAAATTTCAGTAATAGTATTTATTTATTTATTTATTTATTTCATTCATCAATCAGAGTGAACACTCTTATAGACAACAACTTAAATTAAATTAAATATAACAACAAGTAAATATATTAACATTAAATTGACTTAAATTACTTAAAAACAAAAAAATAAAATAACAATTTACAATAGTAAATATAGGAACATCATACATCACGAGCCATAATGATTAAAGTTAGGTTGTCTTTAAAGGATTTACGTGAAACATTATTAAAAATATCAGAGACAGATAAGAATGAATTAACTTCCTTAACACAACGCGCTATTGGTTTGTTTTGAGCATAATTAGATCTATAGACCGCCTCACGAAAATGAAATTGACTGCGCAGATGACGGGAAGGAGTAAAAAAATCCAGTTGGGCTAATAGTTCAGGGCATTTAATGTTAAAGTGTAAAAGATCCCATATAAAAATTATGGAAAAAATCTTTCGTCTTATCGAAAGTGGAATTAAGTTAACAAGTGCACAACGCGTAGCGTACGAAGGCATTTCTGGGACATGCCAGTTAAGTTTGTGCCACATGAACCTCGTAAAATGTCTTTGAACCGCCTCGATTCTTATAGAGTGAAGCTGATATGACGGATTCCAAATAGTGGAACAATATTCCAAATGCGGTCTAACCAGAGATAAGTACAGGGTTTTAAGAGCGTAAGGATCAGAAAAATCTTTCGAGTTTCTTTTTAAAAATCCCAACATCGAATTAGCTTTAGAAATAATTAAGTCAATATGGTCTTTGAAATTAAGTCTAGAATCAAGCAGAACACCCAAGTCTTTTTTCATAGAAACTCTTTCTAAAATAGTTGCATGTATCTTGTAATTATAGAAAGAAGTAGGAATAGACCTTGAAAAAGTAAGCACCTGGCATTTCTTAATATTAAGAGGAAGGTCATTTAGGAGACACCAATTAGCGATAGAATCTATGTCCATTTGAAGATGTCTAGAATCAATTACCGACTCAATAGCATGAAATAATTTAAGGTCGTCAGCGAATAGAAGGCATTCAGAGTGCTTAATGACAAGAGGAAGATCATTGATAAAAAGTAGAAAGAGAAGAGGCCCTAAGTGACTGCCCTGGGGGACGCCTGACGTAACTAATATCGGAGATGAGTAGCAAGAATTAATTTTAACTCGTTGATGACGATTCAAAAGATAGGATTCAATCCAATCAAGTAGATGAGAGTGAAACCCTAATGCGGAAAGTTTATAGAGTAGAGATTTGTGATTAACTTTATCAAAAGCCTTTGCAAAATCAGTGAAAATTACGTCAGTTACAAGTTTTTTAGAGAAATTATCAATAATATAAGTACAAAATATATTTAAATTAGTAACAGTCGATCTACCGGATATGAAGCCATGTTGATTATTGGAAATTATATTTCTAGCATAAAAAGATAGTTTATCATATACTATTTTTTCAAATAACTTGGGAATGCATAAGAGTTTACTTATTGGTCTATAGTTACAGACATCCTGCTTGGGACCAGACTTATGAATTGGCACTATAGAAGACATTTTCCACGCATCCAGGAATTTACCAGTCATTAAGGATTTATTAAATATTTGAGTGAGAGGCTCAGAAACTACTGAGGCACAAACCTTCAGTAGTATTCGGGCAATTCCATCTGAATCCTCAGTGGAAGTAGATTTAAGGGTTAACAAGGCTGATTGTACATCTGCGACCTCCAAATAAAGACTGCCTAGATTCAAAGACGTTAGTGCATTCATTGTATTAGCATTGGCTGATGATGGCAAGGAGTAAACTGATTTGAAATAATCAGCAAAAAAATTACAGATAGTTAAAGGATCATCGGAGCTGGACTCCTTGTAAAACATAGAATTAGGAATTCCGCTTGAATTTCTCTTTTCATTAATATAAGACCAGAAAAATTTGCTATTTTGTTTGAGCCTTTCCTCGATTGAAATTATGTGCGCTCTAAAAAGAAATTTATTTAGGATGTTAAACTCCTTTTCGCAGTCTAAATACTGTGATTTTAATTGTATATTGTCCCTATTACATCTAAATTTCTTATAAGATTTATTTACTCTATTTTTCAAATTAATGAGTCTTCTATTGAACCAAGCTGGATTTTTAGAGCTACGGCAATCAATAAAACATAGTTGAAAAGCTTAACAATACAATATAAAAGCAATTTCATGTTTATTGTTAGGAAAATATAATAATAATTTGCGGCCACCATTTTAAATAGAAAGAGCCTACACTTGGTTCGCAATTATCTAATCGTTACAAAATGATAACATCTTAAGTTATTATTCCACAGTTGAGTGTTGCATTTTTTAAAGGTAAAACTTGATAAATCGTTACAACATTCCGTGACCTAGTGGTAAAATAGTATTAAAAAGGAAAGTCACCTTGAAATCTTTATTTAGGAATAGGAATTTTTACAAATAGGAATTTTTACAAACTTTTCCCATAAAATATTATCCAAATCAGTATCTCTGCAACGTCGTCATGTAAAAAATTTGTATTAAGTAACCTATGGTCGCAAAATTCTACTTGGGTTATTTATTTGTTATAGTTTTGAAACAAAGACAATAAATGCAAAATTTTTAACTATCGACGTGTCTTTTTTTTTCTGGTTATTTAAATGCAAAAATTTCTGGTATTTCTAAACTTTTTAAAATTTCTTATACATATGGGATTTTTCGTGGTATTTTTAATACGTTTGAGATTTTTTGTGGGATTTTTAAATGCATATGGGATTTTGGGTGGCATTTTTAAATCGCGTGGTATTTTTGTGGTAATTTTAAATGATCGTGGGATTTTTTTTGGTATTTTTTAATTGCTGTGGGAATTTTTTTTGTTTACCTTTACCATGGGAATTTTGGTGGTATTTAATTTATGTGGCTTTGGGAAAAAGGTAATTTTCGTGGGAATTGTTCCGAATTTTGGCTGGCAACCTTGGTTGGTTGTTATTCTTTATTTCTATGTTATGTAGTACTTTCTTTATTTCACTCATTTCTGTTTTTATGCTTTCAGTTGTTTGTTTTATTTCTTCATTTGCATTACTAATTCTATATAAGCTTGACTCACCCTTCACCCACTGTCTGAACTTTTTTTTGTCAGTTTCACAAACCCAGAAACACTTGTTTTTTAATGTAGCTATGGCAGCATAGTCTTCATCTGTGTAGTTAATGCAATCTATATGCCACCATGCCTGACATAGTCCTTCACATTTAATTCCTCTTGTTTCAACCTTTTTTCTACATTTTTTGCAGTAAGTCTTATTTTTTTCACTTTCAATTTCTTCATCTGCCATTTCTAATCTTAGAGCGCTTACTACATATGCCTGATTTTCCCTCAAATTTATCTTTAATATATTAAGGTATACGTGTTGGTCCATAATACCATCGATGATGTGAAGTTTTCTAGGACCTGCAGCTGAAATGGCACCCCACACCATCACTGAACCCATACCATGCTTTATTGTCGGCCGCAGGTTCTTTTCCTCAAGTTCCGCATTCACCTTTCTCCACACATAGCATCGACCATCTGACGGGAAAACATTAAATTTGCTCTCGTCTGTGAAGAGAACTTGCTCCCAATACGAAAAATCCTTATCACGGTGTGTTATATGCGTTTATTTTTTTTTTATTCGTCTGGCTTATGAAAGTTTTCCTCCTAGCAGTCCTACCATGAAACTGGTGCTTTCGCAGAATGATCCGCACAGTTTCTGGATCAGCCTTTTTTCCCAGATAATCCTCAGCCTCTCTCGAACTGTTTTGCCATTTTCGGATCTTTTTATAGATTTTCTTAGTTCAACTGATGCTATTTTACCACGCGATGCCATTACACAATTTTTTGTATGAATTTAAATCAAAATTTAATTAATTTAAATGAAAAACGACCGTCGCTAACCTTTTGAGTACAATTTCAAAACTTACTGCAGTTTTCGAGACAAATTGATAACAGAATTATAGGGTGGCAAGTTAACAATTTTTAACCAGTATTTTGAATATTTCTATGTGTTTGTTGTTTCAAAACAAAATTTGAAACTCAAAAATAATAAATATTAATAAAAATTGTCAACTGCTTTTCAGTTATTGACAATTTCATTCAAAAATTTTGTTTTCTGAGATTTCGGGTTGTTCATTTAAAAAATTGCGACCCATCCGTAAATTTTGCTTATTCAATTCTATTTCCTCATGCAAAAACTCATTTTTTTGAGCTTTAAAGTAGATCTTTTGGAATTTTTTATGTGGTAAATAGTGTGCTTGTCCTCTAAATAACAAAATGTCTTCAAAATTACCATCTTTTTTCGCCATAGAAACTCAAAACCTACATTAAAAAACGGTAAAGAAATAAGTTTATTCACTTATAAGTGGACTTCCAAATAATAAACTAAGTTACAGCTTAAAAATCGACATCTTCAAATTTTATTTTGAATTCATCAGAATAGAAAGAAAATAAAATTCCTAATCAACTTTTTTAGCTTTAGTTTAGCTTTAATAAAAATGTTAATTTAGTGTATAGATTTACCTATATTTATAGTTGGGCATGTTTAGTTATTTTATGCAAAAAGAAACTTCCTACAGTTAACAATGATATATTGGCTGAGTTCCTAAATGCATTTATGCAATTCATCAGTGTTTTACTTTGAATTGGTGCTAAGTCGATACTGGGCAACTGTTCATATTCTTTAAAATTTCAAAATAAAGCATACTGATGCATTGTATTAATGCATTTTTTAACTCAGCCGTTGTTGACACAGAACGTGAATTGAAGTACATTCTCACTTAAAATTGTACTTATATGCCTAGAAGCTTATTTACCAAGTTGATCAATTGGATACTTCACAGGTTACGCAGTTATTACAGCATGCAAAGATTTTTAATGAAAAAAAAATTGTTTCCATAGTTCTTGGAAAGTCAAAAAACAATCACATCGCGTTTCACATGCAAAAAGCCAAGCAAATCTACTCTAATAAATTTCTGTGTGCACTCGAGATCAAAAAAAATATATCCTTTATCACATTTAAACGTTGTAATATACATTGCTAAACAAAAATTTCGACGAGGTTTTGTCCTTATTTTAAGTCTGCCTATGTTACGAACAATCATTAAGATTCCAGAACAATGTCCAAAACATTTTTATCAATTTTAAAGCTTTGTAAAAGCGTTTTTCGTTTTACGCGATTGCTGTCATACCACTATATATAGTACACTTTAGATTTAATTTTTTTATTTCTTTTTTTTTTTAATCGTCTTAAAAACAGTGTTTTTTAAACATAGAAGATCCACATGCTTTTTCCTTTAATAGTAATAAAACTGCAGAAAAATTCTGTCTACTTAAGTGGAATAAACCTGGAGCTGTGGGTGGCACCAATACCGGGCCTACCGTGTTTCACAGGTTTGTATGAAAGCGCGAATTCACCCAGATAGTGACCGATCATTTCTGGTTTGATTTCAACCTGAAACATTAAAAAACATTATCACACTAGCTGCACAAATGCACCTTTAGTTTGAAAAACATACCTGGCCGAAGTCTTTGCCGTTGTAGACGCCAATGATGGAGCCGGTCATCTCAGGAACAATGATCATATTTCTTAAGTGGGTCTTGACAATATCGGGCTTCTCATTTGGTGGTGCTTCCTTTTTGGCCTTGCGCAGTTTCTTGATCAAAGCCATTGGTTTGCGCTTTAAGCCGCGAGAGAACCTCCTGCGGGCACGGCTGTGCATAAGCTCAGCTAACTGGTTGCTAAAATTACACAAAGTAGTGAAGTTAGACAGTTAAACAAAGTTGACCAAAACAAAAAAACTTACTTGGGCATATCCAACAATTGGTCCAAATCCACACCACGATAGGTGAATTTCTTGAATACACGCTTCTTCTTTAGAGTTTCGTCGACCTAAATAACATATCATGAAATAGAGACAAAAATAAACTATTAAAATTTTCGTCTAACTTATTCACAAATGAATCGCTACATCTTTGAATAGTTAACTCGCTCTTTCATTATTTTTTAAGAATATATTGCAAGATAATGTCTGACACATATGCTTGTAGAAGATTTGAAGTTTTGATAAAAGATGCTCTTCATTTTTAATGATTTTTTATTAAAAATTTTACCTCAGCCATCTTGACGTATCTAATTTACAGAACGGAAAGAAAAACATTTTAACTCAGAGCGGCCAACCGTCACATATTAAACCAATATTCAGCGTGCTTCAGTTGGTGTTTCTGTATAGAGCTATTAGTACAGTACAAAGGAAAAACATGCTTATAAAACTTTAACAGCGCGACCAAAATAGCTGTGGTTGTGGCAGTGGCTGCTGTTATGTCTATGTCTGGCGCTTTAGTACAGCCAACTATTTTAAAAAACACATCTACAATGGTGTGGCTATATAATGTCAAATTGAGCATTCGTTCTCAATTAGAAATATAGCTTATCTTCTGAAAAAATATTTTGTAGCATGGATGTCGCCATTTCCCTATTATTTCTTTGTGTTTCATTCTTTCAATAAATATTTCCGTTGCAGTCAAATTTAATCAGATATTAGAACTCCTGGAAAATATTTCGTATATTTCACTGTTTGTTTATAGCCACTTAATAGGTCATGTAATTTTAATGACTGATTAGTGATTTTTCACTCGTTTGTTCTGGGTAAACGTTTAAGGCAACTAGAGATTTTCATAAGACTCCGTGCAGTTAAAAATTTTTGAGGTAGGGTTAGGTCGTAAGACCCAACCAAAATAGATAAGTTGCACCGTAACGATTAAAAACGGAAGTACTCGGTTAAATGCATTTCAATGTTGTTACCAAAAATGAGAAAACGTAACAGTTCGACAAGAGTTTTATTCTTTTAGAACCGAACTCGTAAGCAACAGCTGTGAAGAGTGCGTTGTTATTTTCACAAATTTGTTTCAATATTACCACTATTTTACTCATCATTTTGAGTTTAGTCCGTGAACATTCGTAACGAGTGCAGACGTTCATCAAGTTGCAGTCGTTTCGTTTATTTTGGTTGAGCCTTTGCAGTGCGGTTTGTGTGGGGATCTTTTTATATAAAAATGTCAACCATATGTGACGTTTCTGCTAACACCTTTATTATTCATGATACAAAAATAAAAAATATGCCAAAATACCAGTTATGTGGCAAATAAAATTAATACCTAACTAAAAATTTTGTTACTTATTTAATAAAGTTTAAAAATAGCAAAATCTAAAAGGATTTATATATATATTAAAATTTTTTTATGAGAAAAGCCATGCATAAAATGATTCATTAATTGCTCAAATTATTATTATGGTTGTTGGTTCTTCAGCTATAGTTAAAATTTACTTTAATTTTATTAGTTTTATTCATAATAAAACAAACATTGGAACATCCAAAGCTGAATTCGACTGTTTAAATTGTTTCCTGGTTATCTATTTCGCTAATTATATATCTAAAAACTCAGAGGTTTATTGTGTTATCAAAAGGTGAACAATAAAATACCACAGAGAACTTTAAAATACCCAACGATTAAAAATATTTAGAGGTTAACCATTTTGGACTAAATTGACTTGAGTAAATTTTGATGTTGTCCATAAATTTTGTTTTTATATAACGTTACCTATGGTCAAATGAGTCGTTATAAATCCAGTTAAAAATGTAGCATATTTTTAGAGTATATCTATTTGACTTTATGTCATATTTTCTTACTTTTGACTGGCTTATCTCCCTTTATCAGTATTAAGTTATGGATTTTTCACAACACATTACTCAAATTTGTTTACAAAATGCTTAAATTATTACTTTCTCAGAATTTTTATAAAACCCAATTTGTGATATTATTACGCCTTTTAGGGTTTCATTTGAATATAAAAGTATAATTAAAATGTTAAGTTCAACCAAATTTTTTCAAGTTAACTATATAAACAACAACGCGAAAGATATATTGCAAATAAATAATTGGGCAATTCACAGTTCATTGTTATGTTTTCGTGCACTAATATGTTATTGTACTAATTTTTGAAAATTGTGAGCCCAACATAAGTGAAAAATATTAACTCACAACGCTGGAATTTTTAATTTTTTTAATGGCTAGGCTAAACTAAGAACAAAACTTTTTTCCTATTACTTAGGTTCTAAATAGATTAAAAAACATACCTTTGATTTTTACCTCTCTACTTTTTTTTTACCGCTCTACTTCCGTTTTGCAAGCTTGTTCAAAGAAAAATTTTTTTGCTTCTGTTCGACACAAAATTTTGTTTCAATCCCTTGAAGGTTTTTTTCAAATTTCAAATAGGTTCTTAAATTTTCAAGTCGCTTTAAAAGTGCGTATATAGAACATAAGATCTTCTTTTTTAAACCATCTTAATATTATTATCATTAAAGCCAAAAAAGATAAAAAACATTAATTTGTTTTTTTGACAAAAAAAAATGGTTTTGCTTTTCTTTCGGCTCAAAATCTGAGATCCAACTAATTTTAATTTTGAATATCTCTCAACATTTTTTTAACATGTTGATTTATCTTTTTTTCATAGAACCAAACGATTTGGTTTTAAAAAAATGTGTTTCAAAATAAAAATAAAAATGACTTACTAACGTATCCAGCATATTGGGAAAATCAACTGAATTGATTAATATGCAGCTGAGATGTTTTGTATTCTATGAAAAGCTAAACAATTAAATTTAATATACAATTTTATTGAAAACTTAATCAAAATTATTTGCAAGCGAACTCTTTTTGATTCACGCAGAACAGCTGAAATAACTCATTAACACTCTACAAAAGCATGCCTTAGGGCATATACAAAAGTGGCAACATTTAATATACCGCACAGTGCGTTGAATGGGAAAAAATACAAAATCGAATTTGGTATGTAAAACAAAGCTTTTTAAGCTTTAACTATTAGCTTAATGGGTTAGCGGTCTGAAATCAGAAAGCATTTTGTAAATATCTTTATTAATAAAATTACGTGAGATTTTTAAACTTTACCAATGTAATTGTAGAAATAATGGTATTTTTACATTTGGAAATAAGAATAAAATTTTTTTTAAATTTCGTGATATGTATAAAATAAAAAGTATGCAGCATTATTATAAGGGATTTTCACATCACAAAATTGTTTACGTCTCGAAATATTATTTTGTAATACAAGTTACTTCAACCTTTAAAAAAAACATTAAAACACAAAAATTAACAAATTTTTGCAGGTAAAAAAAAATTTGGTCTCATCGATTTCCCTAAGTTTTTAATATTTTTTTGAGAAATTTATCTGTTTTCAGTTACGACGTGTTTTATAATGTTGATTTATGCGAAATTTGGTCAATTTGGTACACAACTGTTTCACAAAAAATTACCAAAGTTGAAAAGGCAAAAAAAGTCGGTGTCTTCGATTTTTCTTAATTTTTTGTTTGGCATATCTACTTTTTGTTAACAAAATTTTATTAGCCCCTTTTATAAAAGCAAAATTAATTACGTTTTTACCATTATTAGTTTTTGTGAACAGATGTATAGAAAACTGCATTTTAGAGTTTTTCAAAAAAACAAAACCTAGTAAAATGAACTTTCTCGCAAATTTTCTTTTTATTTTGTTATCAATTTGTGTCAAGAAAGATAAAAAAAAAACTAAAAATGTATTTATAAATAGTTATAGATCATTTTTATAATTTTAACAAGTTAACTGATTTCAATTAAATTGATCCTGAAAGTAGGTAATCATTTTATAATAGTTACAGTTTAAAAAATATAGTGTATTTTAGGGTTGCATCAAAAACAGTTTATGTTGTCAACTTAGTTACTTCTTTTGCACCAAGTTTCATCAAACAGAGATAGACAAAGAAACATAAGCGTCTACAGGATTTTAGGCAGTGGGCCAAGGCGTTTATTTATATTTTGTGAATTGCAGATTAGATCCTAGGAACCCATTGATTTTGACAATTTTCGGCACACATACATTACTTTATTTTTCTGGTCTTTTGACCAAGTTTCGTTAAGACCTGCAAACCTTTGTATGTACCTCCCATACAAAATCAAGTGAAAAATTAATATAGGTCCAGTGAGGTACCCTTAGGGACCCACTGATTTTGACAATTTTCAGCACGCATATATAACTTTATTTTTCCAGTCTTTTGAACAAGTTTCGTTAATATCGGCAAACCTTTGTTGCACCTCCCATACAATATCAAGTAAACAACTGATATAGTTTCAATGAAGGTACCCCTAGGGACTGTTCGATTAAAACTAATTTGGAAATTTTTCTTAATAAGTCTAAACAAATCAAGCCAAATGGCGGCTGTAGCCTTGTGGGTAGAGTGCATGGCCCCTAAGCGAAGTAACAGGGGTATTCGGGAGTCGGCATTAATCTTGTGGGTCCAGGTCTCGATCATTTGATAAGTTCAAACATTTGATAACACGCACAACCAGTGTTACCAACTCCCAAAAATATTTATCCCTAAAGCTTTAGTCAAAAACCACTAAAATCACTACAATTACTTGGAAATCCCCCCAAAACAAAAAAAAAAAGATCAATTAAAATTTTGTTAAAATCTTTAGTTATAAATGATTTAATTTTTACAAAAAATTCGGTTTCTGCGGTTTTTATTCAAAACAAGGATTTTAAATTTTTGTTGTGAGTTGTCAAACCATACAAAATCACCTTTGCTGTCTCCTTAACTCATTCACAAGTTTTACAGCTTTAGCAAAATATATAATATATATATATATACATTTAATATATACGTTTAATATATATTTAACCAAGCACACAAAATTCCATTATCATAGGAACACACTTAGGCTGCCGGCACTCCCAAAGCCGGTTTCGAAGGAAGCACCTGCACTCCACCATGTCTGAATTTGGTATTCTTGCAAAACTAATACGACTTTGCAGGATGACACTGAGCAACACCAGCAGCGCAGCTAAAATAGGGAAGGACCTCTCCCCACCATTTGTTACCAAACGAGGTTTCAGTCAAGGTGATTCCTTATAGTGCGACTTTTTCAACCTAGTGATGGAGAAAATCATCCTAGCTGCTTATCTGAGAAGTAGTGGCACAATATTCTACAAGAGTATTATGCTGCTTGCGTTTGCTGATGACATCGGTATCATTGGCCCAAAATACACTGTAGTTCTCAGTCCGCGTGAGCAGTCAGTTATTCAAAAACACACTGTACTTACTGGTCAGGCTGCATGAGACCAGTTTTGTGTACGTGAACTGAGTTTGATTGCATTGGTGTAGGATTGTATTGGTGTAGACATCCCCTAACTAAATTTGTTCTACTAACATGGTAGATATGTGGACAGACGCTCATCTGTGTAATCTGGCATCTCTGTCTGCCACCCATGATTTACCGATAAGATAAAATTATGCCTTTATTGCTCACACCAATTACAAATTCTGCTGTGCACTCTTATGTTATATCATGACCTGTTATATCATGACCCCATGCCGTTCTATTATGACTATCCCCTACCCAAGAGATTAAAACAATTTGTAAAGTAATTTCTTTTATTTTTCAACAGACAAATAACCTTTAGATTACGGCTTAGAAATTAATATATGTATCATCACTGTTGCGATTAACGCTTTAATTCAAAGACAGTTCAGTTTTTAAAGTACTTGATTGACTTAAATTTATTAAGTTTAAATTCATGTTCGTATGTGTTTGTTAGGTTATTCCAAGCTTAAACTTTAGTTATTAGCAGTAGTACTATAGCAGTACTTTAAAATTCCTGTAAAATGGAATATCAAATAGAAATAATTAATTACAAATACAAATAGTTCAACTATTCTTACTTTTTTAGTCTTGAATTTTAATATATGTTTAGAGTTTAATATATACGGGCGTGCTGCGCTGAGCTTCAAACAGGAAAAGGCAGAAATTAGGTTATGCGATAATTACATCGTGTTTTATATTCAGCTTGCTGAATTGTAGCTGTGTCAATCAATGTCAGTGTCAATTGTTGAGATTAGCGTTGCCAACACTCCCCCTCGGTATGTCGGGCGCCACGCCTGGCGTACCATTTTTTGGACATCTAAAACTGTTAATCGGACAGCTGGTCTTTCATAAATCCCAGTTGAAGTTTGTACTACAGCTTTTCTGACTTATCCATCTTTTCCAACGGAGACATCGAGCACCCTTCCTTTTGGCCAAGTATTTCGTGGGATATTTTCATCTACCACTACCACCACGTCTCCTTTTTCAATACCTTTGACTGGTTGGTACCATTTAGTCCGTCGAGTAAGCTTTGGAAGGTACTCCCGTACCCACCTCTTCCAGAAAGTATTTGCAAATTGTTGTGCTTGCATCCAGTTCTTTTTCAGCAAAATGTTGTCATCGCATATGATGCGATCAGGTTTTTCACCGTTGGACGATCCTAACAGGAAGTGGTTTGGCGTGAGAGCTTCCTCACTTTCATCGTCGAGCGGAAGGTATGTTAGCGGTTTTGTGTTGATAGTTCTTTCAGCCTCTAGCAACATGCTATGTAGTAGCTCATCAGTTGGATTTCGAGCAGGCAATATTTGAAAAAGTATCTTTTTGACTGACTGGACTAGTCGTTCCCAACTTCCGCCCATGTGAGGTGACGCCGGAGGGTTGAAAATCCATTTTGTGACTGAGCTGGAAAACTCTTCGGCCAATTGAGTATTTTGGTGTTGAATTGCCTCTCTTAATTCTCACTCAGCCCCGTGAAAGTTGGTTCCATTGTCGCATCTTATTTCCACAGGAACTCCACGCCTTGCTATGAACCTTTTAACTGCGAGAATACACGAATCTGATGACAGAGTACTGGCAAGCTCGATATGAATTGCCCTGACTGTAAGGCATGTGATCAAAACACCCCACCGCTTTTCTGTGCGTCGACCAACAACAACCGTCATTGGACCGAAATAGTCTAGACCAATGTATGAGAAAGGCCTTGTATATGCCGAAAGTCTTGCTAAAGGTAAATCAGACATCTCTGGAGGTTTTGGTGAAGCACGCTGATTTTTACATAGCTGACACTCGTTCCTCACTTTTTTCAATAATATGCGCATTCGAAATATAGAATACTTTTGTCGCAACTCGTTAATTACGGTTTCATTGTGCCGATGGTGAAAACGCAGATGATACGACTGAACTATTAAATTTGTCACGTAATGGTTTTTGGGTAATAAAATCGGACGTTTAACGCAGTAATTTATACCGAGCGCAGCATCTATTCTTCCTTTTGTACGCAGTATGCCTTGTTCATCTAGGTAAGGAGATAATTTGTAAAGAGGGCTGGATTTATTTAAGTATTTCTTACTACCGATAGCTGAGTCTTTATTTGAAAGCATTATAGATATTTCGATGCTATAAGCGTCACTTTGTGCCAGTCGATAAAAGTAGTTTTCGGCTGCTAAGTATTCGTCCTTTTCGATGTATCCTGTTTTCCTGGTAGCACCTTTTTTATACGAAGATAAGTTCCATATAAAACGAAGAACATAAACGAATGTTCGAACAAGCTTACCCCAGCTATAAAATCTTTCAAAGTCTATAATTTTTAATTTGTGTTCAAAATGATGCAAAATGTGTTCTTTGAGTTCTTCAGTTGTCTCACGCTCAAATAGACTTTGAGGCCAAAGCTCTTCTGGCTCCCTCAAAAATGGTGGACCATTGTACCAACGGCTAGGTGAGGTGAAGTCTGGGGAATTTGGCCATTTAGTCGCATCGTCAGCAACATTTAATTTAGTGGGCACGTATCTCCACTGTTGCATATATGATAAATCGAGTATTTCACTTACCCTAAAAGCTACGAACTGGCGATACTTCCGGTGGTCTGACTGAATCCAACTCAGAACGGTTTTTGAATCCGACCATAACGTCTGATGTGCAAATTTGATTGTATGTCCTTCAACAATGTTTTTTGCTAAACGAGCTCCCAACCTTGCTGCCTCCAGCTCTAGGCGCGGAATTGACAGCATCTTTAAGGGAGCGACCCGTGTCTTTGCTGGCTAAATTATAATAGATAATTTCCTTTGGAGGCTCTGAGGTACGCGACTGCTGCAAAGGCATTTTCGCTCGCGTCAACAAATGCGTGAAGCTGTAGATCATCGTGTTATCCAAACGTGATGGCGCGAAGATAGCACATAGGAATTTTAACGTTATTTATGGTTTTCAAATTTTTTACCCAGAAGCACCATTTTCTATATTGAACATCTTGGATTGGATCGTCCCATTCTAAAGAAGTTCTCCAGATTTCTTGCATTAGAATTTTGATATAAACAATGAAATGAGCAATGAGCCCCAGTGGGTCGAAAATGGTCATCATTACTCGAAGAACTTGCCTTTTTGTAGGCCGAACGTTTTCATTTAAAAGATGAAGAAATGATGTGAAAACGCGTTCAGCTATTGACTGTTCAGATCCAATGTTTAATTTTTGTGTTTGCTTACCTCCAAGCGCATCTATCACCTTTGGAGAGTTCGAAATCCAGTTATGAATTTCAAAGCCGCCTTTTGCGTGCACTTATTTTACATCGCTAGCTAATTTAATCGCCTCTTCAACGGTACCTACGCTGACCAATAGATCATCAACATAATGATTTTGAATGATTGACTCAACTGCTGTTGGAAACCTTTGTTTGTACTCTAGCGCGTTTTTATTTTTAACGAACTGGGCACAGCTGGGTGAGCAGGTTGCTCCAAATGTTAAAACCTGCATAACATAAACATTTGGCTCTCTGTTAGCAATATCTTGATTCCACAAAAAACGTTTCACTTGTTGATCTGCTTCACGCACCCTTATTTGGTGAAACATTTCGCGTATGTCTGCGCAAACTGAAACCGGGTTCTCTCGAAAACGATACAGGATAGACATAAGTGCAATCAGCTGATCCGGCCCCTTTGAAAGCATGGAATTTAATGAGATGCCGTCTACTTTTGCAGCTGCGTCCCACACAATACGAAGTTTTCCGGGTTTGTTTATATTTGAAACGGTGAAAATGGGCAAGTACCATACTCTGTCGTATGTTTTATTAAGTTCACAAGCTGATAGTTTTCGAATATAGCCTTTTGCTAAGTAACCTTCCATTTGCATTTTAATATTATTTGCCAACGCTGTATTTTTCAACAATTTTCTTCGAAAACATTCGTAGCGCTGCATTGCCATTGGCAAACTGTTCGGCAGCTTGACTTCGTCATATTTCCATAATAAAGATGTTTCAAATCTATCGTTAATCCGAACTGTGTTAGTTTTTAAACTAGCGGTAGCGCGCACTTCCTCTGCTGATTTGACGATATGAGAAGGCGATGTTACAGCCAAACTATCAAGAGAGAAGTACTCCTTCATCATTTCTTGCAGCGATTCATCGTTTTTCTTGCATTCACACATATGGAAATGAAAGGTTTTTTGTATGAGATCAATATGGTCGCACTTTCCAAATACCACCCAGCCCAAGCGTGTTTTCGTAGCTGCTGGTGCACCTTCGGTACCTTCTCTTGCTTTTAGCGGAAATCCGAGCTTCCAATTGTCCAAGCCGATCAAAATTCTGAGAGCAGCATGCTCATATGATTGCAAAGGAATACCTTGCAAGTGGGTATATTTGGAAGCTAAATCGCTTGCTTGAAGGATTTGCTTAGGCAGATCGAGAGAGTTGACCGTTCTTATATTGTGGAGTTGATACCTTTTACTACTGCTGGTACCTGAAATATCCACTGACAGTACCTGTGAGTCTTCTTCTATGCGCTGTGTCTGCCCTGTCCACTTTAAGCAAAGTGGTTGTGTCGGTCCAACGATGTTTAGTTCGTTTGCCAGCGAAGCGTCCATGAGAGTTAATGACGACCCTTCGTCCAAGAAAGCGAACGTGTGCACATCTGCGCTAGCGCTATGCATTATAACCGGAATGATACGGAAATATGTTAAATTTTGTGTTGACCTGTGGGCATTGCAGTTATTCTGGACGATCGAAGACGTTCCTGCCGGTGCTGGTGGTGAATTTATATTGGCTTCTTTATTTTTGTGCAGAAGAGAATGGTGCCTGTATACACATCCGTTTACACCGCACAATTTGTTCGATCGACATGCTGTGTTAAAATGATGTTGTAAAGGCCGCTTTACATTGTCCTACTGTGTGTTACCACATGTGAGATAGAAAGTATAATTGAATTTCATCATGCTGTCATTTTTAATTTTTGTATGAAGAAATTAATTTTTCACTTTTAGACTATCTCACAGAGTCGCACCGCATTTTTATACTTTACACTATACTAAAACGTGAAAATTTGAGTAATGAATCGGTTTTTAATCAATTTAAAGCCCCTACAAAGTTCAATAAGCTGTAAAACTGATTCCTTCTGTTATTCCATTTGAAATTACATTACGAGCTTAAAATTTTCTCACCTAAATAATAAATTTCAAGTAAGTTTATGGTAAAATGCATCTCTGGTGGGATAGAATGTGTGATGAAATTAGAAACAAACCAAAAAATAAAATGTGGTACGACATGCCAAAAAAATCAGAACACACATTGCTTTCCGTTGTTTACACCATCTCACTTTCTATCACACATGAAAATTTTGACATGTGTTAACACACAGTGGGATAATGTAAAGCGGCCTTAAGCAAGTACGACACAAACGAAGACGCTTTAATGTGTCCCATTTATCATTAAGGCTCATATTTATGAATTTTTCACAACTATAAATTTGTGCACACTGTTTACTACATACCTTGCATTTTCGCATGTTCTGTTTGCCACTTTCTTCGTTGTTGTTTTCAGCATGCGTGTTGAGATGAACTCTTTCTTTAGTCTGACGTTTGTCGATTTTCTTTTCTATGAAGTAAGAGGGTGTAAGTGTTACGTCGCTGACGGTTTCTGCAAGCTCAAATAGCCATGTGCTGAAAGTTTCTAGATTGACAACTGAAAGTGATCGCTTGTAGACTGCCCAATTTAGTTTTATTTGTGCTGGCAATTTATCAACAAGCTCTTGCATCAAAACTGGATTGCTTAAGTGATCGTTCATGTTGGCTGCTTTCATTGTAGAGCACATATTTTGAACTGCAAGTGCAAAGTAAATTATAGTTTCTAATTTATCTGCTCTCGGAGCAGGCTCATTTTGCACTTTAAGCATTAATGAGTGAATAATGATTACCGGGCGCCCATATATCATTCGAAGTGTTGAAATTATGCTTGGAACGTTCGCAGGCAACAGCAGTCTACTGCGAACCAACTCCAGTGCCTTACCTTTTAGAGATTTTTGTAGGCGTATTAGGTTTTCCTCATTGGTAAATCCGCATAGTTGAGTGCTTGCCTCAAAATTACTGTTAAACAGTGGCCAATCCTCAGGATTGCCGCTAAATATGAGCAAATACTTTGAAGTTGAATGTCTCGCTGCAAGTTGATGGTTACTTAGTGGCAAATGTTCTTGTGCAGAGGTCTGCATTCTTGAAATGCTTTCTGTTTGTTGAGAGGGGTAGGAAAAGTTGACGTTATTTTCTTCTTGTCTCTGAAAGGACATAGCCGAGGCGTTGAGTTTACAGGTAGTTGTGGCAGTTCTTTCTGCCAGGCTTGGAATGTTTCGCTGTGTTTCTCCAGTATTCTGATGTGCTGCATATAGTGGATCTGACCTTATTCTGTCCGCTTTAGAAAATTGCTGTTCATCTGTTGTTGAATGCCTAGGTTGAACACTGACTTCTTCGTCGCTAGCGCTTTCGTCCATGAGTAGTTGAAGCTTCCTTCGTAAATACTCAGCATCTCGCTTTTCCTGCATAGCCCTTTCTTCCTCGAGCAATCGTAGCTTAATAGATTTGCTCTTAGATAAAGTTGTTGATTTCACTGAAATAATAGAATTTGCTGGCGATTTATTGCCGCCAGACGCCATTTTGGTAGTGCACGCATTGCATGACCAGTCTCGGAATTCGACTTCAGATGAAGTCTCGGTGCATGCAAAATGAAACCATTCATTACATGAATCGCATTGCACCATATCATCATTGTCTAGCTCATCGCATAGTTGGCAGCTAGAGCTTACTATTTCTTTGCGCCTGTTTCGTGAATTAGGTGCCTTTGCACCCGCTTGTCCATTTTCTGGCATTGCAGATATCGTCACAATTTTTACTTTAAAAAAGAATTTTAAAGAATTGTTGCGATTAACGCTTTAATTCAAAGACAGTTCAGTTTTTAAAGTACTTGATTGACTTAAATTTATTAAGTTTAAATTCATGTTCGTATGTGTTTGTTAGGTTATTCCAAGCTTAAACTTTAGTTATTAGCAGTAGTACTATATCAGTACTTTAAAATTCCTGTAAAATGGAATATCAAATAATTAATAATTAATTAAAAATACAAATAGTTCAACTATTCTTACTTTTTTAGTCTTAAATTTTAATATATGTTTAGAGTTTAATATATACGCGCGCGCTGCGCTGAGCTTCAAACAGGAAAAGGCAGAAATTAGGTTATGCGATAATTACATCGTATTTTATATTCAGCTTGCTGAATTGCAGCTGTGTCAATCAATGTCAGTGTCAATTGTTGAGATTAGCGTTGCCAACAATCACACAAAGCTTTTATGAAATACATGGGTTTTTATATAAACAGCAAAAATGGCACCAGCGGCAGCAGCAATTGCTTGAAAAAGTTTAAAGTTTAAATCCAGTTTTACAATGATTATCCAGTTAACCAAAAATGTCTCCCGGGAATCTGCTTAGTTTTCTGAAAAGAAAACATTTTTGAATTTTTAATTTGATTTAAATTATATTATTTGGATACTTCCTCTCGATTGTACTGCTTATTTTGTTTGGTTTGTTTTTTTGCTAGTTCAGTTTTTTTTTGGCCGCAAAAGAGCAAGATATACAAACATTTATAACCTTCCTTCTTATCATAACATCAGAACGTATGAATGTATTGGTGAAAACCAAATTTTGTCTCGATGTGTTTGTGAACCAGTGCTGTTCCTCGACGCGTCGTCTTTAATTGTCGACGTTTTGGTGCCGACAATGTAGAGAATGGTTAACAACGTAGACAATGTCGACAATTGTGTTAGCAGTGTCAACAAAATGCAACACTGCAAAAATGCAAGTTCTTATTAGATTGCGCTGATTCATAAATTCCTTTGAAAAATTCCTTTATTTAACACAAATTAACAAATTAAACAAACAAAAAGCATGTCTGAAAGGTATAAAAATAACGAATACTCTGAACTTGGACTCAATTTCATTAAATACTATAGTAAACATGCAACCTCTGACATTAATTATCTACACGACGTTAAAAGCAATTGTCTACACGACATTGTCGATACCGTCAACAATAGTATTGCTTACATCAAGTTGTCTATGCCGCACATCACTGTTGTGAACACGTTAGAGCTGTCCAGCTGGGTTAAGGCCTAACCAAAATGGACGAAACGAGACGATTGCAACTTGCCGAATGTCTGCAACTGTTTCGTCTGTTTTGACATTTAACCCAAAATGAAACGATTTGCTCAACTCGTCTAAAACAGCTGATTAATTGCAAACAGAATGTTTTTAGTTGTCAATTGTGTGCAATTATAATTTTGTTAATCATTAAACAAAAAGTTGTGAACTATGAGTGAAAAAAATTTCTAACACTTTGAACAGCTGTTGACGAGTTGAGACGCTAAAAGTTCGGTTCTTACGGAACCAGTTTCGATGAGTTAACGTGTGTCTATTTTGGACAGAAACATTGAATTGCATATATGCGCACATTTTCGTCTTCACTCGTTACGTAGAAACTCGTCTATTTTGGTTAAGGCCCAGTTATAATAAACGTAACGTAATGTGGTCTAATGTCAATTGAGCAGTGTGTTCTTTCACTTATTGTTTCAAACAATAAGGCTATTCACAGTTTAAGCGTACTTTTAACAAATCGTATTTATAGCATTTGTTATTGTTCAAACTGTGAGCACCTCGCCATGTGACTGTCGTATTAAAAAATTATGCAACCCTGTGATGTATGTGATTATGCGGCTGTAGACAGAGCATAAAAATACGAGGTACAAAAAACACGTCCAAGGGCTACTTTTATTTACGCGTGCCTGCGTATTTGCGTTTGTATGCAAAACAACAACAAAGCAAAATACGCTTTCGTAAATTGGCGTACAAATAGCAAATCGTACAAATAGCAGACCAGTGTATTCAAACTGTGAATAGCCTTAATACTTTCTTATACAAGTGATTATAATAAACGTAATGTAATGTAACGGGATGAAAAGATCCGTTGGAATTCGATTTCTACGTTACTTAACAATACGTCTGTTCAAAGAGCAACTAAATATTGAGGTTAGATTCGATTATTGCGCTATTTTATATTGTTGAACTACGCTTTTTGTTGAGTTTTCGTTATTAATGTGTTAGTTCTATATATCCACAGCTATGGATGACGAAGTTTTAATTGTACTTGTACAGGAACGTGCAATTATTTTCGACAAACAACTGCCTGGCTACTGCATATTATAATTGCTACAACGTTTTCTTACATTACGTCCCGTCACGATGGCAATTGACAACATTACGTTACTTTACATTACGTCTATTATAACTGGGCCTTTAGGCCTTTAATATAGCTTTTCCTTTGTACTGTACTATGATATCACTTTTTGATATAAAAGCCATCCATTTAAAACACATATTGCTGAAATACCGCAAGAATATACTGCAAAAGTCGAAATCAGCTGTTCTAGTGGAAAAAGAATTGCTGATAATCGCCACGCAGCGAACAGCTACAAAAGCAGATAAGAAAATCAACAAAAAAAAGGAGAACTAACAAATAATTTACAAATAACTTTCCTTTTAAATTGTTTAACAAAATATGTGATGGCTTGCTAACGTTTGTGGTTCTTGTATCGAACACTTTTGACTGTTGGAATAAGAAGTGCTGCTTTTGCAGGTGAATTACACTTACAATTTTTTGGAAGTGTAAACATCATTAGAAACAATTAACAAGCTTATAAAAACCGCATATTAAAAGAGCCAATTAGCAAAACGAAAAGTATTAAATGTTTTAAATTTGTGTGGTAAATATGAAAGCAATTGATGAAAACAAAACATTCGTTCATATGAAAGTCAATATCTGAAATTATCTTATCGCCAAGTTCTGTAACAAGGTAAATACTTTTAATAATACACGTTTTTTCGGTTTGCTAAAACCATTACGAAAAACACCTGTCCCGGTTTATTGGTTTTAGGTTGCAGCCAACAACACAAAGCATAGACAAAGCTCGAATAACAAAAGTTGAAAAAAGTACAAGTAGCAAGTGTAACAAAACCTTACACTTTTTTTAATTGAACCGACTGTTAAGCGACTTTGACCTGGAATTATTAAAAACGTTTTTATGTAAGCTTCTTAATCGCTTCCTAATAACACAAGGCAAAGATGTTTGTACATTCGGGCCATGTTATGACGTTGGCCAACAGCATTATAGGCGTTGGAATTCTTGCCATGCCGTTTTGCTTTCAAAAGGTAAGCATGTGGTGAAGAAGTTTTGCTTTCAAAAAAGTATTGAATTTTTTTCTTATTGACACAAATTTTTAAAAATTTATAAAAAAATCATCAAGATTATTTGTTTGCATATTTATCGCAATTAAAATTTCTCCTTTAACTTATTAAAAAATCATTCTTTTCTAGTGTGGCATCATATTAGCTATTCTTTTGCTCATCGTCAGTAATTGGATTACCAGAATTTGCTGTCATTACCTCATTAAATGCTCGTTGCTAACCAGGCGAAAAAGTTTTGAATTTTTAGGTAAACAAATTTAATAAAATGTAGATATAATAAAATAGGTAAACAAACTATATCCCAGTTATAAAAAAAACTGATTGTATTGCTTTCTCTACGACCATTAGAAACAGTATTATTTTTTAAATTAACAATTTCTTAGCTATAAAAAAAGAAACATATTGCTATTGATTTTTTCAAGAATTACAAGCTGTTTAATAGTCTATTAGCTTAAAGACGAAATCATTAATACAAAATAATTGCATTTTACGGTCAATAAAAACTATCAATATTCCAAAATATTTACCTAGCATCTGCAAAATTTACTCGTATTAATTCAATTTTTCTACTCTAGGGTTTCATGCCTTCGGCACATCTGGCAAACTGCTTGTTGAACTCTGTATTATTGGCTATTTACTGGGAACATGTATAACTTATTTTGTTGTTGTGGGCGACTTAGGACCCCAAATAGTAACAAAAATGTTCGACCTCGAACGTCCGCATGTGCACTTGCGCACCTGGATCATGGTTGCCGTAACGTTGGTTTGCATTTTGCCACTTGGCATGCTTAAAAACGTCGATAGCTTGTCAGCTGTGTGCACAGCATCAATTGGCTTTTACGTTTGCTTGGTTCTTAAAATCGTGCTTGAATCGGAGGATCATATATTGGCAAGTGATTGGACCGAAAAGGTCAAATACTGGGAACCAGCTGGTGTGTTACAATGTTTGCCGATTTTTAGCATGGCACTTTCATGTCAAATGTAAGTATATTTCTGTTTCATAATCTTTAATATATTTATAAAAATGTTTGCTTTCAATGATTTTCTAATTGCAATATGCAAATTCATGTAGGTGTTTGCATTGTCTTACAATTGAAAGGTTGGAAAGTAAAAGGGTAACTCAGAAAAGGTTTAATTTACCGTGACATAATAGGTGATACAGCTGTGTTACAAGTACTTGATTGACATAGCTCTTTAAATATTAATTATTAAAATTATATAATTGGAATCAGTTTTGTATCGGCATCGGTATAGGTTAAAAATGCCAACTTTTTTACCCATACAATTGGGTCGTGGTAAGTGAGCAGTTTTTTAGTGTTGTAGGACAATTACACAGCGAAGATGTGTAACATAGAAGATGTATTTTAAAAGTTGGAAATGTTGGAAAAATGGTTTCTTCAATTGCTTCATTTTGATAACTTAAATATATACAAGTTTTAAAAAGTTTTTATGCCATTCTATTATTTACACTAAAGCCGTGCGATTAATCGAGTAAATTATTTTTAGATTAATGAAATTTGGGATTAACTGATTAAAGGATTAATAAGTTTCTCTTATTAATCAAACCGCCGATTAGTCAGAATTCCGATTAATCATTTGAGTAATTATTCTGATTAATTGAAATTTGATTATTTAAAATCTGCATTATTTAATATTTCTATAATAATTTCAAGAGCGAATATAAATATTAGTACAATATTATTAATATGGTACAGCAAATCTTAAATCTGATTAATCAAAAAATTAATTACTCGATTAATCGCACGGCCCTTATATACACACATACTGGATATTTAATTATTTTAGTTTTTATGTTGAATTACATAGTTGCATTTTTATTATCTTTTAAATAATTCTTTTATTGAAATTACATTTTAATAAGTTTTTGACCGATTTGAAGCTTCAAATCTTCTTCAAATTGGTCTCAATGAAATCGAATCGTGGCTAAAAAAGTGGAACATTAAAGTTAACTCTGAAAAATCTGTTCTTCACCTTAAAAAACAAGACTGTCCGTGCGTTTACATTATTGACGTATATTGACAAGCGCTTGACATGAAAACGCCATATTAAAACAAAAAAAGACGGTTTGAACTTAAACACAAGAAAACTCGGTTGGTTATTAGGACCTAAGTCTGACTTGAGCCTAGAAAACAGGATCAGCATTTATAAAACCATACTTAAACCTGTTTGGTCCTACGGCATCCAACTGTGGCGTTATTGTAGCGTTTTCAGTCGAAAACTTTAAGTAATATTGCAAAGCACCATGGTTCGTCACAAATGAAGCTATTCACAGGTATCTTTACATACCCAAAGTGAAAAAAGCAATTTCCCGATTTAGTGAAAAGTATCTGTAGCGACTGAGCAATCACTGCAATCGATTAGCTATTTCCTTGCTAGATGAGACCAACGAAACAAGAAAACTGAAGAGACATTACATCCTTGATTTGCCGTTTAGATAAGTTGACTCGTTTGTTACTTATAAGCGGGGACCGAAAAAAACGATTATTTTTGAAATTTTAGATCAAAAGATCGTGTATAAAAAGTTGTATAATTCTTTTAAATATAGTAATGTGAAGCTATGGAGCTAGAGATTCCATTTTTTACATAATTTTTTTTCATGATTTTTAAGATAAAAATCACCTCAAACCAATTATTTTTTGATCGATTTTTTTCGATCAGAAATAAATGTTATTTCTTAGTCATTATTTTTTCAATCAGAAATAAAAGTTACTTCGTGGTCGTTATTTTTTTCAATCAGAAATAAAATTTATTTCGTGGTCGTTATTTTTTTTTTAATCAGAAATAAAAGTTATTTCTTGGTCATTATTTTTTCGATCAGAATTAACAGTTATTTCGTGGTCGTTATTTTTTCGATTAGACTCATGGTTTTTTTTCTCAACTCAACTCTTTTTATAACAAAATCTCTATTAGCGAAATTACAATGCAGCTTTTGCAACGAAACAAAGCAAATGAATCTGATTGTCTTATTCCCTGCTTATAAACTAACAAATAATATAGCAATATACATAATTTATTTTTGAAACTACTTGCAAAATAGCATATATATTTATATTGATTTATTTTTTATTTTAAGGGACTCGATATAAAACGATTTTTTTAATTAAAGACTAATAAATAGTATGTGTACAAAATGAAGACAGCCGATGTAGGGTCACAACTAAAGCCGGGCAGGCATTTCTTAAAACTTTCTCATTGGTTCAGAAATGAAAATGTAAGAAGAAACTTGGAGTAAATATTTTTTTCAAAACGTTATTTCTTGGTGAACAAAATTAAACAAAAACATAATAAAAAAATTAAAACATACCGATTAAACAAAATTTAATCAAAACAACCCTATAAAAACGAGCTCACATTGAAAGTCGGGTAGATAGAGAATTCAATGCTAAAACTAAGAATTTAATATTTTGTTGCCAATCCATTTTGTTTTATGACTGTCTGCAGCATTTTGACATGGATACAACCCAATTTTTACAAACATCAGCTCCAATCTTATTTCACTCTTCACTTAGGATGCTTTTAACAAATCTTTAGTTGCCCATCTCCGATACTACACTCTGGATCCAAGTTCATCCCATATATGTTCTATATCATTTAAATCTGGGCTGTATTAGGTTGTTTTGATGATATTTGGACAATTATTAAGTAAGCAGTTCTTTACCAAGAGTGACGTATGTTTCAGGTCATTGTCTTTGTAAAACTCAAAATTGTCTGCAATTCTTAATTTACGCGCACTTTCTTTTACGTGAGCCATGAGAATATCAAGAAACATATTTTTTGTCTGGGAAACTGGGGGTGATGGAACAATGTAACATGTCTGACTGTCTCAACCTGGCGAGGCCAGCATAATCTTTGTGAAATCGCCTCAAGTCGACTCAAACCTCCACGTGGTGTTTCCTGGGCAACGTCAAAACTGACAACCGTTATTTTGGCGGCTAATCTGAGCGGCGGGCCTCCTTAGGCATAAAATAGGTTGTGCGTCGGGTTTGAAGCCCACCCGTAAAAACCAATTTCAATGAAAACAAATAAGAATAGAAGAAAAATGATCCCCAAATCTGATGACGACTACCGCAAACGAAAAACTGATAGTGATTTACGGATATGCACCTGGAATGTCCGAACCCTTAATTGGGAAGGTGCCTCTATCCAACTGACTGATGGCTTGGAAAGATACAAAGCTGATATCACTGCTATCTAAGAAATGCGATGGAAGGGACAGGGTTGCATTCGGCATGCACCCAGTGATATCTACTACAGCGGCCATGCGGAGAAGCACGAGTTTGGATGCGGACTTGTAGTTGGCAAGAGACTACGGCCCCACGTCCTGCGTTTCACACCTGTGAACGAACGACTTGCCAAAATCCGCATCAAGGTTAGATTTTTCAATATAAGCCTAATATGTGCGCACGCTCCGACAGAAGACAAGGACGATGAGATCAAGGAAATTTTCTACGAGCGCCTTGAAGATGCTTACGAGCGCTGCCCCCGTCACGACGTAAAAAATTGTGCTTGGTGACTTCAACGCTAAGGTGGGCAAGGAAAATATTTTAGGTCCAACGGTCGGAAAGTTCAGCCTCCACGACAACACCTCCGATAACGGAATGAGGCTGATTGACTTCGCCGCAGCACGAAACATGGTCGTAAGTAGCACTAGATTCAAGCATCTCAATATTCATAAAGCCACCTGGATGTCCCCTGATCAAAAAACAAAAAATCAAATTGATCACGTTTTGATCGACGGAAGGCACTCTTCCAGTGTATTGGATGTACGCACGATCCATGGTGTAAACATTGACTCGGATCACTATCTTGTTGCAGCCAAGATCCGTACACATCTGTGCGCAGCTAAGAATACACGCAACCCTACACAGAGAAAGCTAGACGTCGACAAGCTGCAATCGAAACAGACAGCCGATGCTTTCGCCACTCGACTCTCACTCCTGCTTCAAAGCACTCCTCCAATCGATGATATATGCGCGCAGTGGACACACATTTCCAACTCCATGCGTGCGGCTGCTGAAGAGGTGATTGGCTACAACGCCCTCGCTGAAACCAGTGGTACGACCAGGAGTGTCGCGACGCCACTGCAGAGAAAGACGCCGCCTACAAAGCCACCCTGCAGTCGGTTGTAACGCGCGCTGCTAAGGAGCGATACAAAGAAAAGAGGAGGGAAGAGAGACATATTTTCATGCGGAAAAAAAGAGAGGCAGAAAAGCGCGAGCAGGAGAAGATTGAGATGTATGGTGACAGGAATGAGGCCCGAAAATTTTTCGAAAAAATAAGACGCCTTGCCGATGGTTTTAAAACCGGGGTCTCTTCCTGCAAGGATGAAAACGGGAATCTAGTGACAGATGTCCAGAGTACACTGACGTTATGGAGGGAACACTTCTCTAAGCTTCTAAATGGCGACGCTGACAACAATCCCGCCAATAGAGATGATATTCCGGAAACCCCAATTGCGGATGACAGCGTCGAGGTTCCGCTGCCCGACTATGATGAAGTTCTGACAGCTATAGCTCGGCTTAAAAATAACAAAGCCGCGGGAGCTGATGGCTTACCTGCTGAGCTGTTTAAGAACGGAGGCGAAGCTCTACTTAAATGCATTCACGAGCTTCTATGCAGAATATGGTCGGAAGAATGCATTCCGAACGATTGGAATCTCAGTGTGCTCTGCCCAATCCACAAGAGTGGCGATCCCACTATCTGTGCCAATTACCGTGGGATAAGCCTTCTTAATATCGCATATAAGGTCCTGTCGAGCGTTTTATGTGAAAGATTGAAGCCCATTGTAAACGAACTGATCGGACCTTATCAGTGTGGCTTCAGACCTGGAAAGTCCAGCATTGACCAGATTTTCACGCTACGACAAATCTTGGAGAAGACTCAAGAAAAACAAGTCGACACCCACCATCTTTTTGTCGACTACAAAGCCGCCTTCGACAGCCCAATAAGAAAGCACCTGTACTCCACCATGTCTGAATTTGGTATTCCTGCAAAACTAATACTACCTTGCAGGATGACACTGAGCAACACCAGCAGTGCAGTTAAAATCGGGAAGGACCTCTCCCTACCATTTAATACCAAACGAGGTTTCAGACAAGGTGATTCCTTATCGTGCGACTTTTTCAACCTAATGATGGAAAAGATCATCCGAGCTGCTGATCTGAGACGTAGTGGCACAATATTCTGCAAGAGTGTTATGCTGCTTGCGTATGCTGATGACATCGATATCATTGCCCATAATACGCGCGAAGTCAGTGCAGCATTTTCCAGATTAGAAAGAGAGACAAGTCGAATGGGTCTGGCAGTGAATGCAGATAAGACGAAATACTTAGTGTCAACAAACAAACAGTCCCAGCGTCTTGGAACCCACGTTACCGTTGACAATACCTCCTTCGAGGTTGTGAAGAACTTCGTTTATCTGGGATCCAGCATTAATTCAACCAACGACATCAGCATTGAGATCAAACGAAGAATAACTCTTGCCAACAGGTGTTACTTTGGGCTCAGTAGGCAATTGAGAAGCAGAGCCCTCTCTCGGCGAACGAAAATCACGCTCTATAAATCGCTCATCATGCCCGTCCTACTTTACGCATCACAAACCTGGACGCTGAGCAGTTTAGATGAAAAGACTTTAGGAGCATTCGAGAGAAAGATTCTTCGAAAATCTACGGACCAATCTGCGTCAATGGCGAGTACCGAATACGGTGGAATGGTGAACTGTATGAGCTGTACGCTGACATCGACATAGTCAAGCGCATTAAAATCGAGCGGCTTCGCTGGCTTGGTCATGTTCAGCGCATGAAAGATGATGCTCCAGTGCAGAAAACATTCGATTCGGTACCCAGTGGCGGTCAACGCAGAAGAGGACGACCGCATCTTCGTTAGAAAGACCAAGTGGAGGACAGCTTGACGAAGCTTGCAATTTCCAACTGGCGCCAGCAAGCGAAAGAGAGAAATGGCTGGCGCAAATTCTTAGATGAGGCCAAGACCGACATACGGTTGTAGCGCCAACTAAGCAAGCAAGCATATTTTTTGTCTATTATACCTTCAATAAAATTAAATCTTACAACATCAGACGCAGCTCCCAAACCATGACTGATCCTTGACAATGCTTAACAGTATGTTTCAAACTTTTATTGCAAAATATTTCATGCAGTTTTCGTCTTCCAGCTGAACCAACTAAATTAAATTAACTCTCATCGGTAAACAAAACCTGTAATAAATGTTTGTAGTTAAAAAGTGCTAAAAATCCTAATGTATTCTGTTTTATTAAACTTGCTCCATAATGAAAAGTCTTTGGTTATTTGCCCGCGCACGAAATTGAGGCGTTGTTTTATACTTTTCTTACTAATACATGGCTTTCTTCGTGCTATTCTTCCATTTAAAAAATTTTTCCTTAAAACTCTTCGAATTGTTTCTGAGTGTACACTCTTTTCCAAATTGAGTTTAACATGACCGCTAGAATTGGTGCAGATAAAAATGGGTGTTTTTTAGTTTTTTCTTAAAATATACCTTTCATCTTTGGAGCTAAGTTTATTTTTAGCTACTGTACGTTCTTTATTGCATATTCTCTTATCTTGTTTATATCGCTTGATTATATCGTGCACTGCTGATTTACTTTTTTATATGATTTGTGAAATGTGTCGCTCGGATTTTCCTTTCAAATAATGATCTATCACGAGCCGCCTTTCTGCCATTGTTGATTGATTCACTTTTCGAGAAATGTTTATTGTATATAGTTTCGTCTTTGACTGAAGTTATTCCAACAGTACCCACCAGGAAATGTGAGCATTCCCGGATGTTACCAGGAAACATTCCATGGAATGTAAGAAGCATTCCCCTTTGTTGCACACTCCATTGCTTTTTTAACATAGCATGTCATTAGAGGGAAACATTCCTCCCCGCTGTGTTAAAAAGTCATGTGGAAACATTTCTCTCCGCTGTCCATAAAGTGAATTGGAAGCAGTCCTCTCCCCTGTTTTAAGAATTAATGTGGAAACATTCCTCTCCCTTGTTATGAAAATGGATTCGGCCAGGATTCGAACCCGGGACCCCTGAGCGAGAGTCGAGCGCGCTACCACTAGACTATCGAATTCTACAATAAGTGGCTAGAAAACAATGATATTAATATTTTCTATTGTCATTGCTTGACAATAAATTAAAGTTTCCACATGCATTCTTAAAGAAGCGGTTTGGAAACAATATAAATACAAAACTACCCTTAAGCTTCCAAAAGAAGCGGTGGGGAAACAATATAAATACAAAACTACCCTTAAGCTTTCAAAAGATACGGTGGGGAATGTTTATTTATCACTTTAAGATGAAAGCCTTCCGATTTTTCCTGGAGGGTAGTAACAAGTTTTAAGAAGAAATAACGGTTTATAGACCACGATTTTAATTTTCTCTTCACTTGCCTGACTTTCAATGTGAGCTCATTTTTGTAGGTTTGCCTTGATTTAATTTTGTTTCACAGCTATGTTCTAATGTTTTAATTCTGTTTTTGTTTAATTTTGTCACAAAAAACGAATTTTTAAAAAAAAATATATACCGCAATTTTCTTATTACTTTTTCATTTCTGAAACCAATGCGAAAGTGCTATGGAATGCTTGTCCGACTTTCGTTGTGAGTCTCTGTAGATGATCAATACGAATAGTTTTACACGAAAAAATAAAAATGTGGAAATTTTGAGTTGTGTCTCTTGCTTACAAATTAATCGAATATTTGTCCGTTGTTTTGTCGTAGTCGATCAAAGTTGTCAAATTAATATTTTGCTATTAATACAACCTAATTTTTTTTCCCATAAAAAGAGCTTCATGAAAGATCATACATTTTTCTATTGGATTTTTATCAGCCGACTATGAGAGCCAATATTTACACAAGTTTTATTTGTTTGCTTGCGGCTTTGGATAGTTCGGAGTCTTTCTGTAGGTTCCAATTTAATTTTTTTTTCCGTATAAATTCAAAACAAAATATTCACATATACCTACTTAAAATATGAACCTTTACCGGATATTGTACGGTACATTCTATGTCGCTCGGGACATTCTATTGGTGCGTAGACACAATGCATTGACGAAAACACAAAACAAAGTTTTGTCAGATAATGTGACATTGCTGCTATCCTGGTCATAAGTTTAAATTCTCGATCATTTCTTGATGACTATGAATGACTATTTTTTCTTGAATGACTTGATTATCATCGTCTGTTCTTGAACGGCTGCTAACATGCCGTCTCCACGGGACATAAATCATGTTAAAATTACTGCCAAATTCAATTTCTTAGCATGAATATGTTAAGCAAAATTTTATACGTGGGTATTCTATGTTGTAATTTTCCATATTGAAATGAAATAAAAGAAGAAGCGAACAATTACAGCTCGATGTTTAACATGAATGTTAAAAGATATCGCAAGACATTTCTCGGGACAGAAATTGACAGTTTAGCTCGGGAACGGGAGCTAAATACATTAAAAAATGTTTAAAAGTTAACTTGAGCATGCGAATTAAAGTTAAAAAACCGGGCCAGTAGTGGAATTCCCAAAAATTTAACGATAATAATCGTTGTTGAAAATTAAAGTTTTCGTTAACTAACGATTTCGAAAATCCTCGTTAATGCGTTTGGGAATTCCCCTAAATGTCCGCGAGCGTGAGCTACAGAAAATTCCAAAACAGCTCGGACTCGCAAGTAAAAGCTTCAGATAATTCAGATAGCTACTTTGTTGCTTTTTGCTTACATGTATGTATTCCAGCAACAAAATTTGTATTTCAAAAATATCTTGCCGCTATCTAGATTTGAACTCGCTACCTCTCGATCGGCAGGCGGAATTCTTACCCATTAGGCCACATAGGCACGTGGCGTTTGTTTGTTGATTAGCTAATAAGTATTAATTTTCTTTCCTTATCTGATGGATAAGCTCAGTTAAAAACTAAGGCATGCATCAAGGTACACCATCTTTTTTTGTTTTTGTTTAGAAAACGCAGTCTTTATTCACCAGTTCATAATTTTTACATTTGTATAATGATTGACTTATATAAATGCATTAAGTTCATAGATTATAATATTTTTAAGATAACATTATAACCGCAGACGGATTTAATTCCGTTTATAAGAGGTGTGAAATTAAGAAATAGTTTAATAAAACTAAGATATTCATTTCATTAAACATTTCGTACTAAAAAAGTGTAAACTAAGGCCAGAGCTGTAAAAGAATGCATTCAATTTGATTTAAATCACAAAAAAATGAATCAATGAATAACGAAAAAAGAATGCATTCAATGAATGCAAAATTGATTTATAAATACAATATTTAATTCACACTCAATTTAATAAAAATGATTAATTATTCATTTCAATTATTCATTTTCGTTATTCAGAATAATGAATCAAATTTTTTATTCATTTGAATGCTATTCACAAAGAATGCCATTCACAAAGAATTGCAGAATTTTCAATTATTCTATTTTTATTCATTATTCATTTTTTATTCGTTATTCATTTTTTATTCTTTATTCATTTGTTATTCATTATTAATTTTTTATTCATTATTCATTTTTTATTCATTATTCTTTTGTTACTCATTATTCATTTGTTATTCATTATTCATTTCTTATTCATTATTCTTTTGTTATTCATTATTCATTTTTTATTCTTTATTCATTTGTTATTCATTTTTTTGTCATTGCTTATCAATTTGACGATAGTGATAAGAACAGAAAAAAAATTTAAAAAGTTAATATACATATATACAGGGTTGTTGCCTTCTTCAAACTTATTTGATCTAAATAGCTCACAATTAACCTGAAAGACCCTGTCGTTGCCATATGGACACGCAAACACAAACACTTAAAATGTGCTTATTTTTGTTTAAACCATTTTATATTTGCGTTAACAGGTCATTCTAAAAATTTTAAAAAAAATTTATTCAGGGTGATTCGGGTTAAAGTATTTTCATTTAAAAATTGGTTTAAGAAATCCAACATAAAACTTGATATAAAACGCGTCATTCTCTAACTTCAGGAACAGAAAGATATCTGTTAATAAAAGTATGTACAATTTATGTTACCAAAAACTGGTGAAAACTTCAAAATAATTTTGTGTACTTTTATATCGATGGCTTAATAAAGAAAATGCGTAACTCGTTTTTTTTTTTGCGAAAGCTACGATTGTAAATTTGTTGCCTACTTTATATATAATATGCATTTAAAAAGTTATCTACAGAAAAACGCCTTTTCTATATAAGGCCATCGATATGTAAAAAAATTGAGTTTCTCATCTGAATGAAACATGAAATAAACATTTTGAAAAAAGGAATCCAAGTAACCGAACTACCCCCTTAAATATGAAATAACTTCAAGTACTTAGAATCGTACGCTTGCAAGCACAAACTAGGTTATCACTAAACTGACCGCAATCGGTAAATCTGACCTGCTACTATTGTTTTTCGAATCTATACATGGTTTTTCATTCTATACCATTATAAATACATTTAATAATAAATAAACCGTTATCTGCGTTTAATAATAAAAATTATGGATATGTTAATTACCAGTAATTTGATGATGAGGTTCAGGAAAAGGTATAGAAGAAATATCGGTAGGCTGAATGTTAATAAAATTCAGAGTAAGCTAAGCACGCAGTCATGACTATTTCCAGCGAATTAATGCCGAGCTTGCATCTTCGTCCCAGTGGTAAATGGATAACCGAAGTAACCAACTACATACTCTTAAATTGTGTGTCATAACCGATATACTTATTCCAGCGGGGTGTGAGGAATTGGTTCTTCATAAGTTAAGACAACAGAGATCAAGCGTACGTTTAGAAACTAGTAAGGCCCAAATGAAACATGCTTTTAATGCCACCGAATTCTCTCACCAATTTCCTAAATTTTTTTTTGTTGCGTTTTTTTAACAGATTGTAGACACGACGATTTAGGTTTGTCTGTTATTTTTTTTTTTTTGATTTCTTAAGATATTTATAAAAAATTTTTTGCTGTTGTTATCTATATCGTCAAATTAAGAGCACTATTCTGGCAAATTAACAAATTGTTAACCAGTATTTTGAAAATTGCTATGCTGTTGTTGTTTTCAATACAAAATTTAAAGCTCAAAAAACAAAATTTGTTAATGAAATTGTCAATAACTGAAAAGCAGTTGACAATTTTTATCAAAATTGAAAAAATTACAACAAACATATAGAAATATTCAAAATACTGGTTAAAAATTTGTTAATTTGCCAGAATAGGGCTGCTATAAAAAAAAAACACAGCCCGAGTCCTAAGCAATGACAAAAAAATTAATAACAAATGAATAAATAATAAAAAATGAATAATGAATAACAAAAGAATAATGAATAAAAAATGAATAATGAATAACAAATGAATAATGAGTAACAAAAGAATAATGAATAAAAAATGAATAATGAATAAAAAATGAATAATGAATAAAAAATGAATAATGAATAACAAATGAATAAAGACTAAAAAATGAATAATGAATAAAATATGAATAATGAATAACAAATGAATAATGAATAAAACATGAATAATGAATAAAAAATGAATAATGAATAACAAATGAATAAAGAATAAAAAATGAATAACGAATAAAAAATGAATAATGAATAAAAATAGAATAATTAAAAATTCTTCAATTCTTTGTGAATGGCATTCTTTGTGAATAGCATTCAAATGAATAAAAAAATTGATTCATTATTCTGAATAACGAAAATGAATAATTGAAATGATTAATTAATCATTTTTTTAAAATTGAATGTGAATTAAAAATTTTATGTATAAATCAATTTTGCATTCATTGAATGCATTCTTATGTCGTTATTCAGTTGTACTTAAAATTCTGAATATGAATGCAGACTTTACAGCTCTGACTAAGGCACACTATAATCACAAGTATATGAGATAAAAAATTATATGTGAATTCAAGAATATAATTATCTAAGGTTTTGCATATGTAATTTCAATTTGTTGCAAAATATGTGTACATTTGGTGACTTCTTTGTATCTTCAGGTAATGCGTTGTATTGCTTTACGGCGCTGCGCTTCAAGCTCTTAAGTTGTTTTGAGCTGTTTGTGCTTTTGGTTCGTCAAAGTTATGTTTCTGACACGTGTTGTGTTGATGAATTGTGTATACAGTTGTGAGTATAAGTTTGGATCTGAGCATACTATTTTGTACTTTATATATGCATTTGCATTTTTCGATGAAAACTAACTGATTAATGTCCATTTGTTTCGTGCTTCTTTTTTTATTTGATCATCTACCTTTGACGTTAGAGGGAGCGTTACGAATCTGTTTGACGCGTTATAAACGTTGATGGCGTTATAAACATATGCAAATCGTAATTCCAATCGATTTTGAACATATTTTTAAGATATACAGTAAACTAAAATTATATTGATTTAAAATTTTATAATAATAATTAAAGTGATACCGAATGTTGCATGTAATATAATAAAAAATAATAAAAAATTTAATAAAATGTTAGAAAATGAATCTTAACTGGCACTTTAAATTTACTTAATGTTATTTTCTAATTTAAAAATTATTTAGTTTGTTATTTTTTACTATACAAAAAGATATCTTTAAAAAATGGCTTTGCTTCTCCCGTTTGTCCGACAACGCACCTTTGTTTTTTTAGCAAAGCAATGATCTTTTAAAATAAATTCGTTTTTAGGAAAGCCATTGCTATATTCTAAGATAGGGCTGCAATTATAACAAGCTGACCCGGCAAACTTTGTTTTGCCATCTAAATTATCGATGAAATCGATCGTAAGTATAAATCGAAAGTAGAATATTAAATTTGAGACTAAAAGTTGTGTGTCGCAGTTCTGTCCTAGGAATTTTTTGGGCCCAATTTTATGGAAAAATGTGATCGCAGTTCATAAAACATTATATTTCTAAAGGTAGGTTCATTTAAAGTTTCACTGGCAAATATGAGCAGGTTTTATTGGAAGTTTTGGTTTTTTGTTTTATGAATATGTAATTTAAAATTGTATTTAAATAAAAGTCATGGCTCAGTACGTTAAGTCGTGTGTTGCATTTTGGACTTAGAGCTGACAAGGCAAGATCGAACCCGTGATCTCTATTTCGGACGAAGAAAATTTTTCAATTGAAATTTTTCTGTGTGGACGTCACCTCTCTGCTGGCAGTAGTAAACCTTAGAGAGCAAATATGCCATGTAAAGCTTCTTGAGAACATATATAAAAAAGCCGTTCGTAGTCGACGTTAAACAGTAGAAATTCAGTTTTTGGTCAACAAAACACACAACACGACTATAATAAGCTCGGTCAAAGTTCTTTTAAGGGCTGAAACGGCCCATTGGTTTTTTTATTTGCATAAAAAAGTTCATTGAAGAATCGTGACAATATTTAGATTAAATTCTGAGTTATAAGTTCATTTATGCTCTTCTTCGTATACTGAAACTGTTTCCACACCTATAGCAGGCGGTTTGAATGGAAGCAGAAAAAATGAATCTTTAAACCTGGCCCGAGTGGAAGTCTACCTCTCTGCGAAATATCGAAGTAATTGGTAAAGAATTTCCGGAAGTGTGTGATATTTCCTATAAAATATACACTATTTTCACACAAAAAGCTTCTTCGGGTTTTTTGCAATTTTCCAAATTTTGCACTCAACTTTCCAATTTTTATTTTAATACAAACCTTGTCCTTATAATAATAAACACAATAAAAAATCGCATATTTGGGCTGTGTGGAAGGTTCCACGCCCCCTTGTTTAATGCCCATAAAATTGATCAGTGAAACGGCATGTGTAAATCGTGGTCGAATACTGAATTCCTAGGCTGGCGGCCTATAAGTCCAAAGCTGTATGGGAGCCTTGTTTGAGTGGAAATCTAGCGCTCAGCCAAATATCGAAGTAATTGGTAAAGAATTTCCGGAGGTGTGTGATATTTCCCATAAAAAATACAAAATTTCAATACAAAAAGATTTTTCGGGTTTTTGGAATTTTCCAAACTTTGCACACAACTTTTCGAATTTCTATTTTTATATAAAACTTTTTCTTACAATAAGGAGAAAAAAAAAGCTCCAAATTTTAATTTTCTAAAACATGAACATTTTACTTTGAAAATAACCAAATTTGGAAAGAAATCACAAGTATTCTTTAAAGCATCCCCAACTTTTCAAGTTCTATACATATGTAGCTGTGTATTTGTATATGTTTTTCTTTTTTATTAGCAGATCAGTGCATTTTTGTCCGAAAAATAAGTTAGTGTTATTTTAATTAAAAATACTAGCGGCCACATTTTGATTGGCAACCTATCCAAAATGAATTCCCCTATATTATTACGAATTATACATCAAAAAATTTGATTTCGATTAATAACGCTATGAACGTAGTAAACGGACGTATCACCCGGATCTCGTACTATTAATCAATATGTCGCTATGATAAAATGACAAAAAAAAATTATAAATAGATATGTCACATTTTAAACCGACTTCAATAAGAAAAAGTTCTTAAGTTCGTTGGTTTTTTTTTTTGTTTTGTTTTGATCGATAACTCCTAAAACGCTTGCCCGATTGCCGTAATTTTTTGGGGGTGCCCATTTAAAAAAGTGGGCGATATTCGGCAAAGGGGTGTGGGAATATTAGAAAAACACTGTATATTGAATTATATTGGCACTAGGATAATAAATTTAGTTGTTACAGTTATGACAAATTACAGTTAAGAAAGTAGGCATTATTGGACAAAGGGGCGTGCCAATATTAGAAAAACACTCTCGAATAATATTGACACTAAGGTTATAAAATTCGTTACAAGAATGTGTAGAATTATTACAACACATGATGAAGAAAGTGGGCGTTATTCGACAAAAGGGCGTGGAAATATTAGAAAAACACTGTCTTGAATAATAATTACTCTAGGATACTGAAATTTAGTACATGGGTAGGCACAATTATTAAAAATTACGGTCAATTTCTTGGTCAAATTTAATAATTTATTTATTTATATTATTATATTGGAAATCTTATTAATTTGATTTTTTTCTAATTAGTTTTATTATCAGAAATATATTAATTTCATTATAAATATAAAGCTTTTAAAGTCGCCGCTAATATAATCATACGTTTATAAAATTGACGCTTCGACAAAAATTTATTAAAAAAATTAAAATAATGAGTTTTCCAATATAATAATATATGGATATCAATAAATTATCAAATTTGACCAAGAAATTAATAGAAAAAGTATTTTAGAGTTATTTTTACTTCAAAACGTCGGATTTTTTTATTTTTTTTATAAAAAGTTTTTATGACTTTGACTTACTGAGGAATACCTTTGACTCCCAATATTAAATTAAAATTAAAAAATTAAAACTGACTATCATTTAGACATAGATTGTTTCACCGAGAAAAAATTTTATATTTTGTGTCAATAAAATGTCCATGCCGTCAGTAAATGACCGACCACTGCACCGAAAACAGAGCTAGTTCTGGAACACCTTAGACAGGCACAGTGTACGAACGAAGACCTAATAGGACACTCGTGAGTAGTTTGGTATGGACACAAATTGTTTCTCGGGGACACAATACCCTTACCCGAATTGCCTAACAAAACTCTTCCCTTTAGCCACAAAGGCTTAATTTTATGCATAAACAATTGATACGAAAATCTTCATATATTCTAGGCAACTCTTTGAAGTTTTCGAGAGCATCAAAAACCAAAGCCTTGAAAAATTAAATGGCATTGTGAAAAATGCCACTTGGATTTGCACATTTGTATACATTGCTGTGGGATTCTTTGGATATGTGGCATTTTGTACACAAATTTTCTCAGGTATGCCATATATATCTCATTTATTATTTTGTTACAGTAGTTATTAAAATCGTTTATTACTATAATGCTGCTGTTTTCTAGGAAATATTCTTGTAAATTTATCTGAATCATTTGGTAGCGATGTGATAAAAATTGGCTTTGTACTATCTGTGGCATTCAGTTTTCCATTGGTTATATTTCCATGTCGTGCCAGCATTTATTCATTACTCTATCGCAAGGTAATGTTTTGAACAGATTGTATTCATTACGTACATAAACAATTAAAATTAAAATTAAAAATTTTAAATTTTTAAATTTTTACTTATTTTTATTAATTAATTAAAAATGTTTCTACAGGGCCACACAGATGCAACGGGCTACATTCCTGAAACTCGCTTCAAAACCATAACAATAGTAATTGTTGGTCTTGCACTTTGTATTGCGCTCATGATACCCTCAGTTGAGCTTATCATCGGCTTAGTTGGTTCAACAATAGGTGTAGCTATATGCATCATGTTTCCCGCTTCATGTTTTCGCAAAATTGTTAAAAAAGAGACCACTGAACGCTCACTGGCGCAATTAATATTAATCAGCGGTTTTTGTCTGATGATTTTGGGAACTTATGCCAATTTAAATGCGATTGATATTCAACGATCCGGAGCACACCTAGATGTTTCAGCTAATATAGAGGACATTTTAATACTACCTACAGCCGTGCCAGAAATTAAAATAAAGTCACCGATTAAGGAAGTGGAAGTAAATAATCTAAGCCAACCTGAGCAGACTCAAGAAGAGAAGATTAATGCACCCGAATCAATACAAAACTTAAATGAAGCGAAACGACAACATGTTGAAATAAAGCAGGAAGTTAAAATAAGTGTTGAAAAACCATCGCCACCGCCGCTGCCAGTTGATGAAAAACATGATGTTGAAGAAGAGTTAGATAAAAAGTTAGATAAAAAGGAACAATCCTCAGAAAAGCTTATTGTCAGAGAACCAGCAACACCTGAAGTAGTGGAATTAGAATTGTTACCCTTAGCAGCAAATCAGACACAGTCCAATGGCTTAGTTAAAAACAATACAATTCTCAACATGACTACCGCACAGGGCATAAATAACGATGCCATCAACAAAGATGAAGAAATCGCAGCTGAAGAGCTGAAAATTGATAAAACAGCCAAAATAAGTGCTAACGATGAGTTAAAAAAGACACAAAACGAATTGAAGAAAACTAAAGAACTTCTAAAGCGAACTGTAGGTGAGCTTAAGGAAGAGTTGGCTAAACAAAATAAGGAGACGCAAAACTTAGTAGCTGAAAAATTGGGACAAGTTGTTGAAAAAGTGGAAAAAATTGAAAGAGAAGTGAAAGAAAAAGAAAAAGAAGAAGAAAAAGAAGATGTAGAAAAAGTGAAGAAAATTGAAAAAGAAACGCAAGCAAATAAAACTCTTGAACAAGTAAAGCCAATCGAAAGGGAGTTCAAAGAAGAAAGACCAAAAAATGAAGACGCACAGAAAAAAGTCCCAAGAGCAGAACTAAAGAACAACGGCAAAATAGATCCTAATCCAGATACCAAACGAAGAAATAAAGGCTCGCTTTTAAGCATATTAACCGAAGAAACCGCTAAGGAATACCCGCTTAAAGAAAAATTGCCACTCAAGCCGAAGGTTTATGAACCGATTTCCTACAAGACCGGTGAACTTATGGAAAATGTGCGAAATGCAAGTATTTTAGAGCAACGCCTGCGCTTGCCATTGCCGCTATTAATAAATGCCTCTACATCGCAGGGCAAAGCAAATGACAGTGTTAAACCAGAAGCAATGCAAGCAGTTTTAAAGCCAAAACCTGAAAATAGCCCAAAAGAGCGCATTAAACTAAACCGTAATGAGCAGCAAAATGACTTGAAACCAACACAAAAACAGGTCGAATTAAGTATGCAAAATCTGCCCAATGAAGCAAAAGATGCTAAAAAACTTACAAAAGAAAATAACACGGATAAGAAAAACATTGAAGCAATAAGACGTGATCTGCTACAGCTTAAATCCTATCAGCTCGATGAAAGAGCTTCGACATTGAACAAGGAAGAGCAACAGCAGCAACACGGAGAACGTGTCAAGCGTTCCAGTCAACTTGAACTGAACCAGCTGAACTTTAATGAAACGCCTCAGCAGCTAGAACAGAAAAACTGTATCTCCACACTGAATGTGGAGGAAATTTTGAAAATGAACGTTAAAAACGTTATCGATTTCAACACTGGTAGACAGCTGAAAGCTAACGATAATCAAGACAGCAATTAATGTATTGGTTTTGCTTATTTATTTTAGATTTAATTGTGTTCTTTCTAAAAATACAAAAAGAACCTTTAGACTAACTCAAGGCTGAACAGATATAATTAAGAGACCATTTAATATCTCTTTAATCATATTATTCCATGAACTATATAATAGTATATTATATTTTAATGTTTGTAATTAATAAAAAAACCAAATGTATAATTAAGATCCTAGTTATATAGGTGCATAAAGTAAGCTTTGACATTTTTAATTTAATTTAAAAAGTTTTGTTCTGCAATGTGCCCAACGTGCGCTATCATGTTCAGAATTGGAATAAAAAATGTTTAGTTTTTCATATAAAGTAAGCTGCTTTATTAACATTTTTCTTATTTTTCGCTGTAATGTGCCCAAGTTATAATCAGAGCTGTAAAATTTGCATTCATATTCAGAATTTTAAGTACAACTGAATATCGACATAAGAATCCATTCAATGAATGCAAAATTGATTCATAAATAAAACTTTTTATTCACAATCAGTTTTAAAAATTTTATTATTATTCACTTTCGTTATTCAGAATAATGGAAATTTTTTTTTTTTATTTACATAAATGATATTCACAAAGAATGCAAATCACAAAGAATTTCAGAATTTTCAATTATTCTTTTTTATCCATTATTAATTTTTTATTAATTATTTTTTATTATTATTATTAATGTTTTGTTAATTTGTTATTTATTATTAATTTTTTATTCATTATTCCTATTTAATTAATTTTATTCAATATTCAACAGTGAATAACAAGATTTCTTATTAATTTTATTTATAATTCAAAAGTAAATAACAAATAAACAAAAAATTAATAATGAATAACAAATTATTAATGAAGAAAACATTAAGAATGGATAAGAAATTAATAATGCATAAAAAATGAATTACGAATAAATAATAAATAACGAATAAAAAATTATGAATAAAAAATAATAATTGAAAACTCTGAAATTCTTTGTGAAAAGCATTCATATGAAATAAAAAAGATTAATTATTCTGAATAACGAAAAAGAACAATACAAGTTAATATAAATTATTAATATGAATGTGAATTAAAAATCTTATTTATAAATAAATTTTGCATTCATTGAATGGATCGTTATGCACTGATTCACCTTTCTGTAAGTAAAATCAAAGTGAATGCATTTCTTTACAGCTCAGGCCATAGTGCAATGTGCCGTAGAGATGATCTTAATTTAAACATTGTTTCGTTTCATTTCTTTTTTGCTTAAACTTGATACCCTCTAGTTTTCCGTGATTAATATTGTTTTGTAGTCATAAGCCTTCCGTCTCTTTATGGCACAATGCAGCATTACCCGAGCATATCACAGCATATTTTTCCATTTCCTATAAAAGCTTCATGGCAGAGTTGGCTTTTAAAACGTTGAAATCATTACACATTTAAAAGTTTGTATAGAATTTTAACACCGATCTGTGTTCCAGGGAGTCCTACACCGTTCGGTGTTAAAAAACACCGTGTCAAAGTGCTAGAATTTAACATCCGAAAGAGCATATTTTCTTCACACCGATCGGTGTAAAAAAGTAAACATAAGATAAGGATGTTTGTTTTGTATCCTGTTAGGTGTTTATTTATAATACTTATATTTTTTGTTTCTTACAATTTTTATTAAATTGTCATTAAATTTATTTATTGTCAAATGAAATAAGCTGCAAAAAAACTATGATTGAGGCTTATTTCATTTGGCTTTATTTCATTATGGAAAAAGACCCAAACAAAAAATGAAGTATTTCCCTAAATTTATGAAACTGTCCCCAAAATTTGGGAGTTTTTTAGTAAGAAGTAACACTTAAAAATGTAAGGCCGTTTTTTGGGGCTTATTTCTTGATGCCAAAAATTACATTTGAATCTTTAATCAAGATTTACAAAATTAAATTAAGAAATTTCAATTTTTAATTTGCTTATCAATGAGAATGTGATTTCAATATTGCTCTTCTTATTTGCCTTTGTTATTTCACATCGATCGAATAAGTTCGTCATTTCAGACCCAGTAAGTGGTACAAATTAACACTGTTCGGTGTAAAAAATGTAAATATCCGCTTTCCGGTGTGAATTTATTTTTCAAATTTTTTAGTGTGTACTGAATTGCATCATAGCACATATCAGGCACAAAGCAGCACATATGTTTTTTTTTATATTAAAAATAAAAAGAAAGCAATTTTACTTTGTGCACATCGTAATTTAGAAATTTTGAAATGAAATTTCGCCACATTTAAAGGATATGAGTTCGAACTCGAACTTGGCTCCGCACAAAGTAACTTGATCCACCAAATGTATGATAGTTTATTTTATATTAAAACTTTTAGCTATTAGCTATTTTATAATAAAAACTTCGCATATATATAAAAAATGTTGTTCCTTTTATTTTCAGCACTAAAGGGTTAACATAGAAGTGTTCCACATCCTGCATTTCCATGATTCTATGATTATTTTCATAAAATATTCATCATATTGCTCAGGGAAAAAAATGTCAGAAGAAATTTAGTTCCGTAAACAAAATTTACAAAATATTTTCCTCTCCAAAAAATAAGTTTTTAATTTACAGATTTTATTTCTTTTTTCATTGGTAAAAAAGATGTTCCCATTCAATGTAAGTGATCAACTCAGATACGTACTTTAACCTTTAATTATGAGTTCTTACTTAACTTACAGCTCCTGAGCAGTCAGTCCATTTCGATATCAAATCAAAATTCTATTTCGTCTTTAAATTCTATAAACTCGGTAAGACTTGTATTTTAAATTTCTGTAGAGCTTTAAACAAAATATTTTATTTCGTTTTAGAACTGCTTTGGGTACACTAGAAATTTGGAACTCTATCCACGTCGAAGACGCACGGAATTCTATTACGATCCGCAGCCAATGGAAGAATTTCAAAGTCGCATCTCTGAACATCCTCAGGATAAGCTGGCACGAGCACACGGCTCTAGATTTAACTCAGGTAGCATACATGAAGAGCTGACACCAAGACGCATCAATCCGCCACGTAATTCGGATATGCGTGTGATAAGAGACAGCTACTTTTCATAATTTGTCGTTATGGATGCGGTTACGATTTCGATAACCTCAAAACCAAGTGTAAACTGTTGTTGTTTTAAGCGTGAATAAAATTCCAACAGAGTTTTGCCATTGATTGCCAGAAATTTAAACAAAATTGGAGAATATTTTTGTGTTACTAACTACAATGAAATATTTTTATTTTCGTAACAAATTAATAATATTTTTAAAAAATAACAATAAACAATATATTTGAATGTCATGTGTACTAAATTCTAATCATTCCAGTAAACATTGCAGGAGTGCTAAAAGTTATTTGCCAATATAAAATACCATAGCTATTACATATAAAAGGAGCTTTACTAAAATTGCAACACTAACAATGAACAATTTAAACAGTTTACAAATACATTTTTTACGAATCTTAAAAGTTTATTTGATGAAGACTACTTTCGTGATGACTGTCTTGACAAGGGGCAGTTTGGTTAAACATTTTTACTTAATTAATAATTTTATCTAGACATCGCCACCCAACGCATGTAAATCGCTCAGGACCTGGGTGGAAAAATAGGAGTTAGTTTATGTTATAGACACATTCCATGAGATTTCATAAAAAAAAATTGACGCACCATATAAAAACCTTTGTTGTAATAAATTATACATTATGTACATATGATATGTAATTCCCCTATTATTAGAGACAATAAAAAATATTGCTTTAATTTTTTATTTTACCGTTTGCATGTGGTGTCACTCGAAACACTTTAGGATTAGGTCAAAAAGCATGTTTTGAAGGTTAACGCTAACTCATATCTTTTCTTGTTAGATAGGTAATGTCCTTATTGAAAGACAGAGCTACATATCATTAATGTTAATGCTATATGGTAGAGATGCGTACTGCGACCTAAATTAGATCTATTGTATCTCCTCAAAACTCAGCTGGGTTGGCGGATTACAGAATTTCATCCGGACCTATTTCTCTGATGAATTTGAGAATGTTCTTATGTTCAAGGCATGAAATTTGCTCAGACTCAGCTCATAGTTCCCCAGTGCTAGTTTACGTCTGTTTGTAGGCGTCGCAGTTTGTAAGTAGGTGTATTGGATTTTCCTCTGCTTCTTCACAGAAACTGCAGTTACTATCGGTTTCTATGCCCGATTTCATCAGATGATATTTAAGTTTGCATTGTCCTGCAAAGAACCCCGTTAGAATTCTTAGATTTGGTTTACCTAAGCTTATGCACAATTTTGCTCTCCGAATGTTTAAATCTCTGAGGAGCAATCAGGATTGTCTTAGCTTTGGGAGGCTTTTCCAAAGGTCTGAACGTTTGTGCTTCTCCTCCCTTTGTTCTTCTTTCATAGAATGTGTGCCCAATCTGCAGAATGGCTTGGTCCTATAAATTTTGTGGCTGTACCCCGTCGCGCTAAACCATCGGCATCTTGGTTACTTTGTATTCCTTTGTGTCCTGCAACCCAGAGTATAGTAACATTGTTATTCTTGCTTAGTTAATGGAGTTTTGTTAGGCATTCCTATGTTATTCTCGATGATATTTCACAGGACACTAATGCTTTAATTTCTGCTTGGCTGTCTGACATCACAATTATATTCTGACTTTTGTATATACGGTCCAGGTTGAATTGTGCACACAGCTGTATTGCTAGGTTTTCCGCTTGGCAGATACTGGGTGTAGTCCCCATAGGTTTAAAGTGCTTGGTTCTTGGCCCGTTCACCCCTGCGCCTATACCTTCTAATGTTTTGGAGCCATCCGTATTCCATGATATACTGTGTGGTTTCTTGACTTTCGATATTTTCTCGCTAGCCCACTCTTTCTTGGTACTAAGCTTAATTTCGAAGTGTTTTTCAAAGTTGTACCTTTTTACTATATCGTCTCTTGGCAGATCGTTGTTATCTGCTGATAGTTTACCTTAAACTGTCCAGAAAAGCTTTGAATCTAGTGTGAGTCCTGGGTACTTTACTTCTCCTTTAAAGGGAATTTCCGTGCCATCCATTCTCAGAGTACGGAGATTTGACAGGCTTCTTTTGTTATTAAAAGGTACTATGGTAGTTTTCGCTGATTTGATATTTAATCTCACTGTGTTGCACCATTCCTTTGTTACTGACAGTCGTCTCTGTATAAGGTTAAGAGTGTATCCTCGAACTTCCCTCTCGCTATTAAGGCGATGACTGCGTAACCCTGACATTTTATGCCATTCTCAGTTAGCTTCGATAATAGTTCGTCTACAACAAGACTCCACAACAGTAGTACCACAACAGTGGCACATATCCTTAACTGTCCTTTCTAAAAAAATGAATTGGCCATTTCAGCTCTTGAAAGGGCACTGGGTCTACGTGCTTAATGCCGACTCCGAAACGCTTATGTTTTCAAGCTTTTCATGACAGTTTTTACTCTGAAATTTTCCATAGTCTGCAGAGAGGTGACGGCCGGCAGAGATATTAATTTCAATTGACAAAAAAAACATTCTGTTCAGATGGTGGTGATTGAACCAGGGGCCTTACTCTGTAATGTGATTCGAATCGTATTACTGGGGCCTTACTCTGTAATGCGATTCGAATCACATTACAGAGTAAGGCCCCAGTGTTCTCACGGGTAACGGACCACGCATTTAACTAGTTTGCCACGACCGCCACAATAATATAAAACTAATTTTGCCCTTTTTGAAGTTATTTTTTAAGTTATTGAAAAATTACTCAGTTTTGCAAATATTGTAAATTTTTCGATTTTACTGACGCAGTCTTTAGCATCGTCCTTGAAAATTGATAACTTTATCATTTCTTATTTTTCAATACATTAATAAAAATTTAGAATGGTAGTTTTCCTTATGTTTGAATAGCTTTCTTTTTAAAATTGTGATGTAGAATATCGTAAAAACTCAGTCAAAAGTATCAAAACTCCACATGAATGAAGATATACTTAAATTAAACTACTGATATAGGTAGCCCGTTGTCAGGTTATAGTCAACTGCATCAGCTTTTGCCAGAGACGTAACCTTTCCCAATTGGCTACACTAAGCGTGGTTAAGGCTTCTTCCACTTGGTCAAATAATCCGAGACGTGGTCTTATTCTTCGTCGGCAAACCGCAGCTTTCGCTTTGTCACCAACTCAAAGAGAATTGCAGATTTTTCAAGGAGCTTTCCTATCGAACACCTTCAGAGCGGCTGACACAGTTTGCGATACCACCCATGCCTCAGCACCATAAAAAAATCACAGGTAAAAGGAACTTCTTGTAGAGTGTGGGATTTGTCGATCAACAGAAGCCTCTTGACCTTGAAATGTCAAACTGAGCCCGTAGTAGCATCTATTAGTAATTCTTCGTTGGGCGTGCAATACCACATATATGTATATGAAAACTTTCGGCGGATACGCGGTATTGCACGCGCAACGACAAGTTGTTATTCTTCGCCCTATCTTCAGGCTTTAATCCTTGTTGCTATTTACAGCGGTGCTGAGGGATATAATTTCCTTGACTTCAATTGCTACATATATTTCGTGATCTGGCAACGCTAATGCCGTTCCAGTCAAACTGACGTTTCTGTTGGAAAGTTTGACATTTTTTAGATTATCATTAATGATTATACGTACTTACAACGCTTTGGGGTACGTGTGCTTATTGTGTTGTTTACAGTGCTTTTAAAGTTGTATTTCAGAAAATAAATGGAATTAACTCGTGAACATTTCTATTCGATTTTTGGCAATACAGCACCATCAAAAACATCTGCATATCGGTGGTACACAGAATTCATGGTCGATGTTTTCGCCATCGATGGTTTTGCTTCAATATTATTTATATCTTTATATCTATACATACTTACTTACTTACTTAGTTGGCGCTACAACCGTATGTCGGTCTTGGCCTCATCTAAGAATTTGCGCCAGCCATTTCTGTCTTTCGCTTGCTGGCGCCAGTTGGAAATTCCAAGCTTCGTCAGGTTGTCCTCTACTTGGTCTTTCCAACGAAGATGCGGTCGTCCTCTTCTGCGTTGACCGCCGCTGGGTACCGAATCGAATGTTTTCTTCACTGGAGCATCGTCTTTCATGCGCTGAACATGACCAAGCCAGCGAAGCCGCTCAATTTTAATGCGCTTGGCTATGTCGATGTCAGCGTACAGCTCATACAGTTCATTATTCCACCGTATTCGGTACTCGCCATTGACGCAGATTGGTCCGTAGATCTTACGAAGAATCTTTCTCTCGAATGCTCCTAAAGTCTTTTCATCTAAACTGCTCAGCGTCCAGGTTTGTGATGCGTAAAGTAGGACGGGCATGATGAGCGATTTATAGAGCGTGATTTTCGTTCGTCGAGAGAGGGCTCTGCTTCTCAATTGCCTACTGAGCCCAAAGTAACACCTGTTGGCAAGAGTTATTCTTCGTTTGATCTCAATGCTGATGTCGTTGGTTGAATTAATGCTGGATCCCAGATAAACGAAGTTCTTCACAACCTCGAAGGAGGTATTGTCAACGGTAACGTGGGTTCCAAGACGCTGGGACTGTTTGTTTGTTGACACTAAGTATTTCGTCTTATCTGCATTCACTGACAGACCCATTCGACTTGACTCTCTTTCTAATCTGGAAAATGCTGCACTGACTTCGCGCGTATTATGGCCAATGATATCTATGTCATCAGCATACGCAAGCAGCATAACACTCTTGTAGAATATTGTGCCACTACGTCTCAGATCAGCAGCTCGGATGATCTTTTCCATCATTAGGTTGAAAAAGTCGCACGATAAGGAATCACCTTGTCTGAAACCTCGTTTGGTAATAAATGGTGGGGAGAGGTCCTTCCCGATTTTAACTGCGCTGCTGGTGTTGCTCAGTGTCATCCTGCAAAGTCGTATTAGTTTTGCAGGAATACCAAATTCAGACATGGTGGAGTACAGGTGCTTCCTTATTGGGCTGTCGAAGGCGGCTTTGTAGTGGACAAAAAGATGGTGGGTGCCGACTTGTTTTTCTTGAGTCTTATCCAAGATTTGTCGTAGCGTGAAAATCTGGTCGATGGTGGACTTTCCAGGTCTGAAGCCACACTGATAAGGTCCGATCAGTTCGTTTACAATGGGCTTCAATCTTTCACATAAAACGCTCGACAGGACCTTATATGCGATATTAAGAAGGCTTATCCCACGGTAATTGGCACAGATAGTGGGATCGCCTTTCTTGTGGATTGGGCAGAGCACACTGAGATTCCAATCGTTCGGAATGCATTCTTTCGACCATATTCTGCATAGAAGCTCGTGAATGCATTTAAGTAGAGTTTCGCCTCCGTTCTTAAACAGCTCAGCAGGTAAGCCATCAGCTCCCGCGGCTTTGTTATTTTTAAGCCGAGCTATAGCTGTCAGAACTTCATCATAGTCGGGCAGCGGAACCTCGACGCTGTCATCCGCAATTGGGGTTTCCGGAATATCATCTCTATTGGCGGGATTGTTGTCAGCGTCGCCATTTAGAAGCTTAGAGAAGTGTTCCCTCCATAACGTCAGTGTACTCTGGACATCTGTCACTAGATTCCCGTTTTCATCCTTGCAGGAAGAGGCCCCGGTTTTAAAACCATCGGCAAGGCGTCTTATTTTTTCGAAAAATTTTCGGGCCTCATTCCTGTCACCATACATCTCAATCTTCTCCTGCTCGCGCTTTTCTGCCTCTCTTTTTTTCCGCCTGAAAATATGTCTCTCTTCCCTCCTCTTTTCTTTGTATCGCTCCTTAGCAGAGCGCGTTACAACCGACTGCAGGGTGGCTTTGTAGGCGGCGTCTTTCTCTGCAGTGGCGTCGCGACACTCCTGGTCGTACCACTGGTTTCGGCGAGGGCGTTGGTAGCCAATCACCTCTTCTGCAGCCGCACGCATGGAGTTGGAAATGTGTGTCCACTGCGCGCATATATCATCGATTGGAGGAGTGCTTTGAAGCAGGAGTGAGAGTCGAGTGGCGAAAGCATCGGCTGTCTGTTTCGATTGCAGCTTGTCGACGTCTAGCTTTCTCTGTGTACATATCTATACATATATATCTATATTTATATTTATATATCTGCTTGATATAGGCGATAATATTAAAAAAAATACAGCTACTGGCTTTTTATTCATAATTTTCCTCATTGAAAAACGTGAATTTTTCTTCTTATATTTTGCTATTTCGTGACGTTATCAAAGAAGCGACAAAATCTAAAATTATATATTCATTTCATTCGCCTGACAACTGATATTTTTGCATATATTTTATCTTTGTACGATGAATATTAAAGGCTGTAGGTATAACGCAAAGTGTCTACTAAAAACATTTCCTGTGCTTAAAAATTTTGTGAAAATTACCCCCATGCAAACTGTTACACGTAATTCTACGTCAAAAAACCATGTATTGATATACAAATTTAATTTACATTGTCTTATTTCATAGTGTTAATTTATACTTTTTAATAGCTATTTGCGATGTTTTTTTCGATGATGAACGTAGATGGTTTTATAACGAAGTTCTTATAACATCGCTGGCATATTGCGATGTTTTTTTGTATGGTGAACATCGATGGTTTTGTATCGATGCTCATCCCTACACAAATCTTTGAATCTGTGTGCGAACTGATAATGCTTGTTCGACATGTGACATACCGTGAGGCATCCCTTTTAAATACGCCCCAGAAATACAATCGCGGTGCTTAAAATACGTTTATAATATCGTGAGCGTGCGATGCGTATGAGCCTGAAAGTAATCAGAAGTGTATGAACTGTATGGTCCAAATTAACTAAATTCAACAAAAGTTGTTCTAGCTCGAAGCACTGCGAACCAAAAAACTAATGTGGGCACTTAAGAAACGTAGAACGGTCAATTTGGAATTGACAAAGTACACGACCATTTGTTGGCCAGAAGTGTTCCATGAAATAAGCAAAATAAACAAGCGCCGAAGAAACATTCTTCGTCAAGACAATGCGAGCTCCCACACATTAGCACAAACAAATGAGTTTTTGAGCACTCAGAACATCAAAGTAATGGGCCATCCATCGTACATTCCTAATTTACTTAATGACTTCTTTTCGCTCCCGCACGTCAAAGAACAGAACTGCGTGAACAACGATTTTCGACAAGAGAAGAAACCGTGAACTATGCTTTGGAGATGTCTCAAGCGAAATGGGATAAATATTATGACAAATGGCTCGAACGCATGCAAAAAGGCATTAACCAATGAGTTAAACAATTCGGTCTTTATATTTATTCCCGAAATATATGTAGCAACCCTCGTAGTTGTCTGTTTTTAATGTATTACTCAACGTCATCTTGCAGATTTTTAACAGGTTTGCAGGTATTCAAACTCAGTCATTGTTGCATATAGGCGGTCCCATCTCGGTCTACCGAACGCAGTTTATAATCGAAAAGGAGATGATGAGTATCGATGTGATTCGTGGGTTTTTCCAAAATTTGGTGTAGTGTGAAAATTTGGTCTATGGTTTTTTGGCTAGGTCTAGAAACCCAGTCATGGCTAGATGGTGGAACTTCCACCCGTCTTCGTTGATCGGTGTTTATGTACTGCATTCTCCATCAGTGGTATTGTTGGTGTCGTCGTCTCTAGGCAGGTTGGAAAATTTTGCCTCCACAATCTCAATGGGCAGTGCATATATGTAAAAATTTTCATTTTCATCTCTACAAGATAGATTTCATATCTCCTGGCGATACCTTGGGATAAACGATTAATATGTTGAAACAATTTTCGGCCATCCTTCTTGCCCTGGTACACCTCGAGTTCCGCATGCCTACGTTTTTCTGCTTCCTCTTGTAGTATCTGAAAAGATCTCTTCCATTCTCTTTGCGCGATAGTTTTCTCACACGGCTGACGTCACAGTTGACAAAGCGTTTTCTTATAAACGGCACTTTTTGGGGATATAGCATCGCGATACTTTTGGTCTTTCCATTGGTTTTTATGTTGGGGACTCTGGAAACCAATGACTTTCTAATGGGCAGTGCGCATGGGCTGGAAATGAACATCCAAAGTCAACCGGCGTCATCGGGTACAGAGGTTGACCGGGCTTAACCAACTTAACCAAGAGTTAAGCGCAGTAAGCTTCGGCAGTCCATTGTGATTGCAGATTAGTGGTATCTAGCCTTTGTTGTATTCCTGCGTCTATGTTCTTTGCAATGCATAACCGCATGACTTGACTGCAACAAAATAGTGGTTGGCGTCAATGTTGATACCCATAAATGTGCGCACATCCAGAAAATTTGAAGCCTGCCTTTCGTTGATCACAACATGATCAATTTGGTTTCGATTTTTTTGATCCGGGGACAGCCAGGTGGCCTTGTGGATGTTGTTAGGGTGTTTCAAATTTTTTGCTTATAACTACCATGTTTCGCTTCGCGGCAAAGTCGATCAGTCTCAGAACGTTGTACAAAATGGTCTCGTGGAGACTCAACTGACCGACAATTGAGTCAAAGATTCTTTCTCTTCAGAAATTAAAATCGTCAAGGACTATTCTACATCGTGGGTCGGACAGCGGTCGTACGTGTTCTTTAGGCCCGCTCAAAAAGAAAGGGTCCGGACATTCTAGGAACATATTCATAAATCTTTAACCGTTTTTCGTTTGCGATGGCTGTCAACATAGCAGGGCTTCTTATCCTAGGCTGATTTTATTTTTATTGGGTGTGAGTAATGTGATGAAAAGGTTTTTGTTGTCTCTAATAAGGGAATTCGTATATATTTTTGTCACAATTTTTTTCTAGATGGTGCAGACTTTTTTTTTGTGGAATCTCATTGAATGAGCCTATAGTATTTTAAATGAAAGCTTTCAAAAGTAATTATGTACCTCCATGATGACTGCAATACTCCAGGCCTGTGTTCGGCATGAGTCCCTACAATAGGCGCCATTCTCATTTGTCAGCTCTGGTAGACCACGCCAATGGGATGTTTGTATTTCCTTTAGATGTGCTCTCAAAATAGACCTAAAACAAAAAATAATGTAAATTGTAGAGGACTTTTTAAATAGTTGTGTTTTATTTATTTTTTAAAAATGCACTACTGAATTTGTCAATACCTCGAAATTCTACCCACCTAAACGTACGTTTTGTGATTACCTACCTTAGACCAAAGGTCATACTTACCAAGTTTCAGCTATTGTCTCTGGCAAAAATCCACACTTTCTGGCGAAAATCAGGCGGGCTCTTAAATAATAACCGATTGGCCAAACCCACTCGGGACCTTGATGATAATTTGCACCATGTGCAACGGTGCAATCTGTAGAATCATTGCTATTATCATAGTTGCCACGATAGTTCCAATCGTCTGGGTCAAGTGTCTTCATGCCTAGTGGGCCTAGTAGCACAGAACTGGCTTGCTCCAAAGCCTGCCAAGCGTTTTTGGGATTGAATAGTTCGGGTGCCACTACCATGGCTATAGGGAAATTACAGCGCAGCTGATAGTCAGTCCAACCCTGGGAAGCTCCATAACTATCTTTATAAATATTCTTCTTATTAGCCAATGGACCCTTCTCTGTTTCGGTAACAAAGAAATGCTCCTCAAAGTTGGCCTTAATGTGATCAGCCCACTCCTTCCAGGACCAGGTCGTCTTTTGGCCTAAAACCATATAAAGTTAGAGTGTATCTAAAGAAGACAGTTTGTGTTCACCTTTAGATCCTGTACGTGTTACAGAACCATATGGTATGATCGCCCTTTCATGTGAAGATTGCATAAATCTCAAAACAGCCATTTGTAGGCCGACTAACTCTACAGCAGAACCATCACGTGGTGTAGCCGGCCGACCACGATTGCCAGCTTTCTCCGATGAGCCCATTTTGTCCATCCACGTACCGGCATTTGCAGCATTACCACCAAAAACAAACCCAGTTTCAGGTTGAACACCGATCTGATTGTTGAAGCCCTTATCGGTCATGTGCGCATCGATTTCATAACCAGCATTACGTTCACGGTATTGTAAACCTTGGAAGTGGGTTTGTAAGGCTTCCTGCATAACGTCGTACAATAACTGATCGAAACGTCCTGGTGGTAGTGCCTCACTATCGTCTTGAGGGTATATGCGCGAAACGTGATCCCTTAATATATTCATGCCATCGGGAGCTGTCTCGGTATATTGTTTAATGCTGTGCAACCACCACCAAACGGCATCACGGCAGTTATAACGGGGCTTGGTGCCGTTATCCAACAAATTTGGTATCAAACCGTGACGCAGACATTGGCCAAAACCGAGAATAATGTAGCGTGCCTCGTTAAAACGTCCCGTCAAGAGCATGAGACCACGCAAAGCAATGAAGGTGTCACGTCCCCAGCAACGCATATAACCGGTCGAAAAGTGAGGCAAGCCGGCTGAGAGAGTGACACATTGCTCCGGTGGTGGTGGTGGTGCAACAATTGGACTAAGAGGTGGCAAGTTGGCAGATTTGCAAACAGTAAGAAATTGTAAAGAGGCCAAAGCGAGTGATTGTGGAAAGTTGTGCCCTTTCTGAATAAATCTATTAAGAAATTAACGAGTGATTATACTTATCTGATCATGATAAATTCAGGACAAGTCTTACTCAGGCATTAGGGTAAAGGTGTGCTTAACCAAAGCGTTGTAAACTCCACTAACTATAGCATCAAAATAACATGGTATTAAGTAGCGCGGTATATTCTTCAAAGCTTCAAATACGGACTTCAACCAAGTCGATAGAGCTTTTGTGCTATCACTATGAGACAAACGATCGGCAATATAGTCTATGAGAAGAAGATTAGTAAAACAGGAATTTACATTATGTTCGAGAATACACCTACCCATCATCCAATCACCTAGTCGTAGATTATTACATAACTGATGCCCCAAATCGTTGCGTGGTGAAATTTCAGTCAAAATTGAGACAAAACCCTGAAAACCGCAGTAAACAATAGAACCATAACCAGGTATGTCATAAGCGGCGCCACCATGACCCAAATCACGTTCTTCTTGATCACACATAAACAGCGCACGGTTCAAGTCAACCAGATTCATTTTTGAGACGATTTCCGCCAATTCGGTGTATGCGGGTCCAACTTCATGTTGCAGTGATTTTGTTATAGATTGTAAACGATCAGAACTCTTGCGTATACCAGCTGGTAGAGACACTCTGTCAATGGGTTTGGAGTTTAGGAAGAGTTCATTTACTAAAATAAAAGCAACAATTACCTCACTGCCACAACCGAGCCAGGACGCAAGTTTTTAAAGTTCAACTGCGTTACATTTCCGTCAATAAATGGGCTGGATTCAAAGATTTTCGACTTAGTTAAGGGAATATGTTCCATCAAATTCAGCTGAAATTGGGAATAGCCATTAATTACGTTGGCATCTTTCTCAAACGGAGCTGGACGATCAAAAGGCTTGTCACTTTTCATGCACAAACAGGCTTCCAGTATAATCTCATCCAGAAAACCTTCAAAGCGTAACGGACGCACACCTGTGGGACCAGCATTTGGGTGAGGATATCCAAAAGCAGTGTGAGCCACTAGAATAACACTTTGATGGGTAACCGGGGAGTGGCGCGTAACCGCGACAATATTGGGATCCATTTGATCGACATACACCTGAGAAAAGCCCTCTTCCGCAAGCTGTCCATGCAAAAGGTTTAAAGCGCGCTTGGCTGCAATAATACCAACATCGAAAGAAACACCTTTGCCCCATTCCATATACTGACGCTCCTCATCGACGACATGGATCTTAATTAGGGAGATAATAAGAAAACGAGCAATGTGGAGGACTTGCTTTCTTAAAAACTTCACGAACACTTACATGATGGGGGACGAGTTCATCGTAACCACGATTACTACCAGTAGCACAGCAAGCCATCGAAACTAGAGCAGCTGTGGGAAGAATATCGTAAACAGAGCGTTTCTCAATGGGTGATGGATTATCATGGGTTAAATCCATAAACAAAGCGTGGGCAATAGTTGGAGCCAAATCACGTTGTGGATTCACGTAGAAACCTCCAACGGGTGCCCCACCATAGCGATATACCAAACGTCCCTCTTCATGCGAGTCCCAAGCCGATTGAGCCTCTCGTATAAGCGAAGTAATTCCCAGACGATTGACGAAAACATTGTCCGTAGCATCGGAATTGGTGAAAAGCTCGGCAACCACATATAACTCCGGGTTGATCTTGCGGGCAGCATCGAGCAGATACTCCGCCACATGCAGAGGTGTTGAATGACAGTTGTCAAGACGCACACCGTCAAATATACGCGCCGTTATCTCCACATACTTAGTCATATGTTCCCACAAGTAGGGACTATCTTGAGGCTTCTTACCATATCTCAATTTTACGCTATCACCCCAAGCTATGAGCTCACGCTTTAAGTAGACATTAGCACGACTGGGTTGCTCCTCCGCAAAATCCTTTAACGGGTCACTGGAACCCATGACCCAACCGTTGTGAGCCATAAAGAATTTCCCCATATCATCGTACATGCCTTGCTCTACTTCAAGCAAGCTGCGACCAATAGCCACAACGTGCGTAAAGTACTTCATGAAAACAGGATGTTTTTCGGAGATGACTTTCACCTTTGGTCCATCTCCTTGTATGCGCTCATAACGCACACCCGCCAAACAATTTTCCACAGCATTGTTTAGATACCCCTGGATCTCGGCGCGCACTTCCTCATTCAAAGCATCCAGATGATGGCGTAAAGTCTCAGAACATTTACGGAAACGTGACTCTTCGTCGAAGCAATCTGAATGGAAGGCATTGAAAATATCCAAAGCTAGCTCCATATTGATTTTGGCTCCCAAGCGACGGAATCCTGGGTCGGGTATTAACTGTATCTCCGCAAAACGCGACTGATTCGCTATATTTTTGGGTGGTTTGCGTTTGCGAACTTCTTGCATAAATTGATTGGTATACTTCATGACGTCACACTGATAAAGTTCGTGAATGTTGACTTTGGGTAGGTAAACAGTGTAAAGCTGATGTTTCAGTGCCTCTAAATGATTTTCATATTCGATGATTGCTGGAACACCAACATTCTCTAACTTTTTATCAGCAATGTCCTCCCCACACTTTACCAATACGGCATCAAGTAGAAAAGCCGGTCTGAGATAGGGACAGGTATGGCAAGAGTAGGTAGCATCTGGATGCATGCGCAACCAATCAGACTCATTGGCTGTGTGATTTAGCACAATGTCACAAATGGATGCTATCTGAAATGAGAAAAAAATGTTCAATAGTAAGTACTAATTATATATCAAATTTATAATATTATCAACATTTAAATAAACTGTCTCACAGCTTACTTAAGGGCCTTTGGGAATTTTTCGAAAAAAAGACACTTTTATAAATTTTTTTTAGCTTTATTTTAAAATAAAATTTTTGCTACATTATTAAAGTATAGCTATTCAAGATTTATCCCTGACATTTTGGTCCAAAAATATTTGTCGATGAGGTAGAAAAGTGCAATGCCAAAAGATTGCTCAAGAACTGCTCATCCGATTGCTATCAGATTTTTCACACTTAAGGACTCATTAAGTTAAATTTTTTTTGGATGCATATTTTTTGATTTATAACCTAAAATGGCCTCAATGGCACGCAAAAAATTAAAGTTTTTTTTTAAGCCCGCCATTTTGCCAAAAATGAATAGTTTCTAAAAATCAACAATAAAAACGCTCAAGAACTCTTTACTAAGCCAAAAAATTTTTAAGGTCTACAAGGTAAATTTAAGGTCTTTCGCGGCATTGCACTTACTACCATATTGACGAATATTTTTGAACCAAATGTCAGAGATAAATCTTGAATAGGTATGCTTTAATAATGTAAGAAAAATTTTGGTCTAAAATAAAATAAAGCTTAATAAAAAATTTTTAAAAAGTGCATTTTGCTTTTCGAAAAACTCCCTTAAAGAAGAGTTTGATCATTGCTGCAAGTTTTTTTCTTTTTTGACGATAAAAGGTTAGTATGGTTCGATACGAGCGAGTTCCAGCAACTTAAAAAAAGCCGATGAGCTATGAAAGGTATACGCCAATAATAAAGTGTTAATCCACAAAGAGTTTAAGAATTTTTGACAGACATTAAAAATGGTCTGGCTGTCAGATAGTATTTAAGTAACCTCAATGATCTGAAACAAGCTATGGTAGCAGTAATTAACGCTTGAAAGACATCTGGAAGCCTTGAAGTTAGAGAAAGGTGTACTGAGGCGTGCTAGTATACAACTCTTCTTACTTTGTAATCAGCTTTAGATCCATAAGTATAGATTCTTATGGCAGTATTTGACAGAAAGCTCCTTTTCAATGCTTTTTGGGATAAATATATTGGGTTTCTTGTTAAAGGAATATTTTGTGTGATATTTAAATTCGTCAGTTTCGGGAATGGTGCATCTGCAATGCTCCATTGAAACACTATCTTTGAAATTTATAAAGTATTGGGAGTGAGTAATACTCAGTTGTAGTCTCCATTCGACATCAACTAATTGTTTAGGTAAATAAAATAAATGTATTTCTTAGAAGATTCGGTTTGAAGTTTAGTTTTACTTCTAGGATAAGACTCAAGTATTTTGTTTGATCTTGAAAGTTTATTCCTTTCTCTTTCAGCTTGGAGTACTGACTACAACTAAGTTGTCTTTGCTTGTGCAGATTACTATTCTTAAGTTGGTAACCAAATCTCGAAAAGGAGATACATAATAGAGTTGATAACACCCAATGCTAATCTCGAAGAGAAGATACGTATTGGCCAGAGGTAGCAATAGCAATTGTATCAATATCACAATATCACATCTCGTCTAGGTCAACAAACAGTTAACTAACTGTGTTCAAAAGTAGACCTTTTAAAAATTTTTTTTGAGTGATCATGAAATATGTGAATTTGGTCGTAGCTTAGCTTTTCCTTTGACTTTTTAGCTAGCATAATGTGTTCCCGAAAATGCACAATGTGTCTGAAGAGCTAAAACTGACTGTCAAATAAAGTCTTTATTGGACTCGGAACAAATTTGGTATGTGGTAACTTTAAAGGCTGCTTTTTTAAAATGTTTTAAGTAGTTAATAGAATATTTAGCTCATTGATATAAATATATACTAGGGTGTTTTTTTGCACTTTTTCTTAATATTTCCAGAATTTCGCAACAGCCATAGATCAGTGAATAATAACCGAATATTAATGAAGTTTTTGTATAATCAAGAAGATAAAAAAGTAGAAAATACGTATTTTTTAAAATTAATTTTTTACAAGTCGTATGGCAAAACTAAAATCAAAAAGCAAAACCTCTAAACTTTAACCGATTTTTTAAGACTTATGGGGTTGGGCCCCAGGGTCCTAAGGAAGCGTTTGAGCTGCGAAAATGAAACCTGATTTTTAAAAAACCACCCTAATATATAGTTTAACATTTAGGAGATTGTACACGTGGATAGTATCGCGGTTATAATTAGAGGAAAATTACCACAAACTTTCTGTTAATTTATGAATAGCACTCTTAGATCACTCTTTGGTAGGGTAATAACCCGCGGGTTAAGCGTGAACGCAGTAAAGATGAAACTAGTCCTTTTTATAAGAAAGTATAAAATCCCTTTGATGTTGCTCCCGATACTAAACAATATCAGACTTACCTTTAGCTATAGAGGCAAGTACCAAGAAGAGATCTACATAAAAAACTACCCTGGAACAAAAACACACAGAGCGATCGTCGCTCTAATTCTTTTTTAAAGAGTAATTGTATGGTGGTCGGCTAATCGTAAGTCTTCCGTATTAAACAAAGTTTACAAATGCAAAGAAGTGCTGAGATATGCATCAACTGGGGAAATATATTCACCGACTGCTCTAAGCTGAAAGAGCGAGTAGGGGGAGTTAGGGGGAGTCGATTCCCCGGTTATTGTAGTGTACACCAAGCGGAGGTGTTGACCATCGAAAAATCAGCACAACACCTCAGCTAGTAAGCCTACATCAGATAAAGTTGTTAACATCTTTTTGACAGTCAGGCAACGCTGAGGAAAATCTTTTTTTTTGCTCCTACACCCAAAATTCTAAATATCTCGCTCTCAACGAGATGGTTGAGCAATTAAGGATCTAGCTCATCTGAGTGCCGGGAGAACGTGATACAGAAGGCAACAGTTGCCTTTAATAACCTACTGGGACTCAGGCGGGAAGCGGCATGAACTTAATCGCAGATACACCAAAAAAGCTATTAAACGCAGTGGCTCCGTGATGGTGTGGGGATGCTAAACTACATCAAGCGTTGCACCACGTTTGATGGGTCGGCTGACGATTTGGCGTTATCTTCGATTTTCCAGGAGGATACCGACCCAAAACAATGCTCCCGGTGTGCCAGCGCAAATCCCAGACTTAATACTATCGGAAATATATGGGCATTATGAAAAGGCCAGATTTGGAATAAACCTTTAAGTAAGGTATCTTTACGGGATCTAATCTTAGACGAATTGAACCGCATCTATCCTGATGAATGTGCTAAGGTAGTAAGTTCAATGATTTAATATGTAAAAAAATCATACGACAATTAGGATATCCAACGGAATATCTATTGACTGTTCACAACGTATTTTTAGTAGTACATAACTCGGGAATAATAATTTTATTTTAGAATACTTAACTATACGAGCTGTAAATAAAAATTTCATTGGGTAAACTTTGTAATGAAATTAAATTATGAAAAATATAGTATTTGATATCGTTGTAATTAATGGTGACCTATGCTGATTGAACAAGATTTAATTTTAGAGCTTAGCATATTATAGTATTTTGGAAAATTTCTTTTATCACGTCGATCTATAAATCGGGAAATAACAACAATATCATTAAATACTTCACAAAAATTTCAACCGTTTCTAAGCTCTTTGAAAGAATTGTTAAGGATAAAATCCTCTTTGCAGTGAAAAGTATTATATCTCCATACCTACATGGCTTTGTTCCTAGGCGTTCTACAGTTACAAATCTTACTATTTTTTCCGAATATTGCATTAATGCCTTCCAAGACGGGTGTTAGGTTGACACTATTTGTGCAGATTTCTTAAAAGCCTTTGACAAATTTGCTCATACAATTCTTATTGATAAACTTGCTCAACTTGGCTTTCATTGCCTGCATTCAGCGGAAAGAACTGTTCCACAACTTTCAGGCTGAATGGTATGCTCTCACAGAACATGTTCCTTGAGATGTCACAATTTATATAGCGAAAATATTTTATGCTACTTCGCTACTTGAGCACTTTTTCGGCTAGAATGCGGCCATTATAATTTTTTAAAATGCCTTCCCTCCAGGAAAAATCGGAAGACTTCCATCTAAAAGTGATAAAGATACACTCCCACCTAATCTTTTGGAAGCTTTAGGGCAGTTTTATATTTATGTTGTTTCCAAACCGCTTCCTTCTTGTATAAATTGGAAGACTTACATATGAACGTGATGAAGGAATTCTCCATCATATCTTTTGGAATTGTATTGGTAGTTTTGAATTTATGTTGTTTCCAAACCGCTTTTTTAAGAATGCATGTGGAAACTTTTACTTATTGTCAAGCAATGACAACAGAAAATATTAATATCATTGTTTCCTAGCCGCTTATCATAGAATTCATGTTTACTGTTTTAAAAAAATATGGTTTACTGGGCGGCCTCGATAGTCTAGTGGTAGCGCGCTTGACTGTCGCTCAGGGGTCTCGGGTTCGAATCCTGGCCGGGTATTTCCATAACAAGGGAGAGGAATGTTTCCACATTAATTTACAGAACAGGGGAGAGGACTGCTTCTAATTCACTTTTTAAGACAGCGGAGAGCATTGGCGTCGGAAGCGGGGGGAAAGGGGGCAGTTGCCCCCGCACTTTTTTAGCTAGATAAACAATTTAAAAGGAAAAGTTATTAAAAATATCAGTTTTTTTACAACGATAATATTTTTGTATTATATATTTTCCTCTTTTTTCTCTCTTTTTCATGTTTCATGTGAAGAAATTTTGGTGAACTTTTTTTGCACCACCATTTGTACTGCCCCCCATTTGTACTGCCCCCCCAGATGAAATTCGCTTCCGACGCGCTTGGCGGAGAGGAATGTTTCTACTTGACTTTTTAACACAGCGGAGAGATATGTTTCCCCTAATGACATGCTATATAAAAAAAAACAATGGAGTGTGCAACGAAGGAGAATGCTTCCTACATTCTATGGAATGTTTCCTGGTTACATCCGGGAATGCTCACATTTCCTGGAGGATTATTTCATATCTCACTTATAGGATATGTTATGAGAGTGTTGAAAAGGACAAATCTAGGCTATTCTTGGTAACATGTGGCAAACAATTTTATATATAAATGACATAACCGATTCTCTTATCTATTCCCGGTATTTGTTATTTCTCAAAGTAAATAATTCAGTAGATGCTTCTAAGCTCCAGGCCGATCTGCTCTCGGTTCATGATTGGTGTGTTCGTAATTTGTTGTTTCTAAATCTGAGTTAATGTGCATATTTCACTTACTTAAAATTTTATCATCTCTACATAAGTATTTATGTTCTGGACAATACAAAAAATCAAAAACGCACATTTTAAAAAGTTTAGTAAAATTAATATTTTTAAAAATATTTTACGCCATACAAGAATGAAAACGCACATTTTTAAATAGAAAAGTGAAACGAAACGTTTTTAAAACAACTACGAATGTTTTACCATAGCATAGTAAAATTCATATACTTTGTTTCAAAACACTTGTTAATAACGAATTGTTTGTTATATATGTTTCATTGACTTATGTATTTGATATTTGTTCAGAAAATAAAATATTATTCATTCTCGATTTCATCACTCTGCAGTTTGCCTGAAAAAAAGTAATGCAAGAGTTTGAGTTGGAGCATTTGCTGCCACAACTAAAAGGTAAATATTTTAAATAAAATGAATAATGTGTGACAAAATTCTATTTTTTTATAGATACAGTATAATTATCCATAAAGTTTTAACGAGATGAACATAGCTGATGAAAAAATAACTAAAATAAAACCGTAGTTTGTAAAACCAATAAACCCTTTTTTAATTATTAGAGGAAATGCAGATTTCTGTAAATATTTTGAATTAATGGGAAATAATGAACATTTTTATTTTTAAAATATAAATAATTGTTGTACCATTGCATTTAAAAATGTTTATTGTTACAAATCGAACAAACATATTAGAATCTAATTTTAAAAATTTCGTTTTTAAAATGAAAATAAACATTTTAAATTTGAGAATATTTATTATTAAAAATCAAACGAACATTAAGAATCTTGTTTTATAATTTTCGTTTTTAAAATGAAAATAAACGTTATACTACAGCATTTTTAAACATCCATTCTTTAAAATCAAACGAACATTTTAGAATCTCGTCTTAAAATGTAAGTTTTTAAAATAAAAATAAAAATTTTCGTTTTTAAAATTAAAATAAACGTTAGAAGTGGAAAATCTGGGTTAAACGTTTTTAAAAGTAGCTCGCACTTTTGAAAATGTTGTTTTCTTTGTGTATACTTAACACTATACTCGCATAGGTCGTGATCAAAGATTTTTCATTAGATTAGCTTTACGATCATTATATTTTGATAAACCTTTTCCGTCATATGATACCAGTTGAAAGCTCATTGATTTAAGGGGGGGGAGGGGTAAAGTTTTCTGAATGAACAACATGTCGAGAGTATTGTGTCAAAATTTCAAGTAAATCGGAGCAAAACTAACGAAGATACAGCGTTTCAAGCGACCGGGTCTCATACTGAGATGTTTGAGTATAAAAAACTTTAAATCGATTTTCTCGCAAATCGTTCGTTAAACATCATAACTCAAAATATACATGACCGATCCTTTTGAAACTTTAAACGCTATTTCTAGATTTTTGTGTTTTTCACTTCCAAATGCTGCCAAAAAAAAAAAAATTAAACAAAAAAAAAAAAACACTTTAAGGCACTATCTAGGAAAACATATCACCTTTTAAACGCATTTAGATTTTTTGTTTCAGATGATACGGTAACGAGTTATGGCGTATATATGATATACGGAGATTCGCTGTCACGGATTTATTTATTGACATTTTTAATTGAAAACTTATCCAAAGATACTTCACATATTATGCTATAACGTGTATATGAAATAAATGAACCAACGTTATTCATATCTTCAAAAAAATGAAAATATGCCTGTTTTTCGCGCTTAACACCTTACCCCGCCCTTAAAAAGCCTGCACACCAGAAGAATAAATCTTTCAATGTTATTTGTTTTTGATACTGAGGCTGTTAAAGTCGATTACACCCTCAACTCTAAGAATTAACTAACGTAAATGTTCATTAAATTTTAGCAGCATTTTAATTTATTGCGTTTAGGCTTACACCACACACTGGGGTCAATTCTGTTCAAAATTCAATTTGTAAAAAATGCTTTTTTTGGAAAAACAAAAACATAATTACGTTTTAATATAATTCTCATAAATTTTACACCTGAAAGTAATTTATCAACTTTTTAGCGTTTTTCTGCTAGAAGATATGCGTGTCCAAATATGACACATTTTCATTTTTATTTCGCAATTGAGAAATTCAAATAAGCAATTCAAGTTGTTACTGTCAAAAAACGGTATAAGATTTCGGGATTTTATTTTTTTTATTAGTTAAAATTAAGTTTTTTTATTTCTTAGCAGTATTTATTTTGGCATTATGTGTTTTGGAAAATGAATAGTTAAAAAAAAAAAAAAAACTAAGCTAATCTCTTTTTTTTGTAATGTGATTTTTAAAGTAATTTTTTTTTAAAAGGCGCAAAGTGCTTTTGATTCTGGCAGTATATCAATGAAATATGATCCTTCTTTATTGATAATCGGAGTTCTAAGACGAAAGCACTCTGCGCCTTTTTTAAAAAAATTATTTTGAAAATTTCACTTTGGTTTTATTTGTATGTATTTAAAACAATTTTAAAAAGCGCATTGTTTCCTCCTTCTCAAGAGTTATTGAAATATAAATATTTAAAAAGTTTGCGTTATGCTTTGTTTTATAATTAGCAATAAGATTATATTATGCATGTGTGATTTCAAAAAAGTAGTGAGCTGTAACCTAAACTCACTTATGTTTCATTAATAAATTCAATTTTATTTTATTTTTTTATTTTCAATTTGTATTTATTTATTTATTTAAGTAATAAGTACAATAAGAGCTATGCTCTTTTATAGTAAAACGTAAATGCATAAATATAATTAATTTACATTAAATTTAGTTAAAATTAATATTAAAATTGAAATTAAAATGAAAAATGAAAATGAAAAATTTTTTATTAAAAATTTGAAATTAAAGTTAAAACTTAAAAATGAAGAATAATAACAACTGTTTAAAACAGAATCAAAAATAATGACCTTAATTTTTAAACAATATTGGCTTCATGCTATTTTTTTATTTTAAAGAACATAAAAAATAAAAAGAATTAAAGTTAAGTTAAGGTTGAAAAAAAAATACTGATACAAAGAATAGATAAAGAATAGATAACATAGAGAAGTAAGGAAGTGAAAAGCTATTGAGTAGAGCAAAATAAAAAGATAGATTGCCTAAAAGGACCTCTCCCAGTGACCTTCCTAAGCCATCTTGGCAAAGCAATCCACAACCTAATGGCGATAATGAAAAACAGGTGGGAAGAGTTTAATGAGTTGTGCCTCGGAACTATCAGAACATGGCTTCTACTTGACATACAAAACTGAAGTTTTTCATGCAGATAGCAAGGAGTTTTCCCATGGATTAGTTTGTGCAGGTAAATACAGTTTCTAGCATTTAGGTAAGCAGTTATGTCGCATCCAAGTATTGCATTTCGGAAACGAGACAAACGATCGTATTTGCGGAGACCATACACATAGCGCGTGGCGTAATTAAATGCAATTTGAATTTTTAACTGGGAAGATGCGCCAAGTTTACTATAAACTATGTCTAAATAAGAAATTATTGGTAAAATTAGCTGTATGACTAATCTACGTTTAATTTCAGTAGGAGTGACACTAGCAGACATTCTTAAGTTTCGTAGGACATAATAAACTTTTTGGACTATACTATTAACATGGTCTACACAAGACAAAGAAGAATTAATGTAGGAACCTAGGTTTACTACTTTCGACACCACAGTCAGTTTGCTATTGCCAATAAACAGATCAGGGACATCAACGACACAAGTTTTAATTTTACATATCGGAAGAACATACGATTTGGCAGCGTTTAGTTGAAGGCCATTACTTTTGGCCCACTCATTGGTGCTACTGAGATCCTCATTTAACCTACAATACAGATCATCAAGAAGCCCAGTTCGTCGCGAAAGATAAAGCTGGATATCATCTGCATAAGCATGAACAGGTGCATTCCGGCAAACAATAAAGATGTCGTTTATAAAAATTGAAAATAACAGAGGACCTAGTATAGAGCCTTGTCGAACACCACTTACTACTAATTTGTATGACGAGGATACCTGACCAACCTTAACTCTTTGCATTCTATTACACAAATAACTAGACATTAGATTAACAGCACTATTACAGAACCCAAAAAGATACCTAAGCTTTTGACACAAATAACTATGATTGACTTTATCAAAGGCCTTGGAAAAATCAAGTAAGCAGAGTAAAGTCATAGAGCTGGCATCATTTTCGGGTCGAATATCATCAAGAACCTTTACTACCGCTGAGTAACACCCATGCCCTGCTCTAAAACCAGACTGATAGCGGGATAGCAGTTTTTTCTCAGAAAGACATTTGCTCATTTGTTGAGCCATAAGTTTTTCACATACCTTTGACAATGGTGACAGTATACTTATAGGCCTATAATCATTCGCACCAGATGGATTTTGCTTTTTAGCTATAGGTGTAACGATGGCAATTTTGCACATGTCGGGAAAGGAGGATGTTATAAAGCAATGATTTATAATGTGCGTAAGAGAAGTTATTATGTGAGGTAGTAAAAGTTTAAAGAATTTGATGGGAATGCCATCTTCTGCAACTGCATTTGATTTTATCTGCATAACACAGTTGCCAACATCAATTTCACTTACCGTTTCAAACTTAAAAGACTGTGGTATATTCAGGTTGTCACTGGAAAGCGTAGAGGTGTCATTAGAGGTAGAAAAAATGTCAACAAAAAAATTATTTAGAATCTCAGGATCTTCATTGCATTCATTACGATTTTTATTACATAACCCAAGTCTTCTTATGTTGTTCCACAACGTTTTCGAATTAAGGGATAAATCTAGTTTCTCAGAAAAAAATCGTGTTTTGGCCTGTCTTACTAACAGAACAGCTTCATTTCTATCCAAGCGAAAAGATTCCCAGTTTTCAGGAGATGGTCTGATTTTCCATATTTTCTGTAATTTGTTTCTTTTTTTTAAGCTATTAGACACGTATTGGGTGAACCTGGGACAAGACACATTTTTCACGGTTGTCGTACGTAGCGGTACATGTTTGTCAAAAAGATATGTAATCGGTGCTAAAAGAGACTTAAGCTTATCGTTTATATTATGGTGAAGCCAACATTCATTAAAAGATAACATTGACACATCGAGGAACAGGGACTGATAGTTAATATTTTGGGAATCACGGAAAGAAAAGTTATTAGAAATTGTATTACGAGACAAATTAACATTTAACGAACAAAAGATTAAATCGTGGTAAGATAGAAAATAGAGTTGATCGAATAGAGAAACTACTGAAGGATCAGAAACAATAAAATAATCAAGTAGACTAGGAGTGAAATTATTGCAGTACCGCGTGGGTACAGTATCATTTACAACTGATAAATCTAATCAAATATAAATCAATTGCTGTGCGTTAGTCTTGCTAAGGCTCGAACATGGCTCAACCTATTTAAATAATTTTTGTTGTGTTTTGTGCCCCCCCCCTTTCACCCCCTTTCACCGCCTACAAATCAATAAGCTTTTTGTATGAAAACTTAGTATTTTTTATGGAAAATATTCGTATAGCTTTGGAGTTATAAACAGCGCAGCCTTGAAATTCGGTATTCGACCACAATTCGCACGTGCCGCTTCACTGATAACATTTTACGGGAGCTTAACAAGGGGTGTGGTAGTTCCCATACAATCGAAATTTGCGATATCGAATAGCTTTGGAGTTATAAGTTCCATACAACCCAAGTTTCTAATATCGAATAGGTTTTGAGTTATAAGCCAAACAGCCCCGGAATTCAGTATTCGAAGTCAATTTACACAAACAGTTTTACCTATAAAATTGTATGTCGTTGGACAAGTGGGCGTGGCACCTAACATACAACCTAAATTTTAGAAATTTAACAGCTTTTGAGTTATAGGTCGCACAGTCATGGAATTCAGTATTCGACCACAATTTACATATGCAGTTTCACTGCTAACATTTTATTGGCGTTTAGCAACGGGGACGCGGCAGCAACGCGGTTAAGCAAGACTCGAGGACTAAGTCTTAAGATTTCAATACGTGAAATTACGTAGGTAAGTTCGACAGATTTGTGAAAGCAACTCCGTGTCTAGTGACACGATATCGGAAGAAAAAAAGATCGATACCTACTTTTTGGTATTGAAATAAAAGTATCGATACCATGAATATCGAATCCTTTTTCGTATTTATAGGATGGTAGAATAAAGAATGTAGTCTCATGGTTCATCATTTATCATACGATTGCGTTCAAGAAACTGACTGCTTTGAAATTTTTTGTTAGAAGAGCACCATTTCAGAAATGTTGTGTTTAGGTATTTTAATGAGAAAAATTTTTTTTAGTAGACAATTTAAACATAGTCTTGAGTTATTGTGTGCAAAAACCAAAATTCGGACACCATAGTTAAAGCTGTTCAAATTCGAAATTTTTTTCGAAAGTCCTCAAAATGCTCTTTTCTGGCCTATCGAATACAAACAAAAAAATTTGGAAAACATATACTTCTCACTCGGAAAGGCTTGAATAATTCTTTTAAAATATTTTTAATTTATTTGAAAAAAGTTTTGGAATTACAGGGTTGTTACGGTGATAAAAATAAAGTTTTTTAAACATTCCTGTAAGACTTAAAAAACATATTTCCTTATTTTAAACAAAAATAGCGATTTAAGTTAAATGAACATGAAAAAGTAAAAAATTAAATACTTATTTTGAGATCATTATTACTGTAATAGCATAAAAACTAATACAACAATAAAAAACAAAAACAATTTAGTTATTATGAGTTATGTACAAATGCCTTTAAAAATTAAGATTTAGAAATTTCTTTTGAATACTTCTGAAAAATGTAATATTTGTAAAACCTACTTTAAAAAAAAATTGTAATACCAAAATAAGAGTTATTTGTTGCTCTCTCTCCCCCTCCAGTTGTTCAGTTAATATTTCTTAGAACTTAAAGAAATTAAAAGTTTTTAGTAATAGAAAACACCAAACAGTTGGGAAGACTTACTATTCTCGATGAAATTTTAGGTGCTTGTTTATTTTTTAAAACAAAAAAAAAATGCAAAATTGCACGTTGCATTACGTTGAAAAAAGTCCATGCATTTGATTTTTTTGGCGCCATTTAATTTTCTTTGTATAATGATACACATTTTGTTTCGATACTAGGTAAAAAAAATCGATACCATCAAATATCGAAAAGATCCGAAGCATCGAAAAAATACTTGTATCGGAAGAAAAAGTATCGATACTCTCAAGTATCGATACGATATTCGTGTCCCTATCCGTGTCGTTTTTATGTGTTTATTACAATGCCAAAGAAAGAACATAGGTCGTCGAACTTAGTCGAATGCGTGGCGAGATACTTTACGTGCAAACCGTCTTAATCGCTTATTAAGAGCTGGAACCATCAATTAGGTGTTTTCGGATACGGAAAGTGTTTACAAGTTCGGGGATTGCTTTGGCTTTATCTATTTTGCTGTATCTTGAACATTAGAAGGAGCTGTAAGAACTCATGAAACAGTTTGGGATATCATATTACTTATTGACCGTTAAAGTTAGTTCATAATTAATACTTCTTTGAAATATAGAACCGCCGAAACTGAGTAATGAAATGAGACTTGCAGTCATAAAGCCAACTACCGGAAAGGGGAGAAAAACGTCTGCAAGACCAGCTAGTTAAAAATATTTAAATCATTTTATATCGACTTCTAAAACTTTCACATTGAAATGAAACATAAAGTTTTGTGTTTAATTTATGTTATCCTGGTTACTAGTGGGATAACACAAGGCTCTCAACTGATTCGTATGGAAATATAATCGAACTCGATTGGTGTAAGTTATTTTAATGGTTTCTAATTGGTTAAATCATGGTCACTTATAGGTTAAGTAAAGGTCGCGAATGAGTTAAATCTCTTTTAATTTGCATAATAATTATATATATAATCAAATAAGTATTGAGTAAGGCATTATAACAACAAATTTGGTCATCAATGGGTTAAGTCGTAAAAAATTTGCTGTTAAAGTAGAGATTTTTCGAAATCACGCCATTTCCGGAGTTCTACACATTTTTATAGTGAAACTTGCTGTGTAGGTGCTCCAAGAAGCAGTCACGATACATAAATATTTTCAAGCCCACTTTTACCGCCCACAAATCAATATCTGTATATATAAAAATGAATCGTGATTTGTTCGGATGCTTAAAACTTGAAAACGACTGAATCAAATACTTCCTTCTACTGGTTTAGGAAAAATATAATGCCACACTCCCTTTTGTCGCCCACAAATCAATAAAAATGCTGTATTTAAGACGGTTTTGGTTGTATTAAATTAAAATTTGGTAAATAAGTTCGAATGATAACTATCATTAACTTTGATAAAAATGGGCGTGGTCACACTTCATCTACGCTTACTTTTAAGAAAATATAAAAATACTTCGAAACTATTGGTCCGATTGAGCTCAAATTTTGTAAGTACGCTTTGCTTTGAGTACGAGATGGTTTAAGATGAAATGCCTTACCCCCTTTTACCTCCCACATATATATAAAAAATTGTTGTTATCGAATAGCTTTAGAGTTATGGGTCGCACAGCTTAGAAATTCGGTATTCGACCACAATTTAGACGTACCGTTTCAGTGATGAAATTTTATGGGAGTGGACAAGGGGGAGGGGCACCTCCCATACAACCCAAATTTGTGATATCGAATAGCTTTGAAGTTATAGGAATTCAGCTTTGGAATTCAGTTTTTGACCTCAATTTACACATGCAGTTTCAATGGTTTTATTTTATGGGCGCTGGACAGGGAGGCGTGACATCTCCCTTACAACCCAAATTTGTGATAACGAATTGCTTTGAAGTTATAGGTTGACAGCGTAAGAATTCGGTATTCGACCTACATTTATGCATGCACTTTCATTCCTCTACATTTTATGAGCGTAGGGCAAAGGGGAGTGGCACTTCCCTGCATATCAATAGCTGCTCTAGATCTGTGAGCAAAAATGCAAAACCTAAAAGATTAAAGCCTTGGATGTCTAACTTTCTACTTGATAAAATAAAAATGAAAAAAAAAATTCTTCAAGAAAAAAAAGAAATTCCCTAATAATGAATCTTTTGCGCAAAGTTATAAAAATTTATGTAAAGAGATTTCAAGTGATGTACTGGCTTGTAAAAATGATTACTATCTACGTGAGTTTTATAAAGTAAGAGGTGATATTAAAGGTGAGTGGAAATTAGTAAATAATATTTTAAATAAGAATTGTAATAAAGATCAGATATCTAGCATCTCAATTGACAATAGTACTATTTCTAATGCTCAGGATATTGCTAATGGATTTAATAGTTTTTTTTTCCAGAATAGGTAGAGAAGTAGTTGCTGAAAGCTGTGTAAATGGTCAACAGTGTAACTGTTTATTAAATGAAGCTTCAAATCAAGCTACTTTTGTTTTTAAACCTATCAGCTCTTTTGAAGTTTTCAAAACCATTTTATCATTAAAATCTTCAGATTCTACTACTTGTAGTTGTATATCTAATAATTTTTTAAAAAAGATAGTTTACTTCATTAGTGACATTTTAAGCTTTATTTACAACTTAAGCGTTACCTGTGGTATATTTCCAGATGGTTTAAAAGTAGCAGAGGTTTTACCTTTGTTTAAAAAAGGAGATAGGTCCATGGTTATAAACTACAGACTCATTTCACTTCTTCCGGTATTTTCTAAAATATTTGAAAAATTAATGAAAGCTCGAATTGTGCTCTTTTTGGAGAAATATAATTGTTTCAGTAAACTCCAGCTTGGTTTCAGATCTGGCCTATCAACAGAAGACGCATTATTGAATTTCTGTACAAACATTTACTCCAGCCTTAATAATAAACGGTTAACAGCAGCTCTTTTTGTTGATATCACTAAAACATTTGACACAGTGGACCATACAATTTTGCTTGATAAAATTTATAAGACTGGCTTTAGGGGATTTATCTTTAAATGGTTTCAGTCCTATTTAAAAAACAGAAAGCAGCGAGTAAAAATACTTAATTGTTATAGTTCATTAGAATTGTTGACATTAGGGGTTCCTCAGGGCTCAGTGCTGGGTCCTATATTGTTTTTAATCTTTATAAATTCGCTTTTTTCAATAAAGTTCCGCAGTTCCATCAATGCTTTTGCTGATGATATGGCCTGTGCCTTTTCTTGTGTCTCGCCCTTGCAATTGTCTGTTGACATTAACCATGATCTCGCTGTTTTAAGGCACTGGTTTATGATTCATAAGCTGGTACTTTGTGATAAAACTAGAATAATGCTTTTTAATGTGAATGCTAAAAATGTAAACTTCGATTCATTTTTTTTTCATGGTGGTAAATGTGAAAGATTTGGTTTAGGTAATGATATATGTTCCTCGTCGGATTGCATTCATACGTTCTGTGATCATAAGTCTTGTTCTTTAAACTGCTTCGCTATTGAAAAGGTTAATTCTTTTAGATATCTAGGTATTTGGCTTGATAGTGGTATGGATTGGACAATTCATACACGTGAACTTAAAAAGTATCTTTTGGCTGCCACCAGGCATTTGTATTTGTTGAAATCATATTGTAGTCCTATTCTTCTCAAGTGTATTTACTATGGTATATTTCACTCTAAACTTGAGTATGGTTTAGCTTGTTGGGGAGGTACTTATAAGAATAAAATATGCCCTCTTCTCGTTTCGCAAAAGCATGCTATTCGTTTAATTTGTCATAAGAACAGATTTTGTAGTAGCCTGTTACTTTTCAGGAAACTTAGTGTCCTTCCTTTGAAACATTTATATTTCTATAAAGTATTGAAAATTTTTTTTATTAAATCTGGATATCTTCTGAGACGACGTTCAGATACCTATCATTTGAGAGTTAATGAATACAATGTAGCACTGGTTCCAACGCACACATAAAGTATATTTCTTAACTTTTTTACTTCTGTTGCTCCTCGACTATTTCCATCGGAAATAAGAAATATTCATGTTCAATCCATTTTTCTCAAAAGGGTAAAGTTTTGGCTTTTAGACCTCAATTACAGTGATATTGACACATTATTAGCTGTCATAGTCTGACTCCACAATACTTTTATTTAAGTTTTTGCTCTCAATAAGTCCTTTACAAAAAAAAAAAATTCTTTTAAAAAACAAAATAAAAAAAATATGTTAATATTAAATTTTTCAATTTATTTTCTTTATTTGATTATTGTAGTTAATGCATCATTTATTAATTATTATTTCTTTAATTATTATATATAATTTTAACAAGCTGTATTCGCCTCTAGCTCCTATGAACTATAGAAGCAGCTTAACATTCATTGCAGTTATTTGTATAACATAATTCTTCTTATAGATACATATATTGTTATTAATAAGAATGTAATGAATTGTTGAATAAAAATACTACTACTTCCCATACAACCCAACTTTGTGCTATCAAATAGCTTTGGAGTTATAGGTCGCATAACGCCGGAATTCAGTATTCGACCTCAATGTACACATGCAGTTTCATTGATTCAATTTTATGTTCATTGGTAAGAGGGGCGTGGCACCTCCCATTTTACGTACATTTGCGATATCGAATATCAGCGTCAGAATGCAGTATTCGGCCCCAATTTATACATGCAGTTTCATTAATTACATTTTATGGGTGTACGACAAGGGGGAGTGAAACCTCCTATTTAACCCAAATTAGAGATATCAAATAGCTTTGGGGTTATAGGTTTCACAGCTTTGGAATTCAGTATTGGACCTCAATGTACACATGCAGTTTCATTGATTACATTTTATGAGCGTTGATCAAGGGGGAGTGGCACCTCCCATACAACGAAAATTTGTGATATCGTATAGCTTTGGAGTTCAAGGTCGCACAGCGTCGGAACTCAGTATTCGACCAAAATTTACGCTTGCAGATTTACTGATAAAATTTTTTAGAGTTTGTCGGGGGGCGTGACACCTCCAATTTAACCCAAATTTGCGATATCGAATAGCTTTGGAGTTATAGGTAACTCAGCCTCGGAATCCAGTATTCGACCTCAATTTACACATGCAGTTTCATTGGTAAAATTTTATGGGCGTAAGGAAAAGGGCAGTGGCACCTCCCATACAACCCAAATTTGTGCTATCGAAAAGTTTTGGAGTTATATGTAGCACAGTTTTGGAATTCGGTATTCAACCTCCATGTACACATGCAGTATAATTGATTACATTCTATGAGCGGTGATCAAGAGGGCGTGGCACTTCCTATACAACCCAAATTTGTTATATCGAATAGCTTTGTGGATATAGGTAGCACAGTCTCGGAATTCAGTATTCCACCTCAATTGCTGTTTCAGTATTCCACCTCAATTTCACCTCATGCTGTTTCACTGATAACATTTTATGGGCGTTTGACAAGGGAGAAAGGCAGCAACGCGCCGGGTTTCAGCTAGTATTTCTTATATTTTCACACAAAAAATCTGGGTACTCGCTTTATTTATACGGTTACGAGTAAATTATGCATCCATATGGCTGAACGAATAAAAATAAATTGTCAATAGTGACATTATAGCTACGCCAATGTTTTGCTCTCGTTTTTTGCTCTCCGAATTGCATCTACCTGGTTATTCTGCCATGGTTATTATAATTAATATGCTTTATTCATACCAATCAGAGTAAAAGCGAGTAGAGCTGAGTTCACTCCACTCGACTCCCATTATTAATACTACCCATTGACTGATAAAATTAGAAAAATTGTCGAAGTGTGCTTATAAATTCTTTGAAATAAAGGGTGTTTTTAATTTTGCTAAAGTTAGGTAGAAAATTTTACTAAATTTACTCTTTAAAAACACAAAAAAGCAATTTTATGATTTGGTTTTTATTCAAAAAATATTGTTTGTATAGGAGGTAGGCGATGCCTTTGACCTAAAATTTTTGTGTTTTTTACTTAATTTAGTTTGTTTGTGTTGTTACCTAATTTAGGCTACAACTTATTTGTACAAAATTTCATGACCCTAGCTCTTATAGTTTCTGAGATAATGAAAATGTCATCCTAAAATTAGAAAAAACGCACGGCTAGGCGCTTTGGTTTCAAATCCAAAATTTGCAAAATACTAAATTATGATTTTAATACTGCTTTGGTTTTAAACTTAGTACTTAGGCTTGGCTTGGCTTAGGCTTATTTATTTATTGGATTAAAATATAAAAAAAAAAAATAACAAACACCGTGAGATTCAAACACACGACATCCAGTTTGTAAGTTCACTTCGCTAACCATTTAGATATTGCAATATATTTCACAAAAGCAAATACACACATATGGACCAAATTACCTCATATCTTTTAGTGGGTAAAAATCCAAATTTGGTATCCAAATGCACTAGAATTCATTTCAATTGTATTAAAACAAAAAATAATGCAGAATTGTTCTCAAAATTAAACCAAAAAGCTAAAAAGAACGCTGTTATATTTATTTTGTAGTTAAACTCAAACCAAAAAGAAAAAGGTAAGCTGTAATATTTCTTTTGGCTTAAATTTTAGTGCAGTAGCGTATTAGTTATGAGTAAGTAGGTCTGTTTCCGTACTAACTTCAAGTAATTGTAATAGAATAGAGAGTGAAATCTTGCTTGTTATTCTTCTCTTCGAACTTAAAAAATTTGTAAAAAAACGCTTTCAAGCAACTTCAGGTTACTTGAATGGACTACGGAAACAGACCTAGTATTTGCAAAGTTTAAATTTTAAGCAGCAAGGTTAAAAAAATGCAGAAATATTTTAGCTGAACTAAAATTCAGTCCAAGATTTTTAACTGTGTACTTAAGATTGAATCATAATAAAAGTGTAAATATTGTTAAATTGTATTTACCCCATACTCCTGTCGGAATTTCTTCACAATCTTCTCCACATCTTCTAATTCAACTTTACCTCCCTTCGTTGGCGCGAAATGTGGATTAACCTTAAGCTGATTGCGCAGTGAATAAGCTGAACGTGATCCACCCAACTGTTGTATGGGTGTAAAGTGGATAACATTGTAGCCGGACTCCTTGGCAACGCGTAGTTTTGCGTCCCACGTATTGATTGGTCCTAGAAGCTTGGTCAACACTGTAAGGCAACGCACTGAATTAAGTGGAATCACTTTTTGGGCGCCCACTGGTCCGACGTGTAGTATTGGCTCGACTTGTACGTAAAGAGATCCATCCGGTTCGGAACCACGGCTATTAAAGTGTTTACAATTAAGTTTCAGTCAACACTCAGTTTTCTCAACTTACCTATTCTTATAATGGAACCAGAAGCGATATGTGCCCGACATATTCAACTTGACCTCGCTAAACAGATCTGTATCTACAACGTGCACAAATTGATTGACTGTCGACGTAATCTGCTTACCATTTTTCAGATGCCAATCGAGTACTCTATACTCGGTACGTACAAACTTTTTGCCTGTATTTTGTATATGCATCATATTTAAGAAAATAATTCAAATATAAGGAAAACTTAGTTTTACCATCTGCTGGATAGTTAGTATAGAGTACAATTTCTTTGCCCAACAGTGTTGCATCTGGATGCACAAGTAGTGTAGAGCCACGTTGCACCCGATAAAGTATACTCTCAGCATGTGCTCCCTCACATATGGGTATGCTATGGGTCTCCAAATATTTACTCATCTTCAAGCTCTGTAAAAAAGAATTGAAAAAAGTTCGTCATATACATAATTTAACTTTTTTTTTTATAGACTTGTATGATGTAAATGAAGCAGGCGAATTAAATTTTCTAAAATAAACACGGTTTAGATTACCAAACTGCTACAATATAGTATTATTAAAAAAAATGTTTTGGTGTAAGTTAAAAAATGTTACTACCTTAAACCCGATATACCTTAAATCTACACCACACCGAAAGCACAAAAATGTTAATGTAAGTATATGCTTAAAATTTTATATTATTGCCTTAAAACTTGCTGGTATTTAATACTTATGCTTGGTTTTCACTATGTCATTTTTAATGGTTGTCAATTTTTTGTTGGCATTTTTTTCTATTATTGACAATGTTGGACATTTGAGTGATAGTTAAATGAATAATTATAAACGCCACCAACAATTTTTTCTAAGAGCAGCTATTTTGCCTGGTGTCGTCGGTTTATCGCACATTGTAAAAATTGTCGGTATATCAAGTGTTTCGTTTTATTTCGTCATAAAACTGACATATAGTAGTCAAAACTAAGCAAAACAAACTCTAAAGTTGATACTTTGGAATTTTAGTAGGAAATAAACTTTCTTAGTAGTAAAAGTATATAGGTGTATTATTATATACTAGTATTAAAGCTACGACAGGTCCTCCGCATACTCTACATACAAGTGTAAAAGTGCAAAAAGTCGAATTTGGTAACAATCATATTCATACACAACTTTACAAAACAGCCTTGCAACCATCTTGTACGTAGCAACTCAGGTGGCGTTTCGAGGCACAATTATATTTTTTGGAATGTATTAAGTATGTATTACCTTTTATGTAGTAAGATGTGCATACTTTCAGGCTGAACATTTTGAGAACAGTTTGAGAGATATTGGGCACGGAGCAGCGTGCTTTCCTTTTATATATTAAAATTCATGTTACCTAAAAAGTGTATACTAGTTAAAATTATACACTGCCATCTTACCGGTAGGGTTTAAAATCGAATCCAGACTGCGTTAACTTATTACGGTTCAACCTTCAGTTATTCCTTTCGTCATTACCGATTATTTAATTTTTAGTATCCTTTAATAGAAACACTAGTTTTTGTTGTTGGTGCTAATCACGCTTAAGCACACTCATTTATCAAAATCTTAGTTATTTTTATTTAAAAATATAATTTTTTATGGATGTCACACACACTAACACTCTTTATCAATAAAAAGATCTTAATCAATTATATCTAACATTTATCTTATTAAAATTTTACACTTTTGTTTTTAATACGCCATCTTTTGAGTAGGTAAGTCATGCTCAGTTTTCGCATCGTAATCTGTTTGAACCAAAATACAATTTTATTTTTTGAAAACAGTATTATTTACAAAATCCTTTGTCTGAAAACCTCAAGCTCAAATTTCATTAAATATTTAATTGCGTTCACATTAACCGCGTTATAGAGTTTTAAATTTAATTTTACTTAGCCTAGTTTTGAGTGAAATATTTATTGAGTGAAAGCAGACGCCTAAAGGACATATTTTGCAACAATTTGTTCACTTACTGATGCTCAATTTATCCTCTTTAATCGGGTACCAGATATCAGTGTGTATCAGTGTGTACTTAAAACTTAATTTTTTTTAATTAATCCCAAATCATCCATTGTGCGCCGCATTGTGTCAATTAATTGAAGGATTCGCCGTAGACCAATAAAATTTGGCACATTAGTTCAAATTAACTATATGAGATTGCATACAAAAAAATTTTGAAATCCACCCACAGCCACGCCTATTTCCCATATAAGACAAAAATTAAACACGCTACATTTTTTGTTACTGAGCCTATAGATAAACCACTCTCTCAAAGCTCTTAAATATATGTGTAGAATACAAAATTTTTTTTATGGATTACTGTAATCGTAAGCGTTCCTATTGTAATTGAATTACTGCAAACATTTTTATTTCTTATGATGCAATTCACAAAGAACACATTCCTTTCTAGAATCTTTATTTGTGGTGGGGCCCTGATGGAATAGTGAATAGTCCACGGCGTGTTATTGAGTGTATTGAGAGTAATATATGAGTGTATTAAAATAGTTCAATATTGTAATTATTTATATATCATATTTTACTATACTAATAACATTAATATAAAACTGTTCGTTTAAATAAAAGGGGTAATCACGGGTTGATGCGAAACGCAGTTGCGACGATGCGAAAAGGCAAGATTGCGAACTTTCGCATCATTCCAACAACAAACACATTGGAAGCAATTTTGCAACTTTTCTTGAATTACGCACTGCTCAAACCAATTGCGAGAACGCACAAGCAGTGATACTATACAGATGATTCATGTTTTGGTTGTTTTCGAACATAGTTGCCACCTGGGTAAAACTTTAAAAAGATTAAGGTTGAAAGCAGATTTTAATAACTTTTTATGATTTTGAAATAAGGTGGCAATATATTTACTGTTCATTCGACATTTAATATTTGGGCCTGTTATGATTTCCCATACAAATTTTTGAGCTGTCAAAAAATCTGTATAGGAAATCATAACAGAATAACAGAATTTTTTCATAACAGATTGTGCAGAATAGGCCCAATTATTGCATAATTAAGTTGCAAAATTGATATTCACGCGTTAGAGCGCAAATTATCTTGCATTTTCACACTCTTGCAATTCGCAACAGCCCGTGAATACCCCTAATAATTGTGCATTTAAGTTGTGTAAGTTTAATTCTTGCATTTTTACTTTGTTTAACTTATTTAGTTAATGCAGTGTTGTTGTTGTTTTTACATGCTTGCTGTGTTTTAGTTTCTTCTTTGTGCTGTGATTCGTTTATCTTCAGCTCAGTGAGTGTTGTTGTTGTTTTTTGTTTTCTACTAAACTGTGCACACACTGTCTGAATAAAATAACCCTAAAAGCACATTTTGCATCTGCTCATTTTTTAAAAAATTAAAAATGGATTATTTTTCTGCAGAAAATATCGTTGCTTGCTCTTTGGACGAACTTTGCAAAAGCTAAAACATTCTTAACCCCATGTTCAGCTGTTCTGGTCCATGTTAGCAGATGTTTCATGCATCTTGTGCCGGTATTTCCAAGTCATGCCTTGACGACTTAAAATCTCAGCGATCAGGCCTTCGCTGGTACTGTGCTTCGTGTAGGGCACTTTCCTCAGATGAACTTTATTCAATAATTAAGCTTTTTGGGGAAAGTCTTAACTCATTAAACAACAATTTTCGAGAAATTGTAACATTTTTTAGTAAAGTTAGGGCCGTACCCAGCACCAGCGTCTATGATGAAAATTCCATTTCGAAAAATATCCCGCTTTTTTTGTTACAGACTGTTTCTTCCGAGACTCAAACAATCCTTTCATCAGAAGACCACATTATCTCAAAAAGAAAGAGAAAAAATAAAAAAAATTATAAGAAGCGAAAATCATCTGGATCTACTTCTCAGGCCAAGCAGCCCCCAGCACCGCTTTTGAACAGGAACACTCCAGTTACTTTCTCGTCACCTTCTTACATTCCTTCTTTAACTAATAGTTCAGTTTTGACTCCTATTGAGCCTAGAAATCTATCAAGCTTAAGTGCAGTGTCGAGGAAAAAAATGTATTTATTTCACGTCTTCAGCCCGACACAACTGTTGAAAATGTATTGACCTTTATCAAACATAATAACTTGTTGAGCCAAAATGCATTTTGTTCATGTAAAAAAATAGGTAATAAACCTTCCCATGCTTCCTTTATTCTCACAGTTTGTGTACTGATAATATACTCGTTACAGAGTTTCAGCCTAAGAATAAGCCTAGAGGGACGACTCAAGCCGCTCGTCAATCCCAAAAAAAACTGAATAGGCTATCCCTTTACTACCAAAATGTAAGGGGATAACGCTCTAATGCCGTGGTTATGCTAGCCAAACATGTTCGGTGTTCATTTCTGTTAATTTTTTCTCTTCGCTGAAATGTTTGTTTGGTGGTTATGTTATGATAGGTGGCACAGTTGCATTACATGTAATAGTATGTCAAAACACAAAAAAGCACAACCCTAATTTGCATTTTTGTACTTAAAATTAACGAATTAAAATATACGAACTGATATTACTTGCTCTGAATTTTTATTATAATATCTTAAACAAAATGGTTTGCATATATCTGACATGCTAGCTAGCTGTTTATGTTAAGGGTTACTTGAAGACACAACCAACTTCACTTTTTAATACTTTTACCTACTTTTTTGATGCTATTATACAAAATGACTACAGCCAACACTGGAAAGTTCGGCATGTTTGGCGTTTCAATCAGCAATCAAAATGTTCGGTCCGAGAGCGAGAAAATGAATATGAGAAAAAGTTAATTTCTTCATTTTATACGTGAAACAATAACAACAAAAAATGTTCGGCAATCATGTTTAGCTAGCATAACCACGGCATAAGACGCGAGACATATTTTTAATGTCTCAGAATTTCTCTGAGGATATTATCGTATTAACTGAAACTTGGTTAAACGGAAACATTACTGACTTAGAATTGTTTATTAACAGTTTTGAAGTTTATAGAAGAGATAGACACGCTGACAAAACTTCTGCTGTCAGTGGAGGTGTCTTATTAGCTGTAAGGAACTCCTTCGTTAGTTCCATTATTGTTATTCCCTGCTCTGCTAACATCGAACTTATATGCGTCAAGGTTGTACATTGCAATTATAATGTATATCTTATTAATGCATACGTTCCTCCTAAGAGCAGTGCAGAAGTTTATGCAAGCCTTGCGGATTGTAATTTGAAAATAGTAAAAGGCCAATAAAAAAATCTTCCATAAATGAAAACAAAAGGCTGCGATGTGCTGATATAGTTTTATTCTGCTAAAAATTAAATTTGACTCTTTTTCTTCATATCGACTTGCATAAAGAATTTATTATAAAAATTACAACTAAAAATCATTTTTGAGTATGCAGAAATGTTTTAAAATAATGCTTTTGGTAGGTAAGAAACCCTAGAGTGCAACATTTTCCTCATTTGTCTGCAATGACTCTTAAAAATTAGCAATTTTATTCAAGCGTTGTTACATTAATTAAACTTAGTCTTAGTCTTAGGAGTCTGCACAAAAAAACCTGTGAATATGTCTCCAAAATATTTAGGAATCCTGTTAATTAGACTATTCTTAAACAATGTTAAAAAAAATTAATCAATTAATCAAACATTCATCATTTGTTTGGCATTTTTGTGGAGCTGCATAAATTGGTTAAAAAAGGAAAATTCTCTTAATTAAAACACTTAATTTAATTTTTTTTTTTCTTTAACATTTTTGATTAAGGTTTCAAAATAGATTTCCCTAATTTTTTTAAGAATAAGTTTAGGTATACATTTGTAATTTCAAAAGGAATTAGATGCCCGAATGCGCCCTTTTTGATGTAATCTCTGTTTGAAACAAATTCGAGCAATATTGACCAGGATAAATTTAATAATTTTGTATTGGAAACCGCACAAAAGCTTGTTGAGTTTGATCGTTGGTATTTTTATTACCTACAGTTCATAAAGTTTTAATTCATGATTCAGAAATAGTTGAACATGCTCTTTTGTCCATAGGAGAGTTATCGGTAGAAGCAGCTTAAGCTTCAACTAAGTCGTTAAATGTCACGACTTCTGTCGAATACTGGCCTTATTAATATATCGTTATTAAGCTCGGATCCATTTATCACTGGCTTGAGGAATCTGCTCCGTAAAAACTAACTAATTCTATCCAAAGTTGCTTTGAATCGTCTTACCGTTGGTCAAAGACGAGTCGGAAGAATGTTTTGGATGTTTGGTCGTTTGAATAGACGTGTAGATTAGGGCGGAGCGATTACATATAAGAAAAAAGTACCCTTGTATCGAAGTGGCCCAGGGTGAGGATTGATAGATATATTTTCATACATTAACGCTACAATATTTTGAAAGAGTAAGACTTTATCTTCCTGCTCCGGTTTTGGGATATGATCCCATTCTCCAGCTGTAGAAGGTTCTTTAAAATCATAGATTTACCAAAAAAATTTTTTGCAATAAAACTGATCAGAATGACTAAATATAAGGTAGAAAATCTTCTGTACAAAATTTGGTCACGATATGATAATAGCCCATTATTATAGTCAAAATAAAAACCGACTCTAAATTTAGTATAAGCATTTTTGACAGTTTTTTAATATAATATGTTGTCAAAAAGCTTGCATGACTTCACATTGTTAAAATAGTAGGTCTGTTTCTGTACTCGCTTCAAGTAACTTGAAGCTACTTGAAAGCGTTTCTTTATGCCATAAATACAATTGGGGCTACGGGCGTGCGACGTGTAATTTCCACTGGCGTGTAGAACTATTGCTGGCGTGTGGAATACAATCTTTGGCTATGTTCAGACGACAATCAAATGATTAAGCTAATCCCTTCTTTTTCTTTTTTACTATATTTGACTAATTGATTCTGGTCTTGAGCGTCATCAAAATTTTGATTATGTTTGAAGTTAGTTTTCGCTCTCGCATAGTTCATTTTTTTAGCTGGAAAAACAAACCACAAATTTGGATTAAATCAATCATTTGATTCTCGTCTGAGCACAGCTTTCTCTATTTGTTTTTCAATACACGCCTGTCAAATGAGAAAACAAAAATTTTCCGGCTGCAGCGTTTTCTGTAGCCGCACGACAAGCTCGGCGTGTGATGTGGATTGTGTTTTTAACATAAGAAATACATTGTTCTATATTGACAGACTACATGCCACCCGCCTGCAGTCCTAATTGTGTTTATAACATTACACATTTTTCAAGCTCGAAAGAAAGAAAGAAAAAGCAAAATGTTACTCTCTATTCTATTACAATTACTTGAACTTTACTTGAAAAATTTCTTCGAGCACGAATTTCATGCTACAAACAGCTGAATGTCAAATAATAAGACCAATATTTTTGATTGTTTTGTGAAATGAAAATGATTCCTATCATTAAATACAATTATTATTGTTTTATATATTTAGCACAAAGTGTTTTTTATACGAAGAAACTAATAATTTCAAGCAACAATAAATTTTTTCTGTTGCAAAAAGGCGTGAACAGCTTGAAACTTACTTAAAGTCTCTATTTAGTATTTAGTAATAGAAAATAAGGGCCATCAAATTTTTGCAAAAAAATAATTTGTTTCCTTGCAAATAGACTTAGAAATTTTTTGAGTCCCTAAACGAAAAGGAGACTTTTTCTTAAACTGTTCATAGAAAATTTATGAACATTTGAGAGAATGAACAGAAATAAACGCATCAAACAAGGGCAGTTGCAAAATTGAGATACCGCTATTTTTCCCTACTTTTTTACAAATATTTTTAAAACAATTGCTTATATGACGCTGAGCTGGACGCGAAAAATTTAAATAATTTCGACCAACTGAAGCTCCAAATATTAAAGATTAAGAAACCGTTACATTTTTGTGCTCGCACTTTGGGTTCACATAAAATGAAAAAACGGAGTAGTCGTTTTTAAAATGATAATGAAATCGTTTTTTCTTGACAAGTATATATAAATTAATTTGATTTTATAATTGAAGGGCTTATTGCAAAAAACGTGATAAGCCACATGATCTAAAAAATCCCTTATTTATGCTGAATATCTTACTCAATGCATTGCCAACAAATACTGAAGAGATTTTGGCTATTTCTTATTAATTTTCTAACCTATTTGTAAAACTATCCGTGCTTAACTCCATTTCTTTATACAAAAAGATATTTTTCCAAAGCTTTAAAGTCGATTATTTCAAAGTATTTTGTATGTGGCTAATCATGTTCTTGCAATAATTGCAGTTGATTCATAAAAAGTAGTTTTTATTCTTTTTTTGATAATTTAAAAACAAATTTTGAGAGTCCAGTTTGTTCAGTTTGCATGAACAACACACAAAAATTCAATTTAATTTTTGAGCTTATAAAAATTTGCAATACATGTTAATTTTGTTATAATTGTAGTTGCATTTATTGCAATCTAAAGGTTTGAAGATTTTTAAAAAGCCTACAACTTATTCAACCTTTCATCAAACTTTTATAAACTTGTGCTTAAACGAGAAAGACGGACACACAAACAGACAACTTTTCCTGTTTTTATATTAGTAAAGATAAGCATTTTCTATATGTTTTCATAAAAGTTTAAAAATATCGTACGATTATGTTATGTTATATTATGAATATTACCTGCTTTTTTAATTTAATATTAACTCCAGAGTATTCAATACCTGATAGAAGGCCTGATTTTTTAGCGTTTCCTGAGACCTAAATTTTCGGAGGAATATTCTTGGGGATATTCAGGCCTGAGAGTACGATATACGATAGCAGGTATTACGTAAGTATGACATCTTAATGAAAAAAGGAAATCAAGTGGTGTGTTGAATACTCAGGCCTTGCCATTACCCCTCAGGCTTGAGAGAATGTATTGTTTCAGGACTACTTCAACAGCTGGGTAATGGATGACTTTAAGAAGAAAAATAGGCTTACTTGCTTTTTCGTTTGAATATTCACTCCAGAGTATTGACTACCTGACAGAAGGCCTGATTTTTTAACGTTCCCTGAGGCCTGAATTTTCGGAGGAATTTTCTTGGGGATATTCAGGCCTGAGTTTACCTTATACTATATCAGATGTTACGTAATTATGACATCTTAATGGGAAAGGAAATCAAGAGGTGTGTTTAACACTCAGGCCTTACCATTATCCCTCAGGTCTTTGGGAGGATTGTTTCAGGCCTATTTTAACCGCTAGAGAAATCAAAAAAAAAAGTTTCTATATACACTTACAGAATAAAAACATTATTTTTTTTTTAGTTTTAAGAATGTCTTAAAAGAGGTTTTTTTAACCCATTAAATGCATTAAATAAAGTATTAAAAAAATCTCAAAAATCAACGCATTAACCATTTGACTTGAAATTTGGCGGAGATAAAGTTTAACCTATTGACTCTCAAGGCAGCTAATACACGTTCAAATTTCCTAAAGGGGAAAGGTACCCTTGCAGCTACTGAAAAAATCACCTTTTTTGACATTTTTTTTAACAATTTACTTAACTTAAACAAAGCTGGTATTTAGCAAATTGTGAAGGAAATATATAGCCAAAAGATCAAACTAAAGTTCAACACATAAAATTCTGAAGTTTATTTCAGTGATTCATCACTCACTTTATTTATTAAATTTATTTATTAAATTTTTAAAGATATATATTAAATTTAGTTATTTTAAAAAGTCATGTCGGACGTTTATTTTCCGGAATACCAGAATTTTGGTTTTTTCTAAACTCAGAATTTGTGATCTACGGAGCACTTCCTGAAAAAATCATCAAAATCAGCCGACGATTTAACACACACCCAAAGTTTGGTCTCAGACTACATTACAATAAAGATTTAATGACCACTTTTCAAAAACATGTTTTGACGAAAATGCGCAAATTTATAAGAAAAAATAATAAATATTTCATTAAGTTTCAAACGCAATCAAACAAAAGAACATTTTTTTTTATTTTAAAGTATATCTTAAAATAACTCTTTTTCAACACATTATCAAAATTAAGGTAGCCGAAAATAAAAACTAAGGATTTTATGACCTGGAGCATTTTTTGACGAAAATGCGCAAAATTTATACGAAACATTAAAAAAATTTTCATAAAGTTTCAAGCACAATTACAAAATAAAAACATTTTTGTATTTTTTTTTATTTTTAAGTATGTCTAAGAAATATGCCTTTCTCAACACATTCCCAAAATTTCGTCTCAGACTACTTTCAAATAAGGATTTTATTACCCGTTTTCTAATGCATGTTTTGACGAAAATTTGTACCAAATTGTGCATAAAAAAATACATGACGAGGTGGATTTCCACATTTAAAACAAAAATTGTCTCAATTTAAGCCTTTATTGTGCAAAGAATATAATACATGTATCTTGAAATTTTTAATGTTGTAAGGTTAGGGTAGGTTAGGTCAAAGTTGCTGCCTCAATTGAGACACACTTAGGCCTATTAGGCTAATTGTGATACCACAGGGTTGATTCCCATTCTCTATTTAAAGAAAACGTTTTAGAGCCAGCGCTGTGCAAGTGCAGAGAATATGTTCTGTGGATTCCTTCTCCTCCTCATCTCTACAGCTTCTGCAAAAGTCGTTGTGGGGTATGTTTCTTCTTTGAGCGTGACTGCCAATAAGGCAGTGCCCTGTCAGGATCCCTATCATGGTGCTAATGTGGTCTCTACTAAGAGAAATCAGTTCTTTTGAAATCTTAAGACTGAGCTTAGGCCAGATTTGCCGTGTTATATTAAACGTGTTACTTGCTGACCATCTATTGTTGGTTTTGATGCATGATAACTCATGTATAAGGAGTTTACATGTGGTGAGAGGAATACCAAGGTTTGTCTTGTCTAAAGATAGTTGTTTGGTAGTACCTGTACGAGCGAGTTCATCTGCTTTACAGTTACCTAGAAAATCCTTATGTCCAGGAATCCAGCATAGACGGATTTTGAGCTGCTCTGCCATCTCGTTTAGAGATCTGCGGCAGTTGAGAACTGTTTCAGATGTTATTTCAACAGTTCCTAGGTCTTTCAAAGCGGCTTGACTGTCAGAAAGTCTGCAAATGTCCATGGAATATATTTCATTTACCTGAAGCCAAGTTAACGCTTCATGTATAGCAGCGATTTCAGCTTGAAATACACTGCAATGGTGAGGGAGCCTGAAGGCTAAACTTATGCTTAATGCTTCTATATAGACTCTTCCACCTACTTTGCCATCTAGTTTTGATCCATCAGTAAAGTTCTCAATGACATTGTGAGGTGAATGGTTTCCTATTTCTCACGGTTTCTCGAGAGGGAATGATATCAGTTCCGCTGATCTTTGTTCTTTACGGAGAAGGTTAAGGTGACTCTGTTTTTCGAGTGCATGCCACCAGACAATAGCACCATATAGCAAAATTGGCCTTACAACTGCTGTATATAGCCAGTGAGTAACACTTGGTTGTAAACCCTATTTGCTACCTACCGCCTTTTAGCATGAGTATAAGACAATATTCGCTTTTTTGGCTCTCTCTAGCAGATTGGGCTTCAAGTTTAGTTTCCTATCCAGTATAAGGCCAGTTTAGGAGGACTAATTAGAGGTAAATTGGTAGGTAATAGGTAATTGTTGTAGGCTTTAATATGTAAAAATATTAATTGTATTGCTTTAGAAGCTAGTAATAAAGAGTTTAGAAAAATTACCTTAAATCATACCAGTAAAAACTTTTGAGAACTATGCAATATAGATCTATTCCGTGGGTTACTGCTTTCATCAGATCCTTTTATATCTTCTCTTAGAAAAATATTGAAAAAAAAAACAGAATAGTGATAATGAATTCAATGAATTCATTTTAAATGGAGATCATGATGCGAGAGATGACAAAATTGATTTCATTTCTCATCTCGATTTCTCTGACTTTGTGTCGAGTAGCTCAACGAATTATTCTGATGACAGTCAATAATTTTCTCTGTTATTTTCTCTCATTCTCTAGATTTATGTAAAATTCAAACAAACCCATGTATTAAAATTAACATATTTTCTAATTAATAAACTTCATTGATATTGTGTGGGAGGCGGATGAAGGACTTGGCCAATTTCAATAAAATAATTATGTGATAGTTAAGTGAAACCAGTTAAAAATAAACAAGTTCATTTCCTTTCTTATACTTTCTAAAATTGGCGATATTGCACTTTTATTCTTCAACTTGTATGGGAGGTGGATGAAGGGCATGGAAAATATTAATGTAATTTTTTCAAATTTTCAATTTCAAATCCACTCAGTAAAAAAATTAGTTAATTTGGTTTTTGCACTTTCTGCAACTCGAGATATTGCACTTTTATTGTTAACTTTGTATGGGAGCTCGGCGAAAAGCGTGTCCGATCTTTATGTGTGGCGTTTTATATTTATAAAATAATGACACATGCTGAATTTTATGTACCTACGATGATTTCTTCTATTTTTGTCCCTCCTCCCAAAGACCTCTTTGCACTGTGAGACGTTATATCGGAAAAAATTTCATATAATCCATACTTAAGTTAGTACTTATAACTTTATTTAAATATCTTTGCAATATAACTTTTTTTTGTAATTTATGTCATTTTTGAGGAATTCTTAGAGCAGGAAGATGTGATCAGAACAGGAAGAAATTTTATGTAGATCTGTTTCATTACTGTAATAACCGAATCACTTAAGATTTTTCATACCATTAGTGTTTAAAAAATGCCCTGATTTTAAGAACAAACCGGAGCAGGAAGATGCAATCAGATCTAAATTAAATTTTGTAGTTTCCATTTTTGTTACCAGAGCTGTAAATTTCAAATATAAGTACAAATACAATTCCAAACACCATGTATTGAAACAATTAGTTATGTATTTAAATACTACGTATTTGTATTTAAATTGCTCAAATACAAATACTTTCAATTCCCAATTCTTTTCTCAAATACTGTAAATACTTTCAAATACTGTAAAAACTTCAAATACTTTTAAATACTGTAAATACTTTCAAATGCTGTAAATACATCAAATACTGCAAATATTTTCAATTACTACTAATACTTGGAAAAAGTGTTTTTAACAGGGACTGAAAAGAAAAGTTATTTTTAAAATTTCTATTCAAATAGTCAAATGGAAAGATTAAGTCTATTCGATATTTGAATACAGCAATGTGATTCTTGTTTGCTAAGAAATAATAATCTTTAATGATTTTAATATATCTGATTTTTTTAAAAAAGTCAATTCTATAATCGTTATGTTTTGACCAGTTTTATTTCGATCAAAATTGAAAGTTAAAATTTTACTTTTTTTTTCGATCTATCTATGGTCAAGCTAGAAGCTTCAGAGTTTATGTGCGGCAAATCTCTAAATCTGCCCACATTTCGTGTGGTTGCTGCTTAACCACATGTCATATTGTGTTAATGACATGTTCTTACAGAATAACTAGTTGTGCCCATGTAACACGATGCTCGTTTGCTCCAAAATTTTTGACAGTTTCGCATTGCAAGCAACAACAAAATTATCTGCTCGTCGAGCAAACGAGCATCGTGTAATGTGGGCATTACTGAGCTAGTTATGGCAGTAATAACTTCTCATTTCCCCACTGGGTTGGTGCAAATTGATTCAATTATTTTTACTAGGGATCGCAATAATTCTTTAATCTAAATAATAAAAACAAAAAAAAATTAAAAACAAAAAAATTGTTGATTAGCAAAATAATTAGCGCTTGGGTTGCATTCATTTGAAATTCTGTAACTCCGAAACTAGTTGCAAACCCATTGTCATACTTTGGGATCTTGTAGAAGAAACTCCAAACATCTTTTTAAAAATAAAGTAAAAAAATTAAGAGAACTCATTTCGACCAAAAACTAGAATGTTTTGATATTTTTTGTTTTTTCATTAAAAGGTTTAGATACCCAGACAAAATTTTTGGCCGGAAAATGAACTTAAAACGGCAGACAGGTAGTCTGTTTATTGGAATAGAAATTAAATTATTTTGGCCCAATTTTGGCAGGGCAGGGCGGGAATTGTACCAAAACCAGCCAGTTGACTGCCACTGTACAGAACAGCAGACTGGCTATCAGAGGCTCAAAAATGTATAAGAGAGCACGCAAGTGGCGTTTAGTGGAAGAAACTTGGCAGGGAATGTACAGAACAGAATACAAGCAGGTAGTGGCAGGCAATTGGATTTGGCATTAACATGGCATTGAATGCAAAATATTGGTTTCTTTTATATATTTTATACATTTTAGGTTATTTTATAGTATTGAGCTTTTTTTATTCAACTAACAGTTTTTGGTCCTTGGGTTTGTCCATTTTTTTCGATTCAGCTAAATTTTGAACGGCTTTGATGTTGTGACATACAATTTTGAGTGAGATTTTTCAAACGTAAATTTCTAAGTTTTTTTTTAAAAAAAAGTTTATCTTTAGTATATCAGGTGTAAGCAAACCCAAGTAAAGAAGGGAATCCACTCCTGTGGGTATAATAGCAATGCCACTAACAATACCAGAGACTACGTGTGCGAACAGTGTTATTGAAAAGAATGGTGAGATTTAAAATTATTGCTCTATAAAAACATAGTAAAACACGTAAAAATTAAGCAGATTTCCTAAGAAATGTTTGAACCGTATAATCAGTTAAAGTTTCTAATTAAGATGATGAATTCGCTGGTCACTCATTTGTGCATCGGACGAGGATAGTGAAGATCCGATTGCTGGAAAAGATCGATTAGTTCTAGGATCTCCGGTATCAGACATCTGAAGTCTTCACCTCAATTCTAGCATACGTTTTACGTCACAAACTAAGCGGTTCTGCATTAAGCAGAGTGTTAGAATTGATTGATTCCATCCATATGCCCTAAAACGCCCATCTCCACTTATGTCTTTAAAAAACATTTCATAAAAATAAATTCCGCTATTGAGTGTACGGCGCACTGCAACAAGTGTTCAGACCAGTAAAAAGAAATGCGAGGAATATAAAATAACAGACGAATTCGGTTATCTGCTCACCTTTTCAATAGGGGCACAGCTGCAAGCAATTATTTCTCGCCCCGATTTCTGTAAACAAGTGCTAACCATTTTAGCAGAAAAAAGAAAATGTTGACAGGCTAGAAGACATTTACGATGGCGAACTGTATCGCAATCAATGCGAAAATAGATTCATGAAAGACCCCAGGACTTTATAATTCATGTGGTATTTTGACGGAGCAGCACTCTACTTAACTTATACTATTAACTAGATTTTTATGTAGTAATTAACAAATGCACTAAGAATTATTCAAAACCGACGGTCTTATCAAATGTTGAAGTCACTCTTGTACACCAGTATATCAGATATTCTGAAATACAGTAAATTTCGCCACAATATATTAAAAAATGAATTTTGCATTACATGTAAATGATATTTCTTATGTTTTGTGTTTTACCAAATATGATTCTTAGTGTTCCACTAAATATGATTGAAAACGAATAAAGCACCTTTACCTTTATAAATTTTTAAATAACGTTTATTTATGCAAACTTTCGCCAAAAAAATATTAATTGTAGCTGTCAAATTTACATATTACATGGGAAAAGGTTTTCAGAAATTTCAAGTTAAAGCTAGTTAAAATTTAGAGCTCAGAAGAGTTAGACAGAATAAAAGCGTCTTCCAGTATAAGACGAGATAATTCTGTTGTCTAGAAAGCAAAACATTTTTAAGCTGCTAGACTATTTCAATTGGATGCCAATGCAATGTTTGTTTTTAATAGAGTTCATGTGCCTGCCAGTATAGGGCGAAAGCATTCTGTTCTGTAGAAAACAAAAGTTTTAAGCCTGCCCAAATATTTCAGTTCAATGCCAAAATAATGATTTTATTCAACAGAGTTCATATGCCTGCCGTTATAGTGCGTAGGAAGGCTGCTGCTGAAAAAACAAAAATGTTTGAGCTGCTTGAACATTTCAATTGCCGTCCAATACAATGCCGAATTTCGACACACTGCCTTCTACAGGCTTTTCCATGCCTTGATGCTGCTACTTTCTGGCAGCCTTTTTTGATAAAAAGTAAACTGGCCGCCACCACATTTCAATATATTGCCAGAACTCTGCTCATTTGCCACAATTATGCTGATATAATGCCATTTCCCTGTCAAATATTTTGTCTGGGGAAATTTCAAAGTTTTATACAATTCAGGTTATTTGCTTTCAAAAATGATTAAAATATTGAGCATTGGTTAAGTATGTAGAAAGTTATGCTTCCTTAAAAATTACACTATTTTGACTAGTGCTGATGTTTGCTACGCTCTAGTTTGATAACGAGTGCAAATAAAAAGAAATCTAATGGTACTTAGCAATTCCCAAAGAGATAAAAAAATTATGAAAATTTCAGCTCGACCGGCAATTCGAACATTCGTATCTGGATTTAAAAATCCTAATAAACACCTAATAATCTAAGATTATTAATCTTTTTGACGTTGCTTGTCTTAATCGATAACACAGTCTAACAAAACAAAAAATAAAGACCTATATCAACGGATTTTAGAATGTGCGCGAATTGATCTAAATGCGACCTAAACTAAATAGTGTCGATAATGCAGTGCTTCCTAATAGGAAGCATTTAGGTAGCTCCAGAATTTCCGAAATCATTTAGGATACACTGCCTTATCGACATCATTTAGTTTAGGTCGCATTTAGATCAATTCGCACACAGACTTAGTATAGGAAACAAAAAAATACATGTTTATCGACTGTCAAATAAAATCGTTTGCTGAAATGAAGAAAAATTGTCACATTCGTGTGTATTACTATTTTGAAATTAATTCTCAAAGTAACATTTACATTTAGTTTTTTACAATTTAACATGTTTCTGGTTTCCATTCCAACTGATTTTTAGCAGTTTGAAATTTTTGCCAGAAGAAATTTCTCGTACTAAAACTTGCAACTTTTGACAGTGAAGGGAAATATTTTACTTTCTCGACTGCACTCTCTTTTACCATTTTTTCAAGTACGGGACTAAAACCTGCAAAACTAGTAAATTGGACTAAAACTTTAGAGTACGGGAACAAAACTAATGTATTATTTTTGAGCTTAAAATTTTGTTTTGAAATCAAAAAATTACAACAAACACATAGAAATATTAAAAATACTGGGTAACTAATGCTACTTTGCCAGAATAGGGCTGTAACTGATTTAATTTGAACTGGTTGAATAATGAGCAAAAAGTCTGTTAAGTGTGTGGTCTCAAAACTATAAGAAAGGAATATGTTTTAAGATTATTTCTACCGTCCGACGCCTTTTTTTATAGGTAGTTTACCCTTTCAAAGGTACCCCTAAAAGCAGTTGTAGAATGTAAAATCATATTCCAAAGAAAATATTACTTGAAACTTTTACTTTAAGTCTCTTTGTACAAGATTTTTCTTGGAATAAAAATATTTACGTTTTTTTTCCACTTCCAATTCTTAAATGTTGTTCATAATTCAAAATTAATGCTTTCCACATGAAATATTGTCATTTTGAAGTTTTGTGATTCAAACAGTTGCATTGCTTCAATGATTTTCAATGTCAAACCTCTGGCAATCAATCGTCTTTTAATTCCTTGGCCACTACTTTCACGAATGCTTACCTCACTTGAAATGTTGTTGTGGTCGCTGTTTTTGTCATGATTATTTGTTCGGGTGCCTTTTGATCCCTGTATTGCAGCTGTTGCATTTGCAAAAAAATTACTGATAGTCATTTTCGATGAAGTATAAAAAATGAACGAGGCGAGGCAATTAAATATTTCGAATAGAGCACATCATATTAAGCTTGTTTAGAGACTGAAACTATGTTCAAGATGCGAAACAATATTTATAATATAGAGTATGGTTGTTATCTGCTATTTGTTGTTTTTTTTTTATTTATTTTTTTTTAAATTATATACTTGGTATATATGTAGTTGCTTAGAGGTATATATGTGTACATTTTGTTTACATTATTGCGAGCAGTTATTTTGTAAGTTAGACAATATACAAATGGATTTAATATAACACAATTAACAATTTTAAACACTTTATTACGCATTTATTGGACCAACATTGAAAATAACTACAATCTCCCATTTGATAAAGAAGAATACTTTTATTAAATTGTTCTTAACATACCTCAGGATCAGTTGATTTTAATCTTCGGCTAGATGTTGCACCCATTTTTTCTTCAACTATACTGCTTTCGCTCTCAGTCTCCGTATTACTGTCATCGTCGTTGTCGTCGAAGTCTGGGCCCCGCTGTGGCTCTTGCTCGATTTGCCGGTCATCTTTGTTGAAATCGTTAGTTGTCAAACGTAAGTAGAAATCGATGACCCAACGAACGACATAGAGTTGCAGGAGCACACGTAGTAATATGTTAAGGTTTCGTTTGGCGTCTATGTAAAACCGTCGAAAGGCTTCTTCGAGCATGTTATTTTCAAGTGATCGTTCGTTGTCTTTTTTTAAAGTTAATTTATGTATATTTGTATCGTGTATGTGTAAATAACACGAGCCTTTCTTAACTTTTTCACACTGATCGTAAGACGATCGCTTATGTTGTACTGAATAATGGCTGATATTTTTCGCTCTAAGATGAAGTATTAATCAATAAAAAGATTAAATTTAATGAACTCGATGTACATTTTTGTCACAAGTAATATGAGATGATCTTTCTCTATCTACTTGTTGTTTTCGTGTGTTAAGTTGAGTAGAGCGAGTTTCTCAAAAACAGGGTGACCGGATGAGGAAGGAATGGTACTTTCTATTTGAACATTGGAGAAAAAAATGCTCTCTGTTTCTCTTCATTTTACCTAAAACCGTTGTCTTGATTGTTGTACTCTATGACGTTAATTTGTTAAATTTTGAGAACCAACATTAAAATCAATTGAATGCTTAATTTAAGAGTCATCACGCATTTATTTTGTTTTAATTTTTTATACTCGATATGGTGATTTCCACTCGGTGATGTTAAATTGAAGAATTTTTATATAGCACACTTGATCGTGTAAGTTTGTCGATATGTACTCGTATATTTTGCTGTAAGCAAATGAAACATTTTCCAGGTGCATTTTGTTTCATAGACTGTACATTAGACTGGCCATGCATTTGTATGAAAAATTTAAATTTTGCGAAAGTGAAGATTATGACTGATTAAAAACGTGGCGTTTGGAATAAAAACCAGCATGTATTAATACGAGTTCGATAGGAGTACGCCATATGATCGCGAATTGATCGTTTTCTTGTAAATTGAAAAACATATGAAAATTTTTTGACTTCTTACATATTTCTCGATTTTTTTCGCATAAAGACTTATTTAGTGCATACAACTGATATGCACTTTGTTTATTAGTTCCTAAAAATGAGCTATAAAACATAAAAATCGAGTAAAATTACCAGAGTTGTGATATTTTATTTTTGAAAAAATTTCATTTATTTACTTATTGTAGTAAAAAAAAAATCGTAAAAACTCAAATTTGTAAAAAGTGCAATAAATTGCTATTAAATTTTTTTGTGAAACAACACTTAATACTACTAAAACAAAGTTGAGTGATTACGTTGAATAAGTTGGTCGTTAAGAAATTTTTTACCAGAAGTATAAAATTTGGAGATTTTGAGTTTGGGTTTTTTTACTAAAAAAATTCCAAAAAATCTCAAAATGCAAAATTTAAAAAAACCATTAATGGCTACACTGTTAGAAATCTTGGACTAAATTTTAGTCCCACTAAAATATTACTGCATGTTTTTAAGCCTTGCGGTTTCAAATTGAAACTTTTCAAATACTAACTCATATTTAAAACTTTTCTGCACTAGAATTTAAACCAAAAGAAATATTACTGCATCAATTTTAGTTTTTTGGTTTAAATTTTAGCTTTTTGGTTTCAATTTTAGTCTTTTTGGTTTCAATTTAAGTACAAGTCTGTATTACTTTTTGTTTTTAACACAAATAATACTAAATTCTAGTACATGTGGATACTAAATTTGGATTAAGACCCGTAAAAAGTTGGCCTGGCAATGCTGCGACTCAATATTAGGCGACTCGGTTCATATGTTTGTTTATCGCACTTTTGATGTGTAAGCCAAAAGCTTGTGGTTAGAGTCAGTGTGACCAGAGTGGAATATTATATTCCACTTCGGCATATTTTAAATTCGGGAAGCATATTTTTTTATAAAAATATGCAGCATAAAAAGTGGAATATTTTTCGTATGATTATATTTTTCAAAATTCACAAAAATTGCAAAAAAAAATGTCTATTTGGTTACTAAATGGTTATTTTTTGGCTTTCGACACTTTATATTTTTTCATCTCTGAACCACCTTGTAAAACGCAATATAAGGAATTCAGTTTGTGGTTAACTTCTTTGTTGTCAATTTTATTGTAATTCATTAAATAACTTCACGCAGCTTAAAAATTGAAGTAAATTTGCTTATATGTTTGTTTGGTTGGATTTTTTATGGATTATGTTACAGCAGTAAGTATTTTACTTAAGAAAACATTAAGGGTATTCACGATGTGTTTTATTTTCCCTTGTATTGCGTATTTTTGATAAATTTGATATTTGTAGTAAATTTTGTAATATAACAAAAACAAAATGCGCAGTTTTCAAAATACAACCCTGTGGAAAATATACAACGATGGAACACTATTGTATTCTGTGTAAATTTCGTTGTGTATTAGATCAGCTGATTGTACAAGCATTTCTACTCAGCATGGAGCAAGCTAAAGGCTACACTGTGAGTTTATTTAATAAAAATTTATATAATTTATTCTTTCATTTCAGTTTTTGTATGATTTCCTTTAGTCAAAGGATGATTTAAATTAATATTTCCAAACAGAAGTACATACAAAAATCAGCTGATTTAAAAAAAATATGTACTTTACTGAAGGTTCGTTCACAATAAGTTGTAAGTATTGTAAATTTTGCAAAAATTTATCACAACTGCACCACATCGTGAATACCACTATTATTGCTAACAATAGCTATTTCTTTTAACTATTTTAAAATGTGGATTCAAAACAATAAAGCAGAAAAAAAAGTTATTGATCAAAGTTCGGAATCTGAAGATTTATCAAAATTTGTGCTTTTCTCGCTTAGCTTACCATTTAGCAATGCTGAGATTGAGAACATTTTTAGTTATATTAATCTTTCTTATTTAAACGAAAATTCGAAATAGAATGCAAGAAAAGCTCTTAAATAATTTATTGAATGTAAAAACATGGCTGCATGTTGAAAAAAGTGTTGTAATACCTATCAAATACCAGATAGCTTAATAAAAAAATTTAGAAGTGCGAATTTCTATGATAATAATACAAGCAACAATTTAAGAATTGACCTCGAAGATGTGCCTGAATTTTAGTTTTGTATATTTTATATCGTTATTTAAAATTAAAAAAGCCATAACAATGTTTATAATTTTTTATAGGAGAAGGCAAAAATGTTTTAAATAGCACATATAGTATATATAGTAGATTTTAAGGTCATAATTTCTTCATAATTTCATTTATTAAATAGATATTTTTAGGTATTTGTCCAAAAAACGGCTTTCAAATCTAAAATATGTCCCATTTTAAAACGTTTTTAGCTTCTCCTACAAAAAAATTAAAAACGTTGTTGGGGTTTTTATATTGTAGGTGACAATATGTTATGCACCTAATGTTTCTAATTTAAAAATGAAGTTTTCTCTGTGAGAAAAGTATTTGACTATTTTTAAGAGAACATAATTCTTGAAAAGACTTTTGTAAAGTACAAAGCAACTGATATATGCTTCGTTTACGTCTTATTAATATAATTTATTTAATATTAACTTATGTTTTATAAAGTTAAGTGCGATAGTAATCAAATAAATAAATATTTTTAAACTTGCTTCTGTGTTTTTTTATATGCATATTTAGACTTATTTAGATATATATCTTTGAAATTGAAAGTGGAATATTTTTGTGGAATATAAAAGTTGAAAGTGGAATATTTAGCATATTTTTTTTTAACAAAAACCATATTTTTTCAAAAATCTTCTGGTCACACTGGTTAGAGTAGTGAGTTTACAAACTCAATGTCGTGTGATCGAATCTCGCGTTGTTTGTTATTTTTTTTTTTAAATATTTGAATCCAAGCTTGTACTAAATTTGAAACCAAAACTGTATTAAAACCATTTTTTAGTATTTTGTAAATACTAGATTTGAAACCAAAGCTGGTGTAGACTTATATGTAGTACAGAAAAGTTTCAATTTTAGTACAAGATTTCTAACCGTGTAGCTATAGCATAGTCTTAAACTCTTTTGAGCAAAATTACAAAAATTCGGATCAAAACATTATAGCTGTTGAAACTGGATTTTTTTTTTCTCAAAAATGCTCAAAGTGCCTGTTTTTGGAATATCGAACACAAAAAAATTCATAAAAAAATCGATAAAGTTATGTTTCTCATTTAAGATTTAGGCGTCAGTAATGTAAAACAATTTCTGATTTTAGTTAGAAGAAATTTTGGAGTTTCAGAGCTGCCAACATATAAGACCTTGGTTTAGGGTAAAAAATATTAAAAATAAATCAAAAACCAACCAATTTTATTTTCACCACTTCTGCCACTTGTGAATTCTCTTTTTTCACAATTTTTGTACAACGAAAAAACAAAGCTAGCTACATGTGCACGAAAACACAGTCAATAAAAAAGTTTTTATTGTTTTTTTGAAAAAATTGCTTCGAATAAAGCAAATGTTTCCGATTTTTTTCTTTGACTTAGTTACTGATTCAATTTTGGATATATTGTGCTTGATGGCATGGTAAAAAAAAGAGAATTCATTGTGGCAGTGGTGAAAATAAAATTGGTTGGTGTTTGGGGTATTTTTAATATTTTTGTACTCTAAAACCAGGGTCTGATATGTTAGCAGCCCTGGAACTCCAAAATTTCTCCTTCATTTTAAATGAGAAACATAATTTTATCGTTTTTTTTATTAATTTTTTGTGTTATTTTTTGGCATTTCACCAAAAACAGGCACTTTGAGCATTTCTGAAAAAATAATCATGTTTCAACAGCTATAGCTTTTTATCCGAATTTTGGTTTTTATAATTTTTTGCCTGAAATAGCTTAAGACTATGTTTTAGCCAGCCGTGAAGTCGATTTTGAATTGTTTCGTTTTTTGGATTTTTTTTTTTGTAAAAATACTTAAACTCAAAATTTACAAAATGTAAATTAAACGTAATCACATCATTTCTTTGTATTTGTATAGAGTGTTGTTTCAGAAAACTTTTCAATAGCAATTTATTGCAATTTTTACAAATTTTTATTTTTAAAATTTTTTTTACTGCAATAAGAAAAAAAATGAAATGTTTGCCAAAATTGAAATATCACAACTCTAATAATTTTCAACCGATTTTTATACTTTATAGCTCATTTTAAGAAACAATTAAATAGCAAACGAATTGCATACCAGTTTTATGCACAAAATAAGGTTTTATGCTCAACAAATCGAGAAATAACTATGTAAAAAGTAAAAAAATTTTAATGTTTTTCAACTTACAACAAAACTATCAACTGGCGGTCATTTGGCGTACTCCTGTCGAACTTATATTAATACATGCTGGTTTTTATCCCAAATGTAACGTTTTTAACTAGTCATAATTTTTATTTTGAAAAATTTCCTGAAAAAGGCCAATCTACTGTACATTAGGGCGTAAACTTTTTTTAATTTTGGGAGGCTGAAGCGGAATTCGAAAGTTCGTCACGAAAAACATTATGATAATTTTTAAGATTTTTTGAAAAAGGTTTAGAGGTCGCTCAAGGCCGTTTTTCAAAATTAGTAGTTCTTCAAAATAATACTTGTGCTTTCTACCCAAAATGAGTGCCTAACTTAGAAAGTAAAATGTTTAAACTTTATTTTTGTGGGCTTAAAAGAGGGGTTCCGAATGTTTTTCTGCACAGGAGGGTAAAAAAAGAAAATTTATTTTAAAAAATTTTGCTGTTTTTTGTTTTTAATCTTTAATTTCTCAAAATTTTCGCTCTTAATATTAAATATTAGTATACATTTTTAAGCAGTATTCAATTTTAAATAAATGAAAGAAAAAACTTATTTTTATTTATTTTTTTACCGAAGTTATTTAAAGTTTTGAAAAAATGTTTTGCGGTTGATTTATTAGTTTAAGCACAGATATAAATAATAATAGAAAGTTCTTGGTTTGGGGATAGCCATGTATCTCCAGGAAAAAAGTTCAATTTAGGCCAAAAATAATTTAAAAATGTTAAAATTTTTATTAAGTTTTATTCTTTTTTAACTCATTTTTTTCAGACGTACTCAACCAGCTGTGTGTATTTGATTTTACCTTTAACTAAAGCAGTCAATTAAATTTTTATCATTTCAAATTCTGATAAATTTAAGTAAGCATCTTTTGACAAAAAAAGCTCGCTTGTATAAGTTAACTGTTAGTAAGTTTAATCAAATTAAAAAAATAAATACTCATAAAAATTTTTTAAAAAAGATATATGGCTTCAGTTAAAAATAAAGAGATGTGGCTGTTGGAGAAACTATTCCTACTTTAAAGTCATTTGACCTTCCAACAAAACAAGAGACTATTCGACTTCTTTAGTTAAAGGTCAAATCAAATATGCACATCAGGCTGAGTACGGCTGAGTACGGCAAATAAAAATTTGGAGAAATTTAAGTTAAAAACAAAAAACAGCAAAGTTTTTCAAAATAAACTTCCTTTTTTGACCCTCCTGTGCAGAAAAACATTCAGCAGAATATATTATATTATATATATATATATATTAGGGCGGGTCAAATTCTGGCTCAGCGAAATTCGTAAAATACATGTAATTTCAAGACTTTTTCTCCACTACAGCATATACAAATTCTGAAAAAAAGCTGTGCGGACTTTCGTAAATAGATTCATACACATACATTCATACATTCATATTTAATAATTGAGAACAAAATCTATTTACGAAAGTCCGCACAGCTTTTTTCAGAATTTGTATATGCTGTAGTGGAGAAAAAGTCTTGAAATTACATGTATTTTACGAATTTCGCTGAGCCAGACCTCCAAAAAATTCGTCCATACAAATTGACCCGGCCTAATATATATATAACCGTAACTGTATATATATATATATATATTATGGGGGCTGAAGCGGAATTCGAAAGTTCTTCACGAAAAAACATTTTGAGAATTTTTACAGATTTTTAAGAAGGTTTAGAGGTCGCTCAAGATAATTTTTTCAAACACGTAGTTTTTCAAAATAATACTTGTGCTTTCTACCCAAAATGAGTGCCTAACTGAAAAATATAATGTCCTAACGATCTTATTTGGAAAGCAAAATGTTTACATTTTTTTCGTGGGCTTGATAATATAATATATATATATATTATATATATAAATATTAGACTGGGGCGATTAGTATGAAAGGAAAAAAGTGTTAATGGGCGCTTCGCGTTTCTGATTCTTGGGATTGTACTGAGCAAAACAGTCCACTAGACCATACGTCTACTGTGAAAATCGAGCTTCCAGATTTTGACTTGCAGTTTTTTCTCAGACTTTTGTCACGTTTTTTTTTTATATTTTGACCTATAACAGCCAAACCATTGAGATTTTTGTCTTAGTATTGGATCGGAAATCTCAATGGTCAAAAAAAAAAAAAATCCAAAAAGACGTGACAAAAGTCTGAGAAAAAACTTAAAGTCAAAATCTGGAAGCTCGATTTTCACCGTAGACGTATGGTCTAGTGGACTTTTTTGCTCAGTACAATCCCAAGAATCAGAAACGCGAAGAAAAATGAAAACAATTTCCGTAGCTTTATAACCCAAAATACACCACATGTGTCGCAAAAAAATATTAAATGTAGTCTTGCGTTTGCAAAAGAATATTTAAAAAGTCAATGAATTTTTGAAAAAATGTGCTTTGGAGGGATGAATCAAAGTTTTGCCGGTTTGCACCTGACAGCAAACAGTATGTGTGGCGTCCTCAAAACATGCAACAAAATCCAAAGTACACGCTCAAGACCATTAAACAGGGTGGCTGAAATATTATGGTATGGTTGGCGTTTTCTTGGCACGGAGTTTGTCCGATTGTTAAAATTTACCAAAACATGGATCAGCACTAGGGATAGTTCTTGGAGTTTTTTCGATCCCGGGATATTCGGGATCTGAAAATACAATCCCGGGATCCCTGGATCGTCCCGAAATTCAAGAAGTTTTTACTTCGTTATTTTTTTTTGCCAAAAAGTGCAACACATTCACTTCTATTCTTTAATAGTATATACTCTGTATAAAATTGATATAAGAAAGAAGCACAATTTGTACCAATTCAATAAAAAAAAAACCAAACATAAAATTTGACCAATCATATATCTGCAGTAATTTATAACATAGTTTTTGTAATACATGCACAAATACATATTTTCGGTTTAAGCTTAGTATGCTGTAGAAGCGAAAAAATCTTCCGTAAGAAATGCATCGCGTTTTTGAGGCTGTTCAGACTTGCCTCAAATGAGGCGGCTCACTTGCCTCACTTTGACGTCTACAGGCAAAGGGAAAAGCGGGAAGGTGACATGTTACGTGAGGCAAGAATTTTAAAAATTTTAAAAATTTTGCTACTCATTTTGACGAACGTCAGAGTGAAGTTTGTTGTGTTGAAATTTTTACTCTTTTTAGTTTGCTCTGGAGCGAATAATTTTTGTTTATTCACTGTTCTTCGCAATTTAATACTTTTGAAATTGTAAAAACTTGAGCATTTAATAATTCAAAAGAAAACAAACGAAAAAAAAAAACAATAAACGCCAAAATGATGCAGCCTCAAAGTGAGGCAATAGTTTATGTGTGAACACCTGATAGCTAACTTATGTCAAAATGAGGCAAGTAAGTCGCCTCATTTGAGGCAAGTCTGAACAGCCCCTTTGACAGCGAAAAGGTAGCGAAATTTTTTTTGTTGTTTAGTACGCTGTTGAACCGAAAAAAATTGTTCAATGCAGCCAAGTTCACAACCATGATTAAAGTGTCATGTCAAAATGAGTTAAAATGTTAAAATTTCGCTGCCTTTTATATAGCCGTAAATTGAATTGGCGTGGAAATTTGACAGTCAACAATAACGTTCAACTAACACATTCAACAAACACTTTATGGTAAGTATGTGTTAGTGTTGAGTCTACACCAAAATTTTGCGTGTAGAATTAAATGCCTTAAAATTTTTGTTGAATGGGTCTGGCAGTGAATGTAGATAAGACGAAATACTTGGTGTCAACTAAAAAACAGTCTCAGCGTCTTGGAACCCACGTTACAGTTGACAATACCTCCTTCGAGGTTGTGAAGAACTTCGTTTATCTGGGATCCAGCATAAACTCAACCAACTCTTGCCAACAGGTGTTACTTTGGGCTCAGTAGGCAATTGAGAAGCAGAGCCCTCTCTCGACGAACGAAAATCACGCTATATAAATCGCTCATCATGCCCGTCCTACTTTATGCATCACAAACCAGATGACGCTGAGCAGTTCAGATGAAAAGACTTTAGGAGCATTCGAGAGAAAGATTCTTCGTAAGATCTATGGACCAATCTGCGTCAATGGCGAGTACCGAATACGGTGGAATGATGAACTGTATGAGCTGTACGCTGATATCGACATAGTTTAGCGCATTAAAATCGAGCGGCTTCGCTGGCTTGGTCATGTTCAGCGCATGAAAGACGATGCTCCAGTGAAGAAAACATTCGATTCGGTACCCAGCGGCGGTCAACGCAGAAGAGGACGACCGCATCTTCGTTGGAAAGACCAAGTAGAGGACAACCTGACGAAGCTTGGAATTTCCAACTGGCGCCAGCAAGCGAAAGACAGAAATGGCTGGCGCAAATTCTTAGATGAGGCCAAGACCGACATACGGTTGTAGCGCCAACTAAGTAAGTAAAGTAAGTAAGTTTGAAAAATTGTAGATTTAATTAGATTTTAGAAAAATTAGATATTAAAAAAAATTGTTTTCAACAATCCCGGGATATTCGGGTCTTAAAAAATATCGGGATCCCGGGATTGCCATCCCTAATCAGCACGTTTACAAAAACGTACTTGTCAATACCATGATACCGTTTCAAGAGGATAATTTGCCGCTTTAATGGCGTTTTATGGAAGATAATGATCCAAAGCATAGTTCTCACATATTTAAGAGTTGCTTGGAAGACAAGCATGTTGATATTTTGAAGTGGTCATCGCAATCATCGGACCTAAACCCGATTGAGAATCTGTGGAGGGATGTCGAGCAGCAAATACTAATAGTAAAACACAAAAATTTGCCAGATTTTTGGAGGGAAATCCAAAGCATTCGGTATTTTTCCAAAGTACCGTTGTGAGGCTTTAGTCGAAAGTTTACCAAGGATATGAGATGCAGTAATTAAGAATAAGGGATTACCTACGAAATATTGAGTTTTATGCAATAAATTTTGATTATATTTTTCATCCTAGATATTTTTCGCTCGTGTGCTAAATTCATGACCAAGTCGAAATGCTAATTTTTAATTTTTATTAGATTTTAAATTCTATAAAAAAGTTTAGAAATAAAAAAATGTTTATAAGAAATAAAGAAGAAATAATATATACACTAAAAAAAAGTTCATTAAAAATTTACAACGAATAAATGGAAAATTTAAGTATTCCCTTTACTTTTTTAAGTGTGCTAAATTCGTGACCACTACTGTATACAGTGAATCAAAAAATTTAAGGCACAAACCTACTAAAAATGTTAGCGTGTAAGTACAATTTTTTCCACTTCAATTACAGAAAAAAGTAGTATGAGCACTTAAAATATATAGTTTTTAGTGTGTTTTTCCAACAAAAGATTGAATTCAACAACAATAATTTCAATTCTATTTCAGATAAAATGTTAGAAAAACTAAAAAAGAACATGATTTCGAAATCAAAAAAGTTTAGCACAAGTGAAAAAACATATTTTTTTATCATCGAGCTGAGTTATGTTTTGAGTATATCTAATACTTAGTTAGGCCTCCTTTGGCCTGAATTCTCACTAATTTGATGTCTCCTCAGGTGTTATTTTTGACCATTCGGGTCGTATGGCCTCCTGCAGCGTATTTTTGACGTTATGTGATGATTTCGAAATGTTTTTCTATTAAGTGCCAAATATGCTCAAAGGGGTTCATATCAGGTGACTGCGGAGGTGTTCTCAACTGTTTACAGTGGTAGATTAGCCATTCATGCACAAGATAAGACAAATGTTTTGGGTCGTTATATTGTTGAAATAAATATTGTTTCCCAGTTTACCCTAACTTTTCAACACTGGGTGCCAAATATTCTTTTAAAATATTTAAATTAAGTTGCTAATCCATTTTTCATTAATAAAAGCAAGATTCCCAACTCCAGATGCCACCGCCACCGTGCTTCAATGCGTTAATTGCATTATTTTCTTGCAGAGCTTTGTTCGATTTTCTCCATTTTTTTGAGCGCCATCCTAGCCAAATAAATTGTATTTGAACTCCGCAGTAAATTTAACTCAATCGCAAAATAAATATGGCTCGTTTGTAGATGAAACAGCTTGTGGTGAGGAACTCGTACATGATATCCAGCTTTATTTAGTACTAGTAAGCCCGTGTAGCGTTAAAACGCCAAAATCAAACATACCTAGATTTTATTTTAAGCTATTTGATTTTAAGCTATGATTTCTTTTTTCAACTGTAAGAAATCATTCCAGTATCACTTTGATCTTGAATATATAAATTCATAGTTTTAGCTGCGAAATTATAAAAGATTATTCGTCAGTATAACAGTTTCATAGCTATTAGCCGATAGGTGGCGCTAAATACCTCACATATGTTTAGGCATATGCTGAAGTTAAGAAGAGAAAAAGTAACATAACAACAAATACATGCAAACTTTAACTCGCTATAACTTAAAAAATATAACTTTCTAAGAAATAAAAAGTCCAGTTTGCACATCTACAGGTCTAAACCTACCAAACCATACTAAATTTATTAAGATTGGAATTGTACTTAAAAAGCCTTACGCCGGACAAAATTTGCATTTGCGTAATATATATAAGAAGAGAAGATGTGTGCTGCAAATAAAAAAATAAATTTCAGTTACGAGCATTCAACGGCAAGCGGCTTGCCTGAGTTTTTACATGTTTAAATTTGTTCAGCGTTTATTTTATGAATTTGATTACTTTGTTTGCAAGCGCTATATCAAAAAGAGAAAGAACAGATTGAAATGTGAGTAGAAAATTACAATCAGGGTTGGATTTTTTAGTAAAATTTTACTTTTTCAGTACAATTTTATTAAAAAAAGTACGTAAGTACCACGAAGACATTTTTAGTACATTTTAATCAATTTGATCTTCATCATATCGACTTGATTTTTTAAAGATTCCAAGCTTTCTTTACATGTGAATTTCGGAAAAAAGTGAAATCTAATAAAAATATATTCAATGAACAACTTTTTCAACGTTTACAGAATTTTAAAGGGGATTTTATCAACTTCACATTCTTCAGCAAATGTGGAAAGAATATTTTCGATTCAGAATTAATTCAAAACAATGCGCAGAAATCATCTGCATGTTAATTCAGTTTCTTTTTTAATTAAAAAAATATATTTGTTAAAAGAAACTGGGCAATGTAGCTATAACAAAAAAATTAATTAACTAATGCTATGCATTTTGAAAATATTTCTGTTGAAGAAGAGGAAGACGCATATTTTTTGATTTAATTTTAAAAACTGAATGTACAGTTACTGAATGTTAACTATGTTGAATTGTTTGTCCATTTTTGTTGATACTTTTTTATTTTAAGTAAATAATTAAATATATTCAAAACGTTTCATAATACATGAAGAAAAAAATACTACAATTTGATGCCAAAAAGTACAATTTTTATTTCGGTTTGGTACAATTTCGAAAAAGTCATTTCCTATCCCAGATTGCAATAAATTGTACTTGTATCTTGGTTGCGAGCGTTTAACGCGAGCAGCTTGCGTGATCTTAACATTTTTCTGGCCTTCATTACGTTTTTTGCAGACGCTCTATTAAGAAGAGACATAAGAGAGCGAATGTGCGTAGCAAATATTTTTGCCTTGAGTTTGATAACATTGTTCTCAGGTGCTCTATTAAGAAGAGAAAAAGCAACATAACAACAACAATTATAAGCAAACTTTAACTCGCTATAACTTAAAACATATAAATTTTTAGGAAATAAAAAGTCCAGTTTGCACATCTACAGGTCTAAACATACAAAACCATACTAAATTTATTAAGATTAAACTTGCACTATAAAAGCCTTACGGCGTACAAAATTTGCGTTTGCGTAATATATATAAGAATATTTCGAATTTTTTTAGCATCAAAGTTTTTTGAAACTATTACTGCATTTCATGGCATAGTTTAACAGCCGAAATCTTTGGATTTTGAGCAATTGCAGCCACTACAATTCAATACTGGCATAGCGTCAATGTTTTTGGCAGCCCAGATCGGGTCTTATGGTCCAGTTAGCCTCGCATGGCATAGCAGTGCATGGCTTAACAAGCGTCACATCGAAATCTGTTTAATAGGATTTGTGTGTATCTGATTATGCACAACATGGCAACGCATGGCAATGCTCAGATAAAAACAGAAATGCATCTCTGACTACATAGATAAACATGGAAGATCTATTTCATTTTAATATCTGTGTATTCTTCTATGTATTTGACGTTTTGGCAAAACAGATGTGAAGTTGTAAAATTGTTTGATCAAGTGCGGTTAATTTATTAAAATAAAATCGTTGTATTCTTCTTTTTTATTGTTTTATTTTGACCATGTGACTATGCTTTGCATAATCACCATTTATTTAGCTGTGTGCTAGCTGCTTATCTGCGTTGCATGCGCTGTGCCATGCGAGGCTAACTGGACCATTACGCTCTGCTTAACCGGTATTTACATAACAGTTTATGTTGGTACGCACACATTGGTTTCGCGATACGACTTTTTCTGTACATAAATATTTATTATTATTTTACGAACCTCAACCGAAATTTCGGTTCCGCTGCCCATTTTGCTCAATATATCACGAAATCAAGATCAAAACTAATTACAATCAAGTGACATTTGGATGACTGCGCAATAATTATGTGCAGAGAAATGGAAAAGATCAAAGAAAACTAAAATATTACTGTTATATTTGCCAAAACATTGTACACAGACGCATGTACCTAAACTTTTTTGATTACAAAGTCATGTCTTTTTTTAGTTTTTTTTACATTTAATCTGAAATTAAAATTGAAATTATATTATCTTTTTTTGTAAATACGTAGTAAAAAGTTTATTTTTTTAATGCTCATATTATTTTTCTGTAAGTGAAGAAATTAAATTTTGCTAACAAACTAACACTTTTAATAGCTTTGTGCCTAAACTTTTTTGATTCACTGTAACTATACGTATGAAAAATAAATAATTTTATGTGCAATAGATTTGCGATCATTAAAAAACTTTTAACACATAGCAACAAAGTGAAGTTAATATCGTTATCAATTCTTTGGTTGCTCTTTTTTATAATTAGTACCTATTTATTTAGTTGAACATTTTAAATAATTTTTTTTATAAAGAATAATTAAAATAAGGTAAGCCATGCACACTTTGGACTAGAGGTGGGTATGACACCATTTTTAATGGGTTGACACATGTGCACCTTTATGTGTGCACACTGAGTTAACACAATTGTACCACAATAACAAAATATCTTCAATAGCGTTTCTTACAGTTTCAATAACGAATAGAACTATCACCATAGAATAGCGTAGAACGTAATGGGTATTCTAACTTTATCACTCCATTTGTAATGGCTATGAGGAGGTAGGCAGGCATAGAAAAGAATATACATTATTAATAAGCATCACCTCCTGAGTCGATTTAGTCATGTTCGTAATTTTAAAGCTGTCGTAACGAAATTCAATACACACGCTTTTTATTAAAAAATGGAGATCAAGTTCGAGCCAAATCAGATGTAACCCATACCTACCTCCCATATAAATTTACTTTACTTAAACTTCCCTGAGTTCCACAAAATTAATCTAATGACTTAAATTAATCAAATTTTGCACTTAGGCTTTAAGCCTTAATATGTATTCTTAGTATGAAATTTGTGAAGATTTAATGAAAACAACGCCTACCTCCCATACAAAGCGACTTTATGAAAACGATAAAATCTTCTTAAATTCCACAAAAATGAGTGCAATGCCTTGAAATTTTGCAAAAAAGTTTTAATCTTAACTAAGCAATCGATATTTAAAAATTGGTAAAAACAAAAATTGAAAACTTCGCCCACCTCCTATACATAGTGACGTTATCCTTATAGTAAAATCTGTGTAAATTAAAAAAAAAATAATGTTTAAACTTTATATTTTACGCATAAATGAACGCATAAATTGAATATAAGCGAACAAACAAATTGGCCATTTCAGCGCTAGAAAGTGCTTTGAACGAGCTTCTATTGATCAATTGTGTTGTGAGTGTTATAAAAAGAGGCTTTAGGCAAGCATTTTGTTCAAATTGATTATTGTTGTACAACTATTCAAGAATATGTAAAAAAACTTTCAAATCAAAGTAACTTTAACTAACCAGAGTAACTTTAAACGCGTTTTTCTTGAAACATACTTTTTCAAAATGGGCCACACTCCTGCAAACAAACTAATTGACAGATTTTATTTTTTTTTTTAATTATTCTTAATGTAATTCTACACTCCATGTACCAAAATTAGCGTCTTTGGCAAATGTCTGGTTTTTACACGCAACAATATGGTAAAAAAAAACGAAAATTTTTTTATTTTCTCTTTTACGCTTCATAATTTTCTTAATTTTCCAAATTTCGATTCCATTTTGGTAAATAAAGTATATTCAAGGGTCTACTTTTGAATGAATTTTTTTCAGACTATCTGGAGCCGAGCTATGATGTGGCTCGATTTTCACCTTTTTTACAGCTCACCAAATTCAGCGCCATCTTTATATATATAAAAACCATATGTTATAAAAAAAATATTTTTTTATTTAAACTTGAGGAAACAAGATAACAATGCATAAAAAAAACAAACCGAAATATTTAATTAAAATTAGTTTTTAAAGATATTCAAAATAAAAACAAATTTTTTCTTATTTGAGTATCTATCGGCGAGGATTTTCCGCAAAACGGTCAATAGTTTCGACTAGAATGTTTTCCTGGTTTTCTGCCACAAATTTGCGATGAACACTCAACATGCATAAACTTGAAATGTCACTCTGGCTGTAGCTACGATTCATGTACCACTGGCAATAGCCGAGCGGTTTAACACTTTGCCTGTTTTGTTTTAGGTATTTTAAATGTTTAACTTTTTTTTGTGTGATCCGATCAAGTGCCGAAAAGCCCCCGATAACACTATGCGACAATTCAAAGGTCATGGAATCTAACGAAAAAGTGACCAACACAGATCGATGGTACTGATCTAGACCAACAAAACCCTAAAAGGGTTTTGCAAAGTTAGCTCGCTTTTAAAAGATATAGGCATTGAATGTTTGCCTATTGCAGGGTATTTTTTAAAAATGAAGTGCTCATAAGGGCGTATCAAATTAAATTTTTTTATAATTTCTCATTCTAAGAGGTCTTCAAAGTTCCATAGGGTGGTCTCCCAAAAAAGGATGTCTCCCTTTTTCAAAAATCAAAATCAAAGCACTTATAGATCGTTATTTTTTTACTATTTTTCTCAAAAAAACAACTTTGTCCTTGTGTAAGAGTAAGACATCCTCTTTTTTCTCTGTATTGTTTTTTTTGTAGATATTGACCACCATGCAACTTTTAAGACATCTTAGAATGTGAATTTCGAAAAAATTGTAATTCGATACTCCTTAATGAGCACTTTTTTAAAAAAACACTCTGCAAGAGTCAAACTTTTAATGCCTATATCTTTTAAAAGCGAGCTAACTTTGCAAATTCCTTTTAGGGTTTTCTTACTATGCACTAGTACTATCATTCTGTGTTATCCGCTTTTCCGTTAGAAAAATGTGTTGCACAGTGTAATCAAACCTCCAATACAAACCTTATTAAAAATTGTTATTTTCATTTCTAACCGACTTCAAAAAGGGGGAGGTTCTTAAGTTGGAAGGTTTTTTTTACGCGGAGGTGCTTGTCTAAAAAAGTGGGCGGTATTTGGCACAGGGGCTTGGCAATATAAGAAAAATTTTGTATATCGAATAATATTAACACTACAGTACTGAAATTTAGTACAGGGGTAGGCACAATTATTAAAAGTTATTAGTATAAGAAAAATACTTTATCTCAGTTAATATTGACACTAGGGTACTGGAAATTGGTACAGGGGTTGGATTTTGGAAAATTATTTTGCATTACACTTAATTTTAGTTTTCTCTCTCGACCTATATACATTTTTCTGTATTTTAAAAAAAAAATTTTGTAATTATGGTCGCACTCGTTACACTGTGAGCCGTTGCCCATCACTTAGGGCAACATAACATTCACCTCATCATGTGGTGAACTTAATTCGCACTTATAATGGGAAAACTTTTGTTTAAAAATCACTTTAATCATTTACTTATTAAGCGTTCATTTTTTCGGCGAGAGAAGGGTTGTTGCTCTGGATATTTCAAGAGCGGTCTACCGAGTGTGGCATAAAGCGCTCGTGTCAAAACTTGCTGCATATGGTTTTGGTGGTAACTTTGCTCGATGGATCACGTGTTTCCTCAAGGACAGAACGATTCGAGTCGTAGTTGACGGTATTTCGTCCGAGAAGTACGCCATCAACGCAAGAGTACAGCAGGGTTCAGTTCTATCGCCAACCCTGTTTCTGGTTTTTAGCAACGACCTTCTGTCGTTGACGCATAGCCCAATACATTCGTTTGCGGACGACAGCAGCATTTGTCATTCATATTCATTCAAAAAACGCCCAAGCTCTATGGAGATTGAGAGAAAAAGGCAAAATATGAATGACACACCTCTTAATAATCTACAAAAAATCTCCGAGTGGGGTTTTGCTAATAGAGTAAAGTTCAATGCCAAGAACTCAATGTCAAGACCCAGTGTTCGATCTAATCGGATTTTCGTTGGAATGATCATATTTTCGATGTGTCGAAAGAAGCGGGTAAGTGCCTAGGTTTTCTAAAACGGTGCAAAAATATTTCACTTCAGCTGATCTTCGCATGAGCTACACCTCATATATTAAGCCGAAAATGGAGTACAATTCGCACATTTGGGCAGGGGCTTCAAGATCTTATTTGGAGCTTCTGGACCGAATTCAACGTCGTGCGATATATTTGATACGGGATGAAAGTATTTCATCCTCTCTCAACTCTCTTGGGTATCGACGTAATGTAGGTTACCTAAGCCTTCTGCATAGGTATTACCATGGGAAGTGTTCAAGGGACATACATGGCCTGACGCCACCAGCTCGTGTATTTCCCAGGTCTACTCGGGCAGCTGTCCAAGTCCACCCCTTTACTATTGCATCGATGCCTAATAGAACCTCGCATTACCGTGATAATTCGTTCTTTGTTCGCACCGTTAAGTTGTGGAATAGCCTCCCTGCGAGTGTGTTTTGAGCTATACAAATTTAAAACAAATCTTCACCGACACTACTCCATCTATCCACCCTCCAACTAACTATCACCCATCTTCCGAATCAACACAATGCCTACACATTTATAGGGGGGCATCCCCTGAGCGTTGGTTCAGTTTAAAAAAAAAATCAATTTTTCACATGCACAAACGTTCAGTACTATATTTATTTAACATATGGAATTGTTTGTCCATTTTTTTATTTTTTTTTATTTTAAATAATTAAATATATCCAAAAGGTCTTATTATTCCTGAAAGAAATAGTACTATTTGATGCCAAAAGGTTATATCGGTTTGGTACAATTTCAAACAATTAGACCTTACCAGAGATCAAAGAAAAATCATCATTCTTCACTGTCACTGAGTTGAAGTGCTACACTCTAAAAAGTTTTTGTTGAATTTTACTACAACTCTTGTAGGCAACAGTTTTGCGGCTGTTTCTGTAGTAAATTTACACACCCCTTATTTAATTAAACATATTAAGGCTATTCACAGTTTGAATACGCTGGTCTGCTATTTGTACGAATTGCTATTTGTACGCCAATTTACGAAAGCGTATTTTGCTTTGTTGTTGTTTTGCATGCAAACGCAAATACGCAGGCACGCGTAAATAAAAGTAGCCCTTGGACGTGTTTTTCGTAGCTCGTTTTTTATGCTCTGTCTACATCCGCATAATCACATACATGACAGGGTTGCATAATTTTTTAATACGACAGTCACATGGCGAGGTGCTCACAGTTTGAACAATAACAAATGTTATAAATACGATTTGTTAAAAGTACGCTTAAACTGTGAATAGCCTTATTGTTTACTATTGTCTTGTAGTCAAATTCAACAAAACGTGTTTATGTTTGAGTTAAATATGTATCAATATTAATGAAAAAATATTGATATTGCAGTAAAATTAAACATCAATTGCTATCATCTGTGTAGTACCATAACAAAATTACTTCTCTCATGCTAGCAAAATTCAACAACTTGAATTTGTTTTTACTACAATTGATGTAATCAATTAATTTTCTATTGATATTCTTGTAAAGGCAACATTCTTAGTTTTGAAATTCTTAGTTTAAAACACAATTTAATATAAATTATAATTTAACTGATATTTACTGCTTATCCTTCATTAAATTAACACTATAAATACCAAAATGGGACATACACACTTGCATAAAGAAATTCCTACCGAAGAGTACCCGAAAGAAAAAAAAAATGAAACACAGATATTTTTTATAGATTTTTATTTAATTATTAGCATAGTGCCCACATTTACCCATTTTGTTGTTTTGTACAACATAAGATACTACAACATAATAAAGTTTTTACTAAAAATCGAGTTATTACTAAACTTTTTTCAATTAAAACCCATATAACTCTTATATAATGATCCGTACACGTTGACAAGCAAAGTCGACTAAGCATATGTTGAAAATATTGCACATGTTGAATATTCAACATCTATTCCTTTAGTTAAATTTTGGTAGTAATATAAAGCATTTTAGTTGATATTGCAGCAAAATTAAAAATTTATTGCTTAATTTTGCTAAGAATGGTGTTTAATGGTAAATACTCAAAGACCAATATAAAATTTATATTAAAATTACACATCAGTTTAAATTTTAACAAAAAATTACTATAATAATTATAGTAAATTTATATATATTTTTTAGAGTGTACATTAACCAAAATTTTTTTAAATCACCTTTGTCTTGGCTGGAAATTTTGTTAGAAATGACAGGTCCTGTCCATAATAAAACTAACCAAAAGCCGCAAAAATTTAGCTGCGTTCAACAAATGTCAAACAAAAGAAAAAGTTGCTATTGAAGAAAAACTGTTAACGAACGGTCGCTTTATGTTTTCTTTTGTTTGACCTTCGTTGAACGCAGCTCGTGAGAAAATAGCTTGTGTGCACGGCTACCTGATAAATAGTTGTATCATGGTCTTGTCTTTAAAAAATTGTAAAATTAGATACAACTGTATTCAGTAGTGTTTTTTACAAATGAAATTGACTCCAGAGTCTGCATTTTTAACTATGTTGACTTTAATTTCCAAAATTTTTCCTCTTTGTCAAACAAACGTTCAACCGAAGCATTTTTAATGTGCTTAAAAACGAAAACAAATTCAATTAACATGAAAAGTCATAAAAATCAACGTTCTGAGCGGCCATACGTTTGAGGACCTCAACCCATGTGTGTTCTTTCATTAATATATAATTTCATTTGATTTATTTAATGAATGGATTCATCCTTACTGACTGACTATACAATTAATTTATTTAAGACTATATATGAATATGTATATATCACAAAATATGGTTAGTTATTTATAAATTGACAATAACATATTATTAAAAATTGTTCTAAATGCTATGAAATCTTAATTATACAATACTGATATTTTATTAGATTCACGCAAGGCTCTTGTTATTGGAGAATTTGAAACATAATTTGTGCTATGAATTCTTATATAGAATAAATGAGTATGTCTTAATGTTCTACACTGGACGCTAAAGTTTATTTGACAAAGCAAGTGTGGGCAATCCGTAATGCCAGAAACAATATTGTACATAAAAAGCTGGGACATAATAATCCTTCTGTTTTCTTATGAAAACAGTTTAATAAGCCTACATCGAGCATCGTAGGGAGGAAGTGGATCCGAGAAATTTAAGAATTGTAGCGCAAATTTTATAAATTTACGCTAAGCACGTTCTACGCAATCTATGTGATTTTTTTAGATGGGACTCCAAATAAAAGACTCATACTCTAATTTAGATCTCACTACACGCAGAGAAAAACATAGTTGCAACAACCATGTTTTAAGAGGATCATAGTATGATTCGGATGTTGATTGTTGCTGACATGTTCTTAAATATATAATATTTTCTTTGATCATGATAAAATGATTACAACAACCATATTTAGAAAAGGAACTTTTTTGTAGGAACCAAAATATTATTGAAACAATCATTATTCTCTTTTGGGTCAAAAAGAGAAATGGCTGCAAACAACTATATTATGAATTTATTTTTAGGATCTAGAATATTATTGAAACAATAATTTTATTTGTTTTAGTTTAATGCACTCCAATTTCCACAGCTATTAATTACAGATATCTCCAGAGGTTTGCCATTGTCTGGGCTGAACAGAAATATTCATTCATTTGAAAAATCTTTTTGATAAAATTTTCTGTCCGAGCTGGGGTTTGAACCGCGGCTTTTTCGCTTACGAGCCACGCACACTACCAGTAGGCCACAGCCGCTACTACCACTCGCTTGACTAATGCCATTCATAAACATGGTACATTAAGTGCATTGTCATAAAAATAGCAATATTTGTGATAAACAAAATATGGTCAGAATTGCGAAATATATTTACGGTAAATAGAAATATGTCACTTTTCTGCGTGCTGTTTTTAGGATAAGGCGATTTAAAACAAAACACAATAATTGAACAGTTGACAAACGAAACGGCACAAAGCCAGGAATCGATAAAACTTATTGTGTCTGAATGAAGTGAAAGTTTTTCCTGCAAACTGTTCAGAAACAATAAATTCTTTCGATTTCTGGTTATGTTCTGCTTCGTTTGCCAACAATCAAGGAATAGTTCAGACAAACATTCGAAATTCTAATATGTTTGTCTCTATAATAATATTGACATTTATCATGATTGACAGAACTACAACATTTTTGTTGCAACTAATAGTTGAGGCAATCATAGTATGTTGACGATTTCAATGATGCTATGATTTACACTATAATGTTATTTTTGGTACAATCGTTAATAAATAATGACTTTATTAAGGCAAGAATTTGTGTTTGCAGAAATAATACAATAATTTTAGTAAAAAAATTATTATTGCAGTAATCATGTCTCAACCATGTTTTTTCTCTGCGTGTAGGTTCGTGTAAAGCGGCTTAAGAGTATACGAATTAAACTCTTTACTGTTCTGCCTAATAAAAGCTAAAAGAGATTATGCCTTAGGAATTTTAAAGTTAAGATGATGTACAAAAGTAAATTTGGAATCAAAAATGACACCAAGATCTTTAATTATCAAAACCTTTTTTAATGTATGACCATTTAAGCCAAATTCTGTTTGAAGAAGATTATTCAATTTTAAAAAGCTCACGTGGTAACATTTATTAAAATTTAACGATAAACGATTCTTACAACAGCAGTTATATACATTATCTATTTCAGTTTGAAGAGCAAACATATCATTTACGCTTGCAATACGTGAGAAAAATTTCAAGTCATCTGCAAAAAAAAGAAACTTTGAACTTGTGAAACAGTTACTAATATCATTTATAAAAATAATGAAAATAGAGGGCTCAAAATACTTCCCTGAGGTACGCCCGAGGAAGCAATATATGACCGTGGAATTATATTTTCTATTGCCACCATACAAAGTCTTTTAGACAGATAAGACTTTACCTATGTCAAGAAGTTCGAATGAAATCTTAACTTCGAAAGTTTATTCAATAGCAATCTATGTGAAACCTTATCAAAAGCTTTTGAGAAATCCATGTTTATAGCATCAACTTGTAAGCCCTGTTCAAAAGTAGTAATACAGTAATACGTAAAAATTGATAAGTTCGTTGTTGTAGAACGATTTGGCATGAAACCATGTTGATATGGGGAAATTATACTTTTAAGTTCAAAATACAGTTGTTCTGTGGACAAGTTCATTGGACTTCTCAAACTTCTAGCCGTAATACTTTTTTATGTAATCAAACGGAAAATGTAATACTCTAATGTTTTTGAGGACTTAGCAGACAAATCAAATTAAGTTTTCTTAGAAACATTCCTCCACGATTTCTTCACTGTTGGCCAATCAGGAAACTGAACCTGTTTTATAAAAAAAATTTCAACTAAAAAAATATATGCATAAATAAGTATCATTCTTAAAAGTAAGTATACTTATAAGTATAGAATCTTAGTAAGTATTTGAAGCTGAAAATAAGTACGATACTTACGCGGTAAGAAAACTTGGACTAAATTTTAGTCCCACTAAAATATTACTGCATTTTTGAAACTTTGCGGTTTAAAATTTTCAAATACTAACTAATTTAAGCTTTTTAGTTTAAATTTTAGCTTTTTGGTTTCAATTTTAGCCTTCTTGGTTTAAATTTAACTACAATTCTGTATTAATTTTTGTTTTTAATACAATTTCTACTAATTTCCAGTACATTTCAATACTAAATTTGGATTAAGACAAGTAAAAAGTTAGCCTGGCAATGCTGCGACTTAACAATATTAGGCGACTCGGATTGATAGATTTGAAACCAAAGCTGGTGTTGACTTATATGTAGTACAGAAAAGTTTCAATTAGAACAATTTTAGTACAAGATTTCTAACCGTGTACAAAGTATGGTTGGTAACATTATAAATAAGCGTTAACTTACCAAACCATATCAAACCATCTAAATCTTAATGTTTATCTCTTATATTATAAACTCATAAGCCTAATATTCAAGTTCCATCCTACTAGTGCAAAAAACTCTTACAAAAAAAATTTTAATGAAATATATTAAAAACATCGGAGTTATTGGCATTAAAAGTAAAAGCTTCGATTTTCATATAATTTTTTTCTCATTATTAGCTATCAATGTTTTATGAAAATTCGTTGTGCTAAAAATGATTGTACCTACTAAAATTTCTATTAGCTGCGTTTTTTCATTGGAGATCAGGATCATGTAATCGCATTTGCAAGCAAAGCAAAAACAACAAAAAGTCCAGCAAGTGAGCTAGACATTTAAATTGATCCAATTCTATGTTTTTAAGTGTTAATGACGCTAGATGACGCTGCGACTGAAAAAACTGACAGTACTGCATTATTTTACTTTTTAAAAGTTTGGTAGCAATAGCATTTTCGCAAAATATTTCGCAAAACTTATCTGCTGGCTGTATAATAACATCAGATATTCTTCTAGAAGCAGATAATAGCGCCACCTGTCTGTAATCCCAAACGTGTGGGGTTAAATTTGAAGAAACTTTTGAAAAAACATTATTCATGTATTCACCGCAAGGTGTATGTATAGTTTGTACCCACAGTTCTTACAAATGTGGCGCCATCTATCTGTGAATTTAACGCACAGATAAAAACTAATGAAATAATTGTGCTGACCAGATGCGCATATGTTTTATTATATCGCCATATAGCTAAAACTGATAACATGAAAATGTTAACTTTAACAGCATTCTTATTCACAGTCATTTTTTCGATAAAATTATGATATATATACAACATTTAGAGTACCATTGATAAAGAACTAAGTGACAACGGTGACACAATAGTGAGAAAAAATAGAGCCATCACAACAAAACAAATTTAACAGGAGGGGGAGCCAAAAAAAAAAGTAGATCACTATAAAGAAGATTTTATATAATCCAAAATAATCGTAACTACTTTAGACACACAACTGCATTCTCAGAGATAAATGGGGACGTTCAAACTGTATAGAGAATTCTAACACAAAACTAAGTTTTATTACTATAGATAGTCAATTGTATGAAAAAATAGATTTTTAGCCATAACTTTTGATTGGAAAGAGATATTGGGGTAATTTTTTCATTTGCTGTTTTTAATTGATTTTATTTTTACAACAACAACAATTTTTTGAGTAATTTTTTGAGTAAAAAGTCAATATTTTGGACCTTTTTTGGCATACTCATAAAACATATATACACTGATTTAACGGTACAGTTAAACCTATTTTTGTGAAGTGATTTTATTGAACTTTTGAACAAAAAAAATTTGAATGAAATATATTAATGGACAGCGGAGATATTTGCATCGAAAGACCAAACTTTGATTTTCATGTCGTTTTTTTCTGATTCTTAGGTAACGATGTTTTATGAAAAAGTCGTTGTACTGAAAATTTCTCCAATTTTAAAGATATGTGAGTGTTTTTGGTGTCAAAATAACAAAAAATTTTTAAAATTAAATATACAAAAATCTCCGATACTAAAAAGTTTTATAATAAAAAAATTACCGTTAGTTGAAAAATTTCAGAGGGGGCGTGGCAAAAACTAAGTATGTAACATTTTAAGTTGGGATAAACTTAATATGTGTACCTAGTTTGAGCAAAATCCGTTGAGCCGTTTAGATTTGTATAAAGGCCAAACAAACAAACAAACAAACAGAAAATGACTTTTATTACTATAGATTGCATGCGGCTACTATTGGCTGTTCCCATTTCATGGAAGATGAAAGGAACTGACCTTATTGACCTTAACAATGAATTTAAGCTAAATTTCAAGTTATTTTCGAATACTTCCGGTTGCGTCAATTACATGCAAAATTATAGAAACTGACCTTATTTACTCTTGTGCAAACATATACATATGTATTCACTTTCATGCTATTGTTGCGTTGTTCATTTATTTAATGTTCCTTTCGTCTACTTCCGGGTGCGTCCAACGACGCACTATTAACGACGCAGGTATTTGGGCCTATTCTACACAATCTGTTATGAAAAAATTCTGTTATTCTGTTATAATTTCCTATACAGATTTTTTGACAGCTAAAAAATTTGTATGGGAAATCATAACAGAATAACAGAATTTTTTCATAACAGATTGTGCAGAATAGGCCCAATTAACATTATGTACTCTTTTGCCAAATTTCGTATATAGATATTTCCATGTTGTTTTAGCTTTTTTAAACTAAATATCCGGTTTCTTTCAGCTATTTTCGAATGCGCAATCTGCATGCAAGATTATAAGAACTGACGCAAATACTCTTTTCCCAAATATATAGCCCTCACCATATTGTATTGGCGAGCTTAATTTCAATTTCTCCTTACTTACGGTTACATCAACTTCTTACAAGAAGATAGGAACTGACGTTATCTACTCCTGTATTAAGTTTCATAATTTTAGCATTATGAAAACCGTAATATAGTCATTTCTATAAATAGAATTTTTTAAACTAATTGGTGCGAAGTACATACAACGGTAAGTTGTATTTTAAATTATATTTAAAAAAAAATCAGTGTTAAAATTTTAATTAAGCCTTAAGTCGTCCAAATCGGGGGGGGGGCGCTCTTCTTTCAGCTTTTATGCCTGATTAAAAAGAAAGATAGACGTCTAAAAGAACACTATTGATACATAAATACAATAAAAAAAAAAACACAAAATAGGAGGGTAAATTTGCTTCCATAAAAAAAATCTTAAATATCATTCTCAAACTAACACCCTTTTTAGTGACCTCAAAGTCACTTATATTATATAGAACAATAATATTAGGTATATATTTTTTGTATTACATAAAATAAGGTGTTTATTCACATCAATAACCAATGATAACGTAAAAAGCTTTAAGCATATCATAAAAATATCTTCAATAAAAAAATAATTCCAGTTGATTACAAGGAATATTTAAAGCAACCCAGTAGATGCACCAAGCAACCAATTCAAGTTTATATTGCTTGAAATAGAATGGAATCTTATACTCGCACTCGTATAATAATTACTCATTCGCTTTTCATGAACACTCAATAGTTGAAAAACTTTTAATATCTTTTCAAGATCAAATGTATCTATCTGCACATTCAATAAATTAAAAATTTTCTTTACAAAATGTATATGCTTATTCTTGCAACTCTTGTGTTTAAAAACGCACTTATAATGAATATTGCAATAATTTTGATAACATAGGTATTTCACTATTTTTCAACACTTATCACATATTTTTACACAACTTTACCTCGCAAAACTTCAAACTGAATGCACGCACCGCAAAACTTTTCTGATTTTCAAGAGCTCAAGGTGACCTTTACAAAGCCAAAACACAGCTGATTTGAAAGTAGCTTTTTTGTAGTATTTCGTTTTGACAATTTGTTACGCCGCTGACGTCACAAGCTCAAGCACACACATTCATACTCAAAAGATATTGTGTACACGAAAAATATCAAAAAATAAAACGAGACCGGCAAACGATGACGAAAACTGGCGTAAATAACCTTAAAAGCGAAAGTTAGAATATATATCGGGTTCATCCCTTTACCGTGATGATATGTGTACTAAGAAATACCGGAAAAACAAGCTGTAGTTGGATGTAATGCGCAACTGTCGACTTCACATGCCACCATATCCATATGTTTTGTTTATATCTGCAATTGTTTTGTATGGGTTTGTTTACATTTTTCATGTGCCACCGCCGTGGTTGTTTTTACTTTTGTATAGGTATAAAAGCTTTTGAGTTGATAAACGTCAAATTAGTGATAAAAGAGCTTTTATCTTTTTTGCCAGCATTGCAGTAACTGACTTTATTCATACACAGGTATTTTAATGGCTTAAATGGACAAGATAATTTACCATGATACAAACAAAAAGGTAAAAGAATTTTCCTCTTAGAAAAACCATGATAATCATAACATGAACTTGGCGGATTATTCAACATATCACAATTTGTTCTGTAGATCTGACTGAATTCTTCAGTTAAGGTTAAGTTAAGGTGGCGACAGATCTTTTAGACCAGTCCACTTAGACCAAATTATTGGTCCGTTGTGGTACCACAGAATGAAAGAAGGGAGGAATCAAGTCAAACTTTTGTGTAGGATGTTCTTAGTGCACCCAGAAGCCGAAAGCAAAGGTCATGTTTGTGAATTTTCTTAAGGAAATATAAGGGATATTTTGAATGAGGGTTTTTGTACCTATAAAAATGCACATTAAGGTAAATACAGCATTTTTTATAGAGCGCTGTGAAAAAAAAGAGAAAAGCTGTGACCAACATTGCTCCAAAATTCATCTGAAACAAAGATACGAAAAAGATTATCAAACTAGATACTTAAAACTAGTACTTCTCGAAGCCGATTTTGAAAATATAGATTTTTGACAAAATGGCAGACTTCTGAAAGTAAAGTAACGATTTTCGACCAAAAATTCGTTATTATTTTGCCTATAACTAATGAACCATATTTATGTGAATTTGTATAAATATTATGTGTAGAATAAGCCTGCCAGAAAATTTAAATGATCGGTTCACTGAGTTTCGAGAAAGTTTGACCACCGACTTTGAAAACATGGTTTCGAGAGAAACGTGTTTGAAAATTTCAAAGCTAATAAATCGCACTCGAAGCCGGTTCACTCACTAGGCTATAACTTTGTTATTTTTTGAGATATCGACTTTAAATTTTAATCACATATTTTTGTGACTTGAAGCTTTAAGAAAATGTGAAAAAAAGATCTGGGTGTATAATCCCCCTTAAATCTGAAGCAAGTGTTTTGCCTTGACTTCAGTCAAATCAAGTTACTAAGCGTTCCTCTCCACAAACTTTTCCTATCACCACCAACTATAACATTTCGCCGTAAATTGGTGTGTTAAAATTCTTTTGATTAGAAATAAGGAAATAAAGGCTATCCTTTCCAAAAGGAAAGGTCCTTTTGGGGAATCATCACATTTTGGAGAGATCGTTCATACTTTGAGAGATTCCCAAAATCTATAGATTTCGACATTGTGTCGTGAGTGCATTTTGTTCGGGCATCTATTTTAATACTACCCAACCAGCCATTTAGAAATAGTGATTGAATTAAGCTTAATATAAGGTGTGATTTTATTGTTATTTGTACATTTTTTTTGCATCTCACGCGTGATTCGTAACATGAGCAAAGGCAAAAATGCTCAGTACGGTTTGCCATTCCACCATGAACAGACTAACAAACGAACAGAGCTTGCAAATCATTGAATTTTATTATCAAAATTCGTGCTTTATTAGAAATGTGTTTCTCAAATTACGTCCATTTTATGGTCGTCCTAATCAACCCACCGAATAGGCTATTCAAGCTATGAACAAATTTCAGTTTAACAAGCTTCTTCTCCTAATTTCATTGATGTACAAAATGCCCGTCTTCAAACAGAAAGGGTCTCCCCACAGAACCCTTCTATGTCCAGAACTTCTTATTGGAAACCTTTTGCTCAAAATGCATAGAATGCAAATAACCCCTTTAAGAAGTTTCGATGTTTTTTGAAGAAATCGAAAGGGAGACTCAATCGTAGACGAAATTGTTAGTGCTAAGGAATTAATTGACTGGAATGATGATTTAGAACCAATATCCCCGGTAGCACCGCCTTCGATGCAGTAAATGTAAGATGAAGATTTTCTGACATATTTGTCGTCCACTGTATCATTTTCGTCAATTCGTTCTCCTGTTCACACAGACGAAGCAGATTGTCCACAATCGAAATCATTAGCTTCTACTCTTAAAAAGCGTACCAGACTCTATGGAAGAGTTCTTAAAAATCGAAAAGTTGGAAAAAAGAGCAAAATAAAAATGCTGCTACACGATATCGCCAGATGAAAAACAATAAATGGAGTGCTTTTTTTGTCAGAAAAAAGACATATTGTCTTGTATTGTATGAAATGGTAGCATTTTGTATGGTAGACAAACGACCGTCCCACTTTTTTGACTTTTTCGAAAAGTTCCCGGGACACGTTGATTTCTGATTTTACTCTTAAAAAATTAATTTTGGTATATAACACTTTAATATTAACAACGGTAAATGGTCGCGCAAAAAGCCTAAAGGGTTTTTGGCTAAAAATTCATTATTTCGAAAAAACACGAAATTTCTTCTTCAGTATTTTGCATATAAATAAGAAACTAATGAAACGATTTACATCAATTTATACTTGCTTGAAAGCTAATAAAATTTGCCATCATCCACTATAAGAAACATTGTATTATATCTGGTAAATTTTTTTAAAAAACTCTGCAAAGTGAAATTTTGATGTAAACTATTACGAAAATTTGATAACTTCAACTCGCATTTGAAGTGTAGTAACTGGGGTATGAGAAAAATTTTTTTGTATTATATAAATTTTGTATTTTAAAGAATTGTACAGCAAGCACTTTTGTGTATAATTCGAAGATTCAGGGTACGGTATTTTTTGCAAAACGCAACAAAACTGCTCAGTGAATTTTTCCAAAAATTATTCAATTTTATTTTTATTAAACGTAGCTACATAAGTAGGTATGTAAAAGTTATATGTAGAAGATATAAGCTTTAATTGCAAGTTATTTAACCATGTCTTTGCAATATGCAATTATTTAAATGACTATTTCTGTGGTCACAAGGAATAGTGACTACTCAAAGCATCGTCAAAAATTATATTTTTATTGCACTAACTCCGACCTTTTTCCCGAAATATTTGAACCGTTATAAAAGAAATATGTGCCGACATAAGTAGTAATTCATTTCGTGTAAAAAGTTCCTGCATCCTTCCAAGGATTGGCAATAAAGAAAACGCCGTATCGGTTTTTTAAGATATATTGAGTTTAGTCATTGTTCCTTGTGACCACGGATTTTATGCTATTGATCAGCTATTGATCACTCTTTGAAACAATAACAATCTAAAAAAAACACGGACTCTAAAGCTCTTGTTTTTGTAGTAGAGCAATTAACAATCTCGTGTATTTTTGAAATTTGTACATTTTCAAAAATTTTAAAAATTTTCTATCAATTGTGAACGCTATTTTTGGTTTACTTTGTTATACTCGTTACAAAACAATGAAATTCACAGTTCATTGGTGAAAGGCAAAACTATTTTCTACTGGAGCTTTAAGCTTTAAGATACAATTAATTCGTTTTTTTATTTGCTTATCTTTTTGCATTTTTTTCATAATCAGCTGTCAGTTTCCAATTTAGTATTGCAATGTATAGTAAATATAAACGACGGGTTTTAGTGTTGCATATCTGCAATAGTGTAATAAATGCATCCCTGTTTATTTTGTTAGTGAAGAGTAAAAATATGCACTACCATTTTGCAAATGCTATGATGCAAGACTAATTGCACTGGATTGTGAACACCCCAGAGATTATTTACTCTGTATTGCATTCTACTGTTATTTTTTGTTGTTATACAGTTTTGTTGCTATGAGTTGGCCTTTGAGATAGGAATGCATGCGAATAGTCAACTCTTTAACTAATTTCTGGATTCTAAAAAATGTTGCTTCTCCTTACTTGCCCTTCGCTGGCTTTAATTTACTATACAGAAAATTTTATAAAAAAAATAACTTTTTTAATGATCCAGCAGAACTATCCGTAGAGCTTCTAAATATGGTAAATAATACGTTGACAGTGGATTCAGAAGAGAAAAATAGTGTCATTCAAGTAGTTAAACATTACAAAAAATATCATCCAGACAACAGAAAACGTACAATACTTCGCAATTTAAACTAATATCGCATACATTTTTTTCTTATGGTTATTTACATACCTACTTATGTAGCTACGATTAATAAAAATAAAATTGAATTGAAAGTTTTTCTATATGACCTTGTTATTTATTTTGTTGATTTTCTATGATTTAAATACAAAACCATGCTTTGGTTAATTCCAACAGACTGTTGGACTCCATAATAATAATAATACTCATTATTGAAAATGTTGTTGTTGTTGTTGTTTCTTTGGAAAAATTCTTTAGAGCAATTACTTGTTCTAACCTGGCCTAAAGCTCAATAAACGATTTTAAACTATCGAACAACTAGAATATGTATTTAACATCAAGTATGATTCAAACTATCAAACATTTAGAATTTGTATTTAAATCATAGAAAATCAACATAAAATTGAATAATTTTCGGAAAAATTCACTGTGCAGTTTTGTAGCGTTTTGGAAAAAAGTACCGTATCCTAAGTCTTCAAATTATATATAAAAATATTTGCTGTAGAATTCCTCAAAATACAACATTTATATTATACAAAAAATTTTCCTCATGCCCTTGGTAATGTGAGTTGAAGTTATCAAATTTTCGTATAAATTTTCATAAACTTTTCACTTTGCAGTGATTTAAAAAAAAATTACCAAACAAAATTAAATATTTCTTATAGTAGAAGATGGTAAATTTTATTAGCTTTCAAACAAGTATAAATTAATGAAAATCGTTTTATTATTTTCTTATGTATATGCAAAATACTGAAGAAGAAATTTCTTGTTTTTTCGAAATAATGAATTTTTAGCCCAAAACCCTTTAAGCCTTTTGCGCGACCATTTACCGTTAGTTAATATTAAAGTGTTACATACCAAAATTCATGTTTTTAAGAGTAGAATCAGTAATTAACGTGTCCTGGGAACTTTTCGAAAAACGTTGAAAAATTTGGACGGTCTAATATACATGTGAATAGTGTTTTACGAAGAAAAAAAAACGTTTTAAATTGCCGCAATTAAGCGAATTCTTGACCGATTTCGGTGTTCTTGGATTCAATGGAAAGGTATTTTAGGTGCAACTAGGTTTTGTAAAAAAAATGTTTTTAATATAATATTATTTAAATAAAATTGATAGAAACACCAATTTTTTTTCTTAAAATAAAGAAACATACACGAATATGCTTCGTTTTTCGCTTTATTTTATATTTTATCGAATTTATTTTAACATAACCTTATTTAACGTTGAATTCTACTGAAAAAAGGTGGATTTTATTTTTCATTTCCAACAAAGCACATGAATGTAAAAATTCAATGAATGTCGTCACCACAAAATTCGAATACTTCAATTTTAAAAATAAATAAAAAAAAACTGAAACGACAATGAAAGGTCAGACAGGTGCGATGAACTTGCAACTTGACAAGTTTGGTTGTTATTTTTTTTTTTGGTCGATTTTGTCACACTGTGTTATTTTTGTACAACTATTCAAGAATATTAACAAAAAATTGCACATCAATGCCGCTTATACTACAGGTTCTACAGCGCTTCGAACACGGTGCGCCAGAGTAAATTTAACTAACCAGAGTAACTTTAAGCGCGTTTTTCTTGAAACTAATCGACCGATTTTAATATTTTTTTTTTTAATTAGTTAGAACGTATTTCTTCACCCATTTACCAAAATAAGCGTCTTTGGAAAATTTTTCTAGTTTTAACACGCAACAATATGGTCAAAAGTAACGAACATTTTTTGATTTTCTCTTTCACGCTTCATAGTTTTCTTAATTTTCCATATTTTCATTCCATTTTGGTAAGTGAAATATATTCAAGGGTCTACTTTCGAATGCATTTTTTTACTGAAGATCTGAATCCGAGTTATGATGTGGCCCATTTTCACCTTTTTTAAAGTACACCAACTTCAGCGCCTTCTTTATATATAAAAACTATATGTTACAAAAAAATTATTCTTTATTTTTATCTAAACTAATGACGTAAAATTAACATGCAAATTAAATTTTTCGTCTTTATAATCAGGGCTGGATCAAAAAGAATTCATTACAATTCAATTCTAATTCCTTGGAACTAGGAATTGGTAATTGGTCCTCTCAATTCCTCAGGAATGTAATTGGAAGAAATCATCAATTCCATTATAAGAATTGTAATTGGTAATTGAACACCTCAATTCCTTGGAATGGAATTGGAAAAAATGGCCAATTCCATTACAGAAATTAAAATTGGTAATAGAACGCCTCAGGAATGGAATTAGAAAAATCGTCAATTCCAAACAGGAATTGTAGTTGGTAATTGAACACTTCAACTCCTCATAAATTGAATGGAAGAAATCGTCAATTCTATTACAGGAATTGTAATTTGAAGTTAAAATTTCAATTACTTTTACATCAACTCAAAACTACTTCATTATGTATTAGAAAACTTTATTTGACTCCCACTGTTAGTCGGTTAATGAAATATTTACAAATATTTCATTTTTATCAGAGATACCAATTTTTTAATTTAATGCCACATTTTGAGCTAGAACAAAATATATAGCTGCTACGCTACCTGTTTCAATCCCGCAGAATTTTTGCAAGGTGCTTGGTACACAACTTCCACACCCCTGTACAAAGTTTCATTAATCTACTAACAAATCGATGTTATTCTATTCCTAAGCAATTGAGGCCTTCAATTACAAAATACAATTCCCGAAATGGATTTACAATTTCTTCAATTCCATTCCTGAGTAATTGAAGTGGTTAATTACCCATTACAATTCCTGTAATGGAATTGACAATTTTTTTCCAATTCCATTCCGAAGAATTGAGATGTCCAATTCAGAGGAATTGAAATGTACAATTACTAATCCCTAATTCCAAGGAATTGTAATTGAGGTGGAATTAAATTAAAAAGGCATCATTACAACCCAGATCCATTAATAATATACTTTTTTAGAAAACATCTTCTGAAATATGCCTTATTTTCAATCGCTTTTGCCTAAAACCTCCCTTAAAAATTATTAGAACATTAAAAAAAAAAAATTAATAAACCGTATTAGTTTCATATTTCTTAATTTCTTAAGCATTTATAATTTATTTGTGCTCCTTTGACCTCGATCAATTCAAATAGTTTTTCAACTGATTTTATCAAATTACACAGTGTGGCACGGAAATCTGTATTTAATAATTTTAACTTTTTCACTTAATTTTAATATGAGGAATTTCGTGGTAACATCCGTTTTGCCACTTTACCCAAGACTTTAGTGCAACATTTTTTTTTTAGTTACTCCAGATATGTACTCATTTGCATTTTCACTGGCCAACAGCTTAGCTGAACAAATATATATAATAAAATTGTTTGAAATTGTCATTAAACCTTTGACAAGCCACATATATTTTGCCCAGCTTTCAACGCTTCAAAGCAAATAATGTTACTCATACGCAATGTTGTTCGAGTTGTTCGTTTGACTTAAGCAAGATTTTTTGTAAGACTAACTCGATAAGACCCACTGGAAAAGATTTTTTTCATATTTATTTGTTCAGCAAAGTTGTTTGCCAGAATAAGAGGAAGAGCTTTGCTGAAGAAATCAGAATGAAAATCTTAACGGTTAGAGTTATCAATATGAAAATGAGTGCATATCTTGAGTAATTTTTGATATATCTTAAAAAATATTTTGCTCTAAAATGTTCGGTGAAGTGGTAAAACAAATGTCACCACGAGTTTCCTCATGCCAAAATAAATTGAAAAATGTTTGACTTATCAAATACAGAGAAAAAAGGGTACCAAAAAAAGGACAGTGTTATCAATGACATTTTTTTATTCTAGATATTTCCATTTCGTTTGGATTTTTTGTTTAAAATTATTCACACTGTCTAAATTTGGGTTATTTGCATGCCCGTCAAAGTAAAATTTCATTGTTATTGTTGAGTTCCAGCCATGCTTTTGTCTCCTTTCTGATGTGGATTCGGGAAAAATCGTGTTAGAAAAATCTATCTTTGTTCCTTATTTGCCTCAAGAAATGTAATCAAACAGCATCGTAAAACTATAATGTAATTGGATTTTTAAACTATCGATTAAATCAATTGCATATCCAAGCATTCAGATGATGTTAAGGCTCTCCTCATCGTAACAGAACCACCACCAAAGTTTCTTTTTGGAAAGACTGAACCTTCATTATAAAAGTTATTACAATGTAATAAATAAAGATTAAAATTTAACTTTTTCTGGTATTCAAACATATCTCACCTGTTGAAATCAAGTGAAACCACGACGGTCTATGGCCATAATGTCCAAATTGATTTTTGAAGACCACCCCGCAAGAGTGCTTTAAGATTAAGTAATTTTTTTAAGGAATAAAATAAAATTTTCCTTTTACGAAATAACTTTTTACTGACATGGAAATTAATTAGGAATAATGTAACAAATTCTTTGGTTTTTAGAGCTCTAGGAACACTTCTCATAATCCAAGAAATCGGTTAAGGTGTTACGGCCAAAAATTTTTCAAAGCATTGAAAGCTTCGTCCGGTTACAAAAAATGCCCATGAATTCAAATAGATGATACCTTATGATAGCTCCAAACTTATATGCTCTATATTAACAAAAATATATATTGCTATAAGAATTAATGATCAATGATATTAATATAACATGTTAGTGATAGGTCAATGGGACGTATTTTTAAAGGTATTTTTAGATATTCACACTATAAAAAAGATTAGAAGAAAAGTATGCAGTTGCATTTCAATACATTTGTTCGAAGAATTCTTATCACAATAACCCTTCTTTAGTGTATTACGAAAATATTTTTATTTTAAATGTCAAAAGCCTTCGAAGAAATTGTTGCTTCCTTCGGAGAAATTCTCAAGTTTTGTTTTCAAGATTATTTTCGATGCCAAAAAAATTGCCATTAACAACAACATACTATATTTGTCTCTTAATAAATCTATATTTATTTTCAATATTCTCTAAAGCACAGCTATGTTGAGTTATACTACATAATATATTTTTGCATTATATATAATTTTGCAAACGTTAACAGGTAAGTTTAGAAATTTAATCTATTACATATTAAGTACATTATTTTCACTCGCGGGTTCGTGCTCTCTATATATATGTATATGTGTACAAATCGTTTAATCTATGCAATTGCTCAACAACGTTGCAACGCTTTAAAATTCCTTTCATTGCTAGACTATAAATTAACATTTTGCTATACTCGTAAATGGTTAATAAATAATATTATAAAAAATATATTAGTTTTAGTAAATATATAGATTAACTGCTACTTTGCACAAGAAAATATTTGTAATATTTCTTAAGGTATAATGAGTGTCTTGTCGGCAATATGCTGGCCGGGCTTAATTCATCGCATCAGCAATATCTCGAAATGTTTTACAAGTATTTCGAAAATTTTTGAAGTGAACATCATTTGTTGACGGTAAAGACTAACGGTGACGATTCATCCTCCTGCAGTTGTGCTGCCAATGAGGTGATTTTTACAGTGTTTTTAATATTATTTTGACTTTCGATGTCCTCGTAGTCCACCGAGGAGGAACGTACTAATTTAAACTGTGATACTTTGTCATTTTTAGTAATGACCAAAGAGGCGGGTCGTGGTCCTGAAATTATTTGAAAATAAAATAGGTTAATAAAAGATTTAGTGGATAGTTATGAGGTGGTAACTTACCCGAAGGCGGTCTATTATTGCGTCGCTCCGAACCGTTATTCGACGAAGTGGATGTGGATGACTTCTCGGAAATGTATTCAACATTCGAAGAAAGTTTATTGCTTCCGGGTTTGATTGAAACACGTTTATCTGTCTTCACGCTGCCCTGATGTTTGAGTATTGAATCTCGCCGTTGTTGAAGTGGAGAAGTTGCAGTAGCGGTACTTATTAAGCTGTTGGCCATCAAGGTTGAAGATAACATACTCGAGCTACTCTGAAGGTCGCCATCTAAAATGGTAAATGATGCTTAAGTATGTCACAGACGCAATGATGGGACAGAACTTTGGACGAAGTGAGCTGAAAGGGATTCTCGGAGGGCCTCTAACGAAAAGCTAAGCGCAGTTAGTGTAGAAGAATTAGAAACTGGATGATAACTAAGCGAAGCAAAAGTTTATGGTTTTGATAGTTACAAAAATTAAAAAGCTAAAGCGGACTAAAAGAAACACTCTACCTAATTTTTGAATGGAATAAAATATTAAAGCACACACTTTGTTAAACAAACATAACTTGTAATACATCGGATTCAATATCACTCTAAAAACATCTGACACTATTATTATTTGAACTAAAATAAACTGTTCACACAAATCCGTTTCAAAACTTGTGTCCAAAGTGTCCAAAGTACAGGGAGAAAGGGAGTGAAAGAGCTTTTCCATACATAAAAAGAGCGTGTTTAATTCAAAGAACACAAAGAAACGTCCGCTCACGTGCATTTGTGAGTGAACGATTCAAAGAGGGACGCAATAAAACAGCATGCATTCGCGGACGCATACTCTTAAAAATATTTGATCGCTCTCGTTCACGAGCACGTACGTTTTCGTTAGACTTTGCAATGAGATTTCGTTCCGTGTCAAATAGTAGGCGTTCGTAGATGAGACCGCAAGAAAGACTTAATTCTAAGCGAAAGAGTTCTCAGTAAAAGTCATGGAAATTTTTCTTGGGCAAAAATATATAATTTAATGGCAGATAGGTTTCACCAAGGTTCATTTATAAGATTGTGGCACTGTTGAAATGCACTCTTCTTCCGCCTCACTGTACTTTTCTTTGTTCTATGCATTCATTTTCTTGATTTATTTTCATCCATTCAAACAGTTCCACTCGAGATCGCTCTCAAGTTCCACAACCTTATAAATGAGCCTTGGGTTTCACTTGGCTTCTTTAAGAATGGAACAATGCAATTTTTTTTGGGTTTTGCGAACTCCTTGATCAAAAGTGTAAACATGGTTGGGCAAATGGATCCCACAGGGACTCCATGGACAAAATCTTAGTTTGGTCATTACATATTTTGTGGGTTTTGTGGGCTTCTTGAACAATATCAATGTTTTTCTGAATCATAGAAACTGTGATTATCTATGCCATATATCAGATTCTACGGATTTGGAATTTCAAAGTTAACCCCCTGTGAAACCTATTCATTAACAAATTATATTTTTGACGAAAAAGTATATAAAACGCCAGATATAAAAGGTTGTAAGGTGCGACAAGTGGCTACGTACAAACAGTCACAATGTAAAATTTTGTAAGTTACAAAAAATTGCAAAGAAAAAAGAAACAGGGTACAAAAAGTCGACAAGTTAAAAAATTTCAAGTGAAAAAAGTAGTAAGGTTCAAAAATTCATCAGGTACAAAAAGTTTAAAGGTACAACACATAGCAAGGTACAAAAAGGCGTAAGCTAAAAACTGACAAGTTAAAAAATGGCCGCATTCAGCGCAGACAACGTTTGGCAACTATTGTGTAAAAATTCGCTGAATGGTACAAATTTGGTAGCGCTAACTAAAACTGATAAAATAGCGAACGCCTTTTAATCGAGCGAACAAATTCTATGCTACATGAACACAACTGTTTGCTTAGCTGTCAGATGGTGTTACTGACGCTGTTAAATTAATAAACGCAGAAAGAACGCAGAAAATGTAAGTGAGAAACCTTTGCATTGAATTAAATTTACATAAAAATTAAATTGAATATAACTTCTGACGTGTAGAGTAGCAACACATTCAGAGAAAAACATCGTGAGCTAAGGTAGCGCTACCATTACAGTTCACAACAGTTGTCTGCGCTGAATGCGACCAATGTCTTAGGGTAAAAAAAGTCACTACGCACAAAAAGTCATATGTCATGTCATACACTCGAGCACAAAATAAAGCTGACTTAAAATTTTGATAACAAATATTCTTTTTTTGAATAATAACAGTGGTACGAAATCGACCAACAAAAAAAGCACAATCAAACTTAATAAAAATTCTTAAAGACTGACATGTTGCGAGTCCATCGCACCTGGACTGACCTCACAATGTCATCACAATTTTTTTTAATTTATTTTTTATGTTGAATGAAGAGTGTTCGAATTTTGTTGTGCCGACATTTATTGAATTTATTGGAACTGAAAAACAAAATCCACTTCTTTGCTGTAGGATTTGGCTTAGAATAAGGCTATGTGAGAAGATTTGACGAAATAGAAGCAGTTTGTATGGTAGCAAACATATTTATAGGAATCAACGTTTGACGAAGAAAAAAAACAACGTTGAAATTGCAAATTTTTTAGCGAATTTTAACCGATTTCGATGTTCTTGAATTCAATGGAAAGGTATTTTTACGTGAAATTAATTTTTGTGAAAAAAACAAATGTTATTAATGGAACACTATTTAACTTTCAACTAACTTAAACTAACTTTAACTTGCTTTTCCAAGAAAGAAAATGGCTAGAAACGAATGTCGGCACAACAAAATTCGAACACTTAAGCTAAATAAAAATATTTTATTTAAAACTAAAAAAAGCAAATTTTGACGACATTGAGAGGTCATACAAGGTGCGATAGACTCGTAACACGAACCTCTTTACGAATTTCTATAAAGTTTGGTTCTACTTTTTTTTTGTTCAATTTCATTACACTGTAAAAATTCAGGAAAAATAATATTTGTTACAAAAATTTTAAGTCGATTTTTTTTACCGTGAGTGTACTATGTACCTAATCAGTTCCTGCATTTTGATACCTGAAAATGTTTTGATATAAGATGTTTTTTGTCATAAAATGAAAACAAATGAATGTTTTCCAAAGTTGTTTTTTTTTATTGGTTAACTCAATATTTATTAATCGTAGAACAACTTATTCGAAATGGCAATCATTCGATTTCCAGCAACGAAGAAGTTTGCCTGGCAACTCGTCGATAGCAGCACGATGAGTCATGGGTGCACTCTTGCCGTTAAGGGTGCGGCAAGAGTGAAGCTTATTCAGACAGACAGGAAGACAGGCAGACAGGAGCTGGCAAACACAAAAGTCAGCTTGGCTTTATTTCTATCTCGTTTCTTCGCAAGTTACTGCCTGCGCCTGTCTGAATCGGCGTACACTCTGGCCGCAACCTAAGATGGACCACAATTTGACATTCAACTGCTGTCAGATGGCCATTTAGCCATGGAAATGAAGTTCGGAACGTTGTTGTTAAGCCATGTTTGAGTCGTTTTTGCTTTGTGAGCTGCAGTAGAGTCTTGTTGAAAGGTCCACGGCTTGTTTGTGAACATTGTCTTGTTCAGGGACTTTACAATGTTCTCTAAAATGTCCGCATAAAAGTGAAGCTCAGTGACCCCGTCATAGTCATCCTCCTACTACACCATCACAGTAGCCGGATAGTGGCCTCGTTGAACTCTCGGAAGAAGTATCTTGGGAAGATTTTATACCTCCGGGCGAATCTAAAAAAAAAAAAAAAAGTTCAGACGCTTATCGTGATGGCATAACATGCACCGGTCTATCGTTCTGCTTGTTGAACGATTTTTCTATGTTGACCATTTTCTCTTCGTTAAACAGAATTCGTCTATGAACATGTTTTGCGTAACGGTGGCACAGCTCTTTCGTTTTTCGCTTGCGATTGAACTTAAATGCCTCCGTGAGTAGGTGTCCAGTATGTCGCTTGTATGCTACAAGTCCCAAATCATGTTTTACGGGGCATCACGACAGGCAAATATTCATTGCTTTCCATATGACAATTGGCAATTATTGCCAATCGAGACCACTCAATTGCCATGGTTGGCAATGAGCTGTTTTTTTTTGTTTGACAGCCATTTTGCATTTGTCTTCTAAATTTTAAATGTGTATATCGAAAAAATAAAGTGCAAAAAAATGTATAAAATAATTATTTATTTAATAAATGATAAAATTATATGTTGGTTTCATAACATGATAAAACCCACCCTTGCAATATTGCCATTGCTTGCAATAGAATCTGACAGATGGTAAGCAATGGATTATTGCCTGTCGAGACGCCGGGTTATAATACGCGACATGCTGTTCGTGCTGATTTTCATATCCAGCGACAAAATGTTCTGTTTGCGAAGAGGACTACGTCGAATTCGGTTCTGTACGGCTTTGATGGCTTGTGGCGTTCTCACTGTTTGTGAACTGCCGGTTTTCGAACAGTCGATTACACCACAAGTATCCTTAAATAATTTCGCAGTACTGTAAACTGAAATTCGCGTGACGCTGCAGCATTCGAAAGATTTGAACTTTTTCGTAGCAACATTTTTGCAATCCAATACGGCAACACGATTTTCTTGCCAGCCCCATTCTATTATGAGTAACGATTGAGACCGAAAACGTTTAGCGCGCTTATGTAGCATAAATGTCACGTGTCAAAAACCCGTCAAGTCGAAGTGTATGCGTTCAATGGTAACGGGAGTAAGTGATTAACAATGAAAAGTTTTTTTGCGGAAAAATCGCGAAGAACGAGTGGAGTGCGAAAAAAATTTAGTGTTTAGAATCCAAACGAGACTTGACTCTTTTGAGACTTGAGAAAGGCCATTTTTAAGCCAGTCCTGTTAACATTTCAACGCAGTAGCATGTATTTTCAACCAAAATTCAAGAATTTATAAAATTAATAGGGGTAATCTCTATGTCTAGGAAATGCCGTTGCACGGTGCAAGAATATGAAATATACAATTCGTGCACCGCCACAACAACAAAATGCGACAAAAAACCATACAATATTTTCTATGTGTGCTTCACTGAAACCCATAGTACATAATCCGTCCACGGTTTTCCCGATTAAGGGAAGGTTCTAGTAGAAATCGACGAAAAAGTGTTGTTTTTGTTATATTTTCATCCTAAGTATTTCGAAAATATGTAGTCAAAAGGATATTTCCTAACCTAATTTATTTTACGAGTCAAAGCGTATTAGACGAGAGAGTGTGTCGGCCGAAAAACAGGTATAAATGTTTTTCTCGAAACACCTTTTTTTCCGCGCTGAACACAATTCCGTTTCAACGACTTGACCGATTTCGATGCTTGACGGCTCAAATTAAAGCTTATTCAATTTAGAGGGCCTTCAAGAAGCGTTTTTTTCCAGAAATATATTATTATAATTATTTTTAACGTTAAAGAAAACGAAAAAGGAGGAAAAACAGGGATATTTCAAAGGGCCACCATTCTTTTTAAAAGGGGTTTTATTAAAATCGGAAATCTATCATACAAGGCCCCCAAATTTCATCTAGGTCAATAATTTTTTTTGGTTTTTTCATTTCAGAACACTTGGCAGGGCTGTAGAGTGTACAGCGCACATCGGCTATCGCCGCGCACGGCTTTGATCAGCGAGACCTTCAGCCGTCATTTGGAATTATTTTTCATCGAAAAAATTGTATAACGTTCTTGAAATATACACTAACGAATGCCACAAAAGATTTTTCAAAAAAGATTTACGTTCGCTCAAAAAAAATCCTGAAATTACGTTACGTTTCTACTAGAGCCTCCCCTTAATTCAGCTAAGCATTCAACCAAAAAATTTTGCATATAAAATATGTTTAAATTACCCACATAATTCGTCCCCGGTTAATTCTTTTACCCGCATAGTTTGTTTAAAAGTCAAGTATGGCACTACTATTTCATAGCATTTACTGATGGCAACCTTGTTAAATCTTGACAGTCATGTAACATTAACATATTTGTTGGCAGTTCAAGTTAGGTGCAGATGCAGGGGGGTTAGGACCTCCCCGAAATTCGAAGAATCTGTATTTAAATGTGATGTATGGGTGTTTATTATTTTGGCCAAGGGTACCAAAAAGAAAAACATTGATTTTTTTTATAATTTATATTATATATTCACACCCCAATGCTGCAAACGTTGGTAGCTGTTGCTATTGCTAATGGATTGAATTTTGTTCCTGTTTTTGTTTTTTGCGATATCACGCTTTTAGCTGTAAGTAGTCATACATACAACCGCAACCTGAAGTCACAAAAACACCGCACAGTGATCTTTATCATAACTTTTAAACGCAACCCTTCCGATTTCAGTGGCTTCAAGAACGCTCATTTTCATCCCTTCACAAATTAAAAACGTATCTGCGAAGAAAAACAAGTGTAGACCGATTGAACGGGTTGGCTTTATTGAACGTTAGGCCGGATCGTTCCTGTATGAAGAAAAAAATGTCAGCCGTTCAGGGCCTCAAAAGTTAGAAGAAAACGTACATTTTTCGTTTTTGTTCCTTATACAATTATTGATATACAAATAATATATCTTTTTGTTTTCTTATATACGAGCATATACGTAAAATATCGAACTAATTCTTCTGTTATAATTCGATAAGTTGTCGAATTAAGAGGTCGATCCCTAAATCGACAAAAGTCTGAATTAAGCGGGCATAACTTAGTTCGTTCCCCGGGTAATTTAACCAAAAATCGCCATATTATAAAAACGAATTAAACGGGGATTATTATTATTATCTTAACCTGTATACGAAGATGCTATTAAGTATAATTTATGAAATACAACCCTGTGTTTGTAATGAGAGAGCAGCCAAACAGAAGGATTGGTACAATCCGTGCTCTCATGCAATTATACTACACATAGAGAATACTCCTAATGTTTGTTAATGGCCAAACAAATGACCCAGAAGACACAAAAGGCATACCAATGAGCAATGAGCAAGTGCTTTTTCTATCTTTCCTGTTTTCACTTCTGTCTGCCGTTACATAATAAGAACCTAAAAGTTTTTTAGGATTATACATATTTTGTTAAAAACGCTTATTTGCTACTTGTTCAGAACTTTTTCACAGCAGCTATTTATTTCATTAAACTGCTAATAAAAATTTCCAAAATAAACTTGTTTTCTGATGCAAGAGTGGATTACCATCTAAAAGGACAAAGTTTACAATACATTTGGACCGATAAGTCTTTTCACTCTGCAAAGACAATCTTCAAGAATTGATTAAAATACAGCAAATGCACAGAATACATAGGAAAAATACTCGAATAAGTTGAACGTGAAGAGAGTTTCGGGTGGGTGCAAGTTTAAAATATTAACATTATGACTTAAATTATCAAAAGCAAGCTTTAAACAGTTTACACCAACAAAAAAATAATAATTTTAAAAAACATATAAAGCTCATATAACTAATAACGATAAAAATATTAAACAAATAAGCCACTGTTAATACATGCATTAGATATAATAAAAAAATTAAGCCCAACACCAAAAATTAAAAAGTAGCTAAACTTATTAAATAATTTCTTCAAATACAATAAAAGTTTTTACGTTTTTTAAAAATCATTTCATTTTTATTTATTTATTTTCTCAAATACTTTTATTCATTCGTTCATTTTTGTTTTGTTTTTTAGGTTATGCCAAAATATATATGTATATATATATGTATATATGCTCGTTAATAAACAGCGATTAGTTGTTGCTGTTATTGTTTATAATATTAAAACTTACATTTAAGCTAAACATGCAGATTTATATTGTTATTGCCAAAGAAATTTGCGAACTTTAACAAATTGCGTTTTTTTACAAATAAAATATTTTAATGTATATATATTGATTGAAAATTCGTAAAACTGAATGCACAATTTAGTAACATAGATGATAGTTGTTTTCGTATTGTGGAACTTGAAGCCTTAAATATATTTAAAAAATAGAACATACTAAAAATATTTTTTAAAGCCATCTGCTGTATCTGCTAAAAGTTTGAAGCAATTCAAAAAAATTGTGTTAAAAATTAGGTAAGGTGGAATTTTCAAAACTCAATTCTTAAATAACAAAGCCGAAGCAAAATTATTATAATTTCTGTTTAGTTTTTTACTCGTAAAAATGCAAAGTTTAAATTAAAATGAAAATAAAAAATATGTTGTTTTTAAAAATTGATAGACAGCTAAAACAGCTGAAACGAGTTAAATAATTTTCTTTTAAGTAAATAAGAAAATTGTCTAATTGGTGAGCAAACAGCTGACTGTTATAATTTTCATACAGAAATAACTCAATTGAAAAATAGAAAATTTCAAATCACTTTCAGTTTTAATTTGCCTGGTCAAATTTAAATTCTAAGTCTTTCTACAGAACAAAAATTTTTAAAAAACTAAAAACTATTGTCGATGAAATATAGAATTTCTTGGGAAGGACTTTGGGCTATGGGAAAAGAATATCATAAAATACCATGCTATGAATTCGATAAAGTCAAAGAATATATATAACTATTAAGGAGTTATCCTCTATGAGCCGATATAAAAATACCCCTTCAGCCGTGTTTAATATTTTGATGACAGTACTTTTGATGGGGTGTCGTTTTTTATTAAAATTTTTCCAAATTTGACACTCAGAGTACGATTCAAATAACAAAAAACATTAAAAGTGTTAAATATTCAGCCCGATTCTAAATGCATATTCCCATGGAATTTTTTTCTTTTTTTCTCTGTTTCCTTATTCTAAACAAAACTCTCCTGGAGTTTTTTCTCTTCTCCCATTCCTGCAATTCTAAACGAACTTAAAAATTGGGAGTTTTTTCCCGAGGAATTATTCTAAACGTGAATAAAAGGAAGAGTGCGATGACATTTGTTGAGCTATTGCCGCCGCTTGTGAAGGAGTTCTGTGAAAAAATGTAAGGATTTGACATTTCGAGGTTTTCAAATTGATTAAAAATTATTTCCAATGTTAAGTCTGATGTTTTATGCAGCATTCAAATACTGGGGTGAGACTAAGGACATCACTTTCTTGAGTGGTAAAATTTTCCGAAATTTCGCAATAATTAAAAACAGTATTACATTTAAAATAAATGCATATGTTGTGTTAAGCGCAGCAAGCATTAGCCATTTTAGTTGAATTGTTTTGGAGAGTAATGCAGCTCTCTTGCACCATGAAAACACCTCCATCGATTTTTTGAGAACGCCATTAGAACGCCAGTTCTACCCCATTATGGCACTTTGAATGAATTTTGTTTAATTTCATTTCAACAGACCCTTTCTCCAAACTTCCATTCTTGCTTGTTTGAGTTTGCTTAAAATAATTTGCATTTAACAATCAGAACAAAACGTCATGAAGCAAAACAGCCGACTTCGATAATTCGAAGTTCTCTCGGATGTGAACTTTGTTCTCAGGAAAAATTAATTCCTCGGGAATATTTAGAATCGGCTGATTAAGTCAATACAAAAATATAAGTGGAAATTATAAAGGTTTTGTTATTATGATGTCATCACTTTGTAAGGGAGGTAAGCATTTTTTTGCTAAATTTAAAAATTTAACTGCATAGTAAAAATAAAGCATTACATATTTGCAAAATTTGAAGAAATTGTATGAAATTCTGTGGAATTCAAAGACATTTTACCGTTTTCATTAAGCCCCTTTGTATTGGAGGCAGGCGTGATTTTAATTAGATTTTGAAAATTCCACACTCAGAGGTCACATTAAAGGTTAAATCTGTTGCTCAAAACTCATTCGATTAATTTTTGTGAAGTATCAAGAATTTTACTGTTTTAATAAAGTCATTTTGTAGTGGAGACAGGCGTGGTTTTATCCGATTTGGCTAATTTTAAAACTTGATTTTTATTTTTGAAGAAGAAGCTTATTTACTAAATTTCATTACGATAGCTCCACATAACGGCTGTTATCGTGATCACACACACTCAGCAAACGAACTTGTTTAAATCAACTCGGAAGGTGAAGCTGATCAAGAATGTACAGTGAACCAAAACAAAAACTTGTACGGTATAATTACTTATGTTTCTTTTGCATTATCTTCTAAACTATGTACACTAATCATATAAAATAAAATGTTAAAATATTCTGTATTAAATTCACTTTTCAAATAGTTTCAACAAAAGTTGTGAAATTCAGCACTATCGTGAATAATTTTTCACGCGGAATCTGAAAATTAAGTTTATATTTTTAAGATAAAGTTTATATTTAATATTTTTATAGTTTATATTTTTATCAATTGTTGATAAAAAATTCGTATTTAAAATTTTTAAAATGTTCTTAAGCTTTATCTTAAAAATGAAAACTACCTTTTACGATTCCGAGTGAAAAATTATTCACGATAGAGCTGAATATCATGTTCTTAAAACAGATGAACAAAAAACAAAAAAGATACATTTCATGAAGCCAAAAAAAAAAAAACTTGTACACTGCAGAAATTTAAAACAAAACCAAGTTTTTACGTCATTATATTTTAGCACTAGTATTTTGTGCGATGACCCTACCACTTATAATGGCTGGCAACTTTTTTGGCATTTATAGAGACCAAGTTAGTGTGATGTAAGGGGTTATTGACGCCCATATGTTTTGCTGTGCTACTTTAATCTCGTTTATGTTTTTAACGGGTTTTCTCTAAGTTTTTCCCATATGGGCCCACAAATGTTCGATTGGATTTAAATTAAAGCTCTGCAAAGAACCATCCAAGTACACCAGTTGTGTGTTGTTATTTTTTCTTATATCTACTTGTATCTGTTTCGCTCTCTAAGCATTGAGTATGCATGGAATATTTCTCTTTTAGATAACGATGGAATAGGTATGAGAGAGTGAAATTACCAAGTATCAAAAATACTAGTTTGAGCACATACAGAACAAACAGATATATCGATAATACTGTTATCTTTATTTGGAACATCTGTAGTATGTGACGTAGCAAGCATAAAGAATAAAGAGCGAAATAAACAACAAAAAAAGAAACAGTTTATATAAGTACAATGCTTTTAAGTACTTTTTTATATTTTAAATTTGCTAAAAATACGAAATACGTCCATTCACAGAAAGACACTCATCATTACTTTCTTTTAGTAGAATAGAAATGGAAAAACACAACATCAATACAAAGAGAACGATCTGGAATATCTATATTGAATGGATATATCCATTTAAAAAAAGAGTTAAAACAGATACTCCACTTAGTGGAACAGATAAAGAGAAAAAAAGCTAACACTACAATGAGAGCCAGAGAAAGAGATGATAAGCTCTCTGCTAATTCCAAAGCATGTAAGCATATGTTCAGTTCTACTCCTTGTTGTATTTGTACCAATATTATCAGGTTTTTACTTGTTATATCTGTTTGTACAAGTAGAACGGATGGTTCGCTGCAGACCTTTAATTTAAATCGGGGCTTTGGGTAGATGAAGAAGCATTGTTTTACAGTTGTGCAGCAGCTATTCTTCAACCACAAGTGAGGAATGCTTTGTATTATAGTTTTTTTTTTGCAGCTGGTTGTCGCAAATTGTTCTTTCAAATGTTTAAATAATCAAATTTCTTCATCGAGCCTTCAGTAAGCTGAAAGTTTCCAACCTCATTAGCTCCCATTGCATACAAAATCAGAACACTACCACTGCCGTGTTTGACCGTTTTATTAACATCTTTATGGTTCAATCCTTTACCCTTCTTTTTCCACTCAAAACATCGTCCATTTGATGAAAATATGTTGAATTTTGACTAATCTGTAAATTTCACTGAGTTCCAAAACTATACTGGCTTCTTGACATACTCTTTTGAATACTCCAGCCGCTTTTTTATATTATTTGCTAACAATAGTGGCTTGTTTCGGGGTTTATACCCTCTTAACCCTTAAATGCATATTGTATCAAAAATGAAACGTCGTTTTTATGTGCGTATAAACTGAAAATCATATTTCATCCGCAGAAACCAACTGTAAATTATCGTTCGTTGTTTGTTTTTTTAAAAATAACCGAAAGCCAAGTGACAACAGATAAATTGTTTTCATTTCGTGTGACATTATAAGCGCAGTGGCCAATTTTTTGAGAAGAATTGAAAAGTCAACTTCTTTGTTGTGGAATTCTGACAAAGTGTTTGTTAAATCTTGTAAGAAAAATATTATTATCAAAGGTGAGTATTTGGTTTATCTTTTAATTAACATATTTTATATAAAACCAGAATTTTTTAACAAATTACGTTTTTTGTTGTTATCAATAATGATACAACGTGCGCTTGGTGCTCTTTTTTTTTTGCAAACGTTATTTCAAATTTATTACGTGAGTGGTCATTCGGTTTTTTGATTTGTGTTCATTATTTTTAGAATAATGACAAAGAGATAGTTTTTTTTAATGCGATTAGATGATAGATGAATTTCTAAAGACGATGCCGATTTGGACGGTGAACATCTTGATTACTATCCAACTCTTGAACACATAGAAAGGCTTGATGTTTCTCTTATGTTTTCCGAAAACAACATAAAATTGCAAGGCAGCAATGTTCTTCTACCTTCAGAAGTAATGAGACTTGAAACTTCCGGTCAGTTTTTTGCATATTTCTTTAGTCCTGATTTGGTAACGAAAATTGTTGAGGAAGCAACCAGGTACTCTATCCAAAAACAACCAGAACGCCCAGACTCAATTAATGAAAATGAGCTTGATTCAACTTGGTCTACTTGAAAACTAGTTTTTCTGGCACATATCAATAATATATTTGACCATAGTTCGGCTTTTTGACCCTTTCAGCAAAATTTCCTCAACTACTTCTTCTCTTTCCAAAGTTTTATAAGTAATTTTTTCATTTCTATTGAAGTTTTGCTTTGAATTAATTTTCTTTTTCGTTTAAACTATCATTAAACTACATTGCATTACATTTAAAATATTAAAGCAAACTGCATGCAGCGTCGAAAAATGAAAAAAATGAATTTGATAACGGTATCTTTCGATACTGCATAATATGAAGTGTATTTTTTTGCTTCATGAAATGTGCCTGCTTTTTTCTTTGTTAAATTGTTTTCAGAAGATGCTGCAAGTATTTTCACAATTTTTGTGAAAAGTATTTTAAAAGAGAATAAAATAAAGAATATTTTAACATTTTATTTTATATGGTTAGTGCACATAGTGTCAAAGATAATACAACATAAACATAAGTAAATGTACTGTACAAGTTTTTTTTTGGTTCACTGTATGTACATAAGGGTGAGTCTATTTGATGAAATTATGTTTGTAAAAATTTGTCTTATTAGAGGACAAAAAACGATTCTAGAGATATACATTTTTCCGAGAAATAAAACGTACCCCCTCGTTTTGAATTTTTTGTAATTTTTCAAAATTTTTATACTGCAGCCCAATATTTTTCTTTTAAATCTGATGCCAAAAAATTCCTCTGCTCATAAAACATAACTTTGCAAAATGTTGCGAAATCGATTAGTCGAAAACGAAGTTACAGTACTGTGAATATTAGCACAGTGAAGTTGTTTGAAACATTTTTTACGAGTATACATAGACTACATTCAGCAATGACTTGAAAAGTGTTACCGGGAAAATTCATGGTGTGCAGCCAAAACGTCCGAAGACAATACAATCAGCAGGCAAGATCATGGCTTCTGTTTTTTCGGTCAGGCACGAAATGTTAGCCAGACAATCAACAGCGACTATTATATTGTGTTATTAGATCGATTGGATGATGACGAAGAAAAGCCTCACATGGCAAAGAAAAAAAGCCACTGCTTCACCAAGACAATTCACCGATCAACAAGTCGAGGAGCACGATAGTGAAAATGGACGATTTACGGTTGTTATTGCTTCCACACCACCCATATTCACTATATCTAGCCCATCTGACTTCTACCTGCTTGCAGATCTCAAAAAGATGCTCCAGGGACAGAGATTTGGATACGATGATGAGGTTAAAGTCGCAACTGAAGCATATTTTAAGTGCATAAACAAACAGCTCTATAGAAAGACATCGAAAGCTTAGAAAAATGTTGGAGTGATTTTGCAAAAAAAAAAGTGTTTTACTGGCTAGTGATGGGCCTTAATGATCCATGTGTTACCTCTTAACAGAAAAAGATAACACCTAATATATCGTAAAATCAAATGTGCAAGACAATATAAACTAATATTTAGCAATGTTATGGAAATTACATATTAGGCCAAAGTGTTATACAATATTTAAAAATAATTTTAAAAGCTAGCTATTTTCTGCAAGGCTATAGAGCTTCAAGTGATTTTATAAATTTTCTTTTATTTTTAACTTCTATAAGAAACAAATTACTTCTTTGAAAATCTTTTTTGAAATTATTTAAAAATATACAGCTGTTTTTATAATTTTATATCAGGTCTAAACGTCTATCTTATGCATATGTGTATTCTTTTAAGAAATCCGAATATTGTCTAGTTTGTTCGAAAGTAGTTACATTACAAAAAAATATAAAGTAAAAATAAAAATATACCCATGTATGTATATAAAATATGTGTTTTTCAAAAATTCAAAAGTTTTTTAGGTACACTGTCAAAATCAATTTTATGCAAATAAGCAGAACATTAAAGAAAAACAGCCATTCAATAATAATATTTAACATTGTGACCAGTATAAAAGCTGTATGCAGGTATGTTAACATTAAATTGCTTTAAAATGTTAATGTGTGTGTGAGTGTATATGTGATTGCATTTAGGCACAGTAAAAGAAAAAATATTATATGAATATGTTTATGTAGCTGATAAAATTTAACACAGTTTTAAGTACAACTTTTTTTATCTCTTTTCGAGACTGACACTTTTCGAAACTTTTACATAAGTTTTTTATTAATTGTTATTTTTTTTTTGCTACTTTAGTACTAGTTTACAAACACTTAATATTATATGAAGTTAGTTTTTAACGCATACAAACATGTTTTGTTTTTTGCTACGTTTGTGTTTTTCGCTTTTTTTAAATACTATAACACTACAATTTATAAAAGGATATGTCTATATGTTAATGTTTTATGATTTTTTACGTACGCGCCAACAAATTTTTTGTTTTCTTTAATAATATTTGATCGTATCATTTAAGTCTTAACATTTTTATTTTAATTAAAAAATATTTACTACGTTTTGATATTAATTTGTTGCTAATAATATTTAAAATCTTTATAGTAATTTTACTTATGGCACAAATCAATAAGCTTTGGTGTTTAGTTTATGCGTTGCTTTTACAATTAAGTTGGTTTCAGTTTAAGCCAGTTCTATTCACAAACTTGTGAGTATCAGTGCAAAGGTTAAAAGATATTGTAAAGAAAATCAATTTAGATAAAAATCAGTGAAGTATGCACATAAAGTATATAAAAGTAAATTGTATATTGGTGAATATATTTATCTAAGTGTTAGATAATTGTTGATAATCAAATTTTGAAAATATTCATTTACCATTTTTTACTCGTTTGCGAACAAAAACCAGTTTGTTTTTATAGTTTTCTTATCTACTAAACTTTTACGAATTCGTTTCGAATTAAACGAAAAATTAACTTGTGAATTCTAAAGATGATAACTACTTTTGGATACACTGCACACCAAAAGACAGACTACAACTGAAACCAACCGTTGCCCACCCAATTCTATAACTTGGTATCGTCTATGCCATGTTCACCATTTGCATTGGGCATAACAACTACGGTGGGTACGGGCGAGCGTGAAATTGGCGTGAAAGACTCACCAAGCAGATCATCACCGACAGAATTGTGACGTTGATAGCTATGAGCGGCATTTAATAGATGCACCGCAGTAGTGGTGCTCATGTCGCCCTGCAAACTGTGACGTATATTATACATATCAATTTCTTTATGGGCCATATTGGATGCACCACTAGACACATTTACACCACCACCAATACCACCACCACCAGCGCCACTGGCACCGTTTGCCATATACAACCCACCCGTTAGACTCTGCAGCGAATTTGTGCTAGAACTGCGCACATATTCATTATTCAGTTGAAGATGATTTTGATGATTGAGATGATGATGTTTTTGATGATTGTTTAGATTGTTGTAATTGTTATTGGTAGCATATTGCAAAATATTGTTAATTTTTTGCTCATCGGATGGTGAACCGAATTCCGATGACTCGCGTATGGGTGCTAAATGCAGTTGTGCGGCTGCGGCTAACATCTCACCTGTGGGCAAACCTGATGGACTGGGACGTTCGCTGCTAGCCACATCTTCGAAGGCTTCTTCGTTGAGAGTTTGTAAGGCACCGCAAATCATTTGCTCCTCGAGAGTAACCTGTAAATGTGCGAAAAAAAGAAAAAAATTTTAAAAAATATTTACATTTTAAAAAAAGATTAATATTATTATGGTTAAATGAAAAAAAAAACTGCAAAACTACAAGATGCAAAAATATGTACCTATGTATATTAAAATGTAAAGTACACAGCTATAGATTAAAATAAAAATAATAGAGAACTTTATAATCAAAAAAACAAAAGGATTTTTTACTGCAAATCAACTATAAAATATCAATTAAAAAATTTTCGAAAGGGTTTACTCAATAAAAAATAAAAGAAAATAATTAAAAAAAAAATTGTAAAGAAAACCATTTCTATATGAACACCTAAAAATATGCACGATATCATAATTAGTGATCAAATGAAAAAAAAAATAGTAAAATACTTCTAAAGCACAATTTTACAATGAAAATGTTGAAGAAACATACAAGTGGTGAAAAAGGTTTTAGAAAAATTATTCGATTCTTTTTTGTTTATTAATTTTTGAGCTTGCAAGTTAAACAGCAAAGATCACAAAAACAACAACAAAGTTTTACAATCCAACATTTTTGTTTTAGGTTTTTTCGTGTCAACTTCTTTTACCTGAAGATATTCGTAATCATGAATTTTTGGCTGCATTTTGAAATTTTTGCATACAAGTTGAGAACGAAATAAAATATGAAATTTTTAGAGATTTTTCTAATATCCTAAGATAAAACTTATAAATATGTGTTTGCGTGCGTATGTATGCATGTGTGAGTGTGTTTTTTTTTAAAGATTTTAATATTGACAAAATAACAAAAATTATTCGAAAAGGGGGAGCATTCAATGAAAAACGATATACTAGTGATAAGTTAAAGGTAAGATAGATTAAAGATAAGTATAAGTATTAGGATAAGGATTCAAATAAAAGTAGGGATAAGAATTATAGAAGTGAATAATAAAAAAGATAAGGCTTCCAAAGGGAATCAAAGTTTGAGCTAAATTTATTCTTCAAATTAAAACGAATTCTTGTTTGGTAGTTTCCTTAAAATGAGACTAGTTTGAATAAATTCATTAATCATTTTTGTCATTTGTCAGATTAATCAGACATTTTGAGGTTGCAATACAGTGCTTTTTTAAGGTGGTACGCGTGTTTTGTCTGTAACAAAGATTTTTGCTATAAAAAAAATAAAAAAACTTTGCTATAAAATAAAAAAGCTGTTTATATTGCGATTACGATTAGTAATCAGTTAGATTATATTTCGAAAGGAATTATAATCATTTTATAATCCTTAATGGAAAAGTTTATGACAAGTACTTGATTACTATTACAAATAATCAACTTTTAATCACGATCAATTAAAATTACCAAAATAATGAAAAGTAACAACAACAAAAAACCGACTGCTTTGAGAGATTATTTGTGATTATTTTAAGCATTTAAGCAAAAAAATTAAATTTTATTCATAAATAAACATAATAAGGCGTTCAAGATGGTCGGTCTTTAAGTGAGAGTACCTCCACTCATCAAATGCATGATCTTTTTTACGGGTAGCAACCTTAACATGAACACACCATAAATATCAGATCGATCTGTCAATGAATAGTGACGTTACAGTGTTCTAAATTAAACAACTTTTGTTGTTGTTATAAAACTGGATAAAGTAGAATTTCGTGCCTTGATAAAGCATTACTTTTTGCGTAACAAAACTGCGAAAGAGACAAAAGAAAAGCCCGATAAATATTATGGTTAATCTGCTCCCTCGTATTCAACCGTAAAATATTGGATCGCAGAGTTCGAAAGAGGTCAAATCAGCACAAAATATGAACACGCTGGGGATCACCAAAAACAGTAACTATTCCAGAATATGTTGGAAAAATCCACGATTTCGTATTGGACAATCCGAAAATTAAAGTGCGTGAAATAGCTACAGCCGTTGGCATATCAAGTGGGTTGGTGGTTTCAAGCTGACTGCAAGATGAGTGCTCCGTTCGTTAACAACACATGGTTAGGTTAGGTTGAGGTGGCACATAGACTAGATATTTGGTCCGTTGTGATACCGCAGGGGATCTATTCCTCCCCTAATGCTCTCCTAAGCACTGCCGTGGAACCAACCTGTACTAATAATTAAAAGCAGTAGGCGCCTAACGTCTACCTTCTCAAGAGCCCTGAGATCATAAAAAAAGGCTACCCAGATGCTTATGTCTTCTGCGGGATAGAGCGGGGCATGAACAGAAGATATGCGATACCATCTCCTTCTCTTCTTCATTCCTGCATCTCCTGCAGAAGTCATTAACATAAGCCCAAATTATTAAGGCATGCCTATCAATAAGACAGTGCCCTGTTATAACGCCTATCAGAATGGAGAGATTTTTTCTCGCCATTTCGTTTTTTTTATTAAAACTAGGCGACATCTGTCTAGCAGCGTTAGAGGTGGTGCTATGCTTCCACCTGAAATTAGCCATTTCTGTGGCATGTTGCTTGTTGCACGACGCAAGTGGCATGCCTAATTTTTCCATGTCAGGCAGTAGCGTTACCGTTGTACCTTATCTAGCGAGCTCATCCGCTCTACAATTTCCAAGAATGTCCCTATGCCTTGCTACCCAGACCAGATGGATGTCGAACTTATCAGCTATCGCATTAAGAGACGAGCGACATTTAAGGGCTTTTGGTGATGTTAGAAACACATCTGCAAGGGATTTAATCGCTGCTTGGCTGTCTGTAAAAATGTAGATATCTTTAGTTGATATCTCACTATACCTCAGCCATTCCACAGCTCTATAGATAGCCATTATTTCAGCCTGGAAGACGCTGCAATGATCTGGCAGTTTAAATGAGGTTCTGATGTTCAGATCCGTTGAAAAGACGCCTCCCCCAACTGTGTGAAAGCCGTTCTCGAATGAGGGAGTGGTAAAAGTGTAGTCGATGCTGCTGGGAACTGCTCCTGCAAGATCGATAACGGCGGAATGACCTGTATGAGTGTTATTCCACTGCGAAGTTGCTCTCAGGGGAATGGCTGTTTCCTGCGCCATCCCTTTTCCCATAATATCAAGGGGTATTAAGCAAAGAACCGCATTAAGCGCTTCCGACGAAGTGGACCTAAGCGCTCTGCTGATACATAAGGCCCCGGTTCTTTGTACTTTCCCTAACAATTTACAATTAGACTGTGTTTTTAGTGCTGTCCACCGTATAACAAGATTGACCTCACTATAGCTGTGTGAATCCAACGTGCAATGTTCGGGGTAAGCGTTTTACCTGTAGCTTGCTTACAGGCATATAAGGCAACATCGGCCTTTCTAGTTCTCTCAAGATTATTCGGTTTCCAGCTTAACTTTTTATCCAAAATAGCTCCCAAGTATTTTACCTCTTCCACAAAGTATTATGAAGAGTTATGCGCGGAATTTTGTAATTCTTCGTAGGAACGACCAGTTCAGTTTTTTGGGGATTTTTCCAGCCCACAGCTTTTGGCCCAAATATTAAGATCGGAGAGCGCTGATCCAATCAGCTCCTAGAGAGTGTCAGGAAACTTTCCATGTACAGCAATAGCTACATCTTCCGCATAGGCAATTACCTTGGAGCCTACATTTTCTATTTTCCTCAGTAGTTCATTGCCTACCTAGTTCCATAATAAAGGTGATAGAACACCCCTTGAGGAGTGCCCCTACTCACAAATCTCCTGGCTTTTGAGTCACCTAGAGATGCGCTGACGACTCTGCTGGTCAGCAGGTTTTTTATTTGCGACCTATAACTAGAAAGATATCGCCAATTCGGGTGGTGTGGGAGGTGCCACGCCCCCTTGTTCAACGCCCATAAAATGTTATCAGTGAGACTGCACGTGTAAATTGTTTTCGAATACCGAATTCCGAGGCTGTGCAACCTATAATTCCATAGCTATTCGATATCGCAAATTTGGATGTATGGGAGGTAATTTTGAGTATTCTCACTAAAACAGCAATAAGTGAAGTATCCAATCTGCTACAAACATAATTTCTACCTTAAAACTTTCTTAAAATTATTTAAACAACAAAGAAAAAACAAAACCAAAATATACATCAAAGTTTAATTTTTTGGTACTTTAAAATGGGGGAATGTAAGAATACAATATTTTGTAAACTCTTTCACAAATTTAGTATTCAGAAAATTTCTACAAAAATCGTTAGATCAGTATATATGATAGCTTTAATGAAAGGTATAAGTCTTTTACTTGTAAATATGTATAAAATTTGTAATATAAATATTTACTTTTGGAGTTATAGGATCATAACAGAAGACACTATTTTTCAAAACTTAAAAAAATCGAAAATCCCTCTTAAAAAATCGGAACCAACTTTTAAAAGTCTTAGTGATTTTTATATCTACAGCTTGAATCAAAGATACTGTCGCACCTATATTAATTTGCACCAATTGCACAAAAAGAAGCAACACTGGAAAACATATATCGTTCTTTTACGACTCTGGCATTAATTGTACAGTTATTGCATGAACAGTTAGTTTCAAAAGATTTGTCAATAATAATAATAAATTGCGAAAGGAAATAAGTGCAAAGATCCTACGATAGCACGCAGGTTGCAGTATCAGATTTTCCGACGAAAAACTCTTGTTTTTGCAAGCATGCAAGCCACAACTCGCAAAATGATATGACAGAAATTTCTAAAGAAAAAAAAAAATCATTGAAAGATTTCAAAATGTTTCGTCAATCATGGTTTGGAGCGCTTTCTCCGAAAAAGGCAAATTGCCCCTTCTTCTTATCGAAAAAGGCGTTAAAATAATTCGGAATATTACTGAGAACATGTTTTAAAGAACTATCTTATGCGGCATGCCAAGCAAATTTACAGAGAGGGTCAAAATTGTTTTCAGCAAGATTCTTTTCCAGCACATAAAGCAAAAATCGTTCAAAGGTGGTGCAGAGCAAATTTGCCATGTTTTATTTCTGTTGGAGGAATGCCCTCCGTCATCCCCTGACCTAAGCTCACTGGACTTTTCTATTTGGGGTATAATGCTGAGCAAATTAACGAACATAAACACATGACGGTAAATAACTTAAGCGATGATCAATGAAAATATCAGATGATATACCTGAAAACCAGATGCGTGCCGCGTGCTCGTCTTTCACAAATTGTTTTAAATTTAAAAAAAAAAAATTAATGGTGAAAGATTCGAATTTAATGTTGAAGAGTTATAAAGAATGATAAAAATAAAAAATAAAAATTTTTGTTTGATAAAAATACACAGTGCTTTTGATTTATGGCATAAAACAAGTGCGACAGTTATTTTGATTCACGCTATAGAAATAGTACATAATCGAACTAGTGATGTATCGCCTCGCAAAAATTGTTTTCAAATTGTTGTAAAATAGTGACCATGGATGAGAAATGGATGCACCACTATACACCAGAATCTAAGGCATCAGCAAAAGTGGAAGTGAACTAAGTGTGGTCCCAGTGGAAGTGAACTAAAGCGAGTGAAGACTCAACAAACGGCCGGGAAAGTGTTGGCGTTTGTAGAGACTATAGGTGTCGAAGAAAAAAATCATCTTTTTGCAAGACAATGCTTCAGCTCACAAATCGATCGAAGTCATTGCCAATTGCACGAGTTACGCTTCGAACTGCTTCCTCATCCCCCATATTCTCCAGATTTGGCCCCCAGCGGCTATTACCTGTTTCCAAACTTAAATAGGTGACTCCAGGGAAGGAGATTTGGGACGAAGGAACAGGTCGAATTGATCTTGATTGAGATCTTGGGAAATCTTACTATTCAAAGGGTACCGCAATGTTAGAATCGTTGGAATAAGTGTATCGAGCTGAAAGGGGACTATGTGGAAGAATAAACAATAATTTTTTCAAAAATCGTGTTTTCTGTGCTAGGAGGGCAGCTTCTTTAACGCCCTAGTTAATATGTATATATTTATTTGACAAAGATATAAAAAACAAGACAGAATAAACAAAATACTTAAAAAAGTTTTATTTGATATGCATTTATTTATAATGCAATTTTTTTTGTTCTTGTTTTTGACAATCTTTGTTTAATAATTAAATACATGTTTATGTTTATCAATAAAATTTAAAAAAATTGTTTGTCTTTTGGACTATGTGCACATACAGGCCGAAAAGCAGCTTTTTAGCTGAAAAACCTCTTCCAAAACAAGGTAATCACACTGAAAAAAGTAATTTTTATTTGACAGTCAACTTGTAAATACAAAATGGCTGCATTCGGCGGAGTCAACTATTGTGAACTGTTATGATTGCGATACCTTAGTGAGTGATGTTTATCTCTGAATGTGTTGTTACTCTAAACATCAGAAAAGTTGTAAATTATTTAGTTTAATTATTATAATTATATAATTATGTTAATAATTTAATTGCAAAGGTTTCTCACTCAAGTTTGCTGCGTTCTTTCAGCTTTTATTATTTATTTAACAGCGTCAGCAGCAGAATCTAACAGTTGCACACTCTACAGTTGAGTTCATGTAGCATATAATTTTTTTGCTCAATTAAATGGCATCTGCTACCTGTAACTCATTTCTGTGGTTATAGCGCCAAATATTCAATTTATCCGATGTCAAAGACTTTTGCGAAAACTAGTGTTTCTGTAACTGATACGCGAGTGGTACGTGATGAAAAAGATACACCAGCGAGAAGGAACACATGAAAGTAAAACGAATGGTAAAGGTCTTTGTGTACAATTACATCTGTGCTGAATTGAGAAATAAATAAATTAAAAAACTCAACAATACTACATTGTGCTTTATTTGTAATGTCTATATTTTAATTTGGGTTTAAAACCATGGTTATCCGCAATGTTCACCGAATATCTTTTCTTTTTCAAAATAATTTTATGGTGAAATTGTATGTCCTATACAAAACCGCGGCTTAGGACAAAATATTGTAAAGCAAAGTTACATTATTGTGAAGAACTTATTTTTTTTGGTTAAAGATTAGCCGAATTCTTTTTCTTTATAGGTTTTAGGTTATACACTTTCTAGTCCACTTTTAGATTTGAATTATATTGTCCTCGATGAATCCGACGTTCTTAGTGCACTAGCTAGCCTTAAAACCAACACGAGTGAGGCTTATCACCGATTTCGTTAAAATATTGTACACACTCTATTTCTATCCATTATTATTATTTTTCAATAAGTCATTAACATCCTGAATATTTTAGACACTTGGAAAATCTCACATTTCGTAACAGTTCATGAATTAGAACCTAAACATGAGATCCAAAACTATAGACCGATTTGCAAACTCACCACTATACAAAAATTGTTTGAGAAAATCATAAACGAAAAACTTATTTTTTTGGTCAAAAACATTATTTCAACAAACCGTACCAACATGGTTTTTTGAGTGGTAAATCTACAGTCAACAACCTTTTTCTTTTCTCAAACTTTATTATTTGTAATACGGAAGACCATTTACAGACAGACGTAATTTTCAATGACTTTGCGAAAGCCTTTGACAAGGTCAACCATAATAATCTTTTTTATTGTTTTTACTATTTATAAATGATCTCCCTCTTGTAGTGAAACATTCTAAATGCCTTCTTTTCGTAGACGATCTTAAACTGTTTCGTACAATTACTTAGATCGCAGATTGAATGCCAACTTCTTCCAGACGATTTAAATTCAATCATCACCTGGTGCAAAGAAAATTGCTTGGCACTAAACATAGCAAAATGCCAATATCGCATTTTCAATAGATCTTCTTCGACTTCAATAGTTGGAAACTAAAAAATCGACTTCATAGCACTTGATAGAATTTTTCAAAAAAAAATTTAGGAATCATTTTAATCCCCGACTCGATTTTATTGTCAACAAGGCTATTCGATGCTTAGGTTTTTAATAAGAAACAGCAAGGAATTTAATGATCCTTAAACACTAAAATCGCTCAGTACTTCACTCGTTAGGCCTCACTTTGAATACTGCTCTGTGATATGGAACCCTTCATCATTCGTACACTCAGAAAGAACTGAAAGAGTGCAAAGAAAATTTACAAGGTATATGGTATACCAACTTAATTCCAATCTACCTCAGTTGCCCCCATATAAAATTAGATGCGCTCTGATTGACTTGAGCAGTCTACAATGCAGAAGAAGAGCATATTCAATCATATTTGTTAGAGATCTTAAAAAAATAAAATGTCCGGAATTACTAGAGATGCTTGACTTCCATATCCAGTAAGATCCCTACGTAGTCAGTTCCATTTCCATGAAACGTACCATAGAACCTCTTACGGATATAATGAACCCCTATCACGTAGTATTTGAGAAGTAAATAAAGTCCTCTCCTCAATCGATATATTAACTTCCTGCTCGCGCGAGAATTTTAAGATAAAACTCTATACTTTCTGCAAAAGCTCTGATGTCTAGAAATACTTCTATCTTTCTTATCAATAAATTGTTATTTAATCTTATAAACGAAACTATTTTTGCTCTTTAATGTATTCGTAATTCATCTTCGTGTACAATCAAAGAATTTTTGTTTATATACTTCATAAGTAATTAGCTTTTTATTCCACTCTTGCTTTTGTAGATATACTTTATAAAATATTCGTTAAGTATTCTAAAAAGCTGAACTATTTGTAATATATTGTTAATAGTCTGTAAGAATTGAAGCTCAGTTTGACCAAATAAAGAAAAATAATAATATATTTTTTTTAGCTGCTAACTTTCTAGGTGCTGCAGCAAAATAACTAACAACAAGCAAATATTTTTCTCGCCAACTAAAAACATAGTGATAATACTTGATTCGACTCGCATATTTTGTTTACACTTCGGCTATCGAATTCCTTCAAAAGTAGAATTAAAACATTCGCATAAAAGTCACCTATTTATTTAATTTCATTACAGAAACAGTGCGAAGTGAGAATGATGTGAATGAAGTGAGAAAAGCTAAAAAAATAACCTTGATTCTGAATTAATCCTAACATTCAGAATAATCCTTAATTCTGGATAATGTTGGATTTTAGTAATAGATTATGACTTTACTTCAACAAACAGACTTCACAATCAAGGTAGTTTTTAGCTTTTCACAGTTTTTCGCTGAAAGGCAAACAAATAGCAGATTTTCATTTGATAGTTCTTCTTTACCGAAAAACTTAATATAATGCAGCTTTTTAGCTGAAAAGTCATTGATGTCCGAAAAGCGGCTTTTCAACCTTAGTGTGAACATAGTATTAGACTGAAATGCTCAAAATAATTAAAAAGAATCACATCAATCAATAATAATATCTCTAGATGATAATATATCTGATTATCTATAAATAATTAAGAATCAATAATAATCTCTTAAAGTAGTCGGATTGTTTTTTCTTGATTACTTTTTATTGTTTTTGATTATTTTCGTAATCTCAAGTAATCGTCATTATTATTTGATGATTTGTAATAGTAATTATTTGATTGCTGAGCCAAACAAAAAACAATTGTTCTTAATCAATTATGTATTTCACCTTTTTTAAAAAATAATCTTATTGCTAATGACTACGATTAGTAATCATTATTTAACAGCTATGCTTTAAACCCTTTACGCTTTTTCTTACATTGATTAATTAATTTTCAAAAATGTTTTTTTCATATACATAGCTCTATGCATTTAACCATTGACAAATGTATTATTATCTATTTAGAAAAACTGTACCCTAAAAAGGTGGGGAGTTAAAATTACTCCAGACCTCTACTGTATCTAAGCAATATGGTTCTTAAATCTATTTTGAGTTTTATTCCACTTATTTTTTCATATTTTCACTTACTGTTAAAATATTGACAAAAAATACTTCATTAAAAAAATAAGTAGTAATCTATTTCGCTCTTTTTCTTTAATAACGTCACAACTCAAAAAAACTGATTTTTCAAGAGAAGCATTTTGATTGCATTATTTCGTATCATGAAAAAGCACACCAACGACGAGAAAAACACGAGAAGCAATACTTTCTTCCATACAAAATTGTATTGCTTCTCGTGTCTTTCTCATCGTTGGTGCGTTTCTTCGTGATAAAGAGTTATGCATGGCAGAAATAGACAAAGTAGTGTTAGGGCTGAATGAGCTCTTTTGAATGAGCCGACCTAACACTACCTTGTGTTGTTTTACCATGGAATAATGCAGTAAGTTTTTAACATAGGAAATTGATCCAACTTATCCAAAATATAACTTAAACAAAAAATGTGATACTAGTTTTGAATAAGTTGCTTTCTTACAAATTGCAACCACAAAAAACAAATCTGGAATTTAGTGATTTTTATGTGGGTAAATTCGAAATAAATGAGTGTGATATAAACAAATCATGATAGGACAAACGTCTCTGCGTATTTAACTGAATTTTTACGTTTTTTGGATTATGACGCTATTGAAGAAAGCCAGTGATTTGTTTTTAAAGTTTTTTTGATTATAAACTTTCAGCACTTTATGGGCCCTCCTAAAAACTATATTACTTTATGGGTGTGTGGTTACTCAAATGATAGGTAATGTAGGGGTGGAGCGTTTTTTGACAAATCTTTCAAATCTACAAACCATAAAACTCATGGTTTATGAGTAATGCTCTCCCAAACTAGTTTTAATGATTTTTTTAAGTCGCCCTTGGGAATAAAAAAAATCGGAAAGCCACACAGTGTGATTCGTCTCTTGGACCAAAATCAATAACATTTTTTCGCAGTCATTTAACAGTCATTCACAGTTAAATGAATAAAACTGCATGTACCAGTTGAGTAGCTACTTACTTACTTACTTACTTTTATATAAAATTTCTTGTGTATAGAACTATAAAAATTATAGCAGCCAAAATGGAATTATTGTGTGATGCGGATGAGTATACAAAAATATTAGGGAAATTTTTTCTATTCAGAGTAAAATTTCGTTTTCAAGCAATTTTGACGATAAATTTTACACATGTCTACTTGCAATTGTCGAAAACAAAAGGATAAGCCATTTCAGTCCTTAGAAGGACTTTGATCGAACTTCTTATCATAGAGTTTAATATAAGGAATTTTTAGATGTTATTGCAAAAGCATGAAAACGGTGTAATTAATATTGGAAAAGTGCCGAATACAAATTCGACATAAAAAGTAACAATTTTCAGATTGGTTTTTTTTTATTTCTTATGAAAAACGAGTGCTGCTAACTACTTAGTTCAACAATTCTTTACCAAAAGAAATTAACAGCAATTCCTTTTAGTAATAATACTTATATTATTACTGATAATTGTAGGTTTTAACAATAAACTCTAAATTGTGGATTTTAAAAAAAAAACTGTTTAACCCACCTGTTTCTCCATATGGCTGGATGTTGAATTTTTTCGCGAGTGAGGCTGACTCGGCGGCGCCAGTGTATGCGAGTCAATGCTGTCTTTAGTAGTGATGACGGGAGTGATATCAGCGGGTGCTTCAACAATAGAAGGTACAACTTTAGGCTTGCGCTGCAACTTCTCACAATCACGCAACGATGTTATGAGCAAGCGAAATAGTTCCCAATGGCCAAAATTTAAGCCCAACACCTATTGACATGAATAATAGATAATGAGAACAATATATGTAGTCTAAACTAATATAAAGTTTTGTGCTACCAACCGCTTTAAGATCGTTGATATCACAGTATTTAAGAACGCGTCCTGTGATGGCGTTTTCCTTGAGCAGCGGGCCCAATTTGGGCAAAGCTGGCTTTAAATCTTCAATTCTCTCGACTAAACTAATAATGCCATCTGCTGTCAGATCCGAAAGTTTGGTCTGCAGTATATCATCCTGTTAAAAAAGAGTTTGAGTTTAAATTTTATTGTTTTCAATTTTTGGTTTGAGGAGCAACTCACAGCAAATGATTCAACAGGTGAGCTTAGCAGTGGCGTTATTGGCATTTCAGTGCTGGAATTAATGTTTCGTTGCCTAAGCTCATTGAACGCATAGTCTGCATTTTGGAACATTTGATAGGGCGGGTAAACTGTTGGCGAAGGCACATAGGAAGGCGTTGGTGGAATGCGTACTGGTGGCGGCACACCGGGTTTATTTTGCAGCACAACCGTTCCCTCATCCTCTATTGCTTGTTGATCCTCTGTGATGGTTCAAATATAGTTGTTTTGTTTTTGTAACTATTGAAAAGATAAAAATGTTTGTCGTACCTTTTAATACTTTTCTTAGGTAAGGATCTAAATTAATTGTAAATGGAAGAAAGATTCTTAGATCTGCTACAAGTAAATCTGATTTATGTAGCTGTAAGAATGCATCAAGTTTGCGCTCATCACGATCGAGTTCAAGCAGCGGCGCAGCTTCACGCAGGCAGGCCAATTTTGGACGCACTCTAAGAATAAAAGGAGTACAATGAGATGATAGGCAAGTATCAAATAAATCTTATACGAACTTTTCGTAGACACTCTGCAGTGAGATGTTATCATCAAATGTGTCCATGTATTGATCATGTTGCAGCACAATCATGCTAGCTCGCAGCGGCCATTGTTCAGTTAAATTAATCCATGAACTAAGACGATACCAACTAAAGTCTATTTGGAATGCTTTAAGAAGACGAACTGTAAGAAAAACAAAAATAAATATTTACAAATGCATTCGAAAGATATACTTTTGGTTCACTGAGAAGCACTCTCACCTGTAATGTAAATAACATTCATCAGTCGCCGCATACTGCGTGGATTGACATCGCTAAAGTAATCATCAGTCAGCACAATCTTGGATAGATCCAAGACACCCTGTGGATTCTGACCTAGACGATGCAAATTCGAGCCTATTGAGCTGGCCACAGAGTCGGACAAACGCAATTTTTTGCCCACATTACTTTGACCACCAACTCCACCACGTCCACCTTGACTACGCAGTTTCTCTTGGCTGGACATAATCTCTGAAGCATTTGACAAGCGGCGTGCAGATACCGAATGACCCAATGAGGACGGTACATTATCGTCGCCTTGGAAATCAATGTAGTTTCGCTTGAAAAGTAGCGCGGTCATTTGAGCGCGTTGTACCTTTCGAAGTCCGGAATTTTGTAGATATACCGGCAGATGCACCAAATTGCGTAAGAAATCGTGACCACCAATGCCACCTTCAGTGAATAAACGACGGCTGTTGGCCTCAGCTGCTTTGGCGATGACGTGTGGATCAACAGCTATTAAAAGAACGAACGGTCGATTGGGTGATGAGAGTAGGGTTTGTACGGCATTGAGTACTGATAGAATGCGCTCTGTGTCACAAGAATCGAGCGCATCTACAACGCCCACAAGACGACTTTGTTGATTGGTGAAGGCGTCTAGACACTGGAAATGGAGTAAATTTATGATATTAGTAATGTACATGAAGGTAGCAACGCATTTTTTGATTTATTACAGAAAAATATATGTACTGCAATGTGCTCGATGAGTGCTGCTGTGTGCCACAATGAAAGAATAATTTATTCTAAGTTCTGCACTAATTTTTTTCAGAAATTTTACAGTTGTGCTGTAATGTGCTCAAGTTGTAATGTTATGTAACATTAAGAATTTTAAAAGCACTCTGCAAATTTGAAAACTAGAAGAATTTCGAATTTTTTTAAGTTCGGTAATTGTGCTATAATGTACTCAAGCTGAAGTTGACGAATTAAAATGCCATAATAATCGTTATTCCAGCTAAAAACTCGAGCTAAACGATATTATTCTTAGATTTGAAACATCAAATGTTCAGGATGTTCTTTTTTATTCCATAAGAAAAACATATAATCTTGTCAAGTAGGAAGTTTTTAAGAATTTAGCACTGTCTTCATTTTATTTTAAAAAATTTGCAACAATTTGTTTAAAAACCACATTTTAATCATAAGTTGTTTATCAAGCACGAGAAAAAGTTCAGTCTAAAACAATTGCTCCATTATGATTTGAATGGCAAATGGAAGCTCATTTAAAGTATTCCTCCATTGCTTAAACCTTAAAAAGTTACCATCAGCACAAGTTTTTGAACAGTCATTTTTAAAAAATGCTTTTTGCAAACACAAGACTAAAGGTGAGAATTAGGGCATCGGGACGCTTCGGTAATCCCAGGATTCCGGGACTTGAAAAACACAATCCCGGGACTAGTCCCGGGTTTGACAAACTTTTGAAACCTTGAAAGACGCAATATAAAGTTTCAAAGTACATAGTTATGCCTCGCTTTACAACACAAAACATAGCAGAAGATTTAAAAAAACTAAAAAAAGAAACAGTTTCGATTAAATGTTTGGATAGTATTTATTGTTTATTACTGAAAAACATATATCAATTCTTTAAAAAAAAATTAATTAAATGAGATAATTCAGAAGGTTCATAAAATTATTTTAAAAAAATAAAATAATTTAATAGTTTTAGTATTTCTAAGTAGAATTTTTTGTACAGCTTGTTTAAGGAAGTTTTGTTTTAATTTTTTAAGGTCATATTTTAGTTTTTCTAAGTTAGTATTTTGAAATATTTTGTACAGTTAGTTTAAGAAAGGGTTATATTTTTATGTTTTTTACGTCATATTTTTTACAGGTGGTTAAAAAAGATTTTTATTTTTGTATTACTAAAATCACATTTCAGTATTTGATAAGAAGATCATGTGTTGAACACATTTTTGTGTTATTTTATACAGATAGTTTTAAAAAAGTTTTTTTTTTAAATCACATACATTTTTTCTGAGGTGGTATCATCAAATTTTTTGTTAGAATATTTTGGATTTATTTTGCAGTAGAGGCCAAATTCCGGGAACCCGAAAATCCCATAAATTTATAATCCGAAATTTTTGCATACACTTATATGTCATTCTTCATGCTGCTGTTACTTTTCATTCACTTTCTTTAAATGTTTTCGTAACTTATGGTTATTTTTACTTTTGTTGCGTCCATAATTTAAGGCATGTAACATGAACCACCCAGTTCTTTTCCACAAGATAAACAAGCGAGTTTATTGATGGAGCTGCATTTTGTAGCCAACCAACTCCAGCGACAAAACCATGAATGCTGAAATTTAAAATTTCGAGAGCCGCTCGAGGGAAAATTAAAGTCAGTTGTTAGCTGAAGTATACTTTAAAATCTTTCTACGGTTCAAATTAGAAAGGTTTTTTTCAGTATGCATGTGTATGTCATTCTTGTTGGCTTCACTGTTATCATCACTACCATCATCTACAATTGTCGATGTCAAGGGTAGTGAAAACAATAGGGATGGTTATTTTGAATGTCTCACGTTTGATCCAATAAATCACGATACATTGGTTTTCACTATTGTTGCTTACACGATTCAAAACATAACTTCAGTATATGATCTGTTAAGTTCAGCAACTTCAGTATATGATTTGCTATGTTTTTTTAGATTAATTAAGTTTTAGTAAAATTTCGACCCTCTGGGGGGTTTGAACCCCAAAAACCCCCTTTGGCTACGGTCCTGCATAAAATAAAATTAAAATTATAATTATATTAAAGTATTAAAATTATATATAACTTTTGTAAACATTTGGGGATTGAGGATGTTACGTAGCAAAAAAATCGAAATATCGGTTTTTCGCCATCACATATTTGGGTGGGGGCGGGCCGGGGTGGTAAAAATTGTAAATTTTTTTCTTTAATAGAAACTTTTTATTACTAACCAACTTTAATCTAGGAAAAATTTTCGATTCGTTATTTACAAATATTCAGCCTATATTTCTTCAAGGGTTGGTAGCATGCAAGGCAAAATTTCAAGGGGTCGATTTTTAATTCTTTTTTGAATATTTGCTCTAAAATTTTAATTTTTTGAGTATTCAAATGATTTCTAGCAAAGGATTCTGGCTATTTCTATCTCTTACAAATGCATATATAAATATATGTATTTTATTACGCGCTATGCTACAATACAGAGTGACAACTTGCAAACATCACCCCTACTCATGCCAATTAATAAATCACACTCAAACACATTTGTCGAATTCTGAAAAAAAACAAGTGCAGGACTTATAGAGTCCTTAAGAATACATTTTTTTGTAATGCGGTAAATAATAGCTTGTATCGAGCAAATTGCAACACACACTTTTTCTAGAAATAGATCATAGAAATTTAGGGTTAATTTGTAGTTATTTTATGCATACATACTAGGGCGGGTCGATTTCTAGGGAGTGAAAAAATTCACCAATTTCCCTATGATTTCCGTATTCTATGGGTTATTCCATGAAAATTTGCCGAAGGAACCATACCTCTATCGTTAAAATCGAGTCCCCTACTTTTTGTTGGTAGATTTTTTCCCAAATTGACGTTCGTATGAAATATTACCTACACGTTCACATCCATAACTCAAAAACTATCGATCGGGTTTAATCGCCAGTAGGTTGGAAAGGTGAGCTCATTTTGATCAATTTACAAAAAAAATCTCGAACATTGGTCCAACGGTTCAAAAGTTACGGGCATTTTTGTCAAAATTTTGGACCATTTTTCCATTTTTTTCATGATTTTGTCCAAGAATATTACTTTCATGGCCATTTTTTTGGCTCAATCCATTATTTAATTCAATTTACAATTCAAAACGAAGAGTTTAAGCCCAAATTTATCGAATTCGGTTGATTAATTCATGCGATATTGCTAAAACAAAATAACACATAAAACCAACTTTTTGATTTTTTTTCCCTTTTTATTTTTTTTTCTACAAAAATTCAAATTAAGAGATAATAAAGTATCTATCAACCTATTATCAAAAAAATATTCAATTTGAGTGTAGTAAAAGACAAAATCTTGGACAAAATCATGAAAAAAATGGAAAAATGCTCCAAAATTTGGACAAAAATGCCCGTAACTATTGAACCGTTGGACCAATGTTGGAGATTTTTTTTTTGTAAATTGATCAAAATGAGCTCACCTTTACATTATTTTTTTTTTGTAAATTGATCAAAATGAGCTCACATTAAACCCGATAGTTTTTGAGTTATGGATGTGAACGTGTAGGTAATATTTCATACGAACGTCAATTTGGGAAAAAAACTACCAACAAAAAGTAAGGGACTCGATTTTAACGATAGAGGTATGGTTCCTTTGGCAAATTTTCATGGAATAACCCATAGAATACGGAAATCATAGGGAAATTGTCGAAAAATAAATCGACCCGCCCTAATACATACATATCTGAAATAAGTTATAAAAGCTTACCTTGATCATGTCGGTCATGAGAGAGACCTCCGAGCCCAGGGCCGTTAAGGGTGCTCCCTCATTTGAACGCACGGCACGCTTCAAATGTCTGCCCTGAGACGTAAAGAGCGAACGGAAAGCCTTGGCGATCACATGCAAATTCGTACAGATGATAGTGACTAAAACGGCGCATATAACATAGATAAACACCAGAATATCCTCACGTTCTGAGGGCGAGGCGTACGAGAAGTAGGCAATAACCAGCGAGATACCCGCTATTAAGGTAAGAAGACCCAACTCAAAAATAATTACTATAGGAACGCAGCACATGCGACGCCAGCGCCAGCCGGATGAAGTTTTGACAGACTTCGGCCGAAATGCACGATAGAGACGTGTCGACAGCCAACCATAGTGTGACTCGATGGCCTCGAAAAGTGCGGCTAACATGTGAGCGACGGCGCCCTCACCAGTTGGCGAAGCGCTACTGGCTTCGGCAAAATGGAAACGTACCGGCTTAGCTTGTGTATCGGCCTGAGAGCCGGGTGGATGACAGAAGGCCACCTGCAGGATGAGTCGTAGTTTCCCAATGCGCTTCATGATACCATGATGCACCGAGTAGGCCCAATACATGTCCATTTGGTAGTTGGCATAGTTGATGCCAGCCAGCAGCAAGTAGGTGAAAATGAGAAAGAGAAAAGCAGCCAAAGTGCCCCAAATGACAGACCAAGTAGAGAGTCCAACAATACTGCCCAGTATCAGCGCTATATGCAGGCAAACGAGAAAAAACAGGCCTCTGGTTTTTATTGGTGGCTCCGCCCACTGTCGCGCAAAGTTATTCATTTCCTCTCGTAACTTATTCAACAGAAAACTCTTGCCACTGCCCCATTTGGCATACAGGCCCACGGTTATAGGCGTGGTCAGCGTCGGCTCACTGAGCACATCGGCGAGTGCCGACGAGTACAACTCATAGCCGAGCATGCCCTCAGAGTCTTCGTTGGTGTTCAGACGTCGCGCTCCAAATACCTGCCCAAGAATTGTCTTTTGATGTATTGTGTCTATGCCATACGGAGTCTCGGCTGCCTTGTTGGCGCGGTAGAGTAGCTGACTGTTTTTTGGGTTTCGTAGCAGTGCCTCCACAATGGCTTTCGAACGCGCTCGCATAGCTATGTGTAGGCAGGTGTCGCCACGCTTGTCACTTGCCGCTACCTTAGCCTTGCGTTCCAACAGCATTTGCACCATTTCGAGGTTGCGATTACGCACTGCACGCAACAGCGCCGTATCGCCATCTTTGGTAGCAGCTTCGAGATCGGGATTGGTGGATAACAGTATCTTTAAGATGTTTGCGTGACCCTTTTCGACAGCTGTGTAGACTGCCGTCTTGCGATCTTTTCCCTGTATATCGACATCTGCATGCTTTTTAAGCAGGGCTTCGACGACGCCGCGATGACCGCCCTTAACAGCATGAATGAGCGGCGTGTCGCCAGCACGATCTTGTATATTTATATAGGCACCGGCGGCTATGAGTGCGGCAGCGATTTCCTACAAATAGACAAACTATAAATTAGCATTGTTGGTTCTTTTGAAAAACTAAAAACTGCTTCCTACTTGAAAACCTTCCCGGCTTGCTATAGCCAACGCCGTCAAGCCGTCCTTGTCCAATGCATTTACATTGGGTTTCTTCTCCAGCAACGAAGTCACACAGTCGGTGTGTCCACCTGATGCAGCCACCAGCAGTGGCGTCCACGAGTACATGCCAGCTGTATCTACATTGGCGCCTGCTTTTAACAGCGTGTCGACAATATCAGCGTTACCTTTACGACACGCCCACACTAATGCCGTAGTGCCATACTTGTCGCCCACATTCACCTTGGCACCACGTTGGACCAGTAATTCCACGATCTCCTTGAATCCACGCCCAGCCGCCCACAGCAACGGTCCCAGATGATAGTTTCCATGTGAATTGACATCAGCTCCTTTTTCGAGCAGAAAGCGTACCAGATCGGTGTGTCCCCGATAAGCCGCCCACATGAGCGCAGTCCAGCCACCCTGAAAAAATAAAATTTCGTAAAATCTATTGAGAGTGGAGAGAGTGATACTAACCATATCACGATGCTCAATGTCGGCGCCATGTTCCAGCAGTATTTGAGCTATATCCAAATAGCCACCTTTGGAGGCACACAGCAACGGCGTCCAGTTATCAGCATCCTCAGCATGCACATCAGCGCCTCGTGCAATGAACTCACGTACGAATCCGGCTAGACCACGACCAGCAACAACCATAAGAACCGTAGTACCATTCTATTGAGGTGTGAAATGTACAGAAACAAAGCATTAAAAATTCAAACCGGGATTTGTTGTTTGATCTTAAATTTTCCTCGATTAAGGCGATCGCGAGAAAAGTTCTAAAACTAAATATGGCAGGACTATATTAGAAGGACGATGGTAACAACAAACTAGCAAATACTCGCTGCTTCGCCTGCGATAAAAATATTATATATATACCATGTAAAAATTTTAAATCTTAAAATTATTATATTATATTCAACAGTAACCAAATAACTATATAAAAAGGGCCGTTTTTCCTCAGGAATCTATTTTTGTTTCATATAAAAAACTACATGTTCATTTTGTTTAATTTAACGCGAATAAAAAGTTTTCGAAAACTTTGTAATTTTCTAAAATCATATTTTAAAATAAGCAGTTTTGGGTTACACATTCATTGTTTCAATTAATGTTAGTTTAAACTTTCTTAGCAATACCTATCATCTAATGCGCACACATTTTTCTAACATTTTTCTAGCTCGTATTTATATCACACATTGATAACACTGTAATTAAATTTTCAAATTTTAAAAAGACAAAAAACGCCGAGACACTTAAACTTAATTTTCGGCAGTAGAATTTAGTGGCATACTTACTTTTTTCAAATCAGATCAAAATCTCAAGATATTCAGATTTTTGCTATTTGACCTTTATAAGACAATTAACAATTTATTTTTATTGTCTTTTCAAAAATACCTCCAACGTGGACATCGAGTTAGCCTTGTTGAATCTATGATTTTTCAAAAGTTAAGCAATTTCGCTCTTTTTTCCATTGACCCAATTTTGAACGTAAAAACATTATAAAAATCTTTACATTTTTTTACTCAAATTAGTGTTTTTATTTCGTATGTAGATTAAATTCTGAAAGTTTAAGTAAAATCAGATGTGGTAAAAATTTCTGGCCTCAAAAAATAAGGAAAATATAGCTAAAAAAGTGACTAAATTTCAATTGCAAATATCTCGAGATTTGGGAAAACTGAGTATACCACTAAATTCTACGACCAACATTTTGAGAAAAGTCTCGGCATTTTCGTGTGTCTTTTTGACGTCCCTACAGTGTAATTAGAGGCACAAAATGCTATCCTTTTTAAATCCAACTTTTATCAACACAGAAAACAACACAGAAGACTAATCAAAATTTCTTTTTCGCGTTTCTGTAAGCGTCTCTTTTACATGAATGCAAATGATCGTCAGGCCTTGACCAGTGTAAGGTAAATAGAGCAATGCAGCTCTGTTAATCAGCAGCTTATGGAAAAAAAACAAACATCGAATATGTTACAGCATAGGTTATATACAACGAAAACTTAAAGTGCAAAAAATTTTATGTATGCCAAATAATAACAACAAAAAATGAAGTCTGGCGGTGAAGTCTGGTTGATCCTTCAATTTCGATTGACAAAGAGCTGTAACTTCTTATGTCCTTATATAGAGATATTAAGAGGGGATACTGAAAATGTTAGCTTCTCTCTTTTTTTTTCTGAAGATGTTTTTATACTAACAGCCCTATTCTGGCAAATTAACAAATTGTTAACCAGTATTTTGAATATTTCTATGTGTTTGTTGTTTTCAATACAAAATGTACAGCCCTATTCTAGCAAATTAATAGATTGTTAACCAGTATTTTGAATATTTCTATGTGTTTGTTGTAATTTTTTGATTTTAAACCAAAATTTGAAGCTCAAAAATAAAAAATTTTTGATAAAAATTGTCAACTGCTTTTCAGTTATTGACAATTTCATTAAAAAATGTTGGTTTTTGAGCTTTAAATTTTGTTTTAAAAACAACAAACACATGGAAATATTCAAAATACTGGTTAACAATTTGTTAATTTGCCAGAATAGGGCTGTAAGACTCACATTAATTCTCAACTTTATCGCTGCAGGGAAAAATTTAATTTGCAAAAAACAAATAGTTTTCGCTTCACCTCCCTGTTTATTCATACGTCAGTTTTTCTTCCAGCTTAATAAATATTTGTTTTTTTTTTTAATAATTCGTCTGCGTTTTTACATGTCAGTCTGTTCACCTGTATTTCACATTATCCATTTTTGTCCATTTTGTCAGTCCATTTTTCTTAAATCGGAACACAAAAAACAATCACCTAAAGTGTCATAAGATTTCTGCAAAAAGCAATTTAGCACTACTTTGTTTTCAGTATGCGCTTTAAAGCTAAAACTCAATACTACGTTAGGTCGGTCGTGCGTTGACAGCTAGACTAGAAACAACGAGTTCTTATGAAGTAACTCTAAATGCGACCTCATACTTTGCTTCGACCTCATCCCGAAAAATGTAAAGTAGGGGTAAAGTACGATCAAGGTTGTGAGTAGAAAATTGTTCTACTAGCTCGTGCGTTTGACATTCCATGCCAATGCTGGGTTGCATTTTCGTTAAGAAATTTTAATATGTGGGTATTTCTTGTATTTTGATGGTAACAAAGATTTTCATGGGATTATCGTGGGATTTTATAATTGATGTGACTTTTTTAAAGTTTTATGTTGTTAAAGTAATACAAGAACAATTTTGATGAATTTAATATGATATAAATATAATTTAATGATATATCTTATCAAAATTAATGCATATATTAATATATCATAAATAATATTATTATATAAAAACAAAATAATGTTATAAATAAAAGATTGACTTTTCTTTTGAAAAAATAATAGTAAGTTTCTTTGTTGCAAGCGAACTCACACCGCTATGAGTAAGCTCAATCACTACATATCGCTCATTTCGTGCAAGACCGTCACAACTAAAAATTTGGGTGTTTTTAGTTAAATATACAGAAATATGCATTTTTATCATATCTTTGATTTGAGTGAATTCCAGACCTATTTGCTTTTAATTAACGGTTTTACAGATACTTGTGTCGTTTTGACTTTTAGCAATCTCTTTACTTCTTTGTAGCAATAACGTTTCATTTCTATTTATACCAAAATTTATTTTAAATTTCCTCCAAAGTTTTTTAACGACAACGACTTATTTTATCATAAACCATTTTTTAAATAAAAATCAAAGCAAGTTACCTAATATTTGTTGTAGTAGTAAAGTACCAACTCAAAATGTGACATCTCTCTAGGTCAAATGTATGTTATCATATTGTAGCAAAATCGTCACAACTCAAAATTAAACATTTTTTAAAATGAGTTTTTGTGGTAATAATGTTACAACTCAAATAGACACTTGCAAAAATATTGCATAAAAATTCACTATTGACGCAAAATAAAAAATTTATGATATTTTTGGCAGAAAATTTAATGGCCTTCAAATATTCTTAACAATTTTCGGTTTATCTTTACAATTAATGTTTGTGATGTCATTTCAAAATTTCATAAGGCTCTCCTAAAAAATACTAAATTTTGAGTTGTGACAGTCTTGCACGAAATGAGCGATATGTTCTACACATATATAACAAAATAGGTGAATTCAAGATTCAATGTGGGTATTTCTTGTATTTCGGTGGTAAAATAGATATTCATGGGATAGTCGTAAGATTTTAAAATCGGTGACTTTTTTAAAGTTTTATGTTGTTAAAATAATAAAATAACGATTCTGATGAATTCAACACGATTTAAATAAGCTCGTGCTCTAATGCATAGTCAAATGCACTGGATCATGCATGAGAAGCCTTTGCACAAACCACATAGTATATTTGCTTTCTGATTTAGGTGAGCAAACGAGGTGGCAAAATTATATGATAAAGTAGCTATTTTTGTTTTTCGAAATTCAATTAATTTCTTATCAGAAGCCGGCAAAAAACAGGGAGAGATAAGAGTTTGTGAATTGGAACATATGTAACAAATATTTAATTCTCAAAATTTCAGAAAAAATTTTGAAAATTACAACTTAACAATTTATTGACAACATATGCAGCATATGACAATATATTGCAGCTGACATATATGATACAAATGCACAATCGACAATCATAAACAATGCCTGCTAAAAATAGCTCATTGCTCAAATAATAATATTGCCACTTTGCAAGAATACCCTTATTATATCAAACATACATTAAAAAAATATCAGAACTTTTTAAAGTAGGTCGTTTAATGATTTTATTTAAATACTTATTTATTAATTCTAAATCCGCAACCATTAAAAATTGCATGATTTGGGAAAAAGGGTAGTTTTCTGGGATTTTTTTGAATAGCTGATTTTATTGGCATCACTAAAATGGCAGAGACACGATCTGCCAACGCAACATTAAGTTTTGCAAAGTTTTGAGGTCGTCCGTTTTGACACTTGCATCGTAAAGTTTTTACAACGCGGACCAAAGTACGATCAACGGCCGACCAACCTAACGCACTATTGAGTTTTGGGCATTAACCCAGAGGGTATTTTAGCGAGTGCTACGCAAAAAAAGGCATACTAGCACTGCTATCATTAGCGTCAATACACCTTCCATGATCACTGCATTAATGAGTACTTCTGTAAGGCCTACCTTTTGAAGGTCCTTATTCTTTTCATTTTATTTTATATGAAAAAATTTACAAAAAAATTTCAAAAAATTTTTTAAATACACAGAACAGTTTGTAAAAAAATTTAGATTTAAAAAACAACAAAAAATTTTTTTTTGTCCGAGTTGGGTATCGAACCCGGGCTCCGGAAAGCGTACTTTCATTTGAATTGGTGCAAAATAAGCAAGTGATTCTTAACAACCACGGTAGTCGAGTAGGTAAGATGTCGAACCGCCGACTGAGAAGTCCATGGTTCAAATCTCAAATTGTTAGACGATTTTTATTTGAAGTTAATATTTTTATTGCTTTTCCTTCTAACGTGACTTCTCGAAAGAGTGCTTCTGGCAGGTTTCTTTTGAGCAAGGAGAGCGGAAGGCCTGACAAATTTTCTAATTTCATATAAAAAAGCAAGTGTAATTGTATATGAGTGCGGCAGTACCCTAAAATCCATACGAAGGCCTGCTAGCACCGCTGCCAATCCTACTGGGAAAGCGCTCATTAATACATACTCAAAATGAGAGAGTATAAATGAGCAAAGCTGTCCGACACCGCAATATAAGCAATGAGAAGCGCTATAGCAGAGGAAAAGAGAGAAAAAGCTTTATGCTGCTTGTGTGTCAAACAATTAAGTGTCAAACAATTAATAACTTTTAAGAGTTATTTTAAAAAATAATGGACGAATAATTTTAAGTTAAACACGTAGCTTTATATTAGTGAAATATTATTAAAATCGGTTAGCGATTCCCGGGAAAATTCATTCAGAATTGGGCTGATAATAAAAAAAATATAAGGGATAGTTGCCTAGGTTTTTTTTTATTATCATAATTTTTCACAATGAGAATATTTTCAAGTTCCAAATATATCACTGGATTGGTGTTTTAAATGACTATAGTTTTGTTTAATAAAGTTTATAGTTTTGTTAGAAAACTTCATTGTATTTTTTTTTAAAAATCTGAAAGGCTTAAAATCAGCACCAAAAATTTTGTCTTCTTATGTGGGACTTTATCATGCATTCAGTGAAACCACAAAAAGCGTAAAACCATTGAAGTGAAAACACCAAGTTATGAATTTTTATTTATTCTGTTGACCTTTAACATGAATATAATTCACATTATTCTTCAGATTCACTTCATTCTACGTCTTAATCCTAGTCACAATTCCACGAACACAATTCACCAATTTTTCATCATCAACATCCGAAATATCAGATTTTTGTTATGATTTAATTGATGAAAGCATACTAGGACGATCTCATATATTTTACCGTAATTTTTTTGTATAGACAATTTTCGACCCTTTTTTATTTATTGTGCATTCTGCATGGGGACTTTCAGAAGAGTAGCAGATAAAGGATAGGTTTTTTCAAGAAGTATTGAAGACAAAAAACTATAGGATGATCTAATACAATTAACCCTCTAGAGGTCGATACGGAAGAGATAGGAAGAATTTACAATGTTTGTTTAATTTTTGTTTTTTTTATAGAAACTCCAATAAGAATGGAGGATATGGAGTAAATATGTTTGAAAGGAATTCAACAGGTGAAAAAGGAATAAGACCATTTCAAACATATGATCCTCAATAGAAAATCCAGTAGATTTATGAAATTTTGTCATTATTTTTTTATATTGTGTTTTTTTTCTAGGGAAATCCCCAGCAGGATGGCAGAAAGAGGTTGGGTGAGTTCCGAAAAGTGTTAGGAGGAAGAAGAGATAATACCTGGTGAAATATTTAACCCCTCTAGGGGTCACCGTGCAATTTTTGTCAAACAATAATATCTTGGTTGAAGCAACTGCCCATTTGAAGAGTATTTTTCTCGTACCTTATGACCTTTTTAATATGCAAGCAACAAATCTTGTTAACAGCCTTGTCTGAGGGTTATGATTTTCACATTCACGTTGTGTGCAAGCATCAAACGGACACACATTGGTTCCAAACATGAAAAAGACGGCCAAAACCTCAAGGAGTTGTCTAATAAAAATTCTACTATAAATGTTTTTGGGGTCGCTGATCACGAATCTGAAGTCAAAATTCGAAATTCAAAATGGCAGCTTCAAAATGGTGGCTATGAACATGCTATTTTTTCTAATAACTATTTTATGCATTTTAAATTTGGTGCCCTAAAAGTTTTCGGGGTCGCTGATCACGAATCTGAATTCTAAAATTTGAAATTCAAAATGGCGGCTATAAACATGCTAACTTTTCTAATAACTATTTTCTGCATTTCAAATTTGGTGCCCTAAAAGTTTTCGGTGTCACTGATCACGAATCTGAAGTCAAAAATTCATAATTCAAAATGGCGGCTTTTCTAGAAGATAAGTTTTCATAACTTCTTTAGATGATCTTTATAATGAATCTGTGGTCCAAAGCATTAAAAAAATTATGGAAGCATTAGGTTTTTTTTCGTTTTTTTAATATTTATGTTAAAAAAAAAATATCTGCTAATGGAAATTTTATTTGGGATTTATTTCATTTGAGTTTTTTTTTGGTAGTTTGAGGTGTTATTTCATTAGGGATTATTTCATTTGGGGGCTATCTCGTAATTAAATGGGGGCTAATTAAATGTAATTAAATTATCAAAAATAGATAAAGCAAATTTCGATTGGAATAACAATTGCTGCATGTGAAGAAGACTGTAGTTAGAATCGCGCAGTTCCACTTGTCTATTATTCCACACTCTCCCCTACAAATTCTTATTGTTTGAGAAAATAAAGTGAATACCCTTACTTAATTTATATCATTACGGGGTATACATTTACCTTTCAAAGTTAAAGATGAATCTTCTTCATAATGAAACTCCATATACACACAGAAAAATGTTGCATAGTAAAATCATTGTGATGCGTAGTTGATTTCATTTTACATGATTTTATATTTCGTGGTGACAACAACATTAAAATCATTGTGATTTCATGTGAAATCATTGTAAAATCATGTAAAAAAACACGCACGCACACGTTCATGGTGTAAATGTGTTGCTATTAATTTTGCAAAGTAAAATCATTATGATTTCATGTAAAATCAGTCTTAAAAATAGTCGAGTTGCGCAGTTTTGGTTAAAAAGCTTCGAACCAATTCAAAATAAAACACACTGATGCATTTAGGAACTCAGCTTAATTCTAAAAAAGTTATTACAACAGGAATGTGCACGGTTAAAGACGAGGGCTTCCGTGGCCCCTTAGCAACAATAGTAACATACATTACTAGTGAAGTTACAGTTTTTTCTTGCCCAGTGACAGCTTCGCGATTTGCATGTTGTTGTTAGATGTTTTTGTTAGTACATTATCACAGTTTTCCATCGCCAAAGTATGTCGGTGCATTGCTTGTCAATTTATTGGTGGATGCATGCTTTATTTTGGCTGACGAAACATCCATCCAACGACAAAACGCCGAGCCATGGCGGTGACATAACTTTTTAGATTTATTAACAAAAAGCACTAACAACAATATTCCAGCATTGAAAGCTCATATCACTGGGTAAGGCCGCGTTCATAGTAAACGCTTTTAGCTTAGCCGAAAGGTTTAGCTGAAAAACGCTTTGTGTATAATCATATGGAAAAAGCTCAAAGTGTTTATAGTGCCAGCATAAAGCTAGCATAAAGCTTAATTTCAAATGCTTTTTAGCACACAGAAAAATAATTTTGTTTTTTATACTTTGTTGTAGAGCATTTTTAAAATGCTATTCGGCACATGTTTATCTATTTTGCCTGTTAACAATATTTTCGTTGATTTTTTTTTTGTGCTGAAGTTTTAACCGTTGTTGTGTTGTTGTTGTTGCGTTTTGGTCCTTTTGTGGTGCTTTTCAGTTGTATGCACTTGTGTATTCTATCTCGTTTGTTTACATAGTTTTCGTTGTTCTTGCTTACTTCTTGGGTACTTTTTGTGCTGAACTTTCCACCGTTGTTATGCTTTGTGTTTTCAAGTTACTTTGAACTTTTGTTTGTTATTGGTTTGATCATTCATTGGTGATCATCGCGAATCTACATACTCATTTAACAAAAAAAATTACTTTGCAAAACGCAATTGAGGGCATTATTTTCCAAAGAGACAAATGAAAACAAAGCATATCAGCCACAAGCATAAAGCGCGCACTATGAACACCAATAAGCTCAATAAGCTACTTTATGCAGCGTTGAATAAGCGTTCACTATGATCAAAAAAAGCTTGACAAAGCAGCTTTATGCATCAGCTTCAGCCAAAGCGTCCACTATGAACGCGGCCTAACTCACAAAGCTCTGAAAATTTTCAGTGTGAACGGTTCAAGTCCTCAATTTTATGCTACAAAAGAAAACCACTTGTGCACATTTTTAACGTACGTGTATTTTGTTTTTGTAAAGTGCGCAAGTCCTCAACTGCATTAGTATGTGCAGGATTCGTAAATACCCCTAACTTCAAAATGTTATTTTTTTAGAATCTTCAATTGACTACGAAAACTTAAGGTATTTATCTAAGGAAGATATACAGGAAGCTATACCACCTATTGGACTTCGTGCACGTTTCAGAGAAAAGTTATTTAGTTGGAGAAAAAATGAGGCATGTTTATATTAGACTCTGAGGTATGTTTATATTAGAAGAAATAAAGTTTTATAGTTATATTGTCGTAAATTTCTTTTATATTTTTCAATAAAAAAAAATAAAACCACCTTTAAGTTCTTTTTATTTCAAAATGAGGTTAGGATTCAGCTGGATTTCATGATTTTATAATGATTCAACAGGACCATCATAATGATTTTACATGATGTCATAATGAAACAACATGATCATAATAATTATTTTACATGATTTCATAATGAATCAATATGATCATTAAAATGATTTTACATGACTTCATAATGATTCAACATTACCATAATAATGATATTACATGATTTCATAACGATTCCACAAGATTTCATAATGCTTCAACATGATTATCATAATGATTTTACATGACTTCATAATGATTCAACATGACCATCATAATGATTTTACATGATTTCATAATAATTCAACATGATCGTCATAATGATTTCACATGATTAAATAATGATTCAACATGATCATGATAATGATTTTACATGATTTCATAAGGAATCAACATGACCATCATAAAGATTTTACATGATTTCATAATGAATCAACATGATCATCATAATGATTTTACATGACTTCATAATGATTTTACATGATTTCATAATAATTCAACATGATCGTCATAAAGATTTCACATGATTTCATAATGAATCAACATGATCATGATAATGATTTTACATGATTTCATAATGTTTCAACATGAAAATTTGTTGCGATTCTTACATGAAAATCACAATGATTTTACTATAAATCTCTATGAACCAAAATCATTGGGAAAACATGTAAAATTTTTATGTTTCTAGTTGATTTTACAATGTATTTTTTCTGTGTGTATGAATTTAGCCATTCTTTATTCTGTTCCTTAAATCGAAGTTTTATTCTACTGCCTTTCTTCCACTTTTCACAATATTTATTAAAAATTTTTTTATTTTAGTCAATAAGAAGTTTTTTTCATGGCACAGTTACTTTCACATTTTAATTTTTCTCCCACAAAATTAACGATTTTCTGTTTCATAGATTTGTTTCGTATATTATAAATATCTGCAATTTTATTATGCCTATCAATTCTTTTAATTTTTGCAAACATTTTATTAAAAAAGTCCGATTATTATCGCGACACAACACGCACGCACAAAACAGAACCGATCGCAGGCAAAAATAAAGTTTAAAAATATGCGTGGAAAAATTCAAAACGCAGCCGATCGCACACAAATTAAAGTAAAAACCAATGCCTACTCAGATAATGCTTCGATAATGCAAATTTTTTTAATTTTTACATTTTAATGTTAAAACAAAAATTTTATAAAATTAAACGCATTAAGTATGTTTAATAACAATACAAATAAATAGAGATAAAAATAAATGGTTTAAAAAAAAAAATTTAGTTTCCAACACCATTTTAGTTTTTCTTAAAAATTCCACATTCGAGCAGCCAATTTTTTTTATTAGTATAATATCATATCCCACAAAGGAATCAATACCTATTTAAAGGGGAAAAAACGTTCGTTTTTCCATTTTAACTGAGTCAAATTTTTTAAAAAATGTTCATTTTCAATGTATTTTTTAAAAAAATGGGTATGAATATTTTTAAAGTTTTACTTTTAATCTGATTAATTAAGTCTCGATCCAATGCATAAAAATATAAAACATGTTAAATGACTTATACAAATAATACAAGAAATGTTCGAACTTGACTTGAAATACGACTATTTTTTTTTTTGTAAAATTTTTTTAAACTTTAAAGGATCTAAAACCAATAAAAAAAAATTTAAAAATTGTCAACGCACTTTTTTTATTTATCTATCATAAATAGGTATTTGAAGTAAAAAATGTTTTTCAAACATCTTTAAAAATTAGGTTTTGGCAGTCTTTTTTATGTTTGGAACCAATGTTGGACGCAAGGAGTCAATGAGTCTTGGGAGTGCAAGACACTCGATGCAGGTCTCTGGCAATATCTTTATTAAGACGATAAAAAAACAAGAAATAACGTATACATATAAAATAACGTATATAAAAATAAAAATTGTGTTCTTTTTCATAAAATTTTATTTAAAAAACACTTTTACTCTGATATTAAAAAAAAATTAAAGCTCACATTTTTACTTAAAATATCATATTTTCACCAACAAATTTTTGTTGTCAACCCGCCCCTCCCCCATCGAAAATTATGGCTATGGATCTGTTGGAAATATATAACTCCCAATAAGCATTAACCTAGGAGATGAGCTTGACCTCCAGTGGAGCTCCAGCTTGTAACTCTAATCTAAAGTGCTGGATCTTCATTTGGCCTCCACTCGAGATCCAAGCCAATCTCCAGGACCTTCGATTGGACCTTCGATTTCCAGTTCAGATAATGCTGAATCTTTATTTGATTCCCAAGATCCTTCTCTAAGCGATCTTCAACCCAAAATGAAAATCCTAAAACAATATTAGGACAAATTTGAATTGAAACTGTACTTACGTCATCACGATCATCTACGGATAAATGACGACTATCTAAAATAGCACGCAGTCCAGACAAATCATTTGATTCCACATATTGCAAAAGCGCTCGATGTCCTATTGAACCCATAGAGTCTCCGTAGCGATTGAGATTCTAATGACAAGAGATAAAGAGAAAGAGAGAGGGAGAAAAACAAAAACAGAGAAATACAACATTATTATATTTTCATTCAAGATACAAAAGCTTGAAAGATTGAAAAGTAGGCTTGCATACTTTGAATATTTCATACAGTCATTTTAACAAAAACCCATCAAACAATAAAAGAAAATCAAACAATATAATAAAATGTTTTATTATAAAACAAACAAACAGCTTCAAAGCAAGGATTAAGATCAATTAAACCTTTCTTATAGGCGAATGATAGTTTTTTATATTCAAAGAAAAGAATAGCAATATTAACATTTGGGGATTAAAAACAAAACATCAGCCGGCAAGGAAATTATGAAAATTTCAGTAAACAATAAAAATAAAAACTACTTGTTAATTATAATAAATCAATTATAAAAAATGTTTATGTATATGGTAGTGGTTTTAATGGTTAATTAATAAACAAGAAAAAATTTGCAACGCATAACATTCAACTTATGCTTAGTTGGAAAAGTTGTAAACAATGTGCTTCAAAACTATCGAGCTATGAACAAATAAGCAATTTAGCCAGTTTACACAATTTTGCAGAACTCAAGCTGTAATAATAACAATGATTTTATAATAACGAAATTAAAAATGTTTATCTGAGACAACAGAAATGCACATATTTTTCAAGTATTCTGAGTTAATTAGTTAATCCATAGCTTAAGAATCGATGGTGTCATTAAAGCATGATTGATAAGCAAGGTGCTCAAGACAGAAAAAGAAACATTTAAAAGTAGGAAAAAGAAAAATTAATTCACTTCATAAACAAGTTGACAATATAAAGACATTGTCATGTCTGTCTGTATGACATAGGAAAATATTGAAGAGGAAAGCCACATTGAAGCACTTGCGTTTAAATACTCACATACCTACACTGAAAAAAAGGTGCAAAAACTTCTTCTCAGTTTCAAAGATTTGATATTTTTATGAAGATTTTTGTTTTTCATTTTATTTTTTTACAGTACCTTAATTAGATTAAAAATAATTATTACTTTGTTAAATGTTACATTCATAGTAAGTTAAATTAATATCATGCAATTTTATAATCTATATATAAATAGTCGCAGGCAAAACAGTTCGGTGCCATTTTCCCCCGTGTTTCTCAACTACTTTGGATGTGCACCAAATACTTTTTGCGACCTTTGACCTGAAATATAAGCGTTCAAAGAGAATTTCTTAAATAAAAGCAAAGCTATAAGAGGAAATTTTAGACATTGCTGAGATGTACAAAAAATGTCGCAGTAATTTTTCGCTGTCTCTTACGGATACCCTACAACTAAGTAATAAAAATAAGTAGATCACTATAAAGAAGATTTTACATAATCCAAAATAATCGTAATTACTTTAGACACAAAACTGCATTCTTAGAGATAAATGGGGACGTTCAAACTGTATAGAGAATTCTAACACAATACTAAGTTTTTTTATTAATAGTCTGGTGTAAAAAAATAGATTTTTAGCCATAACTTTTGATTGGAAAGAGATATTGGGGTAATTTTTTCACAGAAATTATTTTTGAGACTTGACTTTTTAGTAAAAAATATAAAAACAACATTTTGGAAAAAATAAATTTCGCGAAAAAAATCAAAGGGGGTACCCTTGTTGTTTTGATGACAAAAACAGTAAAATAATTTTTGCGCTTAGCTGGAAGAATTTTTGCAAATAAATGCTATGTCATATGAAAGGTAGTCAGATTTGCTGTTTTTAATTGAATAGCATTGGAATTAGCATGTTTCTTATATAGCGTGTGTGAATTTGCAACGGATGGTGAAATTTCTTATAAATAAAATTCCCATTTTTTTGACATGAAACTTATGACGATATCTCGAAAACTGTAGCTCTTCTCAGTACAATATATTTTTGCACGAAAGTTGTTGATTAACACTGAGTGGCAAACTAAAAATAGTATTAAAGTCTTTTTTTCTCTTTCTACGTTCATTTGAGAACGTTAGTTAACTGATATCACATTTTAGGTCGAAAGCTCAAAGTGAAATAGTCGAAAAGGGGGTTTTTTACTTATTTTTTGCTCGCTGTACTTCTGGTATCGAAGTGCATATAAAAGTATTTACTTTTATTTGTTGTACTTTATTTCGACATTACAAGACTAGTTTAACAACATGAATATTAAGTCTTCAAAAAGTATCAAAAGTTAAAAAAGGTATAAAAATAATACATTTTACCAAAACCCTACAACAAAATCGCATAAATTACTCAAAAGCATTTCAAATGTATAAAAACTCAAACAAGAATTTTACAAAAGTTTGATAGCATAGAAAAATATAACTTTACAAAATCGACTGAAACTGCAGTGAACGATGTTACAGAAGGCAACAACGACACTGATCTAGACCAGAGGTGTCGTGGCAGTGAGCTAAAGTACAAATTCTCAAAAAAAAAAAAATTAATTAGAAGTTCGATGGCGACTAAGGCTTTCAGTCCCGGCACGCTTTTTGCAATCCCGAATCCCGGGATTAGATCACCTGAATCCCGGGACTTTTTCCTCAATAGTTTTAAATTAAAAAACTAGTTTTTCATAAAAAAATTTTTGGATAGTTGTAACATAGTCAGAACCATGAAAACCATGGCAGAATAAAATCTCCTTTTTGATTGTAGAACTATACGGAATAGTATGTTCTTTTTGCTTGAAACTTCAATAAAAAAAGCACTTAGGTATAGCTCTCAAATTGCCAGTCATTAGTTATTATAATTGGAAAACTATAAAAAATTTGATTTAAGTGTTAAAACCTATAAATATGACTGTGGAAGCCATGTTTCGGGCTGATATAAATGTGTGTATGACTGAAGCTGCGATGGTATTTATGTTGCAAGAAATTTCTTAAACGACTTCGTTTTTCAGCAAAGAGCTTTTTAAATCACTTTTAATTCGCATTGCACATTCTCGTAGTGAAGAAATTCGTACTTTGCGATTCTTGATTTCTTAACAAATTCAGCAATTAAATTTGAATTTGCCAAGGATAATCCTATAAGCGTATCAAGCATAAAAATCGAAAAATTAGAAGTGAAGTGAAGTCGACTATTTCCCTGGGTAGCGTATAGTCAGAAAGGTGCTTTTCTAGAACAGGTAATATATGCAGTAAGCTCAGGTTAATAAATATAAGTCCCGAAAAATCCCGGGATCCCTGGATTGCAATTTTTAAAATTTCGAATCCCGGGATTTAACAAAATGCTTCGGGATTGAAAGCCTTACTCTGAGCCGATTTTCATGAAATTTTAGGAAGTTATTCAACACATATAGAGGAGGGTTTTGCATTGAAAAACGGGGCGTGGCAACTCCCATACAGCTCAAATTTGCGATGAATAGCTCTAATAGCTTTGGAGTTATAGGTGGCACATCTTCGGAATTTGGTATTCGATCACAATTTACAGGTGCCGTTTCACTGATAACATTTTATGGGCGTTGAAATAGAGGCGTGGCATCTCGAAATTTGCGATATCGAATAGCTTTGGAATTATAGGTCGCGAAGACTCAGATTTCAGTATTCGACCACAATTTAAACATGCAGTTTAACAGATGACATTTTAAGGGCGTTGTATAAGGGGCGTGGCACCTTCCATACAGCTTAAGTTTGCGATATTGAAAAGCTTTAGAGGTATAGGTCGCACAGCTTCGGAATTTGGTATTCGACCACAATTTACAAGTGCCGTTTCACTGATAACATTTTATGGGCGTTGTAAGAGGGGCGTGGCACCTCCCATACAACCTTAGTTTTTGATATTGAATAGCATTGGAATTATAGACCGCTCAGACAAGGAACCCAAACTCCCATACAACCCAAATTTGCGATATCGAATAGCTTTGGAGTTATAGATCGCTACAACCAAAATCTGCGATATCGAATAGCTTTTGAGTTAAAGGTCTCACAGCCACGGAATTCGACCACAATTTACACTTGCTGATCACTGATAATTATGTGCATTTCACAACGGGGGCGTGGCAGCAATGCGCCGGGTTTCATATACAAATATTGAAGCTCTTACAATTAAATAACTATACATAGGATTTGTTTCGATAAATAAGTCATTTAAATGCGACTTTTTTCATAACATATAACTTTTTAAAATTTCAACTCTGGAAGAAAGCAAATTCTTCTGGTAGATGCATCTTTCGATACTTTTTTCGATATTGAATTGACATACAAACATATATTAATTTTCGTAGCGTAGCAGCACACAATTTTTTAATAGCAAACTAAATTTAAATGCAGAAGAAAAATATGTTGCTGTATTATTAAAATTACGCATTTGTTAAATGAGTTTAAATAAGGTTTTAGTAAAATGCTAACTAGTCAACATAAAGCAACGTGTTGAAATTATCGGAAAACTACATTACACAAAAAAAAAACGCAAGCCAGTTAATAGCTATAACATGCGTATTATAGGTATCAATTTCGAATTCAAATATTGCATGTATAAAAACAATTTGAGAACGATGTAATAACGAAAATTATTTCAATATGCAATCAAACAATTGATTAAAACGAAACAGTAAACAACAATCGACAGAGTAAGAATTTATGACTGGGTCGGTAAGACCCCATTAGAAATTTTGCTTTGTGGTAACCGTTATAGAAAAACAAAAACGACAAGCAAACTGCAGTTCCAATGCGATAGTAAAATTAATTATCATCTTTAAAAACAAGCTTAATACTAATTTTTGTTTTATCCAGATGGAATAGTTATAAATATCAACATATGCTAATATGTACATTAGGCCGAGTCGGTCTCCATACAAAAAAAAGTCGGTATAAAATATTCTTTAGCTTATTGTTTTACCTTCCACTGAAGGATATCACAATGTGTTAACCCGTAGGCTTCCTGGAATTTTTTTAAAAACGTTCCTTTTTTGGGGGAAAAAACCCCCTTTTTGTATGGGAAAGTTATTTGTTCCTAAGAATTTTCAAAAACAAAAAAATTTAAATTAAAGATTCAAAAATGAATAATACCAGCATAAAAAATTTTGAGAAATCTGCGAGTTTTGTTTTTGTTTTTTTTTTTTTGTGACTTTGGATGCGTTTTTATGTGATTTAGACATAACTACGCCATTTCTTGTCCGATTATCTTTGATAATCTACCGTTGGAAAGGTATTAAAATTCTCTACACATATCTTAAGTCATGCAAGGAAGGTTGTAATCTAAGTTTATCAAAATCACAAAAACACGGTACCAACTAAACCCTCTAAAGACGAGGATCTTTTATCCGTCGTCAATGGGTTAACTTTGTTCAAAAACGTACAAGTAAGATATGTGTAGATAATTGCATTACCTTTCCAACTGTGGTTTATTGAAGATAATCGGACAAGAAATAGCGTAGTTATGCCGATTGAGGTCTAAATCCCATAAAAACGCATCCAAAAAAGTCACAAAAAATCTAAAACGCGCTGATTTTTCAAAATTGTTTATGCTGATATTAATCACTTTTGAAGATTTCATTTGAATTTTTTGTTTTTGAAAATTCTTAGAAACAAAAAAATTTCCCAAACAAAAAGTGGCTTTTTGGCCAAAAAAGGAACGTTTTTAAAAAAATCCAGTAAGTCTATGGGTTAACACATTGTGAAATTCTTCCGTGAAGGGTACAATAATACGTCAAAGAATATTTTATACCGAGTTTATCAAACACTTTTTTCGACCCGGCCTAATGTACATATATGGGTAAGTCCTAGCGTTCGGATGTCACATTCGCATACATTTTTTCATAAATTTCGCAAATTTTATTAACAGTTTTTTAATTAAGATGTATCTGGTTAATAATTATAGCATCCTGCATTTTACCACAGTTTACCTAAAATTTGTTATTTTTTCGTGCATTCGGGCGTTACTAAAACAGTAAGTTCTTGTGAAACTAACACTCGAATTTAGAATATTTCTGCAAAATGGTCGATCGCACCTCGAAATTCTATAGGAATAAAAAAATTGCTAACTAAATAAGTTTAAAATAAGGCCAACATCATCTCAAATATCTTATTTTTAAAGTCACAGTTAACAATTTTATTTGTTCGTACGTTACGTTTTGGACGTCACACATTTTTCCATTGTAGTTTAATTGGGTAATTAAGTCATTAGGTAGTTAAGTAATTATGAAAATTAGTAATTAAAAACAAATTTAATATATTGTCCTTTCCTTGCCTCAACCATTTTTTCATTATCTTTATCCAATGTCTTCCATTTTTACTATTGTAAAACAAAAAAGTTTACGTAACATTTACTTAAAATTTACAAAAAATAAAATCTAATTTGTGAAACAATGCAGACGATTTGATCATCATGGTAAATGAATTTATGTGTAGATTGCTTAAATTAATAAAATTAAAATGTTTCTCTTACATGATATCATAAAATTATACGTTTTTAATCAGTTTTAATTTTTTGGTCACGGTTGACTTTTCTGTGGATTTGCCCATGTATACCTTTCAAGTATGACATTTAAAACTAAAACACCGTTATACACACTTTTAAAAATCGACGGAAGATCAATCTAGTCTGTGCTACACGCTATGAGAACAAATAGACTTTTCCCTATCAGCAAAATACGTCCTTATCGTTCTATAAAGTAAATTCTACTGGGACCTAAAAATTTACCACATCATCAGGAGATCCAATACTTCGCGGTGGGCCTGCAGAAGGATATGTGGAAAAACCTGGGGGCTTACGCCCTAAGATAATGCACATGCTGTACAATTGAAACGTTACTATAGGTCTAACGGAGGACTTATATCTCAGTTGTATTGTGGTCGAAAACTCTAGCAGGAACGACCATCCAACGGACTAAAGGCCAAGTGTGCAGCCGTATCACAATGGACCTTATGAGTCTAAGTGAGTCGTGGCACGTGTGTATAGTTTGAGCACGTACAGTGGCTGCCGTCTCAACCTAACCCAACCTAACCTACAAAGAACGTTTTTAGAAGGTTCCGAAGGAGTTCAAACTAAGTTGCTAAAGAGATCTACACTCAGCAGAGTTTGGTTTTTTGCAGAATGAGTCTATTACCATTTGTTCATATGTAATCAAAAAGACACCAGCAAAAGCAGTGTTCTGCTTTGAACTCTTGATTATAACAAATCCATTTCAGGTAAAAACGATTTTGTGGTTAGTTTTTTTTCATTTTGCTTTGTACCTCAAATATTTATGGACTAATTATGGACAAAGGTGTTGTTGACACCATGGATAAAATGTTGACTGAATAGTCCGCCAAAAGGAGGACTCTTCGCTGGCCACTACACTTAGGGAAAAATGCTCTTACCTTCTCCAGGTTAGTTTTACCTGACGAATTTGGTTAGGAGAGCCAACCACATCGTATTAACCTGGTCAATGTTAGTTTGACCTGACGGATCTGGTTCACAGAAATACATGTAAAAATAAGGCTTATAGCGAAAAAACAACCTGCCAGCTGTCAAATTCTGCACTAGTGATGCAGAACTTGTAACAAAGGGTACCTCGGGATAAGGTAAGTGAAATGTCCTGTCTTTAAATTTTTATATAGTTTTGTATTAAAAAAAGGTAACCATGATTTATTAACTCTCACCCTCGTTCCCGCTCCCATTACAAAAATATCATCATTGACATTTGGTTATTTAACGTGATTCAATTCGATTTAATCACAAATAATGGTTAAGATAACCACATTTGTCAGTTTCATTAAACCACAAAAACAGGTTAAATTGACCTGAACGGCATGTGGTAATCTTAACCTGACGATTCATGTTACCAAATTTTAACCTGAAATTTAGTTATAGTTTGGTTAAATTAACCAGATTTTTTTCTGGGTGTAGAGTTTTTTTTAAATATGTTGGGCATCGCAGCGTTGGAAACCTTTGTTACTAACACGCTAAAATTTAAAACAATGCTAGGACACAAAAAGAAACGAATTATCGCCGCAAGTATCTGCAGGAACTAGCCATTGCCCACGTAATGCCTCAAGTTATAGAGAAGGCACCAAATTGAAAAGTCTAGAGGGGCAACTTCAGGAAGTGAATTGCAAAGTATACACCTTCGAAATCACAAATGCTTGTCAAGCTTCGAAAAATAATGCCCAGGGACGACTCAAGGAATTGGGCAATTGCAGATATTGCCTAGGAAAACGTCGGTAAGCCCGTAAGCAGTGCTATGCTTCCAATAAACTCATGCTACCAATAAACTCATTTGTGCGGTTCATACTTCAGCTAAAAATGGCACAAACAGAAATACATTTAAAGCATTTTGCTGTTCACAACACTTAATTTGTACCTTATAAAATACAATTTGTTGCTATTAAAAACATTTTTTTTACCTTACAATAAGCTTTCTACACAGACCCGTCCCCAATGGAAATTTTAGGTTTGGAGCCCCTAATGGAGAAGAAGTATTAAAAAAATTGTACATTAGCTCCAAATTGACACATAAAAAAAGAATCGCGTAGTAAGGTCCGAATAACTGAAACTAGCCGAAACTTTTGGTAAAAATTTCGGAACATTTCAAGAATAGCGACAACTATGATTTTGATTTTTTTTGCAGATTATATTGATTTTGACATCCTTACTCCAAATCTGAAAAAAATGTAGGCCGCTAGCAATTGATTTAGAAATTATAGGCCTCCAAAGTTGCAAGAAACAGCCTACAAATCTTGCTATTTTTCTAAATTTTTCAACAAAACTACACTCTATAGGTATCAAAAGAAAGGTAATTTAAGTACATATTCAACAAAGTACCAATTCAAATATGAAAATCCATGCAAAACTTTTAAAGATATAAACATTTTTAGTGTCGTGCTTTCGTAAAAGGGAAACCGCTAGTTTTCCAGACAAATTGTAAATATAATAATAGGTATATATAAAAAGTTATGAATGGATTTTCATGTTTGATACCTCGTTGAATAGGTACTCGCATTAACTTTCTTTTGATACGCATACCGCGGAACACTAAAAAAAAAACAAAAATATTTGTAGCCCATTTTGCACCTTTGGAGGCCTGTAACTTCTAAACCAATTGCCAGCGGCCTGAAATTTGGATTTGGATTTAGGAGGTTAAAATCCGTGTAATCCAACAAAAAAATATTAAAAAAGAGTGTTTTCGCTATTCTTGAATTATACCAAAACTTTTTGCATCAGTTATTTAATTCAAATATATAAGTTTGGTTTAATAAAAATATTTACAACGCATTGTACAAAACTAAAATGATGAATTCGTCTATAATTTGATTTATCGTGTTAACGCAAAACATTTTGGTTAATTTTATGAGTTCAATACTCCCATTTTCGATATTATCATCTTTATTGTAATTACAATTATTGATAATTAAACTTCCGAACGAATTCTGTGTGTGTGGAATAAAGGAAAGGAAAACGAAATACATATTTCTACTTTTTTTAATACTAAACCTAAAAAGAGAAATACTTTTCTTTGTAGTTCTAAAAAAATGTACATTGTAGGTGCATACTATTTTGAGTGTGTACGAAAGTGTGTAATAAAAAATTATCTCATTTATTATAATAGTAAACTTCAATTAGTTATTATAAACTTCAATATTCAAATAATACTTGTTTTGTACTAGTAGTACTTTTGTTTTCTTTTAATAAAAGCAATAATTTGTAAAAACTTAAATTTTCATATTAATAACCAGTTTCGGTTTCGGTTTCGGTTTCGGTTTCGGCCGAATATTATAAAATGGCCGAATATTCGGTTTCGGCCAAAATTCCGGTTTCGGTCGGAGACTACTTATATACATCCTGCAGAACACAATGTACCTAATAAGGTACTTAATGTAAGGTATAATTGACTTTCGCATAAAAAACTTATGGAAGGCTTGGTGGCTTACCGGTGAGCCAGGTATTTATCAAAAAAGTTATGCTATCAAAGCAAAGAAGATATGCTATCAATACAAAGGTTAACCTAAAATTGTATAAAATCTTTATCAAAATAAAATTAATAAAACTGAAATTATAAATGGTGAATGCAATAAAAAACAATAAAAAATCAATAAATTTAAAGAAAATATAGAATAATAACAATAATTATTTATACGAACTACCAAGTAACACTGGGCATATCAGCTAGTATCATAAAAAAACACTTGATTACTTGAGAATAAAAACCAAATTGAAACATGATAGAAGAAGAAGGATGCTGCAAAGCGTTAAACGGCTGTTTTTATGTTAAAACCAGGGATCGGAAAAACACTCTAAAGTAAAGTCTATATTCTTAAGATCACAAAAAGTATTTTTTTTCTGTTTTTGCTCTCCAATTCAAGTAGAGATGAGAGAGAGAAGCAAAATGAAATGTGCTGGGAAAAAAAAGTTAGTGTCATCGAGTTCGGTTTTCTCTAATTATACAGAAACAATTTTCAGTCCTCTCGTACTATCTTTGCTATAGTTATTGTACTAAAAATATATAAAAATTAATTTATTTTGATGTGATTACCAATTTTTACAAATCTTGAGGACCCAAGTTTACCAAAAATATGTAGTTTCTTCGCGAAAACTTTTTAAAATAATATGAATTTTACGATTTTCACTGAGCCACGTCGATTTAAAACTTGACCAGTCTTAATACACACATTTAAGAAAAAAATAGAAGCAATCACCACAACCATCACTTTAATTTTAAATACTTAAAAATAAATCACCATAACCACTTATATGATAAAAAGCATAAAATTTCTAAGTTTATTTTATGCAACTTTGGTGGATACTAACATTTTTAGGTTTCTTGAGTAAATTATTTAAACTCAATTTTGAAGCGCTTAAAATTAACTCATCAAAACTCTTTGATAGTTTCATCACTAATAAAAATAAGAACGCGGCGGCGTTTATCACAGTTCTTGCATTTAGTACGAAATAAGCGTAGAACAGATAGATATTCAAAAAAAGGCAAAACAAAAATTTCAAAATCAACAGTAATAAATAATAATAAATTATGTTGGCTTGTTCTGTGTTCTGGTGGTATCTTGAAATGCTTGTAGATACACTTGAAAGTGTAACTTAGTTGATAAAAGCTGCAAACATTTGACGTAGATACTAGATACTAGCTGCCAGCAGTTAGTTGAGTAGATAATAAATGATTTTGATTTTTTTTTTTAATATAAACTTGGACAGCACGTAGATGCATATGTTTGTTGTTATAAATAAGGTGCTGTTTTTTTTACGAAATGTCACAATTAAAAAAAAAATTCGAAGTAACCGAAGAAACTGCTGCGAAGGCACAATAATTCTTGCATAAAATTTCAACTTGAAGATTTTTATCTTTCTGCATGTGAAATTGCACGCACTCAAGCTGTTTTTGTTTATTTAGTTAATAAATATATTTTTCGTTGTTTTTATTTAAAGAACTATTAATTTTTTTGAATTAAGCCCGTTAGACGAGGAATTTTGTAGAGCACCGCGCGCTTGCAAATGTTTGAATTAAATGAGAAGAAAAAATATTTTCCAAATGTTAATGATAATGAAAATTGGGCAGCGCAGTTGGCGCTGGCGTTAACGTTGTGTCCACTTGATTTTGCCTCACACTAACTATATCAAGAATACAAACTCCGAGTTAATAAGAAGCACTTCAACATGGGCCAGATAAGTAAAGCTTAACAAAAACGTTCCAAAACAAATCAAACAAAAAATACACACACACACACGGCACACAGATTTGCGTCTGCAAGTGCAACGCACAGTGGAACAAATGAGTTAATGTAATACAACATGTTTTTTGTTCAGCAGCATGGGTACATATTGACCCATTAAGGACGATGATCACTAAGTGAGATGTCACAAAACTAACAGTATCACACATATATATGTCAAAATTAAAAATGAGTCATAATTAGGATATATCGATGATTCCATATCAATTCGACTAATTTTGAGCAAAATCTGACTTTTGTGTTTCCGATTTTTTTGAAACTTTGTAGGTTAGTAGTGCCTATAAAAATAACTTAAACTGTGTTTTTGTTTTTGCGAAAAAAATTTTTTTCAAAAGTTATACACTGTGAAAATATTAAAAAAAAAACATAAAAAATACAATTAGTGCATGTATTCAAATAGATTTAGTTTTGAAACCGTAAGTAGTACAGAAGAAAGTGTGCATGTATTTTAAAGATCTTGAATTTGTCTCTTTGGTGGTATATTTCCTTTTTATTTTAACCTGAAATTTTCAGTTACATTTTTCATAGTCTTCGCAACAAATTTTTTATATTTTTAGTACAGTGTTTAGTTAAGGCATCAATTTTAAAGACTAACACACAATTTTAAGTTGGGAATCCAAAGATTGCTTGTTAACCTTTAAAATTAATGCCTTAACTCAACACTGAACTAAAAATATAAAAACTTTGTTGCGAAGACTACGAAAAAAGTGACTGAAAATTTCAGGTTAAAAAAAAAATATAAAATTTTTTTATAAAAATGGTGCAAAAAAAATCATACCACCAAAGAGACAAATTCAAGATCTTTAAAATATTTCTACACTTTTTTGTGTAAAACTTACAGTTTCAAAACTACATCTATTTGAATACATGCACTTATTGTATTTTTTAAGATTTTTTTTTCATATTTTTCAGTGTAAATCTTAGAAACGAAATTTTAAATAAAAAAAAAGTACGCAGTTATATAATACTTTTCAGGAGAACTATCCACCTAGAGAGTTTCAAAATTTTCAAAAATAGTGATGTCAGAAACGTGGGCGCTCTGACATGGAATCACCGATATGCACAAAAATTATTTATTTATTTATTTAGAAAATCGAAAAATTGAGTACAAATAAGAAACTAAGTTCTTTTACAGTACAATGAAAAATAAATTCTAACAATATTGAATTAATTAGAGATAACAACAAATTATTTTTTTCTTAAGCTTAGTAAAACATAAATAGTGAACATCAATAATAAAACATGAAAAAAATAGTAAAATCCATTTAATTAGCTTAAAAATACTAAGTAAGAAATAATAAATTTTAGAGAATAAAAATAAGATAAGATTAAGTAGTAGAAAAGTGAGAAAAAATTGATTGCCTAAAAGTTTCCCTCCTCGAGATTTCTCTTATTCTACGAGGCAATGCATTCCACAGTCTTACAGCATTAATGAAAAAGAGATTTGAACTGATTAGAGAGCTATGTCTGGGGATAATTAGTAAGTTACATCTCCTAGATAAGCTAAATTGCAGTTTTTCGTAGAGATAATGAGGTGTTTTAGTGTGAATGATTTTATGGATGTAAATACAATTTCTAGCGTGGAAATAATCATTCAAAATACAACCAAGTATTGCATTTCTAAAGCTAGAAAGATGGTCAAACTTGTTTAACCCATACACAAAACGTGTGGCATAATTAAAAGCAACATTAAGTTTCAGCAGAGACGATGAATCAAGTTTACTGTAAACTATATCAGAGTATGTTATGACGGGCATGATAAGTTGCTGCATAGGATAAGGATATCGTCTGCATAGGCATGAAGAGAAGCATGTTTGCAGACAGAAAAGATGTCATTAATAAAAATTGAGAAAAGAAGCGAACCTAGAATCGAGCCTTGTGGAACACCGCTTAAGACGAGCTTATGGTGGGAAAAGTTGTGGCCAATTTTCACTCTTTGAGATCTATTTGACAAATAACTGGAGATTAAGTTAACTGCACTAAAAGAAAACCCAAACATATACCTTAGTTTTTGGCATAGAAATGAGTGATTAACTTTGTCAAAAGCCTTAGAAAAATCAAGTAGGCAAAGTAAGGACAATAACCCTGCATCAAATTGAGGTCTTATATCATCAAAGACCTTAACAACGGCCGAAGCACACCCATGCCCCCGCCGAAAACCAGATTGATAAGGAGACAAGAGATTATTCCTGACCAAAAAATAATTAATTTGGAGACTAATAAGTTTTTCAAATACCTTAGATAAAGAGGACAATATACTTATTGGCCTAAAATCATTAGGTCCAGAAGGGTTAGATTTTTTAGCCACGGGCAAGACAGTTGCAATTTTCCATACACTCGGGAATGAAGAAGATATAAAGCAGTGGTTAATAATGTGCGTTAGTGGACGTATAATATGAGGAAGAATGAGCTTTATAAATTTTATGGGAATACCATCTTCACCCAAAGCATTTGACTTAATCTGCATCACACAATTCCCAACATCAAGTTCACTAACAGGTGTGAACTCAAACAAGAACGGAGCACGCAAACTACCAAAAAAAGTAATATTATTACTTAAAGGTGCAGTATTATCTCGCCCTTAAAGGGTTAATGAATAAAATTAGGGAAAAAAAAAACCAAAAAATTACATATTTTTGTAAATCAAAAATTTTATTCTTGCGAATTTTATTGAAGATTAATTTTTAATTGATTTTTTTATTATTTTTATCTAAATTTTAAAAATATTGAGTTATTAATTTTCAAAAAACAATAAAAATTACATGTTCAGAGAAAACAAAAACCCCGTTGATTATTATAGATATTTCAATTCACTTTCAATAGCAATATTTGGTATACAAAATTTAAAAACTGGATTTTTCGAATTTTCGAAAACTTTTTCGAATATATATTATTTCGGATATCCTTTTTTTACACTAGAACTAAGTAAAATATAAAATTTAATGTTTCTAACCCAACTGAAACTGGTAGAAGCAAAAATTAATTCGAAAAAATCAGTAATTAAAAATAGTTATAAAATACACTTTTTTGGTCTCAAAGGAGTTTGAGAAAAAACAAAAAATTATACTTTTTAAAACTCTTTCTAATTTATATTTTCGTAATTTACAAGCTTCTCAAAGAAAAAATTATCCTACCATCATCTTATAACCTGGCTGGTCTGGGTTAAGGTCTCATAGAAGGGGAATCTTGTGTTTAAGAATACAAAATAAGAGAAAGTGCATATAACAGCTCAGGTCTGTAGTCAAGGTGGATTTTTTTTTTTGGGTTTTAACCCTCCCCATAGGGTTCGAAGTTATAATCATAATTTTTAAAAATTATTGAGCAAATTTTAAAAATATTTAACAAATAACTAAACTAAATAAATATAAAAATACAGAATTTAAAAAAATTTTTGTTTGGTATTACTTTATTGGTTCTAACTACACGGTTAAAAATATTGGACTACTTTTTAATCCAAAATTTGGTTTAAAAGAATTTTTAATCCAAAAAGTATAATTTTTTTAGTTCCTACTTTCGTTTAATTTAGCTGGGTCTCGAACCCACGTTTCTGAAAGGAGCTTACTTGCATTCGTAATGATGCAAAATAAGCGAAACCTTGTTAACAACTGAGTTTGACGAGTGGATAAGGTGTTGGACCAGTTCAAATCATGAAATGGTCAAAGTAAATTCTGTATTTTTTTAGATTAGAAAATTTTAAACTTTTCCTTGGATTTAAAAGTAATTTCTTTTGGTGTTGTCTTTTATGTAATCCAACAAAGTTTAAAATTCAGGCCAATATTTTTAACCGTGTATAGCTAAGAGCTATGGGCGTGAAAGACTTAATAGGAGACGATATTTTCTTCGGGTAGTACCACAAAAGTAATGACTGAGAACTAATTTGAGATTATGCCATGAGAGATATTTTTACCAAATACTACAAACTCGTATATATTCTAATAAATGGTATTTTTGCCAGTTTGAGATAGGTTGGTATTTTATATTATGCGCTTGTTTTTAACCAAGAAGTCCGAGACATATCAAGAGGGTTTTCTAAGAACTGTCAGCATACTCAAAATAATATAGGTACCCGAACAACTCAAAACCGTGAAAGGGTTGGTTCTCAAATTATGATCTAGTAAGGTTAGATAAGTATCATAATAGAATAAAGGGGTTTATATCGAAAATTTTTCATTATTTACATACTTAGCTTTGGTTATGGGCCTGTTATTTGTAGTTGCAGAAATTTGTTTATACTTTTGTACTATACATGTTTCCCAAAATAAAAACATGAACTACCAACTTGTAACCTGGCTGGTCTGGATTATGAGTTATGTGGGGAATGAAAGCCTTAACTAACGACTGTAACTTTGGCAGTCAATTTTAAGAAAACGATTGACTCTACGCATTTGGTGACTAAAAATAAAATTAAGTATCTTCTCTACAAAATATGTAAACCGAGAGAAATAATAATCTTACATTAAGCAAATACTTTGCTTGATTTCAGTAAATTTAAAATTAATTTTATTGCTCAATTGCTCAAATAAACTTTTAAATGCTAAAATTAAGAAAAAAACTTACAATGAGCATTTATTTCTAAAATTGAGTAAAATAAATGTTTAGCTGAAACAAGAATAAAATACTTGATTCTACACGCAGAAATAAAAATATATTTGACACAAACATAATAGCGAAGGATACTATTATGTTTAAAAACTATTTAGCAAACAACGCTTGCTATAATTTTTGCTATATAATTTAGGCTTGCGATATATGTATGGTATACAAAAGGCGTGCTATGATGTCATATTGTCCTAAAACTTTACAACTAAAATTTACAAGATAAATAAATTCAAATAAGAAACAGCTGTTTAATTACGACACTTCAATAAACATAGCTTTCAGAGTTGTAATATATTAATACTTTTTTATATGTAAGGTAACAATAAAATGTTTAAACTAGTGTAAAATCTTAGGACAATTGGGGTACTCACAAGGTGTGCCATCATTTCATAATGTCATATTGTCCTAAGATTTTACATTAGTTTAAACATCTTATTGTTGCCTTCCGTATAAAAAAGTACTATGCATTACAACTCTGAAAGTTATGTTTAGGGAAGTGTCGTAACCAAACAGCTGTTTCTTATTTCCATTTATTTATCTTGAAATTTTAATTGTAAAATTTTAGGACAATATGACAATACGACATGATAGCACACCTTGTGAATACCCTAAATATGAAATTATGACATGATAGCACACTTTGTGAATACCCTAATTATGTTTACTGAAACATAAAATATTTTCGAGGCAAGTTTGTTGCTATATTTTAATTATTTATTAATATTATTTATTATTTATTTAAATTAAAGTTATTTTTAAATGACCTTGTTATTTATTATGTTGATTTTATATGATTTAACTACAAACTCTAAATTTTTGATAGTTTAAATCATACTTGATTTTAAATACAAATGCTAGTTGTTTGATAGTTTAAAATCAATCAAAATATGTTTACCTGGAATTGTAAACAAACATTGAAATAATTGTCAGAAAAATAGCAATATATGTGATAAACAAATTATGATCAGAATTGCGAAATATATTTACGGTAAATATGTTTGCTACAATCATAGTCAAAATTGTAATATTTTTGCGTGTAGAACCTGGATCAAGACTTGAATCAAGAAAATATTTTCTTAATTTAAGCAAACGCAGAGTTGGTTATTTATAATTTTCTTGAATTAAACAATTATTTTGCTTGATTTAAGAAATTATAAAATGATTTTAAAATTGATTGATTCAAGCATTAATGAAAGTACCTACTTCAAAGAAAAATAGTGAAAAAGAAGAGGCAACTAGAACAGACAAAATAGCTGGCAGAGTTTCAGGCTTGACCCAAACTTAGAACTTTTGTTTTTAGCATCATATAATTTTAAAGAGTTTATTCGAACAAGTGTCAAATCATATAAAACTTAAACAGTAGTTTGGTCACAGCTTAATCATTCAAGACTACTGAAATTGGAAAGGCATGCACCTTCCGCAACATTCTGTCTAGTCTGCTGTGTGATTGACTCTTTACATAGCTGTTGTTATTGTTGTTGCCTTCTTCAAAACTAACTTGATCTAAAATAGCTCATAATTAAAAATCATTCAAAAATCGAAGAGCAGAAAAAAATTAATAATAGAGAATTATTTGCTTTTGTTAAAACAAAAAACATGTTTTAAAATAACGCAGTTATAAGAATTTACTTATACATGAAATTTCATTCAAATGTCATTTAAATAATCATTTATGCAAAAACAACATTTATTAAACTTTTGTTCTTAAATATTTATTATATTTTTTGCAATTTTTGCTCGTTTGCGAGCAAAAAAGTGTTACAAGTTTTTTTTTTATTCGAAAAACAATTTAAAAATTGATAATTAATTGTGATGTATTCTTTGAATTTTTACGTCATTTTAGTTGTGTGCTTTTTAGACATCTTTTTTATATCTGGTTGTGACAATAGCCCGCTTTTAGTTAAAACACTAGCTTCTAGCGAAGCAAAATTCGTTTCAATTCTATGGTGTATTTCGGCAGACTCGTCGAACTCCAATGAATATCGAAAAAATAAGCAACTAAAACAGACGGAAACCCTGGCAGAGTTAAAAGCCTTGATCTGAAACTAACTACTGCTTTAATGTCATATGATTAAAAGGCCGATTAGAACCTTAAAATTCTTACGAATTTTTTCGAAACAGTGTCAAATCATATAAGACTTAAACAGTGGGTTGATCACTCAAGACTACCGAAGTTTAAAGAGCGAATTTTAGCAGCCCTCGAAACAGTTGTGTCTAGTCTGCTGTGTGATTAACTCTATACACAGTTGTTGCTGTTGTTGTTATTGCCTTCTTCAAACTTACTTGATCAAAAAAGCTAACAATTAAAATCATGTAATTTAACTATTATTCATTAGTTCATTATTCTCAAGTTAAATAATAAATTAAAAAAATGTTTTTTTGATGCGTTTGGAGTTGTAATTAAATTTGAAATTGTTAACGCGAGTTTTTAATATTCAAAACAATTATATTCATCAAACTTCTATTCTGATTGCCATTTTGTACCACTGTCGCTGTGCGGTAACTGTGCAGAAATGCAGTAAAAGAAAAATCAAACAATTTCCAGCGCGTTATCTATGTAAACAACAAACAAATCTACTTTTGGATTATGCTATGCTATTTATAAACAACAGCAACAGCACGAAATAAACACCAAACACTGTAAGCCGAGCGTGCGCATGCGCCTCACTAGACGCAATGAAAACAAAAATCGAAAACACAAAACAAGCTTTTCGCGCGTTCAAGCTAATAAAAGACTCCTGCAAACGACCGTTTTTCTTTAGAGACCGAATCGAGAAGAGCACGCTGCGCATGCGCTCTGACAACTTCTTAGATCAATGGTAAGCTTGTGACTGCGTGCTAACATTGTCCAGGCCATCGTTTAACTTGACCAACCAATCGACCGTCCGTCCGTCCAATCGACAGATCAAGTAGCCAAGCTAAGAGACCAAAAGCCAGTCTCTGCTTCACACGAGAGACCTCAAGCAACCAATAGTCCAACGCATGCGACTTCATGCGGCGCAGCAAACAGCAAATAGCATTTGGCAAAAGTGAGCAAGAAGCTGCAGCGAAACAGAAATGACGTTGGACAAAAGTGCAATTTTTTTGGGGTTACACCAAGAACCTATGTGGCTTAAGCAGTAATATTTTACATTGTAAGCCATCAGAAGCTGCATTTTTAGAATTATGCGCATTTTGTCATTGTTGTTTTTGTTGTTTGTTGGTGCTGAGCTTGGCAGCTCCATGGGAATCAACTTTATCTCTTTTGGCTGCAATCAATTCAACGTAAAATCCATTACGTTCTGTTGTATTTTTTTTTCTTTCAAAGTTTTTCATTCCTAAACGAATAACAACACGTGGATTTTAAGTTTGGGTAACGCAAATTTCGGGCGTTTTATTGAATTTAAATAAAATTAATTGCAGTTTTTTTTTAATATTTATACGATTTAATTGCTAACATACAGTGGGACAAAGAGTGATTTTGTTTGACAAACTGAGTGGCTAATAACTATAAGCCAATAAAAGCATATCTAAAAATGTATCAACAAGTTTTATATTATCAAAGTTATTGAACATGAACCTTGACTTTTGTGTTGCCTAAGGATAGGGTCTTAGTCAGGTTTTTCCATGGAAAAGAAGGGCATTAGATAAGAAATTCTATAAGTACCTGTATAAAATTAAAATCAAAGATGTTAGAGTTTTTCACTAAAAACCGATAACTTTTGAACATATTCTTGATTGCTCAAAAAAACGGATCATCATGGTTACGTTTTGATTTTTGCTTACAATTTCTTGTAAAATAGTCCAAGTGAGAAGATTTCTAATAAATTGAAATTGCATTTTCAGTTAGAATTTTAATTTTTAAAATTAAAATATGTTTGAGTGTTTTTGAAAACTACTTCAAAGCTAAATAAATTTTTATAAAAATTTTAAACGACATTTTTTAAATTAAAAATTTTTTTATTTTTTTGCAATAATTTTAAATTAATTTTTTTTTGTCATAATATTAAATTTGATAAAATGAATCCAAAAAAAAAGGTTGAAAGCAAAACAGAACAAAATAAAAAGTTAAAATTTTCACCTATAAAATATGAGCAAAATAATTTTGTTCTAATACAGCATTATTTTATTTTAAACGTACCGGAAAAATTAAAATTACGGAATGACCACATCCGATTTAGGTCAAATTATGCATGGAGCTTCACTGACGGAAATAAAAAACTTTATTTGAAGGAAAAAAGTTTAGCGTGATTTTTGGCGGAGTAACAGGGTGCACAAATTTGAAAAAAAATCTGCAAAAACGCCGAAAATCGATTTTTACGAAAATTCATATCTCAAACACTTTTTCGCCGAATGTTAAGTTTGAACTACCGTTAGAAAGAAAAATAAATTAACTTTAATCTAAAAATAGTTTTGGGAAGATTTAAATCATAAAAAATTTTAAATAACACTGTGCAACACATTTTTCTAACGGAAAATCGGACAATACAGGAGATGATAGTACTGGTTTATAGTAAGAAAACCCTAAAAAGGTTTTGCAAAGTTAGCTCGCTTTTAAAAGACAAAGGCATTGCAATTTTACCTCTTGCAGAGTATTTTTTTAAAAATAAAGTGCTCATTAGGGCGTATCAGATTACAATTTTTTTTCGAAATTCGTATTCTAAGAGGTCTCAAAAGTTGCATTGGGAACAAATTTAAAGAAAAAAATTATGCTTCCTCTCCCGCAAGGACAAAGTTGCTTTTTGAGAAAAACAGTAAAAAATAGCGGCTTAAACATGCTTTGATTTTTGTAAAAAAATTGCATATGTAAATTGCAAAAGTAAATATAGACTTAAACTAACAATATCTCACCAAACAAGATGCCACTCTCGATTTCTACCCTCAGTGTCCTGTGTGAAAGATATGCAAGTCTACAGGTACACTCGAAATAGTACAGAACTTTTGATTGTTATCTGATTGTCTAAATTTTTGTGGCATGGAAGTGTTTACGTTTTCCTTAAATTTGGCCATTAAAAATTTTCATAATTTTCGCCAATGAATTTTCTTGTTTTTGAGAAATGCAAACGTAAAAGCAATTTTATAAATTTTACAAATTAATTTTACGGTCATCAGAAGCGGTACCGAAGCTAACTTTCTGAATTTGGATTCTTCAAAAATTTCTGAAAGTAAATTTTTAAACACCAGGTTAACGATTCCTTTTCGTGTTTCGATTTTTTAAAAAAATTGTTCTTCCTTGCATGAAATTACATATTATTTCGTCAAAACAACTTACCTAAGCATTGACAAAAATGTTTGAGTTTTTGAGCTTCCCGTTTGATGGGTCTTAATTGATTTAACAATTGTTGTTTAGATGTGTTGTAAAGAAATAATAACCATAAAGGAGAAATGAACAAAATTGTAAAATTACAAAGATAGCAAGTATTTCTTTTAAATGTTATAATCAGTTCATCTTTCAAAGGCTATAACATTTAAAAGCGAGCTAACTTTGCAAAACCTTTTTAGGGTGGTCTAGATCAGTACTATCGACCAGTGTTGGTCTCTTTTTCGTTAGATTCCATGACCCTTAAATTGTGGCACAGTGTACTTTAATGGTAGGCAAAACAAAAATATATTTTAATTTAAATTTTTGACTAGATGATAAAATGTCCATATTTCTCAAAATTATTTTTAGATTAACGTCCGTTCAATTACCTTTCCAGAGGTAGTTCAAACTTGCATTTCGGTTAAAAAAATTCGTTTATTAAAGGTGGCGTTAGGTAAAAGCTATTTTAGAAGATGTAAAACATATAGTTTTTATATATAAAGATGGCGCTGAAGTTGGTGTGCTTAAAAAAGGTGAAAATCGGGTCGCATCATAGCTCGGCTCCAGATCGTCTAAAAAAAACAAAATGCATTCAAAAATATACCCTTCATACCAAAATGGAATGAAAATGTGAAAAATAAAGAAAATTCTGAAGGGTGGAAACAAAAATCATTTACGTTATTTTTGACCATATTGTTTCGTGTATAAACTAGACAAATTATCCAAAGACGCTTATTTTGGTAAACGATGCGTAGAATTACATTATAAATAATTTTAAAAAAAAAATGTTAAATTCGGTCAAGTAGTTTGTTTGCAGTAGTTCGGCCCGTTTTGAAAAATTATGTTTCGAGAAAAACGCGTTTAAAGTTACTCTGGCGCACCGGGTTTGAAACGCTGTAAAAAGGATTGGTTTTTTACATATTCTTGAATAGTTTTACAACAATGATCAATTAAAAAAAATTAAATTTTCAAAAAATTGTTTTCCTAAAACCGCAAGGATGGAACCTTAACTACCAAAATTTCCCAAAACTATTTTTAGATTAAAGTTCGTTTAATTTTCTTTCCAATGGTGGTTCAAACTTAACATTCGGCTATGAAGTGTTTGAGTTGAAGTGTTTGCATAAAAACAAACTTTCGACGTTTTTTTCCGATTTTTGTCAATTTTGTACACCCTGTAACTCCGCCAAAAATTACATCAACCTTTTTAACCCTTTTTAACTCAATACAAAATTTGATCCAAATCGGATATGGTCATTCCAAAAGGCCGGCACGTCTAAAATGAGAAAATAACGTTCTTCAAAGAACAAGAAATGTCTAAGCAAAATATGTTGCTCACATTCTTTAAAAAAAAACTCTGAGGGTCTTATAAATTTGTATAGGGTTCAACCACAATAATTTTGACATTTATTTTGTTCATAACTAAAATAAATATCGTTCTCATATCCGATTTCAACTAATCTTATTTTTTTAAAATCTACTAGGTTGTTCAATAAGTTTCTAGAATATAAATAAAAAACTATGTCGATAGGCAATAGCAGTTGAAGGCCCAACCAATATAGACGACTTGCTCCGTAACGAGTAAAAACGTAAGTGTTCGTTTAAATACATTTTAATGTAGTTACCCAAAATGAGCACACGTAACTGAACGAAACTAAACGAAACACTTTGACAAGACGTATTAAGGGCCAACCAAAATAGACGAGTCGATAACAATTTCACAAACGTCTGCACTCGTTACGGATGTTTTGACATCTAACCCAAAATGAAAAGAGTTGCTCAACTCGTCTGAATCAGCTGATTAGTTGGCAATCAAGTGTTCTTTAGCTCATCCCTCACAGCGGCGATCGAAGCAAAATTCAGTCATTTAATTATTTTTACTTTCGGAAAATTACAAGCTTGTCAGCCGAGCAGCTGATGAGTAGTAGACGTTTGAATTTCGATTCTTATGGAACAGAACGTCATATCTAAATGTTTCTTTCAGTTTCGATCAAATACTTATTACCACTTTGGTTATTAACATTGGTAAATTTCAAATCTTTATTGAAAATTAAAAAATGCACAAACTAAATAAATAAATAACACTCGATTGCCAACTGATCAGCTGATTCAGACGAGTTGAGCAACTCGTTTCATTTTGGGTTAATTCCGTAAACATCCGTAACGAGTGCAGACGTTCGTCAAGTTGCTATTGTCTCGTTTCGTCTATTTTAATTGGGCCTTGAAGTCTGATTTCAAAGGTTCGAGAATTTTTTTGTTTTTGTGTCAAAACTTTGGCTAATTTCGTGGTAGCAGCTCCAGGTTTTGTGCGTTTATAGTGCTTTATGCGTAGAACACAGCTTTATCAATAACTCAATTCTGTCTTAAGTCGACTTAAGCTATTATTGCTTACCGACAAAGAATTTATGGCTTGAAATACTTTTTATTATTCAGTATATTTCCCCATAAGCTCAATACACGTGTTCCAACGGTCCTCTTACTTATGGATCATATCGCTATAGTGGCCTTTTGACAGGGCTCCAAAATACCCTTCTGTTGCTGCTATCACCTCTTCGTTTGATGAAAACCGTTGTCCACGCATGCATTATTTGAGATGTGAGCACAGTCAGAAGTCAAAGGGAGCTAGATCTGGCGAATAGAGTGGATGTTCCAAGAATTCGAACTTTAATTCACTGATTTTAGCGATCGTTTTTTGACTTTTGTGAACTGAATGATTTTCCTCTGGTTCTTTTTACACGAATCTTTGCAGCGAGCTAATCCAAAAGGTTGCAATAATATTCGGAATGAATTCTATTCAAGTTTAGAGATAATACACCAAAAAAACTCTTTTGCATTCCAAAAAAATATCCTTTGCAGATTTTTTAACACGAACTTGCCTAGGAGCCGAAGTATACCACTTTTTAGCATCTTGTTTTGATTCAAGATTATGGTGGTACACCCAAGTCTCATCCATAGTGATGAATCGGCGTATGAAATTGTTTTTATAATTGTAAAACGCTCCCCAATTGTTGCTGAGTAAATCTCGTTGGAATGTGTTTTGTTTCGTTGTTCCATTGTGCGCAAGTTCTTAAAACCCAAAACTTCACTTAAGTTATGGCTCACACTGCTTATTGAAACCATATCCTGTATTTTTGCTATGATTTCTGGTGTTGATGCACTTGGACTTCGTTTTTTACGTGGAAGACGTTTTTTACGTCTTCAAGACTTGTACGACCACGTTTAAACTCAGCAGCCCAGTTGCAAGTGAAGTTCCATATTGTTCATGAATTTCTTTCGGTTGCACACTAGTGCGGAGCGATTATATATGAAAAAAGTACCATTGCATCGAACTGGCTCGATATACATGGTGCACTCAAAAAAATCTGCTTCCCTTAAATTAAGAAACTGCAGCTTCAATTCATAGGCATGGGTTTTCCTATATTCTATAGAGGTTTCTTCTTAATGGAGGGAGTTTTTACATGACTTAACGACCTCGCGTCTTGATTTTTCGCAGCGTTATCAAAAAGCTTCTTAGTTTTCAAGACAAGTTTTAACTTAAATATAAGAGATGAAGATATGATCAAAGTAAAACTTCCAAAAATTTTATAAGAGCAGAACTAACTTTAAGAAAAACTGTATCGATATCAAGTCCGCTTGCAACATTCTACAGCATGATTTCTTAAATTTTGAGAAATATAAGTCACAATGCTTGAAAAATACATGTAAGTTTTTCTTTTTTTTACACCACAAGTGATATATTTTAAGGATGCTTTTCTTATATTTCCAAATGCTTTCAAATTACTTACAAAGCGAACGATTCTTATGAATCAAATTAAGCGACGATTGTTTAACAACTGTGATGGTCGAATGGATAAGCCGATGTATTTACACTCACGCGGCCGAGGTTCAAGTCTCCGGATAGTGGTAATTTTTCAATTTAGTACAATGTTAATAATATTTATAATAATAGTGTTTAAAGTCTTTCGTCAGTGTAAAAATCATAATTCCTACAGGATGCTTTCTTAAAAAAAGGGTTTGTTTGTTTTTTTGCAAAAATTCCAAAATTTTTCCAGAGATTCGATGAAAAATTTCTAATTTTCAGAGAAAATTATTTTTCTGTTAGTTATAGCAGATAATTAATAAACTGTAGATAATTTCTTATTTTCCGAGAAAACGTTTCTCGTAGTTATAGCCGATGATAAATAAACGGCAGAAAAACTTACTCAAATGTATTAAGATTTCAACACAATTGGGCTAAGTTACTTCAATTTAGAGAAATAGGTCGTAAATGATTGGGTAATTTTCCTAAACTATTTCATACTTCTGATTGCAATAAATGGAGCTGAAATTATTACAGAATTTACAGGTATTGTGAATTTTCAAAATTTTGTATCGATAATGTATGATACACTCATACATTATCATTTATGTCATTTTTGAGGATATCTTAGAGCAAAAAGAAATTTGGTGTAGCTGCATTTCATGTTTGTACTAACTGAACGAACCACTTCTTAAGATTTTTTATGCAATTATTTTTAAAAAACTGTCCTGATTTTAAGGAGGAACACGACCAGGTAGAAGCAATCAGACCGAAATTCAATTTTGTAGTTTACATTTTTGTTACAATACCTGTTGAACGTGCCCTGAGCCAAATCGATGTTATGCACTTTTGAAATTCGCTCTGGTCTATTGTACACCTTTAAAAATAAAAATTTAATCACTGCACGATACTTGATTTTTCCCATATTAAAAAAACAGTGTAGCACGTTTGCTTTGAACAGCTGTAAATATAAGACTGAGTTGTAAGATCTACATGATAGCCGATACACATTGACTGCGAAAAGCGACGAACGCTAATTATCAGAAGATAGAACGTATACTTTCTTATGTAGGGGCATTCTACAGAAAAGTCAACCGTGACCAAACAATTAAATCTTATTAAAAACTTATTATTTTATGATACTATCTAAGAGAAACATTTTAATTTTATTAATTTAAGCAAGTTACATATAAATTCATCTACCATGGTGATCAAATCGTCTGCATTTCTTCACAAATGCAGGTTTCCTTTTTCGTAAATGTTTAGTAAATGTTACGTAAACTTTTTTGTTTTAGTAAATTTTAAAAATAGAAGGCATTGGCTAAAGATAATACAAAAATGGATGAGGAAAGTAAAGAAAACTATATTAAATTTGTTTTTTAATAACTAAATTAAATAATTACTTAGCTAACTAACTTCTTAATTACTCAATTAAACTACAACAATGTGAGTCTGTCAGGCTCGTGACGTGATTTGTCTCCACGTGACAAATGCAAATATCAACGTGATATGTAAATATAATATTAAAAAAAATTGCTGTGGACTTTATTGAAAATCTTTTTACGCCGAAAGCATGTTTATGAGTAATAAAGATTTGGCTTTCAAATACCTTTTCCACATGTAAGTTACTTTCGTTAAAATTTGCAATCGAACACAACGAGTTGCAACGTTGGTTGACTGGACTCGTCTGACACGTGACAGTAGATATTTTATTTTTTCTCTAGCATTTAATAAAATTTAAAGAAAGTTTGGACGTACAATGAAGAAACAGAATGCAATCTATTTAATTAGACAAAAGGACTTCACTTCCAATGTGTAAATTTAGAATTGGCTGTATTATGAACTCAAAAAATAGTTGAATTTGTCTGTACGTGACAGTGGAATGATTCTGTAGATGTATTTTTTGAAGACAACACGACAAAGAAAGAACACGACGACAATTGTTGCTGCCGCTGCCTTCAATCTATTACTAATTTTACAGACGACAAAATCGAACATAGCAGAGTGTGTCTATGTTTTATATGAAATACAGATTATCGCTGTTGCTTTCATTATAATCAAGCAACAATCTTTCATTATCTCCGACGTCAAGTTTTTATTTTGTCGGTGGACGCCTGTTGCAGTCAATGTATATCGGCTATGATGCATTACGTGTGTTCATAAGAAAGTAGTACCATTTTTAGAAAAATAAAATTTCGGACGTACTACCACTATCTATGCTATGTGTGATTCTAGAAACAGCCTGGTATAATTCTAAAAAAAATTTCTTAAAAACAACAGTTACTAGGCTGATGAGATTAAACAAAAAGGTGTGTTCACAGTTATCAATTTAATGAACTAACAACTAACCACTTAACAAACTAACGAGTTCGGTGTGAATACCACTAATATTACTGTTTCCATCAGTAATATGAGCTTAATGCCCTGTTTAGGTAAAACAAAGCCTTCGTGACAAGCTTCGTTCGTTTTCCGACGTGATCATCCTAAATTGGGTTTTTGTAATTTTTTCTTGCGTCGTCGTCCAAAATTACGTTGCTTTTACGTTTTTGAAATACTCTCAACGTCAGAACTTGTCAAAAACATAATTACCAGCGCAAAACTGACAAAAATTTTAAAAATTGTATACTTATAACTAGCATTTTTTAATAGGTGCCAATACTTTTTGCATCAGCTGTTTTGGCTACTGAATTGCTGACTTTTAATAGAAATAAAACGGTTTCTTAATTATTTGTGATAGTTTCTGTTTTAAAATAGATTGTGTGCACCTCTTTGTGAAAAACCGTATAAGTTTACTTTAGCAGATGGCGTTCCATTTTTCATCTGCTTTTGCTTTGCTAGCTCCAAAAACTGTTAGCAGCAACTTCCATTTTCAGAACAATAATAATTTTGCTCTCGTCAAATTGTGACGTCTCGTTCGGATTTTTTTGCTTACAATGACCCAATTTTACACTGAGGTTACGTCTTCGTTCGTTAATGAGTCAGCTGTGTTCGTTTGTGTCTGACACATGGATCCAAAACAGCTGATTGCCGCCTGTTGGACGATGCGTTCGTGAAATAGACACATCGTTTGTTTTACCTAAACAGGGCATAGGTCTGGTTTCAAAGTTTTGGGAAATCTTGCTTCAAAGTATTCAATCGCCATATTTTTTTTTGTTTTTGTGTCATAACTTTGGCTAGAGTCATGATAGAAGCTCCAGATTTTGTGTTTATAAAGATATATGCATGGAACAAATCTACATCAATAACTCAGTTCTGTCTTAAGTCGACTTAAGCGGTTATTGCTTGTAAATACCGACTTATTACATTTATTTTATAGTTTTGCATTTATAACATTAAAATAGGTGCGGAAGTTTTTGGTAATAATTTTAAAAATTATCTTCATTTACAACCGCATGACAGCCTTAATTTTCAGACTCAAGCCTCTTTACATTCTTACTCAGTTCACTTTCTTAGCTCATGGTATTTCATGTGCACTTTAATTCACTTTCAATTTCTCTGAAATTAAGTATGTTTAAATGCATTTTTACATATATTAAATAAACAATTTGGGACTTTCTGATATGTCTATAGATATGTTTCTTCTTTCGTAAATACTACGCAAAAACAAATAAAAATTAAAAAAAAATATTTGTACTGTTTTTATGCCTTATTGATATGACTCAAGGTTAATCTTTCCCTGTTTATTGAAATTATTAACATATTTTTTTAGATGAATGGATACAGGCCTATAAGCAAAGGAGTTACACACTGAAAAAATCTATATTCGTTCAATTTGAGTTAATTTTTAAGCAACACTTTAAAAATGTCTAAATATATAGATATATATTTTTAATATATTTTTTCTTTCGTTTACCAAATCTGTTGTAAGCAATATTTTTAAAATTTTTATGATTGGCACACAAAAGATTTTGTCAAAGTCAGAAAACGTTAAGTTTGCTTGAAAATTAACACTTTGATATTATAGAAGAATTATTCTTACTATTGAAAGTTTTGTCAAGTATAAGAGTCTACTTCTAAAACCATAAAAAATATAAATTTAATAAATAGCTGACAATTTAAAAATTAAGTCTTCATTTTCAGATTTTCCCCACTGTGTCTTTTCTTGGTTGCTAGTTATAAAATAAAAAAAAACAACAAATGTTATTTTAAATTCATGCTAAGAGTTTTTTCCCACTGTATCTTTCTTCAGTTTACAGTTATAAAATAAAGCTGTTATTTGGAATTCATGCTAAGAGATTACAAATGTTTACAATAAACAAAAACAAGAAATAAATTGATTTTAAACCCGTTTTATTGATAAGCTCAAGAATAATTTTTCAATGCATTTTTTGTCGTTTTGAAATATTTTATGGTTGAAGATTTTTATTTAACCCCAAAACAGGATAATACCATCATAATCATGAAAGAAAAATGAGCGTATAAATCAAGTTACGATAATGAGTCAGAATTAAAAACGTGAGATTTTTTTGAGTATAAAAATATACCAAAAATTTAAGGGTCTTTACTTCAATGTAAAAATTACATGCAAAATAATAAATATTGTGAATTAATAATGAGCTAAGAACCTTTCGATATGTTTTTGGAGTTAATTTTGAATGCTTTCACTTTGATTTTATAGTCTTCTCTGGACTGATAAAAGCTAGTATAGTCCATGTCTAGTAGAGTTAACATTACTAGACACGTTCTGAAGTGCTCTATCACTATTGGTTTTCGCTATTACATAAGGCAAAAAGCTTGACTGACACAAGCATTTTCCATTTTCATTGAAAATTTATCAATTCCTATACAAAACCGTTCGATTGTGTGTCATTAAAAATTGTTAAATGCATCATAGATCGAAGATTAAACGTTATTTGTTCGTGAGTAACAAACAAGTTTCAAGTTTTTATGCGCTGTAATAAAAAAAGAGAGAAAAAATATCATATGATACTGAACTTTAAAATTTGCATAAAAATTTCCAAAACCAAAAAAAAAACGTTCCAAATTTATATTTAAGCTTTAAGGCATGTTAATGATAATGTTTCTGTAAATATTCAAAGGTGGAAATGAAGCCTATAACCAAGCCTATAATGGCTTTTATCAATAAATTGCACTTAACTTTCTTTCATGGAGGGATTTTAAAATAAATGGAGTAATTTGCTTTTTTTTATCACAATGCTTAACTTAAGAGTCTTTTAAGTGCCTAAAAAACATAACAAAACAATCATTAACGTAACATTAATAAAAGTTTTTTACAAATATCATTTAACTAAGAAACAATAATTTTTTTAATGCCAAGAACATATTAAAAATTTATTGCATAAAATTTTAAGGTTAACCTACTAAAAAAAATTGTTTAAAATTAAACACAAAAAGTTAAATGTGATATCTACGAGCACAGTGGGTTGGAGGTAAGAATGTGAAACCACTCAAAAACTTTGAGAACCTAATTTGATATGATGGCCAAGACAAGCGTTTTGATTTTATGTGTATATAATTTCAATCAAATATGTTTAGAAAAAAAAATACAACTTAAAAAAAGATAAGATTATAACAACTGTTTAGGTATTGACGTAGTCACGTAGATGGAGAAAGGTGGGCTGTCCGATTCAGGCGGCACTATTTCGAAGGCTGCACCGAAGGTCAAACAAGCGGAAATCAACAAAAGTCTATAATATTAAAAATCATCATATTTAAAGGTACTTTATCTTTCAGAATTGAAAAACTATGTTACTAATGTTTATTATATTAATTGAAAACTTTTTTGTACATTATTATATTAAAAGCACCTTATTTTAATGTGGTGTCAATTCACACCAAAGAACAATAGTATTCAACATGGTAATTGAATTCAACAAAAAAATTTCCTCAATTCTGTAGTGAGTTTATCACTGTTCTTGGTGACAAATTTGAGGTTACAATTGATTATTATCAAATTTATTGAATAGAGCTGTAAGTGCAGAATACAAAAAAAATTTGTTTTATAATGTTACGTTTTGTAAAAAAAATTATATGAAATTAAAAGCTTAAATAGAAACTATTTGATATTTGAATTTTATTTTGCAGAAAGCATTGTATTTTTATTCTATAGGCTTTTATAATAACTAGAAATCGCCAGTGGTCGAAATTCGACATTTTCACTGCGACCTTCGACCTACACTGTGATATGAAATTGCTTACGTTCTCAGATGAGCGTAAAAAAGGGTTAAAAGACAAACCTATTTCTATTTTCAGTTTGCCGCTCAGTGCTAACCAACGACTTTTCATACAAAAATACGTTGTACTGAAAAAAGCTACAGTTTTCGAGATAACGCAATAATTTTTATGTCATGAAAAATATTACCCAAAAAAGGCTATCGTATACCCTTATTTTTCACAACCAATGACGTTTCATGCAAAAATACGTTGTACTGAGAAAAGCTACAGTTTTCGAGATATCGTCATAATTTTGATGTCAAAATAATGGGAATTTTTCAAACACTTTACTGTTTGTAAGAAATTTCACAATCTCAATATATATTCGTACATGTTACATAAAAAAATTCTTATTGTAACCAGCTCCGGATTAACACATAGCGGGGCCTGGGGCTTAAATCGACACGGGGCCTACTTAAGGACAGAGTATTTAGTTTGGATCTTTTAATAATCAAAACATTAATTTTTACGCATTTATGTCTAAAAGTAAAACAATATTTTCATTAACTTTAAAATTTTTATTTAAAAATTTTTTTCTCGATTTAACTGTGGCAAAACTTTCTATCAACACGTCAAAATTAATCGCTTGCAACAAATCATTTTCAATACATAGTTGCGTTATTGACGATAAACGTTCAGCTAACAAAGAAGATCGGTGTACATTTTTTATTCTTTTTAATACTGAAAATTACCTTTCAGCTTCACAATTTGCTATCGGTATTGCTACAAGCAACCGGTAGGCTATATAAACATTTGGAAAAATGCTGATCATGTCTGAGACCACAATCCAATTAAGTATTTTTAATGGAACATTTCTGTTATTAATAGTTTGATATCTCTCACAAGAGATCGAAAAAATGCATTAAAAAAAAAATTAGGCATTTGTACAGAAGCGCCTGCTGGGCCCCTGCCTGCTCGGTGTCGAGGGCTGCAGCCCCTCCAAGTCCCCACCTAAATCCGCCCCTGATTGTAGGGTATCCGTAAAAAAATAGCGAGAAATGTCTGACATAGTTTTTGTACATCTCAGCAATGTCTCAAATTTCCTCTTGCACCGTGTTCTTCCATCTCTTATAGCTTAGCTTTTATTTAAGAAATTCTGTTTTGAAAGCTCATGTTTCAGGTCAAAGGTCACAAAAATCATTCGGTGCACTACTTCTCCTTACTCTTATTCATTTGGAAGAAAAATTATTCAAATCGGTTTAGAAACACGGGAGAAAATGGTACCGAACTCTTTTTCCTACGTCTATTTATGTATAGATTTTAGTAGAGGAATGAATAATTTAGAAGTGGTCCTTTTGATGAAATTCAATTTGCTTATACAAATTGCTGATACTTGTAGGTACTTTGTTACGCCTGCAAAAAGACCTTCTGTAGGAAATGGGATCTTCAACTGAAAATGCTCTTATGGCTATATACAGCGGTAGTGCATCCTATCTTGGCATACGGTGCACTAGTATGGTGACCTGCTCAGAACAAAGCATACAACACAACAAGACTAGCTAGGATCCAGCGATTCACGCGCATAGGTATCACAGGGGGGCATTCGCCATATGGACACAGCAACATTCTAAATCCGCTACCTTGGGAACTGGTTCCAAGATACACGGACACTCCCATATGACACTCCCAAACTCGATTTTACGAAATCCTTTATAACCATGTTCCCCATCAGGGTGGAGTGGCGCAATGAGGGACCTGATCTAGCCTTTCAAGTGTCCTTTTACACTGACAGCTCCAAGATGGAGTGCGGAGTGGGAGCTGGCATATTATCTGAGAAACTGGGAGTGGCGGACGCTTCTCGTCCGCCAAATTCAGCCAGCATCTTCCAGGCCGAGCTTTTAGCGATAAGAGAAGCTTCTTATCTTCTTATCTTAGCCAACACCAATCACCTGAATGCAGCTATTTTGATGGATAGCCAAGCCGCCATTAAAACTTTAGCTGCCATCAGTACCAACTCTAAACTGGTAAGGCAGAGTAAGGATGAACTGGCCCGACTAAGTCACCAACTTAACATTACCATAATATGGGTTCCCGGCCATAGGCACATAAATGGTAATGAAAAGGCGGATGAACTCGCTAGGCGGGGTTCCTCCCTTGGCGTTTCAAGAGCGGAAGTCAGGAATGCACTCTTACTACTTGGCCTTAGCCAGGCGTAGATGGAGAGAACGACCAACCTGCAATACATCAAGAAAATTATGGCCCCTTTACATTATAGGTAAAACTCAGGAGATGCTGTTATAACGGGTCACTGCTGCATCGGAGTACACGCCGAAAAAATAGGACTACCCTTCAACACCCACTGTCGCAGCTGCGATGACCCAAACGAAAAGAAAACACTGACACACTTTCTGAGGATTTTGATGACCTAAAAAACTAGAAAAAATAAGCTAAAGTAAATGACAAAAAATTACCTAAAAACTGCAGAAAATGACCTAAAAACTGACGAAAGCAACTAAGAAAGGCCAAAAATTACATAAAAAATAAACAAAAAACAAAGCTTTAAAAAAATAAATCATTACTAAACTTCGAATTTATTTTATACTAGCTGATATACCCGGTGTTACTCGAGAGTCATTTATATAAACATTTTAACACACACTTCTCGATTAAATGTTTTTTAAAATCTGGAATAATAAAAAACATGGTGTATTTTATTTGTAAGCTACCGTTAGAAAGGTAATTGAACGAACATTAATCCAAAAAGTTTTGGAAAATTTTTGTTGTTGGTGGTTCCATCTCTTGTGGTGAGCTAATTAAATTCAAAGAAGAGGTACGAAAAACATTTTTTAAAAATTAAAAAGAATTTTTACATTTACTTAATCTTAAAGCAAGCACAATTACCTTTTCAACAAAATAAAAATTATGGTGGGACTCAAGCGGAGTTATTGGCATTAAAAGTAAAAACTTTGATTTTCATATAGCTACCGTTAGAAAGGTAATTGAACGAACATTAATCCAAAAAGTTTTGGAAAATTTTTGTTGTTGGTGGTTCCATCTCTTGTGGTGAGCTAATTAAATTCAAAGAAGAGGTACGAAAAACATTTTTTAAAAATTAAAAAGAATTTTTACATTTACTTAATCTTAAAGCAAGCACAATTACCTTTTCAACAAAATAAAAATTATGGTGGGACTCAAGCGGAGTTATTGGCATTAAAAGTAAAAACTTTGATTTTCATATAGTTTTTTTCTCATTATAAGCTATCAATGTTTTATGAAAATTCGCTGTACTAAAAATTATTGTACCTACTAAAATTTCTATTAGCTGCGTTTTTTCATTGGAGATCAGGATCATTATTCGCATTTGCAAGCAAAGCAAAAACAACAAAAAGTCCAGCAAGTGAGCTGGACATTTAAATTGATCCAATTTTATGTTTTTAAGTGTTGATGACGCTAGATGACGCTGCGACTGAAAAAACTGGCAGTACTGCATTATTTTACTTTTTAAAAGTTTGGTAGCAATAGCATTTTCGCAAAATATTTCGCAAAACTTATCTGCTAGCTGCATCAGAACATCAGATATTCTTCTGTAAGCAGAAAATAGCGCCACCTGTCTGTAATCCCAAACGTGTGGGGTTAAATTTTAAGAAACTTTTGAAAAAACATTATTCAGCTATTCACCGCAAGGTGTATGTATAGTTTGTACCCACAGTTCTTACAAATGTGGCGCCATCTATATGTGAATTTAACGCACAGATAAAAACTAATGAAATAATTGTGCTGACCAGATGCGCATATGTTTTATTATATCGCCATATAGCTGAAACTGACTACATGAAAATATTAACTTTTACAGCATTCTTATTCACAGTCATCTTTTCGATAAAATTGTGATATATATATACAACATTTAAAGTACCATTGATAAAGAACTAAGTGACAACGGTGACACAATAGTGAGAAAAAAATAAAGCCATCACAACAAAACAAATTTAACAGAAGGGGGATGGGGAGGCAAAAACTAAGTAGATTACTATAAGGAAGATTTTATATAATCCAATATGTTCGTAATTTCTCTAAATACACAACTGCATTCTTAGAGATAAATGATGGGGACGTTCAAACTATATAGAGAATTTTAACACAAAACTAAGTTTTATTAATAGTCTGGTATGAAAAAAATAGATTTTTAGCCATAACTTTTGATTGGAAAGAGATATTGGGGAAATTTTTTCACATAAATTATTTTTGAGACTTGAAATTATTTTTGTAAAAAATGTAAAAACAACATTTTGGAAAAAATAAATTTCGCGAAAAATCAAAGGGGGTACCCTTGTTGTTTTGATGACAAAAACAGTAAAATAATTTTTGCGCTTAGCTGGAAGAATTTTTGCAAATAAACGCTATGTCATATGAAAGGTAGCCAGATGTGCAATTTTTAATTGATTTCATTTTAACAACAATTTTTGAGTCATTTTTTGAGTAAAAAGTCAATATTTTGGACCTTTTTTGACATAATCATAAAACATACATACACTGACATAACGGTACAGTTCAACCTATTTCTGTGAAGTGATTTTATTGAACTTTTGAACAAAAAAAATTTGAATGAAATATATTAATGGACAGCGGAGATGTTTGCATCGAAAGACCTAACTTTGATTTTCATTTCGTTTTTTTCTCATTCTTAGGCAACGATGTTTATGAAAAAGTCGTTTCTTCTTTCTTTCAAAATTTCTACAAATTTGAAGGTATGTGAGTGTTTTTGATATCAAAATAACAGAATTTTTTCAAAATTAAATACACAAAAATCTCCGCTACTAAAAAGTTTTATAATAACAAAATTACCGTTAGTTGAAAAATTTCAGAGAGGGAGTGGCAAAAACTAAGTATGTAACATTTTAAATTGGGATGCACTTAATATGTATACCTAGTTTGAGCAAAATCCGTTGAGCTGTTTAGATTTGTATAAAGGCCAAACAAACAAACAAACAAACAAACAAACAAACAAACAGAAAATGAGTTTTATTACTATAGATAATTTTAATATATCGTTATAGTATATTACAAAGTACATTTTTAATTTATTAAAATTAAAAAAAACTTCTTTCTACTTCTGCACTGACGAGAGGAACATATTTAAAAGACGATATGTCATCGAATGTATGTTTTTAATATTAAAAAATGTACCCCCAAATATTTCAGCAATAGAGCATGAAAATAGAGTTAACAAAAACAACCATATCCTGAGGATATCTAACACTTGTTTCATCTTTCTATATACCCTTTCGTCAGTTTCACCACGCGCAGAGCTTTTTTTCCATCGAAGTCTATAAACAAAGCTACTTCTTTGTCGAGAGGTAATATTTTGGATTGAAGGGACTCTATTGTTAAAGATATGTTTAAAAAGGAAATCTTAAAAATTTGCATTTTTATATTTTTTAGTACAAAAAAAAAAACGAAAAATAATTTAAATTTACACTAAAATGGCTTAAAAAAACCGAAAAATGCTCTAAGAATTAAAAATGTCACAAAATTCAAATAAAATAACTAAAAATGACCAAAAAATGCCCTAAATCTAGTAATAATGACCTGAAAACTAAAACTGATAAAAGACGATGAAAAATGACAAAAAAAATTACCTAAAAAATTTTCATATTTGGAATTTGGGTAACATAAATGGACGTTCTAAAAAAGCAGGAAATGTCTTAGAAGCAGCAGAAAAAGATGACATGTCATCGAAATCCTAGCCCTGGTTACTCCCTCAACTTACGGGAACACGAGGTTATGGTATAAAAACGGCTCACTAGAGCTACTTGGATCCTATTTGCATGTAGCATCACCATCTAAACCAATCAAACAACCAAGATCACTGTAAAAACTAAGTGTTATTTTAAACATTACCTTAAAATTATCAATAGCCTTAATTTCATCGTCGTCTTTATATTAACTTTATGCAGCCTTAATTTCAGACAGTAGGAAGTTGAAATTCAAAATTTTGAAGCATGTCTGCTGAAAATCAGGCAGTCTTACTCTTATTTTCAGCAGGGCTCACATTAATTTGACGTTTATGGTTAAATTGTTGATTTGAAATTCAATGAAAAAATTTTTGCTGCTTCTGAAGAAAAGATGATTACAAAATTTGAACAAATAAATTCGAACCAAAAAATAAAATCGTTTATTTTTAATTAGAAAAGTTTTACCATAAGGTTTTTTTTTCTGTTTAGGGACCTGCTAAAGGTGTGTACTTTCAGCATGCTGAAACTTAATTTCAGATAGGTTCTGCTGCTTTTTCGCTAATAATAAGGGCTGGAATTCAGCGAAGCTACTGCTGCTTTTACAATTTAACTGCCTTAAAATAAGACAGAATTGGATGCTGGTTTGCAGTAAATAAAGGCGAGTGTAATTTCAGCGAAAGCAGCCTTAAAGCTGTTGCAGCTTACTTTAAAATATTTTTTTCACCTAATAAGATTTACTTTTTACAGTGATACTTTGTATAAATAAATAAAATTTTAATTTGATGTACTGTTACATGCAAAGTATGAACAATGAAATTTTGAAAATTCATAAATCACAAATTCCTCATAAAAGTTAAAAGTTGATCATCAATAAGACTCCTTCATACCTTTTCGAAAAACTTTGTTTTAGTGCATTGAACAGAACTTTTAATTTAATATTACCAAGATACTCTTGTTTACATTCTAAGCGGTTCTTTTTCATCAACGCCATCAAGCTCTGGAACTCGCTTCCTTCAAATATCAAAAGTATTGTCAGCATGAACAAATTTAATCTATCAATTATTGCCTATTTCTCTAGTTTTTTTTTCTCCCCCTTTCTCTTTTGAACTGCTTTATTTACTTCCTTTCCTCCTTCTTTCGCCAAGCTATGATAAGTAAAGTTTGTGAATTTCAATGTGTTTTTTTATTTTTTTTTCTTTTTCTTTTTCTTTTTCTTTTTCTTTTTTTTATTTTTATTTTTCTTTTTTTTTTCTTTTTCTTTTTTTTTCTTTTTCTTTTTATTATCAAAAAAAATTTGTTTGCTTTGTTAAATTTTTATTGTTAGCTTTAAGCTCCATTTTATGTTTTTGGTTGATTATAATGTTTTTATATTTTAAATTTTTAAATTTTAAATTATTTCTGCTTTGTTAAATTTTAATTATTAGCTTTAAGCTTTATTTTATGTTTACAGTTGATTATGTTTTCAAATTGTTGTACGCTAAAAGACTTTCATAGAGCTTACTGTACAAGATAATAATAGCAAATAATATTTAAATAAAAAATACGTGTCTATTTTTCAGTAAATATAATATTTTCAGCAAATTCCTGTTTGAGGGGTAAATATTATATGGAATGACCCATATAAAGAGAAAAAATCACCATTTTTGGCACATAACATGAAAAAATCAGCCAAATGGGGTCGCCATTGGCATGGGTGAACCGGCCCTCTAAAGTTAGTGGGGGTCGGTCATACATTTGGACTCGATTGGGGCACTCTAAATGGGTCAAGGAGGGATTTTTCAAAATTGGACCCTACGGGACAAAAGTCAAAAGTTGGGTCATTGACCCATTTAGAGTGCCCCAAACGAGTCCAAATGTATGACCGACCCTGGGGGGTTCCCTATACAAACATTTAAAAAATTACCATTTTTGGCACTTTACATGAAAAAATCAGCGAAATGGGGTCGCCACTGGCATGGGTGGATCGGCCCTCCAAAGTTAGTGGGGGTCGGTCATACATTTTGAAAACGAAACAAAAGAACATTTTTCAATTTGTTAAAAAGATTTTTCAATTATTTTTACATTGTATAAGTTTTAAATTCTTAAAGTAGTAACTCCCTTAATGTAGGACTTCAGAGTTGTATTTTCGTTGCTTACAGAAAAATGTAAGAAAGTTCCTAAATTATAATGAAATCTCCTATCTTTCACTAGCCTTGTTATTTTAATGGAAGCAACTATTTATAAAATGTTTTTTAAACTGAAACAATAAGAAATTGTGAGGTAATATTATTAATTTTTTTATAGTTATTTATGGCATAAAGATTTGAGAGAAATCTATTAAAAAAAAATGGAAAAAAATTACTTCCAAAGTCAAAATTTTAAATTTCAAATAGTTTTTTACCTGATTCTGATGTAATGACTTTGCAGAGGATCACAATTTTGTTAACAAACTATCTGTAAAAATATTACCAAGAAAGTTTCGGGTTCGAATCCTGGACGGGTCCAAATCTTTAACCTTTCTTTCTTTATTTCTAATAAAAATAACTTCAAAACACATCAATTTACGATGAACAGTTGTAGTTGGTAGTGGTAGGAAAGTTTTTGGAAAAAGATCGTGCTCTTTTTTCGAAAATATTGACCTTAAAAGTAGAAAAAATTAAGAATTCTCAAAGATTGTAGAAAGAGAGCAGAAAAAATGCAACATTTTTTCGAAAAATAAAAACGCCATTAGTACTTGATTTGACTGCATTAAAAACATCCTACACAAAAGTTTCACTTGATTACACCCTTCTTTCACTCTTTGGTATCACAACGGACCAATAAGTTGGTTTAAATGAGCTGGTCTAAACACCTGCGGCCACCTTAACCTAAACCTAGTTTTAGTAACAAATAACAAAACGTACAAAAACGCGTTGAATGAATCTATATTTTGCAGGATATGAAAACTTGTTGATGAAAAATTAACGGAATTTTTTTAAAATCATTTACAAAATCTGCGAAAATGTTTGCGAAGTTACGCGATTAGAAGTTTTACACTAAAATTTAAACTTTTCTGTACTACATATAAGTTAACACCAGCTTTGGTTTTGAGTCTAGTATTTATAAAATACTAAAATATAGTTTGAATACAGCTTGGTTTCAAATTAAGTACAGCCTTGGATTAAAGTATAAAAATAAAAAATAGCAACCACCGCGAGATTCGAACGCACGACATACAATTTGTAAACTCACTACTCTAACCACCGGGCTATTGGCCTGTACATAACAAGCGCGATAAACAAACATATGAACCGAGTCGTCTAATATTGAGTCGCAGCATTGCCAGGCTAACTTTTTACGGGTCTTAATCTAAATTTAGTACCCAAATGTACTAGAATTTAGTATAAATTGTATTAAAAACAAAAATTAATACAAAATTTTACTAAAATATAAACCAAAATGGCTAAAATTTTAACCAAAAAGCTAAAATGGTTGCTGTAATATTTTTTTGGTTTTATTTCTAGTACAGAAGAGTTTTAGTTATGAGCTCGTATTTGCAAAGTTTAAATTTTAAATCGTAAGGTTTAAAAAAATGAAGTAATATTTTAGTGGGACTAAAATTAAGTCCAAGATTACTAACCGTGTAGTATATATTCCCATACAGTATCTCGCAAAGAAAATGCATCAACAAAAAAATGCTTCACTGTCGCTAGTGAATTATCTTGTCAGCCAATTTAAAAATATAATTCTAATATATTTTCCTGTCTTCATTAAATATTATGTCAAAGTTCAATTCCTAAATTCCAATGTTCAATTCGTACTAGTTATCAAAAAATAAATTTGTAACATGAACAAAATACGTCAAGAAGTTATCCTGGTAAAATCGTCATAATAACTTTATATTCAATACTTTATAACCATAAAACATATTTTTAGATGACCTCCACTAAAAATTATATAAGCAGCGATGCCCGTGCTGCTGTAATAATAGCTGGCATAAAAGCTGAAAAAACCACGGGTGATGTCGCTGGGCAATTCAATGTGAAGGAGTTCACTGTCAGCAGAATTGTAGCGTGCGGCGTAACTCAACGAAGAGAAAGAACTGAAACGCCCCGGAAAACTACTTTTCCACAAGATAGAACCATCGTGTGGTTATCGAAAAAGAACCCAAAACTAAGCGCTAATACAATGTTAGCGTATTAATATAATGATGGTACTGATGATGGTAATCCTGATGGTGATGATGATGATTCTCAAATTTTAAAAAACAAAATTAAGTGAGAGCATTTGCAATGAGTGATAACATGAACTAAATATAAAAACAGTTTATAGCAAATTTTAATTTATAGCAAGTTTAAATTTGCCAAAATTGGTCAATTGAAGAATTTAGAAAACAAAAACGTATGGTTTTTAATAGTTTGTACGTTAATTTTAAGATTTTCACTACCTAAACTTTTTCGAAAGGTGTCAATATGAACTAACAAAACATTTCATTTCAGTTTTCATTAAATTTTGATTCACCAAGGTCTTAATTTAATGTGTGCAACATGGATCCTTCAAGTTGAGAAATTTATATTAATATTAATTAGTTATATTCTTTAGTTAAAGATTTGTAGAAAGGTTACCTGTTTTTTACTTTAAAATTCGTGGGCGGGGTTAAAATATTATTGTTTAATTTCTTTGGTTTAAAGAATTTTAAATAAAAACTTACAAATAGTTTAAAGAATAACCAACAATAAAAATAAACATAACTTTCATGCAGCAAAAAAATCAACTCTTAAGACTAGCATTTCTGGAGGACATAACCTAAAATGCGTGAGTATAAAGTGCAACAGAAATTGCGGCCATAAAATAATAAACATCATCGCCATAACAACGTCATCATCGTCATCAACAACTAGTTACGGTGAGAAAAAAAGACAGTCAAAAGATCATTAAACTCCAACAATTACATGATAGAGTCTACAGAGAGATCAACGATCAAACCACAACAAACACCAATTATAAAAAAATTGATGCTATTTTTAAACGAGATAAAAATAGAAAGAAACAAATGAGGACGATGTTGATGATGATGAAGAAGAAGGACAACAGACACAAGAGATAAGCATTAAAATAAGTTAGTAGTGTTTAGTAGATAAAGAAAATATTGTATAAGGTCAAGAGAGCAAGAAACTAGCAGACTAGCTTTACAAGCTTGAGGGCCAAGAGAACAGATAGTGTTTTAGTTCAGTTCAAAAGAGCAGATCGAGCAAAGACAATGGAATGGTAAATGAGAGCAAGTCGCAAGTAGCAAGGAAGCATTAGACAGAGCGTTGAGATTAGTAGAGGTAGAACGAACTTTAGTGTATTTGCAGAACATAGAGATATATAGCATTTGTTTTGTTTTGATTTTGTTTTTGTTTTTTTTTTATGTACCCCTGTTAAGGCATGAGCGTGAGAAAAACGACGCAATGCAAAATTCAGATGACTAAACCGGCGACTCGGACTGAGCGGCACATCTGTAGTATCTCCAGGCGATGTTGATCTCACACTTATATTATCAGCATCCCCCTCCCCGGCTGATTCAATGTTGAGTACGAACTTTGGCAACGATAGATGTGTTTCGGACAGGTAATTAGTGTTTGGGATGGGTGTGGAAGCTCTTCGTGCTGATGAAGCTGGCTGTAGCTGTTGTTGTTGTTGTTGTTGTTTGCGTCGTTGCTGTTGTATTTTCTGTTGTTTTTGCTGTTTCTGCTGATGTTGCTGAAATTGTTCATCATCACTGCTAGCTTCCTCATCGACTAATGGCAAGTGTAAAGTGTATATATCACGTGTTCCCGTATCGTGTAAGCCACGCACTAGAGCACCAATAGTGCGATTATAATGGATATTGCTGCTATTGTGGCTAATATTGCTAGCATTGATGGCGGTATTGATGCTGCTACTGCTGCTGTGTTTTGAGTCAGCGCAGTTCTGATCATGTTTCTTCATTTTTGCAACTTTAGGTTAGGACGATGATTCAACCCTAGAGCTAGCCCAAGAGGTACGAAAATTTATTTTTGTTCGTGATAACAATTATTGTCAAGTAGTAAAAAGTTGTCATTAAGTTGAATTCGGCAACTGAGTACAACGTAGCAGAAGATGATAGAAGTGGATGACAGTTGGACAGACAGTATTTGTAGCATAAAGAACTGTTGGTAGGGATATCGGTGTGAGGGCGCTATAAGAAGAAGATAGAAGATTTTAGTAGAAATCATTGGTGTTATCGAAGAGACTAAGTATTTTTATAACAATAATTAGAATTAATTAAGATTAAGAAAGAAGTAGGGGGTAAGATAAGGTAATATATAGTACAGTGTAGTTGGGTGAGGTAACAAAGAGTGTCTTTTGCATAGATAAGGTTTTGTAGAAATTCAATGGAAGGTGCTCGGTAAAGAAGAAAATGTGCACAAGATAAGATTAGTCAGATTTTTTTAAATTTCTAATATAAAAACTAGCGCATTTTTGTTCAAGTATGTTTCGAGGTTTATTTTGGTAACATGCTACAGTTTTCGTTGTCAGTTTTATTCGATTTTCACACGAACTTATATTTATTTTTTATTTCCACTACAGACGTAATCATAGATGTTTATTAAAATAACAGTTCTGTTTTTTCATAAATAATAACAAAACAAAATATGCAGTTATAACACATAAGGCCAAATTATTCCTTGTAGATATTGAAATGATGGATTAGTTCTGCAAAACCCAAACAAGTCGGAGATATCAGAAAATTATTTCTCAGTAGTCATTGTTAGTATATTTTTAGAAACATTTTTTAATCTTAGCAAGCTCTTTATTGGTAAATAAATAAATACGTGTATAAAATTTTGATGAGTTCTATTAGAATAAAATTTGTTGTGCGTCAAAAGGTGCGTTCATGATAAGAATTAACTATTTATCGTTTAATTTGAATGCTTAGATTATTCTTACACTTAAAGTAACATATAAACTAAAAGGCGAGTATCATACGTAATGGATATTTATTTTTAGTTTTTATACATATAACTATTGCCTATTGAAATACACGTACTTTTGTATATACAATATTGCGCAGTACCTTTAGCACTAATATTTTTTGTTAACTTCAACTATTTTTACTGGCAAATTTTGTTGATACTAGATTGTTCTTCAAGTTATAAATCATTTTTGTGTCTTAGATAATTAAGGCATTTCAGTCGTCATTTTGGTTGACATCACTATGATACAGTAATATTCAATTTAACACGAATCCAAGTAAACGTTGTCGCATTAGTAAGAGATATTTCAAATGCATACTAGAATTTTAGGATTTTAATTAAAAATCTTTATTGGATGTCAAAAACCATGAGTTGCATGTACAGTAAAGTGGGCAACCAAAAAAATTTTGCCGACTCAGCCCCTCATTGAATTATGCTGAGAAGATTATATTACCATACAAATTTTTTTTATGTGCACCCAAAAACCGTCCAAAATGGCCTTTTTTGTACAACTTTACCAGTTCTTAACCGATCGTGAAAGAATTATGGCGTTGTTACTTCCGATTTCGTCTTTGACTAGATAATTAAATTTGTTCTCTTATTTTCTCAGTGCTCCCAAAGCTTTAATTTTTTTGAGTAAAATAAAAGTTCATAAAAAGTAATTAAACTTTTGTGAAGAAATTTTTTATTTTCATTTGTAGGAAAAAAGTTACAGCGAACTAACGTTTTAGTGAAGTTTGACTTCATTTTTGGTTTTTAGACTTCGGTTTATCTTTGTGTGGCGTTGTTTGCCTTCGAAATAGTTTCGATTATTTTCGGTTTGGTTCATCTTCGTTTGGCTTCTTTCTTCATACAAAAAATGTTCACAATTGTTCCAATCGTTCAGGCGTTACTGGGCTATATATTTTATTGCTTTATGTGCTCTCTATCGAAAGATTTTAATAGAGGGCACATTTTGGCGATTAGGGTCAAAATAATTGTCCTTATCGAGATCTATCAAAAGTCATACTTTTCACGATCGGTTAAAAACTGTTGAGGTTATACAAAAAATACCATTTTGGGCGGTTTTGGGGTAACCTTAAAATAAAATTTAATGGCATTAAGACCCTTTCAACATAAGCTTTCCAATGAGGGGCGGACCTTGATGTTCAGTGACGGACTACTAAAAACACACAAAAACAGTTAGTTCTTTTTTTCTATTTAATTTATTAAGCAAAAATAACCTAATTAAAAAAATATGATTTTAACATATATTAAATATAACATATATAAAACGTCTGCTGGCAGTTCATGTTTTCCATCATTTAGTATTTTGTATGACCATTAGGCCGTACCTTATTTGTATGCGAGATTTTTAAGTTCATTAAATTTTCGCTCCCAGAATAAAATTTGTTTCTGTAAGGCCTACAAACATTTCGTACAAAATTTTGTCACAATTGAACCATGGTAAATGGGTTCGGCGACGCCTTAAAATCTTAAATAATTGTGCCTACAAAATAACTTAACCCTTATATTGACTGAATGGTCTGCGCAGACCAATCTAAAATTAAAACAAAAAAACAAAATTAAATACTAATTTCCGATATGTGATATTTTATTATATCCTCAACTGATGTGTTCATGATCGAAAACTATAAATAACATATTTGTAGAAAAAGTGGGAGTGAGGTGGTTTTTAGTGGGGTGGGCTATGCATGACGGATTGGTCAGCACAGACCAGTAGAATTTTGTGTCGGACACTTCGTACATCTATTTTTACTGTTTTTCTCAAAAAACAACTTTGCCCTTGCGGTAGAGAAATACATTCTTTTTTTTTCTTAACATTTTTTTTTTTTGAGAGATGACAAACCCATGTATTTTTTGAGACTTCTTAGAATGTGAAATTTGAAAGAAGTTATAATTTGAAACGCCCTAATGTACAGCCCCTTGCGATTTTAAGGTGTCACCGGGCTCATTTACCACAGTCCAATCGGGACCAAATTTTGCACAAAATGTTTTTAGGCCTAACCATAGCTAATTTTGTTCTGGGAACAAAAATTAAATTAACTTAAAAATAAGGTACGGTCTAATGACCACCTCGTGATTTTTTAGGGCTTGTTTTCTGTTCTTTTGTTGTGGAAGGGAATGGCCATGGACATTATGGCCGCTTTAAACATCGATATTCTGCCCGCTTTGAAAGGGATATAATGTCCATGGACGTAATGTCTTATTCGGGATGGATATTATGGCAGTAAAATGATTTGCTCTTGTACAGAATTTTGAAAACAACGTTCCAAAATCATTAAGAAAAAGAAAATGGAGTTTGAAGCGGCCATAATGTCAATGGACATTATGTTCCCCCACCAGGGAAAATTCTATCAACAATAAGCTCCATAATGGCGAGCACACTCAAAGAGGTACTTAGGGCCAATTTTTCAGTGCGAGCAAATATACAATTCTAAACTGACACCATTATTATGAGTTGCTTTCGACGTTCGATTTTTGCTGGTCATCGAACATCAAATATTGAATGTCAAATTCCTTTTATCAGTAACTTTCAGTCGAATAGAATTGGGCTTTCGATATGGTTTTACTTTAATTAAGTTTGTAAAAAATTTAACTATTTTCTGCTTGTTTTTTTTTTCTAATTTTGAACTGTTTTTGTTAATTTTATGCTGGTGGTGAGCAAAAATTTGCTGTTAGAAAAACTGGTACAAAATCACCTAACTGTAAGTTAGGCGTTAGTTCAAAAGTTCAGTCGACAAAGATATGGGAAGAATTCACGCTGGAATTAAATTGTTTATGACCACCAGTAAAAACAACAGAAAAGCAATTTAACATTAGCTAAATTAGTATATATCTGTAGAAACAAATTTGAGATCAGTCAGTATAATCCCTGTGCACAAAATCGCAGAGCTATTGCCAATTGATATCTCTCATGATTTGAGCATTGCTTCAGCAGTTCATCTGTAGTGGTCATCAAGTCCACAAACGACTTACTGGACATTCAGAAGTTCTGTAGAAATTTGCAAAAAAAATTTCTAAATGTTGAGATGTCAAAACGTTTTTGTAAGGCTACGTTTGCGTGATGCAATTCATTTCCAAAGAGTTGGAAGCATCCCTTAATTGATTTTCTACTTCTGGCCAGTTCTATCAGGATTTTATCCTCTTCTGACGAATTGTCGAACGAATTGACGAATTTTTCTCTTATTTTATCACTTAATTTTCAAATCGTAGTTATGTATATTCAAAAAGAAAATTAGTTGATAGAAATGTACTATCTTGAACAAACGAAACAAGCGAAATTCACAATAGCGCTATTTTTGTCATTTACCAAATGCAAATTCGTTCGATCAGGCCTTTCGACTAAAGTTGAAGATTGATCTCATCTCATAATAAGGGCCTGAGTTTTTTGCCTTTCCCTTCCCATATTCAAAGTCTTTATGGTTACAATATCTGAAAGTTTTTTTTATTTTATTGTAGACATAAGTATATTTTAAAAATTGTACTTCTTTTATCAAAATAGTCCTAAAAACATCTTTGAATTCTTCAAAGTAAATTTTAAAGAAAAACACTATGCTTTTTGTATAGCTTAAGATAACCTATAAACTTGTTATAGCATGTGCTCACGGCATCTAAAATTACTCGATTCGGCTCTCATTCGTAATTCGAGACTCAATTATGTTCTGAATTAAGTTATTCGCCAAACAATACTTGACAATCTGAATTACCTCATTCGAAGGTAATTCAGTTTGAATTACGATCCGAATGACGTAGAAATCGGTTTCATCTCTAAATTTTATCAAAAATTAATCTAAAAATAGAAAAATAAAGGAAAACAAAACAAAAAGCTGTCAGCAGTTAGTGAGTATTTTTGGTTTAATATTAATTTAAATAATAAATTAACATTTATTTTGCAGATGGATTCTCACAAAAAAATTGTAAACTGCATTTTAATGGCCAGAAGACTATCAACTTTCAGTTCCAATAAATGTTTACTCAAACAAAATGCAAAATAAAATTAACAAAGCACAATTGTCAAACCAAATTACGATTGCTTCGTGAGAACGGGGTAATTCACAGACCAAATACTTAATTCAGAGTGCCGTGAGAACATGCTATTACCTTAAAAGTAGTAAAAAAGGTATTTTTCTACATTTTTTGGCTATGATATTTAAAAGTTCTGACTTCATAGAGAAATTTTGCGGCCGGTTTTGGATTTCGCGTTCAAAAATACTTTGAATTAATATAGTTTCTGTTTGTTATTATTTCTGACTTCTTGCAGGTCTGAAGTATGTTTTTGTATGTTTGGGTTTGGAAGAAAACTTGTTTGGCTAAAACCATTTTTCAGCTTATCAGTTATTTTATGATAACACTTAGATAAGTAACTTAATCTTTTATGCGGAATATTCTTAAAGCTAAATAAACATAATATTGATAGTAAATAAATATAAATTCTTAATATATCAAAAGAAAAAATATTATCAAATAAAAATCGCAGTCGTTGCTTGTAGTCATGAGTAACTATCAATAGCATTATTAAAAAAATAAATTTAAATCTTCAACATTTTTGTCAAACTGAATTTTACCTAAAATAGCTATATTCACTTTATCCTACAGTAAAACCTGAAATATTTGTATGTTAAAATGTAGTTTAATAGCAAATAATGAATGGAATATTCTCAAAACACATCATCTATCATTTGATAGCTTATCACTCAATCGTTATCTTTTCAAGTGACAGTACTTAATGTCTCAATTGCAACAAATCATTTTTGTTAAATAGTTATAAATTATAGATTTGCAAATAAATATAGCATAAAAAAGAAAAATATAGTTTAAGAAATTGGTCAGTGGAAAAATGGCAAAAGCAGCAATCGCTTGAGTCAAATTGTTATAGAGTAAGATAATACTCAATACCAATTTAGCAAAATCAAGTAATTGTGAGCTACATATTCATAAAACAAAGTCTCCATTAATTGGCAATCCATCAGTTCAATTACGGCGTTTGTGCTTCAAGCGAGGAGCGGCAATAATGTTCAAATTCATGTGATGTAAATATTATATCAATCCGCATTTCATTCAATCAAAGAAAAATTATACAAACAAATTCTTAATATGAAGGTTATTTTGTTCTTAAAGTAAATTCATAAATATGGCATCTTTAAGACATCGCACAGTGGACGGTTTGAATTAAATTTGTAACTCGAGTTTGAGTGCACGGAATGATTTCAAATTTGGGATTTAGGCTATTGAGTAACATGCCTTCTTTACATGAAAATTTCATACAGAGAGACGGTATGGTACCAAAATTACAAAAATTTGTATCGGAAAATTTGACTTTTCGCTTTCCTAAATCACGATTTTCTATTTTTTTAATAGCATATAGGGCATCCAATTTCAGGACTTTTCGACAATCCCGGGATTTCGGGACTAGACCCGGGATTGACAAACCTTAGAAAATTTATTTTTTGGAAGACGTAATATGAAGTTCAAAAGTAGTTATGCCTTGTTTTACAATGCAGAAGATTTTAAAAAACTAAAAAACACAATTTCGATTAAATGTTTGGATAGTATTCATTGTTTATTTTTGAAAACAAAGCTGAATTCTTAAAATTGAAATTAACTAAATGAGATCATTTGGAAGGCTCATTAAATTATTTAAAAAACATTAAAAAAGTATAATAATTTTAGTAATTCTTAGTATGAATTTTGTGATATTTTGTACAGCTTGTTTAAGGAAGTTTTTTTTTAATTTTTAAGGTCACATTTAAGTTTTTTAAGTTATTTTTTTGTAATATTTTGTAAGTTTAGTTCAAGAAAAGTTTATATTTTTATATTTTTTCACGTCATATTTTGTACAGATAGTTAACAAAATATTTGTATTTTTGTATTCTTAAAATCACATTTCAGTATTTCTAAGGTAATATCATGTGTTTCTCACATTAGGGGTATTCACACTGACTTGGGTAGTTGGGTATGAGTAGATTGAGTACTTTTGGTTATTGCGAGCACCCTAAATTGCAATTGAGTACTTTGTAGAATAGTTTTGGGCAGTGCCGCATGTTTTTTTGATCTTCCCGGCTTATGTAGATGAGGGACAGCAAGAAAAGGGTTGCCACCATTTTTTGTCATTTTATGCGCGAAAAATTTAGGCCATTAATTGGGCGTAAAAAATGTATTCTATATACGAGTAATTTTTAACGTAAGCTTCGCAGCATCTTATCATTTACTAGTAATCCAGGGTAAAACGTTGTCCTGGCACAGACCGGCTTACTGCCACATAAGAATTTTCACGCCAATCGGAAAAAAAATTTTAGCTTTTTGTATATCTGAACTGGTATAACTGTAGTACGACTACGCCCATTTTTAGTTTACTAATTTACCAAATGTTAGTTTAATACGTCCAAAACCGTCTAAAATATAGCATTTTTATTGATTGGTAGGAGGTAAAAGGGTGTTTGGCAAAATTTTCCTAAACTATCTCGTAGGCGAAACAAATCAACTGCTAAAATTTCAGCACAATCGGCCCAGTAGTCAATTTTAATGATTTATGAAAAAGTGGGCGTTGTTATAGAGCAACCACGCCCATTTTTAGTACTGTTATACGACGAAAATCGTCTTAAATAAAGTATTTTTGTACCTGTTTTGTGGCCTGTAAAAAAAGGCGTGGACACCCACTTTTAATACAGTTTCAGACAGTAACCATACAAATTAAATTACCAAATTTTAGTCTAACACGATCAAAACCGTCCGAAATGTAGCATTTTTATTGATTTGTGGGCGGTAAAAGGGGGTGTGGCTTTTTTATTAACCGAGATATTAACAGATATTGTAAATTTTTGGTTGCCGTAGGTGTTACCGTTCCTGAGATGTTAAGAGACACAGCACGTACGATTTTATATATATAGAAGGGCGGTAAAAGTAGGCGTGGCAAAATTTATATATCTAGTGACCACCACTTGGTCTCATAGCAAATATGAACCAAGTTTCATTATAAAAACATGCACAACTCAGGAACTATAATTTCTGAAAAGTAGGCGTTGTTATAGTTCGACCACGCCCATTTTTTGTTAAATTGTCGATAGTAGCCATACTAACTAACTTACAAAATTTTAGTTCAATACAACCGAATTCGTCTGAAATAGAGCGTTTTTATTAACTTGTGGGCGGAAATAGGTAATATTTTTTGTGTATTATTCGAGATATTAGCCTTGACAACAAATATTGTAAATTTGATGCCCTTAGGTCAATTATTATCTATTTTTGCAAAAGGTGATAACATATGAAAAAAGTACTCAATTTGGCAAGAAAACAATCTACCCAAACAAGTCAGGGGATCAGCTAGAGTAGATTGTTAGATGGGTACTTGGGTAGAATGGCACTTTACAAAAACAAAATGTACGGCATTTGTCTATCTGCCCAACTACCCAAGTCTGTGTGAATGTCCCTATTGTGTTATTTTGTAGAAATATTTTGAGAAAGGTTTTTATTTAAACATTTTTTAAATAACATTCAGGTTTTTCTTAGGTAGTATCATTGAACTTTTTGGTGGAATTTTTTAGATTTTTTTTGCAGTGAAGGCAATCCCGGAATCCCGAAAATCCCGGGATTTTAGGTTTTGCAATCCTGGGACTGTCGGGACTAAAAAAGTCCGGGATCCCGGGGTTGGGTGCCCTAATGGCATAACTCCTAAACGAAGAACTTCACAGAAACGGTACACTTTTTGTAAACGTCAATGTATGCTTATGATATTCTTAGTACACCAAAAATATTTTAATGCATTACCAGCTGCTTCGCCTGCGATATAAATATTAAATACCACGTAAAGATTTGAAATTTTAAAATTAAAATATTTTGTTGTATTTTCAAATGCAAAATATAAAAATAATTGTGTTTGTTTACTAATGAAAAAATGGTCTAAATATTCAAAAATTACTTTATTTAATTTGAAATACCTTCTTTAAACAGTAATTGTTATGGTGGCATAAAGTTGCTTGACTGTTTCTGTATTTTGATTTTTTAATAAGTCCTGCATAACAGGATTATAAAAAATTTATATACATTTTTTTTAACTTAGATTCTGAACATTCTTCTTATGTTGTATAAAATTTCCATTATTATGACGTCAAAATTTTGGCTATATCTCCAAAACTATAGATTTTCTCATTACAACGAATTTTTTATGCAAACTCGTTGATTAATAAAAATAACGGTAAACCGAAGATTTTTCGAAAATATTTTGTAAGTATATCTAGTATATTGAAAAAAATTTGCCGTTATTATAATATCAAAATTACTGCGATATCTTGAAAACTACAGATTTTCTCAATTCTAACCTTAGAATGGAAAAAAACCGAATGAAATTTAAATTTTTGAATTTGCAATCAAACATCTCCGGCATGTTCAAATCGATGTTCATCAAATTTTCTTTGTCAGAAAGGTCAATTAAGTGAATTGGGAAATGAGAAAAGGTTTACCGTTACCTCACCAATGCAATGTTTTATATTGTTTTCAAAAAACCTCTAAAATATCCAATTTGTGCTCAAAAATAGACCAAAAGTGGTTTTTGCTGTACATTTTTTTTAATTTTAATTTTACCTACTCTTTTATATGACATATCATTAACTTGCAAAAATTGCTTTATTTGGACACATAAACAGTTTCTATCATTAAAAATCATGGGCCCTCCCCCTTATGTTTTTTTTATGAAAATTAATTTGCTTTTAATGTTTCCAATTAAATATTCCAAAGTTATATACATAAATCTATGTTTAAAGCTATTTCCTTATCTATATATTTATAGGGGAACCAGCAGATGTTGTTCTGACTAGGGCTTTCAATTCCGGGATCCTGAATACCGAAAACCCGGGATCACGAACCAATTTCTAGTCCCGGAATCCCGGGATTCCAAACCCTAAATCCCGGGATTTCATTCATAAGAAAATATAAAAATTTCCAGCAACTATAAATGCAACTGCAATGTAAACGATGTTTTTTTAAAATATCGAAATCATCCTATTCTTTTTTTATCTCTCTACATACTTTGAAAGTTTATTTTTTAGTTTGTTTTAGTTGTGATATTAAAAGACCTTGTTTACTAGGCTGTTCAACTTTCATGGAATTTTGAAAGTAGCCTTCGTTTTATTACTTTAATATAGTTTTTTTACTATAACAAGAATATTTTATTAACTTATTGGGGGTTGGAATTAATTTTACAGGTTTTTTTCGGTTTTTGAGCATTTATTTATTAAACAACGGTACAATGTATATTATTCAAAGTATTGTCCATCGTTAGCTACAACATTTTCCCATCTTTCTGGCAGCATATGGATTCCGCGCCGGAAGAACGATTCGTCTTTTGAGGCAATCCACGAATCGACCCATTTTTTGGTATCCTCGTAAGAAGTGAAGCGCTGCTCAGCCAAGCCATGCGTCATCGATCTGAATAGGTGGTAGTCGGAAGGGGCTATGTCTGGGCTATAAGGCGGGTGGGGTAGCACATCCCAATTCAGCGCCTCCAACGTTTCCTTGACGGTTCTTGCAACATGTGGCCGTGCGTTGTCATGTTGAAAAACCACTTTTTCGTGTCTTTTGGCATATTCCGGCCGTTTAACCTTTAATGCTCGGCTCAATTGCATCAATTGTTGTTGGTAGCGTGGCCCAGTGATGGTTTCGTTAGGTTTTAGCAGCTCATAGTACACGACACCCTTCTGATCCCACCAAATACACAGCATAAGCTTGGCGCCATGAATATTCGGCTTGGCCCTCGATGTTGATGCATGGCCGGGTGGTCCCCACGATTTTTTTCGCTTAGAATTATCGTAATGGATCCACTTTTCATCGCCAGTGACAATACGATGCAAAAAACTCTTCCTTTTATGCCGTTGAAGCAGTTGTTCGCACATGCAAAATCGCCGTTCAACGTCTCTCGGCTTCAACTGGTACGGCACCCAATTTCCTTGCTTTTGAATCATTCCCATGGCCTTCAAGCGTTTGCCGACCGTTGATAAGTCGACTCCCAATGATTCTGACAATTCTTGAAGGGTTTGACACGGGTCTTCATCGAGCAAAGCCTCCAATTCCTCATCTTCAAACTTTTTCGGCTGGCCCGGACGCTCTTTGTCTTCCGTATCAAAATCACCACTTTTAAACCGACGGGACCAGTACTCACAAGTAGAAATCGATGGAGCATAGTCCCCGTAAGCCTCAGTAAGCGTGCGTTGTGCTTCAACCGTTTTTTTCTTCAAATGGAAGCACAAAAGTAAACCTTCCCGCAAATTGCGTTTTGTTGGAACGAAAGTCGACATGTTCACAGAGAAAAAAATATATGTTGTTTACACTTCAGTGGAATGACACATACTGAAAAATGAAGCTTAGACAATGTGCTTTGAAATGAATATAGTCACAGGTGAGCCCGATGCGATCTATTGATAGTTACGCCATCTCTTAGAAAACCTTTAAAACTAATTCCAACCCCCAATAAAAGGAATATTTCATTATTAAAAAAAATCATAATACGATAATCGTTATTTTTTAATTTAATTTTTTTCCATCTGATTTAATTAGGTAATGTATATTTTTTCAATCATAAAATTTACAAGTGTTTCCTCTAAAAATACAAAAAGGAATTTCAGAATTCGACTTTTTCTTCCAGTTAACTTTTCCTTGTTGAATTTTGTGATCTTCTTTGTATTAACATTACAACTGTTACTTTTGTCTGCATTAGTAATTATGATTTCATCTTAGTGTTGTCTTTGAGTGTTATTAAATGTTTTAATTATGGATTTTTATTTTATTAACAAAAACAAAGATATAATTTTTTTTTGGTAAAACGTAGTAATTAAGAAAAAGAGTTACACTATGACACAAAATGAGGGTCATTGCCTCGGGGGTGAACCAAACCAATCTCAAACGAAAGTATTTTACATCAATAACAAAAGCCAAAGTCGCTTTTTACTCCACTTCGTCACAAATATTTTTTACACTGGTTTAAATTTGTTTTTTTTTGTCAAAAGTGGAACTAAACAATATGAAAAATTATATGCTAAACTTAATTCAGGGTGGTTCTTGTCTTCGGAAGCCTAAATTAAAATTTTCCGTGAAATATTTTTGCAGAACACTTTAACCCCTCTAGCTCCTTCTAGTATGGGTCAATTTGACCCTTTTTTTTGGAAAGGCCCTATAAATCAAATTTGGAGGGAAGTCAAAGGTTATAACCTTCCAAAAAATATTCTCCAGAAAATTACACTAGGGGTCACCCTAGACAAGTAACCTGTACGAGTTAAAGGTTTAACATAAAAAACGGACCGAAAAGATAATACATTTATTTTTAAGCAACTATAGCATCGTGCGATAATAATATCTTCATTTAGTAATAAATTTAGTATAAAGCTATAATTATATTCGTAATACTTTATAAGTTATAGTAACAAATTACGTAAGTCGTATTAACCCGAATAACCCTTAGTAAATTTTTTTAAATTTTTAGAATGACGTGTTAACGCAAATATAAAATGTTTTAAACTAAAATAAGCACGTTTTAAGTGTTTGTGCTTGCGTTGCCATATGGCAACGACAGGGTGTTTCGGGTTATGGTGGCTTAGTTTAGAAATTCAATTAAGTGGGAATTGAGTAATGTAATTAAAATTGTGAAAGTGAAAGTATCGCGGTCTTTTTTCGAAAAATTTTATTTTCAATGGTTTTACAACATGATGTATGCGCGAAATAATAATTCAATTATTGCAACACAACGCTAATTTCGACGACAATTTCCGGGACGAAATCGTCCTTTTCCACCAACAATTCGGCGACTGGTGGCTCCATTTGAAAAAGCCGGAACAACGTCCGATAACTTACGAACGGGCAAGGCGTTTATTAGAAAATATAGAGCGTGTAGCCGAAAGCGTACAAGAAGGTTCAGAAACAACAATAACAAGAAGAGCCCACACTACAGACAAATGATGGAACAATTTTCGGTGCCCGAAATAAATCGATTAGGGTTTCAACAGGACGGTGCTACGGCCCATACTGCTCGAGAAACAAGGGATGTATTGCGATAGACTTTTCCTGACCGCATCATCTTCAAAGACGGTGATTTTAATTGGCCTGCCCGTTCACCGGACTTAACAGCTCCGGACTTTTTTCTGTGGGGCTATCTGAAGACTAAAGTATAGATGAGTAACGTGGAAACGGCACTGCATGAGGTGGTTTCAGTCATAGAAAAAAAGACTTCATCACAAAGAATATACTTTAGCTACTTTTTTGAATATCGAAGGCGCATAGCAGACGTAAAAGCTCACAAATGGGAATAAGAGTGGAGAGGAAAGAGGTCAAAAGAGGTCAAACCCCCTGCTTTGGCTGATTGTGGTTCACAAAATACTCACTACACTCAAAACTGGTGGAACAAAAGTGGTAGCCTATACCGATTATACCGATGACGTGCCATCCTAATATGCGGAAAATACCTGCAAACACTTAGCAAACTAATGACTGGGCATTGAATGAGCTATCGCGGTGGGCAGAATCGAATCGACTTGGTGTAAGCCCAATCAAGACCAAACTCGTTCTGTTCACAAGAAAAATAGAAAGTTTCACTTTACCGAAACCAACGCAGTAACTCTGAAGCTTTCCGCGGAAGCTAAATACCTTGGAATTATCCCTGAAACTGAGCTGGAAACGAAACAGAGAAGAAAGAAGGAAAAAAGCACTGTGTGTTCTGTACGCATGGAAATGGGGACTGCGACCGCACATAATCCACTGGATGTATACAGCGATCGTGAGAGCCATTCTTACCTACGGTTCTCTCGTATGTGGACGATAGCGCACAAAGAGAGCTACCTTAGCTCCCTACAAGGAGTCCAAAGGTAAGCGTGCATAGGAATAACAGTTGGCATGAGATCTACGCTACAGGCTGGTCTGGAAATGATGCTAAATCTTCTCCTCTTAGAAGAGGTCCTTAAGTGTTCAGGGACCAAAAGCGCGATTCAACTCAACGAATCACAAGCCAGGAATTGCAGTACCCACAATGTCACTCTCTGCTGGGTTCCAGGACATAGTAATGCCGAAGTATTATCTATGCAGTACTATCCACTGCCTAGGCGTGGAGTAACCGCAAGTAAAAACAGAGCTTATACAGATGTGCACATTCCAATAGGCGTCGTCAAAAGGAGTGAAGACCTTAAAGCTAGAGATAATGCTAACTAACTGGGCTTCCAGAGGTGACTGCAACATATCTCGAATTCTCAGGCCGGAGCTAAATGAGAAGAGAACCGAAAGCCTTGTGCTTTTGATTAAACGAGAAATCCGGATTCTTGTTGGAGTTCTGACAGGTCATTGCCCCATTGGGGTAATGGCCAATAGAATGAACATAACAGACCTAGATTTCTGTCAGAGCTGCAAAGATCCAGAAGAAACAGAAGCAAAAACTCACCTTCTATGCGAATGTCCAAATCTACAGAATCGTTGACTCCGATGTATGGGTAACAGATTTTACAAGGATTTGGAAGATTTAGCGAACACACCATTGCTAGACATCTGGAGGTTCATGAAAAGTACAGACTGGTTTGAGGAATAAATTGAAGCAATGGTTAACATGGTACCACAAAAAATACAAAACGGATTCGTAATGGACCTAGTTATTTAGTTTATAGTGGGCCCATGTGCACCGCGACCCATGGGATCTATTGTGCATACCCTTAATTAACACTTCAGATTTAGGCTTTGTATATATTTTAGCACTGTCTCTGGCTTGGTGTTCCAAATTGTTAACGGGAGCAATACTTCCTCTCCAAAATAGAGGCGTCTTACGGTCCAATTATGTTCGCGTAACGCAACGCAAGGTGGCCGTATGGGCTTTGTGTGTATCTGGTTATTCACCACGTAACGAAGCTTAGAACAGTATAGATAAAAACAGAATCTTATTTCACAACCTTAAGAAAAACGTATATCAAATAAAAAGTTCAATTTGAACTTACGTAGGCTCTAAGGTCTTGTGACAGCCAGTGTTGTCACTCTATCACAATCGATGTTACATTATTTAAAATTTTCAAGTGACAACACTGGTGATAGCTGCATTTTCATAGCAGCAGTTTATGTGCGGTAAATTTGCTGGTAAATTGTGTCTTTTAACCCACAATTCTTTTTTTGTTCTGTCTTTTGTTCTTAGTGCGGTAAATTTGCTAACTAATATAACTTTCCGCCAATTAAAAACAACCTATTTTTGTAAACAAAAGCAGCTGAGTTGTTTTTTAAGTAGATGCACGTCTGCATAACCAACACGAAATTATCTACGTGCAATCTGCCATTTGCTACGGCCACCTTGCGTTGCGTTACGCGAACATAATTGGACCATTAGGCTGTGGGTTACCGGACATTCACATAGAATGTGTTCAGGGGTTACTTCTTCCTCCTCGCATAATCTGCAGACATCTGATTAAGAAAGACCCATCTTTTTAAGATGGTATCTGAGTGAGCAGTGAGCTGTAAAGAAACTGGTGAGAATTCTAAGGTCTGCTTTGGTAAGCTTGAGTAAATCTTTGGATTTTGCTTTACTTAGAGTTAAAAATTTTCTAGAATGTATCCTCTTGCCAAGCTACAGAATGGTTCAGGCCCTATAAGAGTTTGAGCAATGGACCTATAGGCCCCATGGAAGCGCCGATAACGGTGCACGACCCCACTAACCTAACCTATACATGAACAAGCCAGCAACTATAGATCAGTTAAACATATTACAGGATTTGCTGCGTTCTGTTATGGAAAATGAGATAAAAAGAGCCCAAATTAGTTAGCGCTTAAATGGGGCCCATTTATTAGACGTAATTTTTAAAACTCAAGGTTAAATAATTATAAGAATCACATTTTCATTTATTTTAAACACTTTCAGCCTTATTCATAATCTCATTTTAAAGGCTGCGTAACTTTAAACCAGCTTTAAGCAACACATCGTTATTCATAAACGTTTTTCGGGCTTGTGTAAGATCTGCGTAGCTTAAACACCGAAATTTGCGTTTAAAGGCTGCATAATTTTAACCTAAACTTTTTTGTCGTCTTTTCGATTAAGGTTGATGTATATGATATTTATATCATAGACATGCTCCATATGCGACCTTTTTATACTTTTTTCAGTAACAGATTTGCAAATGTACAAGAATTCTTCGTTTTTGTAAAAGAGTTTATATTGTTTAGACACAAACCTTACAAAATTAAGCAATGAATAAAAAAATGATTATGAATAACAATTTCAGCGAGGTCGCGCAGAGGATGCGTAAAGCCTAGAACAGTGTGTTACTAAGCAAGCGTTGAACGTTTGTTTAGGAAAATCTATTGCATAAGGCTGTTTGTATATTAGTAAATTCAATAAAAAGTTACAAGCAAAACAAATCAAATATTTACTTTTGGGATACCCAGTATAATGCGAAAAAAATTAACTCCAAACCGAAAGTTAAATATATCGTCAAAAAATTATTATACATAAGTGCTTTTCGTTGTGTTTTATTTATTACCTAATATTGGGCTTTACCAATAGCCGATTTAATGCCTACTCTAAATTTAGTGTCAGCTCTTCTGTCAATTATTCTTTAGAATTTGTTGTCAGAAAGCTTACACTAAATTTAGGGTCGACATTAAAATGACTATTGGTAAGGTCCATTATCTCTATTATTATTTTTATTATTAACGACATTTCTATCAATATCATTTTTATTCCTTCACTTTTTTATGCAACAACTAAATTAACTAAAAATTTGCGTTGGGGTATTTTCCCACTATGTAAAATAAACATACCTCATTTTCCGGTGGGCCTGCCTTTAAGCGAGCTTTAAACATTTTTTTAAAAATCCTGTTGTGGTTTTCCGTTTTGGGATCGGGTATTTTTGCCTCTTGAAAAAACAAATCTTTAAATATTTATAAGTGAATTGAGCACTGAACTGGCACTTATTATAAATTACAAATTATTATAAAAAATGCTATAAAACACCACACAAAAACTTATTTTTCTTTTTGCTGCACTTTGAAAACACTGAAGAGCCTGACTTTTTTTGTGTTCGACTTTAAACGCTCAATGAAGATGGCTTAAGTTTAACTGAACTGGTTTACATGGATGCAAATCAATTTAAAAGCTGATATGCACTGCCGAAGATTAGATACAAATTCAATTAGTTAAAATTTATCTAGAACATCCGCACAGATAAGAAAAGAACATATTTGGTTTTGTTGTTTGTTTTGGTTTTTATTTTATCTTCTTTCCCTTAGCAAGGTTAAACAGTTTACGGTTTATGATCGAGAAAAATTAACAATAAAATAGGAAAATTCAGCAGATTAAACACGCTTTGAATTAAATTAAGTGTTACACTTTATTTTAATTTTATATCAATATAATTTTCTAAAATTTCCAACTCGTTAAACTTCCGTTTTATTAGGCTCCCGCGAGCAATTAACAATGCGTAATGCATGCAAGAGCATTCATGAGATACTAATTGTTGTGATATCTGCGCGATATTCCTACAAATTTGTCAATAATGTTGTTGGTGATGCTTTTGTCTGAAATCTGCTTTAATTGTTATGGTCTGTGTCAATAAAAAAACTAGACACCAATAAAACTACACAATATATATAGCTTGATTTTTTACTCTTCGTGGGATATTAGATTGAGTGTGTCCTCAGTGTCTGCTCTTGGTTAAGATAACAATTAGAACGTTTAAATTGCCTCAATAAAAATTATATTTTTTATTAAAAACGCATGACAACAGTTTGACGAAGTCAACCAATTAAAATTGTTCCAGACAATATTAAAGCATTGCATACTTTTAGGCTGACTTATTAATTGCCAACAAACAGTAGGCAGCAGCAGTATTCAGCCAACTGATATTAATTTAACGTGACTTCGTTGGTTAAGATTTCACGTGTTGTTCAGACTGCGTATCAGAGTGGAAACTAAAACAGACTGCCAAGAAAGGGAGACAAGAAAAGTTATGATAAGCTTGAGGATTACAATGAAAAATCTATTAAAGTAAAATTGCTTCGAAGAAAACTCAACTCTATGATGCCAAATTACAAAATTTGTAGAAACCAGATACATATGATTTATACTATGAACATTAGAGCGTATGGAATTAAAATTTTTTTGAATTTCACATTCTAAGAGGTCTCAAAAGTTGCATTTAATAAAAACATAAATATTTCAAATTATTATATTGTTTTTTTATAATTCTTAGAAATAATAATTTTTTTAATTATATTTAAGCTAAGTGCCAAATTAGTTCATGAAGCAACACGCTTGAACTACAACAAGTTATTTGCTAACAAACCATCAAGACTGTTTCGTTGATCGCTGCATCAAATCTTCAGTAGTCTTCTGTGGTTTCTGCAGTACCATTCACTTTAATAAGCTTGTACAAAGACTTTCTGTTTAATTGAAACAGAATTATGTGTTGTATGCCGCCATTCAAAGCAAGGTTTTCCTACTGTTTTGCGAATTACTTAATTTTTCCATAACAAAGATAAATTGAAAATTGTATATTAGACTGGCCTTTTTCAAGAATTTTTCCAAAACCGAATATATTACAAGTCCAAAACGTGAGGTTTGGGATAAAAACTAGCAAGGTTTAATATGAGTTCGCCGAGTGACCGCGAGTTGATCGTTTTGTTGTAAATAGAAAAACATTGACATATGCATGAACTTTTTACATATTTCTTAATTTTCAAAACATCGTGCTGTTATGTATTTCGTTTTTAATTTTGTTGTTATCTAAAAAATTCGTATATAAAAAAAATTGCATTGCAATGTTGTTAAAATGCTTTTTAAAAACAACACTTAATACAAATACAAAAAATTTTGTGACTATGTTGAAAATCGTAATGAAATGTTTTGCAAGAAGTGTTTTGAATATTTAAAATTTGTTTATTTTTAAGAAAAAATCGCTAAATATCCAAAAATGCAAAATTATTAAAAACGACACTACGCGAGGCTATAACATAGTCTTGAACTATTTTGCGAAAAAAATTTACAAAAACCAAGATTCGCACAAAAAAGTTATAGTTGTTGAAACCCGACTTTTTTCAAAAATGCTCAAAGAGCCTGTTTTTGGCATTTCGAACACAAACATAATCATTAAAAAAAGTATAGCAGTGAGGGGACTGCCGACTGAAGCGAAAACCTATATATAAAATAATAGTATTCCCTGGAAGACTTTGTCCTGCCACGGACCGCTTTACTGTTTTATAAAAATTTTCATGCTAATCGGAAAAATTCTTATATTTTCACTGCCTCAGTCTTTGATTATATCTTTCAAAATATTTTTTATTCAGATAGCGTTTTTATTTTATAATTACACCAAACTATATTATTACATTTTAATTGAGTATGGTTGATATAAAAATAAAATACTGGGAGCACTATTGAACGAAAAAAAATCCTCATAAAATAAAATAAATTTTCTATTTCTTATATATGATATTTTGTTTGATTTGTCTTGAAGTCTCTTTTAATACCTGCATTTGAGATCTTGCTACAAGGAAAACAGAAAACATAGCAAGCAAATTGCAGTTTATTTTCTGCTCCCGATTCAGTTCATCCGTACATCCGGTTCATCATTATTCGGTTATACACAGAATTTGCGTCATTAATCATTGCATTATATTTTTAAAAAAGATATTATAGGCTTATGGTAGCTGAAATAAGAAACAAAAAATTTTTGGACGATGCAGTCCCACTCATGATAAAATTATTATTAGTTAGTTATAAGTAGTTGTCAAACTTATTTTCTCACGAGCTGCGACCATCGAATTTCAAACAAAAGAAAACAATATAAAGTGCGTGTGTCACACACATTGGCAGTTTTCAGCGGAGTCAATAGTTGGCAACTGTTTTTTTTTTAAATTTGAGTGAGAAACCTTTGCAATCATTCACAACAGGTGACTCCTCTGAATGCAGCCAATGTGTGTGACACACGTTCTCTATTTTGATTTCTTTTGTTTGACATTCGATGGTTGAAACACGAAATGTCACTCCTACCTATTACTTATTATACCATGGTCCCAGTCAGAGAATATGCTGGCGACATTTATAAAACTACAAATGTTTTTATGTTGGTCATGAAACTCAAACACACGCTCTTGGATATTGGCTTCCAGGCGCTCAGATTTTTTCGTTTGACATGATTTTGACAGAATTGTAGGAATTGTCGAAAAGGAATTAAAACAAACACGGAATATAAGGGGTACTTTTTAAAGTCTTCCGTATCGAGCCTACCTTGGGCCGAATTACAGCATCCATGATCGAGCAAAATTACGAAGAGCACTACAAGACAAGTGCCTATCAATCTTTTACAATTTTGCTCGATCACGGATGCTGTAATTCGGCCCTTGGTTAATATGCCTTGCTGAGCGCCTGGTAGTCAAGATCCAAAAGAGTTATTTAAAAACCTACTCGCTGTCATGGCAGAATAACCAGGTAGGGCCGGCTCGCTAAGTGCCCTCACGCGTTAAGGGCCAAATAGACTACACAGACTGTTTGCGCAAACAAGACTTTTTTCTCGTCATAGCGGCGACCATACACTACACAGACTTTGTTTGCGCAGACTTGATGTTTTAAGTTCAAAATTTGTATGGGCGTGAGTTAACACCATTTCCGAGTCTATTTTGCTGTGTAAACTAGCATGTAAATCTACGTGTGTGTGTGAGGGTTGCCTTTGGCGCTAATAATTACTTATTTAAAGTAGTTGGAGTAAATATGAACACGTTTTATTTATTTTTCTATGTTAATGAAGGTTTCTAAAAGGTTTAAAGTTAAAAAAAGTCTTAATGTTGCCGCAGCCGCAGCCGCCATTTTGTCGACATTTACGCTATTTACACTTTATCGCTCATCAAAAGTTTAAATGCTATACATGTTTACATGCTTTTACATGCTTAGATGAGAAGCCTTACTGTCTTTTTGTATGGTCACGCAAAACACGTGTTTGCGCAAACAGTCTGTGTGGTCTGTTTGACCCTTCAACGAAGAGTGGAAAATGAAAAGGTTGAAAGAAGAATATTGTGTTCTCAAATTGTAAATAGTGCGGACACGTGTGTTAAGTTTGTGTTAATTTGTATGAAAATATTATAAAAACAGTGTAAATAAAACTATAAAATGCCGAGGAAGTGTTCAATTTGCAAAAAAGCAAAAAAAACAAGTTTAACCAAAAATCAACTGCAAAACATGAACATAAAGTAACTCAAGATAAACAGCTGATTTTGACAACAAGCTCGCTTTTCTCTGCTTTCGACTTAATTCCTCTCCGAGTCGGCCCTACCTGGTTATTCTGCCATGCTCTTTGTCTGTATTGATGACGAGAGTTACTCTGAAAATCACGATGACGCAAACCAAAGATTTACCCTCTACCAAAATCGTTCAACGCGCCTAAAGAAGTTTTCACTTTAAAAAATCGATAAAACGCTGTTTATAAAAAATATTTATTAATATTTAAATATTAATAAAAAATATTTATTTGTTAGTTAGAAAAAAGTTGGAATTTCAGGGCTGCCAATTTTTACCAGGTTAAAAAATTATTTAAAATTTCCCAAAAACCAACAAATTTAATTTTCACCACTGCAACTTGTGAATTATCTTTTTTTCACCATTCCAAAAAGCACAATATATCCAAAATCAGATCAGAAACCAATTCATGAAGTGGTGAACCAAGCAGTGAAAATAAAGTTCGTTGGTTTTTTGTGTATATTTAATCCTTAAATTAATGAGAGATCTTTTGTATTGAAAAAATCTTTCTTTAGATCTAGTAGGATAAGGTCGTGTGAAAGTCAACCCTGAACCCGTCTATATTTTTTAATTATTACATTATCGCTTATGTGAAATTTTTTTGGTGTCACTTCAAAGACTTAACGGCTGATTCGCAAATAGTGAAAGAATTGCAAGAATCATCATCTGGAGGCTTGGATGACCTTCCAACAATATCATCCTCATTGTATTAAGCTCGATGAAAAGGCGTTGGTAATTTTTAAGCAAAATCAATCTGACATAGACAGATACTCTTACAAGTTTCCTGTCTCGTAAACGAAAAAAAAGGAAGTTATCTTTTCAGAAGAACTGGTTTAGCGAGAACCGATGGCTCGCGTATTCAGAAGATAAAGTTGGAGCGTTTTGCTCAGTATGTGTTTTCTTTGGTAAGCAGGTTGGAGGTAGAGTTGACTTAAAATTGGGTAGCTAGTTACAAAGCCGTTTATTAATTTAGAAAGATGCCAAAGAAGTATCTTCACGAATTAAACAAATACTACAAAAATTAAATTATTTTCGTAGATCAGTTTTTAAAATTACATACATATCATGATGTCAAAAAAATTTACTCCCAACATAAACAATTAGTTTAGAGTCCTCTTATTCAATTAATAACACTTTGCGGTAGACAAATAAGTAAATGAGGATAAATAAACTTAGAATAAACTTTTATTAACTCTTTCAACTTCGATTGTTGAAATCGGTTAAGAAATTTGGAAAGTACTTTGACTTCAGAAATCCCTAGAGAAAATTTAAAAATAAATATTTTTTGCTCGAATAAACCCCCCCCCCCCCCCTCCCCTTATGAAATACCTATCTATGGCGTTGCACAGGACACTGTGGGAAAAACCAAAAGTGGCATCAAGTTTGCCAAAATATTGTTAGTTAAAGTCAATATTCACTTTTGCTTTAAGACATATGTAGTTTTTCTTACAAAAATTAAAGCATTTTGAGATCGTGATTTTTTACTGTTTTTCTTAAAAAAACAACTTTATCCTTGCGGGAGACGAAGATATTTTTATTTTTTTCTTAAATTTTTTTTTTTTTTGGGAGATGTTAAACACCCAATACAAATTTTGAGACCTATTAGAATACGATCTAAATTTTTCGATACGCCCTAATGAACATTAGACCGGGTCGAAAAAAAGTTTTTTATAAACTTGGTCTAAAATATTTCTTGCCTCATTTTAGTACCCACCACAAAAGGATTTCGCGATGTGTTAACCCTTAGGCTAGCTGTAATTTTTTTTAAAAAGAGCCTTTTTGGGCCAAAAAACACTTTTTGTGTGGGCAAGTTTTTGTTTCTATAAATTGTCAAAAAAACCAACTCGAAAAATAAAGCTTCAAAAAAGAATTACTATCAGAATAAATTTTTTTTTAAAAGTTTGGTAAATTTTGATTATTTTGTTGATTTTGGTTTAACTGACCGCCACGCGAACGAAGATCGACCGATTTTGATAAGATTTAATTTTATGGAAAGGTATTCAGATGCAAGATTTAAAACAATAGCAAACATTAACGGTGCCAATTAAACCCTTTCAAGACGTGGATCCGTTTGTCCGTTCTCAATGGGTTAACTTTGTTTCAAAGTACTTGTACAAGTTAGCTCGAGATTTAGGGAATTTTATTACCTTTCCCACGGTGGTTACACGACAGCAATCGCACGATAAATGGAGTAATTATGGCGATTTCTCATAGAAAATCCCGAAAGTCACCATTTTTGGTGCTTTATTTTCGGGTTTTTGCTAAAAAAAACTTGCCCATCAAAAAAGGCACTTTTTTAAAAAATTCCAGCTAGCCTTAGGGTTAACATATTGATAAATCCTTTCGTGGAGGGTGGATTTGTCCAATATATTGGACACGTCAGAAAGTAATTTTTATTTTTATCTTGCAACGATTTTTTTTCAACTCACATCGTTTGCTTCTATGAAGAAAATATAAACCAACATGATAAAAAATAAATTTAGGGATATTTGGCATTAAAGTCAGTTGGATTTTCTTATTTGTGCCGAAGACAAGCAAAAAAAAATTTTTTGGCCTATTTTAAAAGAAAAAATCAACAGGACAAAATTCAAATATATGTCTTCTTTATCGTTTTTATGACTTTAATGATAAAAATATTAAGAGGGTTTAAAAAACAAAGATTTCTGTAGAAAAAAGAAACCTACAAGGGATTAAAAAAAAATTTGTGCCGAACAGGAGCAAAACAATTTTTTTCTTTGTACAAGCTTGCAAAACGTAAGTAGCACAGGTAAAAATCAAAGTATGTTTTTCATCTTTTTAGGACCTAAATAATAGGAATACTACCTCAAAAAATATTTTGTTCTTAGTTTAGCCTAGCCATTGAAAGGGTTAAACTCTTCCTTTTTTGTACGGAGATCGACCCGGCCTAATTAATAATATACGATTAAAAAGTGTTATGAAGTTGTTTGAAAAGGTAAAGCATGTCAAATTACACCAGACAACAATTTTTTGCAAATTAAATTTAAACACACTTTTTGCATGGATTTTGACCTTCTAAACACGAAAATGAATTTTAAAAAATTTAGAATGGTGCCGTTTTTGAGATAAAAATCTTTGAAATTTTTTTTTTAATTTTTGGAGATGCACTTACTATTTTGGGTATATTTTGGGTCTCCCTTATCCGATCTTCATATATGATGACTCAAATTAAAGATAATAAAACTCTCTACAACTCATTTCTTGAAAGTTTTCAAATAAGTAATGTCGTGTCGATACTACCGATTTAAATAACTGGAAAAACGGACATTTTTCTGTAAAGCTTGGGGTGAAAATTTTATTTATTGTCGTTGGAACAATAGAAAACGTAATGCAAACCAATATTTTGCATTTTTTACAAAAAGTTCACCCTTTTCCAAAGAAAACAAGAGCCAGCCGTAAAAATCCATGGACAATTTAAAGAGTTATTAATTTTTTGGTGAAAGACTAAAAATTAGGTTTTTAACGATTTTAATTTTATTTGTGGTAGATTCGATTTCATGATGAAATATTTCTATATGTAGGTATAGTGTAGGTATATATGTAGGTATAGTGACCAAATGTAGTCACCCATCATTGCGGTGTTATAGAAGCCGTGATAGCGTCGTTCCATTTCCTTTAATTGCTGGTGGAAACGCTCGCCATGTTCGTCGCTTACATCTCCTAAGTTCTCAGGGAAAAAATCCAAATGAGAGTCGAGAAAATGGATTTTCAATGACATGTGTATTCCTATCCAAAAATATAAAGCAAAAAGTTAAAAAATCGAACTCTAATACATATATAGTACCATATGTATAATAAATAAAACATACCCATAGCTTCGTAATTTTTGATTAGGTCCTCAACTATTTGCTTAAAATTAGAGCTTTTATGGTTCCCCAAAAAATTTTTTACAACAAGCTTGAATGAGTTCCAAGCTGCTGATTCGATGGGTGATAATAGTGTAGGAAATCTTTCGACCTTTAACAGCTTCTTTATTTCGGGACCAGCAAAGACTCTCTCCTTGATCTTGGCAAACGATAGCTGTGGGAAAATCAAGCGTAAGTGCGCGAAAGCCTCTTCATCTTTGTTCAATTTTTTCGCAAAGTTTTTAATTAAACCCAATTTGATGTGCAGCGGAGGAAGAATAATATTTTCTTTCCTTACGAGCGCATTCCGTTGAATATTGTCTTCGCCAACTACTAAATTTGTTCGCGGCGTCCATTCTTTTTTAATATAGTGTAGCTTGTCAGCGCGACTATTCCAAAGACAAAGAAAACAACAAAATCGCGTATATCCTCCTTGCAGTCCGCTCAAAATAGCCACAACTTTGAGATCGGCGCAGATCTTCCACTCATACTTTTCATACTGAATGCATTTGAGTACCGCTTCAAGTGTTTCATAATTTTCCTTAGAGTTGACTGCATGAGCAACAGGAATAGACGGTTTTTCATTCCCGTTATGTAACAGAACGGCCTTTAAGCTTTCTTTGTTGCTGTCAATGAACAACCTCCACTCCTTTGGATCGTGGGTTTCATGAAGCTCTTCAAATAAGCCCAATATATCTGTACAAAAACATATTTTGTCTGTTTTCGTGTAGTATTTGGCAAACTTCTTGTGGCGATTTCTGTATATTGATGTTTTAACGCCTGCAGCTAAAAATCCTCGTTGTTTCATGCGGGACGCAAAAAGTTCTGCCTTTTCTTTTGTCATACCAAAGTCACGCACCCAATCATTTAATTCGGCCTGCGTCAATTCCTGTTGCTTTATACAAGGCTCAAACTCACTTCCACCTGAATCCAAAGAGTCATCCAACACTTCCGCAGTTTGAAGAGCGGAATTTGGATATGCTGGATAAGCCACATTATTCGAATATGGCAATGGGAAAGTAACGGATGCCACATTGGGGTAAGTCCATTTCAAACTTTTTCCAATGCCACTTTTTTTGCTAAGGCAGAAAAAACAATCAGTCGCATGGCACAACGGCTTCCTCCAAATCATCGGTTTGTCAAAATTCATATGCCGGCTATGGTTAAAGTGCTTAACTGTATTTACTATGTTCGATGCGTAGGGATAGAAACAAACATTCTTACCTTATTCCAGCAGCCCAATTCATCAAATTTGAATAGCACAGGGCACATAGCATGTTAGGTGTCCATGACTCAGTGAGATTCGGTAGAGCACCGAAATAATCGAAATAGTGCTGTTGCAGTGTTTTCACAAATTTGCGGCCTTGATCTTTCTTCATATGATTCCCACAAACATTGCAGAAATCGTTTGGATTATTTGAGCACTCGAACACACGACTTCTCTTACTCATTCTCACAACTTTTGTGAAATTAATACTTGTTACCGGCTGTGGGTATGTTGTGGGTATGTGGGTATGTTTGTGGGTACTACTGGCTGGGGGTATGTTTCTTTAATTTTTAATTTATGACTATTTTAATAAAATGCGTATCACTCGCTTGAAATACAGATGTCAACCGAATAAATATTGTTTACAGTTCTGACATTTACATATATACGCCCCCTTCGCCCACGAGTCCAATTTTTCAAATAAATATAGCCTATATTATTCTATATATGTATGTATATTTATCGGACCGAGAAATAGAATAGAGTAATATTAGGGTGACACGATATTTAGTGATTTTAAACAAAACATATTTAAATATATAATATACAAATAAAATTAAAATCGTTAAAAACCTAATTTTTAGTCTTTCACCAAAAAATTAATAACTCTTTAAATTGTCCATGGATTTTTACGGCTGGGGTCTTGTTTTCTTTGGAAAAGGGTGAACTATTTGTAAAAAATGCAAAATATTGGTTTGCATTACGTTTTCTATTGTTCCAACGACAATAAATAAAATTTTCACCCCAAGTTTTACAGAAAAATGTCCGTTTTTCCAGTTATTTAAATCGGTAGTATCGACACGACATTACTTATTTGAAAACTTTCAAGGAATGAGTTGTAGAGAGTTTTATTATCTTTGAGACATCATATATGAAGATCGGATAAGGGAGTCCCAAAATATACACAAAATAGTAAGTGCACCTCCAAAAATTAAAAAAAAAAAAATTCAAAGATTTTTATCTCAAAAACGGCACCATTCTAAATTTTTTTAAAATTTATTTTCGTGTTTAGGAGGTCAAAATCTATGAAAAAAGTGTTCTTAAATTTAATTTGCAGAGAAAAAAGTAATTTTTGTTGGCTGGTGTTATCTGACAGAAAATGCAAATTTTTTGATATCTCATCGATAAAACTATTTAAAAAAATTTTTTCAAGTTCGGGCCAAACTGATATTCCTAAAACATAAATAAATATAATGCCATTTTCAGCCTTTGAAAGGACTTTGACCCAGTTTCTATAGATCAACTGTGCTATGCGTGTTATTAAATAATTGAACGCAAATGATCGAGAACTGGACCTACGAGTTTTATGCTGACTACGAATAGCTTCTATTTTTAAAAAGGTTTACAAGGCAGTTTATTATTTTCTGAGGTTTGCTGCTATTGTCTGCAAAGAGGTGGCGACCAAAAAGAAATATTTATTCAACTGAAATACATTCTATCTGAGCTGGGAATTGAACCTGGTTTACTGCAGTTCTGCAGCTTACGGGCTACATACTCCGCTCGGCTACATCCGCCTCGGCTCCTAAGACATAATTAAATATTAAAACGGCGGCCGTGGAATATTGGTCAAGGGCGTAACTTGTATACCGCGAAAGAACCGCGGTTTAAATACCATCTAAATGAAAATAATAGGGGTTTTCACGATGCAACAAGACGTTACAATTAGGCTTACGATAAATAAAGTATATTTATTTATATACGCAGCATAGGGTAGACATCTTTGACAACTTGGACAACAACAACGTGACCTACATAAATTACCAGCTACAACAACAGGACTCACCGTCTAGTGGCCATAGAACAGCCGCCAAACATTATTTTCATACGCCATACAACAGACGACGTATATAATTCCTAATTAGTTCTTTCCGGAAGCATTTAAATAGACACGACAAATCCATCTAAGGTAGCATTCCTTTTTAGGTGAGCTCAAACCAAGAAGCTACTGCCTCGGCTGACCGTCAGGTCTATCGTCCGGGGAGTGGTGAACGGTAATTTTTTGTTATCTTTAAGTGTAGTTAGTTATTTCTTTTGTATTTATTATTTTTTGTTTGTTTTCGAAAGCCACGTCGCTACCTCGGTTGACCGCATGGTCTATCACCGGGGCTGCGACGCAGGCACTCACTGCCACGTCACAACCCCGGGTGACCGCAAGGCCTATCACCGGGACTGTGGCGCAGGCACTCACTGCCACGTCACAACCCCGATTGACCGCAAGGCCTATCACCGGGACTGCGACGCAGGCACTCTCTGCTACGCCACCATGGCGTCTACAGTTGTCGTATTAGAAAAACCGGAGCATTCCTTTTTAGCGATTGTCAACCGATTACTGAAGCGACTACTAACCGCTTACCAATTACCGAAGCGATTACCAACCAATGACCTATTACCGAAGTGATTACCAAGCGATTACCGGTTACCAAAGCGATTACCAACTGATTACCGAAGCGATTACCAACGGTTACCAATTACCAAAGCTGTTACCAACTAATTACCGGCATCTAAAGCAATTACCAACTGATGACCGAGTACTAAAGCGATTACAAACTGATTATTAAGCCCGCTAGCGACTACACGAAGCTGCATAACTAAGAGGTTATAATAAGGATAACGTATTCAATAAAGTAACTTTGAGAATTACAACAAAGATTGTAAATGACAAAAATGCAAGATTGCGAACTTTTCCATTATTCCAACAATAAACATATTGAAAGAACTTTTACAACTCTTCTTGAGTTACGCACTGCTCAAACCTATTGCAAGAACGCACAAGCAGTTATGTAAAACAGCTGATTCATGTTTTGGTTGTTTTCCAACATAGTTGCCACTTGGGTAAAACTTTACAAATGATAAGTTCGTGCGTTGATTTTCATAAAATTTTGTGATTTTGAAATGAGGTGACAATATATTTACTGTTGATTCGTAATATTAGCAGATTTACAACACTAAAGTTTGCAATATTGATGTTCACGCGTTAGTGCGAAAAATAGCTTATATTTTCGCATTCTTGATATTCGCATGAACCCATGAATACCCCTAATATTTCTGAAAATGCGTGGTACAGTGCATTGAAAAGTGGTCGAAATGTGGTGGAAGATGGCTTCGCTCTGGTCGACCAACAACGTCTTCAACTGAAGTTAATATCGCTTAAGTGAAGAAAACGGTAACTGAAAATCGTCATTTAAGTTTTAGAGAGATAGACGCTGAGTTTTCTATGTCTCACGAATCTATTCGTACCATTTTAAACTATTGTTTGGGTGATGAGATATCAGTTTACGAGTTTGATATGCAAACCAGGCAACAACCGAAAAAATCACGTCAAAGTCGATCAAAAGTCAATTTAATGTTGACTGTTTTATTTGATTATCGGTCGCGCTGTTGTGCATTAGGAATTCTTGCCAGAAGGTTAGACGGTAAATAAATATTATAATATGAGCGTTATGCGGCGTTTAAAACAGCATATTCGTCGAAATTAGCCCGCTTTGTGGAAAGAAAAATTATAGATTTTTCACTACGATAACGCATCATCGTACAAGGCTATCATATGCACGAATTTCTGGTAAAAAACTCAACAAATAACATCTCACAACCTCTGTATTCACCTAATATGGTCCCAGCCAAATTTTTTTCCCTTTCAAAACACAAATTACTACTTCGAGGCACCCGTTTTAAGTCGATAGAAGGCATTAAAGAGAATTCGTGGCGAGAACTAAAGTTTATTCCAGAAAATGCGTTTCAGAAATGTTATTAATGATTGGATTATTTGTTCACATAAGTATATTATTTCGGAAGGGGTCTACTTTAGAGGCGATACCATAAAATTAGATAAATATTAAATATTTTGTGTTTTATTGACCAATTGTTTTATTTCTAAATATTTTGGAATTTTTGGAACAAAAATGGAACATAAAAATTTAATAAAATTGAGTTTGATCCTTGAAAACACCATTAAATAACACACCTACATAAAAAAATGTACACGGACAGTCTCATAACCTATGTAATTGTTTGTAAAAAAAACATCCTTTACTAGTTTCTAAAAAAAGTTACAAGGCAAAAATTGTTTGAGCTATTTTAAAGCAATTTAAAGCCCGTTTTTATGCTTTTAATGAAAACCAAATGATGCAGATTTTATTTTTTAACCTCATTCTATTAGCGTAAAAAAATACCTTTGAATTTTCATTTATACTGTGGGTGCTCTACTGGATATTTTATGCATACCATTGGACATGCAACAAAGCACCTTTTCAACGATATATAATTAGTTTGTGGGCAAAAAGGACTTCGCCAATGAAAATTTGTTAAAAAGTAGTGAATGTTAGGTTCAAGAAAGGTTCTAGCTTCAATGAAAAAATCCTTTAAATCATTGTGGACAATGTTTATGTTATGCATACAACTGGAGAAGTGATTAAAGATACATAGATTAAAAGGATTATTTAATTTAAACATATTACAATGACATTACATTCACTATTTTTTAAAACATTTCCATGGCCACAAGTCTTAGTTTGCACCAATGAATTATATATTGTTTTAAAGATGCGTTGTACCTATCCAGTAGACTTTTTTATTGAACCTTAACCTAAATTTCACTAGTTTGTAAAGAAATGTAAATGTGTAGTACCAAAAGTTAAATTCGTACTTAAATTCGTAATTTAAAATTCGTGTAAAAATTTGTGCAGATAAGAAATAAGGGTCTTATTATTTGCTATGTTAGCAATTCGGATTTACGAATTTATCTTTACATAGTTGGTGAAATTTTTTTAAAAAAAATTATTTTTACACATCAGAAAGATTTTTTCATAATTGCAAAATTTTCTTGATTTTTCATAGTTGAACTGATTTATTTAAAACTTTGGACACTATTGAGATAGGTGTAAACCTCGAAATGCAACAAGTCTGATTTATATTACTCTTGTCTGTTTAAAATTTTCGAGTCTTATCACGAAACAATTTTCGAGTCTCGTTCCGTTTTTGTGTTTTTTTTTATTTGAACCCCCAGAAGGGTGCTAGATAAGAGTGTAGGTGTTTTCAGAAGAAATGTTGAGGGGAAAAATTAATAAGTAAACACAATGTTGCTACACAGACAAATAAAGTCAAACTGTTGTTTAAACAATGAAAGGAAAATAATGTGAGCACAAACAAGAAGTGATCACAAACAAGATTTTGTTCTCATTTACAATTCTGCATTACAATGCCAGCACAGAGAAATTTTTACAAGCGGGCTGCTTCTTTTCGGTTTTTTGAAGCGAAGCTTTTTACGACTCGTTTTGTGATTTGCTCGAGTGATACACCATACACCTTTTTCTTAGATTTGTTGTTGTTGTTTTACTTGCGTCTATTACAACAAGGGATATAAAATTAAAAATATTCCTTTCCAAGCGTGAGGATCGAACTCGCACCATTCCGATCGAAAGTTCTACACATTAACCACTACTCCAAACCAACCCTATATGTTGCAGTAGATGGCAGGAATTTATTAAAGGGATTGTTCATTAGCTGTCCTACATATTCTATTGTGAATGCGTGAAGCTATAATGCAGCAGATCACAATTATCGATCAAATACTACGTTTCCATGGCGAGTTAAGTCGAGATTGGCTCGGGATTAACTTCCCATGGAAACGCGCGTTGAGTGGAATTTTGTTAAATCCACGAAACTCCACGAAACTTGTTAGATTTAACTGAGTTAGATTGAATGCGTTCACAATATGAAACAGTTGCTCAACTGTTGAGTGAGGTTTTATTGATTATTTGTTATTTTATTTTATTTCTGCCACTGCGCTAACAGAAAATGTAACAAACCGTTCAACAGGCACACAAAGTAGCGGAAACTAATACTGATCAAAGACTCAATATGTTTAGTAAATTTTGCACCTTCTGAACGCACACATTTATACTAAGCCGAAGTCCAACTCGACTCAATGTTGTGCATGGAAACACTTTCGAGCTAGAAACGCCACTATGTCCACTTGAAGAAAATCCAACCTAGGATCAACTCGCCATGGAAACGTAGTAAAAAGCATTTTGCATTAGCTATCCAAACAACAAAAGTAGCAAGGTTCCATTGAACGGGTGGATTTTAATTGCGAATTCAGACATGAATGTTCATATGCACTTAAGGCAAGGCTGGTGGTCTAGCGCTCGAAAATTTAAGGTATTTTTAGAATTTTTTTAAAAAGTTAAAATATTGAACAACGATATTTAAACTTGTAAGGTGTATTGTAACTCTCATTCATCATAAAAAAAAAATATTTTTTTTAATTTAAAAAATTGTTGATATTGTTCAAAATAATGGGCAGTGAGACGCTCTCAAGGAAAAGGGGCATAATATTCTATTTATCTGAAAAATACACGGAGAAAGTAAAAAATCAAATACGCACATTTTAAAAACGTTTAGTAAAATTAATATTTTTAAAAATATTTTACGCCACACAAAAATTAAAACGATAAAATAATTTAAATAGAACTTTTTATTATATAGTAATTTTGAAAAATAATAAAGCTTTTTTTAATTCATAGAGAAACTGCGGATTTCTGTAAATTTTTTTAATTAATGGGAAATAATGAACATTTTCGTTTTTAAAATATAAATAATTGTTGTACCATTGCATTTTAAAAGGTTTATTGTTACAAATCGAACGAACATTTTAGAATCTTATTTTAAAGTTTTCATTTTTAAAATGAAAATAATTATTTTACATTTGAGAATATTTATTATTAAAAATCAAGCGAACATTTTAGAATCTCATTTTGAAATTTTAATTTTTAAAATGAAAATAAACGTTTTAGTAGAGCATTTTAAAATATTCATTGTAAAAAATCAAACGAACATTTTAGAATCTCATTTTAAAATGTAAGTTTTTAAAATGATAACAAACGTTTTACTATTTCATTTTAAAATGTTCGTTTTTAAAATTAAAATAAACGTTAGAAGTGCAAAATGTGGGTTAAACGTTTTTAAAAGTAGCTCGTTTCTGCCACTTTTGAAAATGTTGTTTTCTCTGTGTAAAAACCTAGAATATTATTAATCACTATGAGTGCAGCTATGGCTGGCACTAGAAAAAAAGATATGAAAAATTGACAGAATGACGCGCTTTTGAAAATTAAGTTCTTAAAACAGCTTGTTTTTTACCGGTTATTAAGTGCAAAATATACGATGTTTTTTTAATAAAACTTTGATTCTAGTTACAGCGATAGCCACTGATGTTATGAATAGCATATTAAAATTTCAGATGATTCGGCTGAATAGTTTTTGTTTTCCTACAACACCATGCCTACAACTAAAAGTAGTTTCGAGATAAAAGAGTATAAAGAGAAAGAATGTAGATGAAAAACTGTGGCTTGACACCTACTAAAACGGCTGTAGAAGTGAAAATACAATGTTCAGTTGCTTTTTTGACAGAACGTAATGTTAAGTAACGTAGAAATCTAAAATCCACTGATCTATACGTCCCGTCACGCTACGTTACGTTTATTAAAACCACAATAAGTGTTTTAAACAATAAGTGAAAGAACGCACTGCTCAACTGATATTAGATCACATTACGATACTTCTAGTATAATTGGACATTAACGTCAGAAAGAATATACTTTTGAAATAAAAAAAAAAATCAGTTTCATAAAAATTCTAAGCCTTAAACAATGCTGTTTTGATAAATATAATTTGCGAATGACAAGCGATCCAAATATTTGCACAACAAGATTAGGACAACTATTGATGTAATATTTGCTAGAAATATCGTTGACATTAATATACGTTTGATATTTTAGATACTAAAACCCAATAATTTCATTAACATTTACAAAAATAATTCAAAATTAATGTAAAATAATAATGTAAGGTAATAAAATTTACTGGTGGAAAATTTTTTTTTTAGTTAACATTAGGTATTAAAAAAACCGTTAAATTATGAAACGTATAAAACTGCAAAAAAGCTTCGCTTCTCTCGTGTGTCCAGCGACGCATCTGTTTTTTCTCTTTCGCTTTTCGTTGCGTTTTTGGAGTAGAGAGGATTTTCGTTCAATTTATTTGTGTTCTCTCCAATTTTGTGCGTAATTTTTTTGTTCTCTCCTATCTTGTGCATACCAACTCACATTATCGCTTACTGTGTAAGGTAGATGTCTTCAGTGTTTTAGCGCCCATGTCCAAACAAATTTAATTGAGAATTGTAAACAGACTTCAGAGGCCCTGTAGCTACATTTTATTAAAGAAATAATTGGTAACGTCGTGTGTCCATTTACCACTGGGAAGTTGCACTTCTGTACTAGATACACGCTATACTAATTGTACCTGCACGAATATTTAAATGCATAGTCATGGGGTATATTGACTTTGTCACTTCGTTTGTAACGCCGATAAGGAGGTATGACAGGTATAGAAACGTATACACATTCTTGAGCAGCATCACCTCCTGAGTCGATTTAGCAATGTCCGTCTGTCCGTCTGTCTGCCTGTGATCACGATAATAGTCCTAATTTTAGAGCTATCGTAACGAAATTCAATATATAAGCTTCTTATTCAAAAAGTAAAGATCAAGTTCGAAATTGAGCAAAATTGGATGAAAACCATGTCTTCCTCCCATACAAAGTGACTTTATCAAAACGGTAAAATCTCTTTAAATACTACAAAAATTTATATAATGACTTCAAATTTTGCACATTTGCTTAAACTTGTAATATGCACTTTAAGTATACAATTCGTAACAATCTTATTATAACCACGTCTACCTCCCATACAAAGTGACTTTATGAAACCAGTAAAACCTCCTTAAATGGCTTAAACTTTGGCTTAAAACTTTGCAAATTTGTTCTAATCTTAAATATGCACTCGGTGTTTGCAATATATAATAAAAAAACTGTAAATTCCTTCCACCTCCAATATAAAGTAACGCCGACATAATAGTAAAACCTATATATATTACAAAAAAATTAATGCTTAGGCTTGATGTTGTACTCATAAACTTAAGTAAATAAAAAGGATTCAGAGTTTCAAATGTGAAATATTTGGATAAAAACGACGTCACCAAAATAATACAACATTCAGTACTTCGAATAGTACTTTTTTTACTTGATTCTATATTTTGAAGGTGCAGTACTTTTTAAAGAAGTCGATATGAAATTTAGTTATATCAATCAAGGAATGGAATAAAAGTCATCAGTTTTATCATGTATTTTAAGACTTATTCAATAACGAAGGCATTAATAAAGATCCATATCTGCCTCACTTACTCTACCTTTTGTTTTAATAAAAAAATTTTCATGTGACCCAAAACATAGTTTGAAGTAGCAGCCAATGCAGTTTAAAGTACGAAATATTCCAAACAAAAACTTATTAATGATGAATACCAAATTTAGTTGCAGCTGCAACAGCGCATTAATTCAAACGTTGTTAGTATGTATTTTTTGTTTTTGCTATTGCTATCAAGGTTCTTATCAGTTATTTAGTAGCGGACACAAACGTGCCAATATTAAACACATTTAGACATAAACAAGTTATGTATAATAAATAATTTTTTGTTTTGTTTTTTTTTTTGAGACAAGGTACATTAAATGCACATAATAAGGTCAAATTAAATTGTATACCTGCATAGAATTGGTTGCCTTAACAAATGAATGGCGAAAAAAGCCAAAGTGGAAAATACTGCCATAACTGTTTGAATCGCGACGTTCCTGGGAGGCGCCAGACGAACGTGTCGATGAACGCGGATTCAGCGGTGACATTTCCGAATAGGAACGACCAACATGTTTCAAGTTTGGTGCGCGGCTCATATTTTTTTCAATTGTTTAATAGTATTTGTATTTACACTAAATTATGTTTGTTTTTTTTTGTTAAAGACAACAAATGTTAGTTAGTTGTAAAAATTTGTTTAGTTTTGTTTACTTTTAAATAACAGTATTAAATATCCACCGACTTACGCGAAACTTGCAGTTAAAATGAGTAATAAATGTTTGGTTTTTACGGGCAACCAACAAAAAAAAAACAATAAGAATAAAAATTAAAACTACTAAAACAAGAAACAAACAAATTGAATGCCTTTGTTAACACGTTAATTTAAATATTAAGTGAAAAAACTTTTTTGTATTTCTTCAACACTTCAAGTCAAAGAAAATCCCCCTTTTTTATATTTTTATTTGTTTAATAATAAACTTCACTATTTCATTGTCAAATAGCAAATTGACAGTTAAATTCAGTGTTAAATTGATCTTTTATTTATATTGATTTTTTTGTTTAACGTGCGAAACACGAAATTTTGCACTGATTACTCTTGCCGAGCCGCTGCTGTACGTTTTTGATTAGAAACTGATTTTTTTTCCAAAGACAGAGTAAACAACTCAAAACAACTTTTTTTCGTTCTCTCTCTTTCTCTTTTTCTAGCATGTTCTCTTTTCCTCAGATATGATAGTTCTCTTTGTTTTAACGATTCCACAAAATAAAATAATAACAGTTGGTTTTAACGTAAACAACCGTAAGTTTTGTTGATATTTTTTCCCATGATAATAACAAGCAACAATGAAATGCCATGGAAAAGATTGGCTTATGAAATGTACCGTTGTTGGACGTTGCAGGATTTAGGGCTCGCAATTTGCATAGAGCGTACTTTGCAACTCCGTAGATAGGTATTTCATAAGGGGGGGTTTACTGAAGCAAAAAAAATGCTTTTTCATTTTCATAGGGATTTCTGAAGGCCTAAGGTCTTTCCAAGATTCTTAACCGATTTCAACAGTCAATATGAAAACAGGTAATAAAATGTTATTTATTTTAAGGGTACAGTCTGATTATACAGGTCAAAAAATAGGCAATTTTCATTAATATTTTTTGAAAAAAGTAAAAAATATAGGTATTTAAAACTTTTCAGCTATATTAATAGTACTTTGAAGAAGATTGTATAAAATTTTCAGATTATTTAATCAATATTCTAAAGCAGGACAAGGTGCGACGTGTGCCAATGCACAAAACACGAACCTATCCACAGGTCGCAAGAATCATCTGAAACCAAAAATCAAAAAATTTACCTGTTTAGTAAGAGTGTGATTATGGAATATACCACTTTTATTTAAATTGTTTTAAAAATAACAAAATGGCGGCGTTTAAAAAATTGTTTGTCATTTTTTCTGAAAATTTTCTTTACATTAGCTGCGTTCCTAATGCGTTGTGCGAGGGCACAACCGTTGCAGTCAAAATTAAATTCAAACAAGCAATCATGATGATACAATAACTATTAGGTGTCATGAGAACGTGTGTCGTTCAAAACTGTTGTAAGATGTTATGGTAGCGATACCTTAGTGAACGATGTTTTTCTCTGTATGTGTTTTACTCTAAACTTCAGAAAAATTGTAAATTATTTAATTTAATTATTAATATTATGCAATTATATAAATAATTTAAGTACAATTGTTGGCTCCGCTGAATGCATTCAATGTGTGTGAAACACGCGGTTTGTTTTGTTAACAGTCATTGTATCAAACAAACAAATAATTCAAAAAATGAAATGACAACTCATAAAAATATACAGGTGCGGCACCTGTGTTTCAAATTTTTTAAAGGCTATATCACAATTTTATATGGATAGCAAAAATAATCCTATTTGTTATAGGATTAGTATTTTTGTTTTTGCTTTGCATGTAAAAAAAAAATAATCTGAATTATTTTGAAGCGAATGGAACGCTGCTATTTTTATTGATAGATAATCCAATATGCAATGTATTGGTAAGAATTTGGATAATGATAGGAAAGATCATTTTTTGTTTTCCAAAGAAACGAATTTTTCCAAAGAAAAAACGACATTTTTCAATATGAAAAGGAAAACATCCCTATCTGATTTTATTGCAATTTCGGCCCTGCTACAGGCTTCATCAGAAATCTTGACGATGCCGGTGGGAATCGAACCCGGGCCATGAAACGCCATGTAAGCACATTAGCGCACTTTACCACAGAGGCGATGAGATTTCAGTGTCAATTTCTCAGTTTTTCTCCCTTTCATATTTTTTGTTGTTGTTGTATTTTTGCTTTGAGTGAAAATTCGTGAAACTAGTCACCTAAGGCCACGTTCATAGTAAACGCTTTTAACTTAGCCGAGAGGTTTAGCTGAAAAGAGCTTTGCGTATAATCATATGGAAAAAGCTCAAAGTGTTCATAGTGCCAGCATAAAGCTAGCATTAAGCTTCTTTTCAAATGCTTTTCAGCGCTTATATCTCCATCTCACTTGCTCACACAGCAAAATAATTTTGTTTTTTATGCTTTGTTGTAGAGCATTTTTAAAATGCTTTTCTTGTTTGATCACATAGTTTAAATTTTTTTTAGTTTTTATGGATTTCGGCACTTGTTCATCTATTTTGCCTGTTAACACTATTTTCGTTGTTTTTTTTTATTTTTTAGATATATTTTTGTGCTGAAGTTTTAACCATTGCTGCATTGTTGTTGCGTTGTTTCGTTTTGCTGTGATTTTCAGTTTTATGCACTTGTGTAGTCTATCTCGCTAGTTTACATAGTTTTCGTTGTTCTTGCGTCCTTCTGGGGTACTTTTTGTGTTGAACTTTCCACCGATGTTATACTTTGTGTTTTCATGTTCCTTTGAACTTGTGTTTCTTATTGGTTTGATCTTTCGTTGGTGAACATCGCGAATCTACATACACAAAAATCTTTCATTTACTTTGCAAAACGCAATTGAGGGCATTATTTTCCAAAGAGACAAGTGAAAACAAAGCATCTCAGCCACAAGCATAAAGCGCGCACTATGAACACCAAAAAGCTCAATAAGCTTCTTTGTGCAGCGCTGAATAAGCGTTCACTATGATCAAAAGAAGCTCGACGAAGCAGCTTTATGCTTCAGCTTCAGCCAAAGCGTCCACTATGAACGTGGCCTAAAACAGGAAGTCGTAATTTTTATATATATAATGGATATTATTGAAGTGTATATTAAATAAAAAAATTATATTGCAATTTTTTTTTTAAGTTTTTTTTTCGATGAGCTTCAAAGAATTTAGTTTTAGGTCACTGTTTTAGTGAAATTAATTTTGCTAAGTAACGGCTTGTTAAAATTTTTTTTGATTTTTGGGTCAAGTACTATTAATACACGTTTAATTACAAAAATTATTTTTTTTACAAAAAAATTTTTTCTTAAAAATTAAGAAGATTTATAAAAAATATAAAAAAAACGTTCTGGACCACTTAGAAAATTTTTCAAAAATTATTATATATTTATACAAATTTGAAAATAATACAAAAAAAGAAAAATTATGTATTCTCCATAAACGAGTCTGTTATGAAATGTTTTAAATCTGCATTACCTGTCTTGTGCGAGCCATACAGAGCACTGCACAATGGAATGATTGGTACAAACTAGAGGGAATAAATAATTTTGATGACGTATTTAGTGCTTTAGGCACATAAAAGTACAAAAAAATGGTTTTAAATACAGTGTGACCTCGGTTACTGCAACCCTCGATGAGCGCAACTCCTCGATTATTGCAACAACTGAAATATTTACATTATAGACTCAGTATGTGCAACTTGGCAAAAATTTGTGACTCAGTAAACGCAACTTTTAAATTTTGCCTACAGGTTGTTTGTTTTTTTCTTAACTAGTTTTTACCGTTTTTTTCAGAATATACAAATACATACTATGTGTAAGTGTATGTATATGTATGTTGTTTGCACGTGCATTTCTAAATTGTATTTAGTCTAGAAGTGATTTTCTTTGCGAAGAGTTCTTCTTTTGAAACATAAAGATGCCAGTGATTAATAAAAGAGTTAAGCTTACAATTAAAGAAAAAAGTGAAATTCTCAATGAGTACTTCAGTGTCTGATTATCTTCATGAAATTACCCCCGACATTACAAATGAAGAAATTAATGCTTGGATATTTGGAGAAAATAACTCAAATTATGCAGCTGAAGATGAAGATGTTGAAAGCGAAGAGGAAATTGAAATCACTAGCATTGTCCGGGATTTGCCTAAAATAAAGTCCAAGGATGCCATTAATTCATTAAACATTTGTATTCAATTGGCTGAAGAAAACAAAATCGGCTTAAAAGAAGTTTTGCTTTTTCAAGATCTTCGCGAAACTGCAGTGCAGAAACATATTTCTAGTACCGAAAAACAGTCTAAAATTGCTGACTTCTTTTAAAGCCAGAACAAATGACCCATTACTCATATTTTGTACTTAAGAATGTGTATTTTTTATTTATTTTTTTTTTTTATTTAATTAAATTACATATTTTTGTATGTAATGTTTTGTGTTTTATATTATTATTAATAAAATTAATTCAATTTTCTTGAAAAATTATCATTTTCGAAGTAAATTGATAACACTAAATAGTTTTATTTAAGAACATATATTAATTATGCACAAAATTATCTTTAGGACAATATAAACTAGATATTGTTTGTATATAAATACTTAAAGCAGTGTTTATATATGTGTGACTCGGTCAATGCAACAACCGCGGTTCTTGCAACTGCCTTGGTTTTTATTAGTTGCAGTAACCGAGGTCATACTGTATTTGGAAAAGTGGGCGTGGCAACTCCCACACAAATGTATCTTAATTTTCGCAATATCTGAAAAACCAGTGAAGCCATGACAGTAGAAACTTAAGTCAGTCATCAAGTGCATCATTTAAAGGAAATTTGTCAAAAGTAGGCGTGATTGAACAAGTGGGTGTGGTACTTCCCCTACAAATGGATCACATTTTTCGCAATATCTTGAGAACCAGTAATACCACAAAAGCAAACCTTTGAACAATAATAAATTTCGGTATTTGAAGGACAGGTGCCAATATAAAAAAGGACAATCGCTTTCTTTCTCCAGATATTGCGCAAAATGTGTTTCAGTTGTATGGGAGGTAACATGCCCACTTGTCCCATCATGCCTTAATTTGGCACGTATTCTCCAAATGACGTATTTGATGGTTGCCTAAGTTTTTGTTTTTGTAGATTTACTGGTTCTCTAGATATTGCGAAAAATTAACTCCATTTGTGTGGAAGGTGCCACTCCCACTTGTTCAATCACGCGTACTTTTGACACATTTCCTTTAAATGATGCACTTGATGACTGACTAAGTTTCTGTTGTCATGGCTTCACTGGTTTTTCAGATATTGCGAAATTGAGATACATTTGTATGGGAGGTGCCACGCCCACTTGTCCAAATATTTAAAAACCATTTTTTTTTGTACTTGTACTTTTTTTGCAATTTAATTTATTTTCATATACACTTCAATAATATCCATTATATATATTAAAATTTCGACTTCCTGTTTTAGGTGGCTAGTTTCAGGAATTTTCACTCTTTACTTTAGTTTTATGCTTATGTTATATGTTGTTTCTTTGGAAAAATTCGTTAAAGCAATTAATTGTTCTAACCTGACCTAAAAGGGCTCAATAAACGATTTTAAACTATCAAACAACTAGAATTTGTATTTAAAATCAAATACGATTTAAACTAAACATTTAGAATTTGTATTTAAATCATAGAAAATCAACATTATAAATAACAAGGTCGTATAGAAACTTTTAGTTGTAATAAAGTAAAATATTTATATTGTATCATGTTTAACTTAAAGGAGTATTCCTGGTTGGCAAAATTTTTTTTTGATTTTTTTTTTTTTTGCATATTTTTATAGCTTGAATATTTGGCAATATCGTCCTAAATGGGTTTTTTGAAATTCGAAATACTTTAGGAGACATGGCCTTTTTTGTCCAGCAATGTTTTCGCCAAAATGAGATTTGCTTAATTTGGCTATTTTTTGAATGCAAAGGTTTGAAGCAACCACCGAATTTCGTTCAACGCGTTCTTTAGTAGGTAATAACTTGTTTGTGTTTTGATAAAAACTTTTGTTTGTGCTTAATGGATAGAAAGAAATGCAATGGATAGAAAAAGTAATAGAAATAAAAATAAAAGAAACACCGGTAGCAATCGAAAAACTCGTCCCTTGAAACGCCAGTTTCGTGGTAACCAACACGAAAGAGATAAGGCAAACTCACAGATAAAGTCATCTCTGAACTAATAACATATAATGGCCTCGCTATTCGTCGTCATCCAGAGGCGGTTGCTGACATGAAGAAGGCTGTTTGGGCAACGTTTTTGCACAAAATCTCGACTGATAAAGCTCCACAGCACCAAAACTGTCCAACCGGTGCGTCAAGCTGGTGCAGCTGGTAAAAAGCGGTAGCAGAAGGGACAATCGACAGCTTCAAGCATACGTATGCACCACTAAATCAGAGAGTCCAGGAAGCAGGTTTTATGAAGCACTGTCAGCCGATGATTTGTTGAACAGATGCCTTGGCTCCGAAACTCAAAACAGCAACGAATCTTTCAACGCAGTACTGTGGTCATTCGCACCGAAGCATATGTACACCGGCGCACGCACTATTGGGATTGCCAATTATATTGCAACTGTCATATTTAACGAAGGTTTTTGCCAATACTTCAAATAATGAACCTAATGGGCATCCCAATTGGAAATGTCACGGCCATGTCTCGGAACGAAAAACGTTTGAAAAGGTCCGAAGTCAGAGCTCTGGCCGCATCAAAAGAAGGTAGAACTGCCCGAAGAGCACAAAGAGCCGATGAAGGAGTTCATTACAGGGATGGCATTGCAGATGGATATATGTAAGTATTTCACAAAAAAAACATTTTATTGCCTAAAATTTTCTTTGTGTTTTTTCAAAATCACGTTTATGAACTTCGAAGTCACTTTTCTCCGGTTCTATTGGACCGATTTTGATGAAACCAAATGCAATCGATGCAGAATTTCTAAAATTGCATGCTCAAATTTTTTATTTCAATTTTTTTTATGCAAAAAAAAAACTTCAAACTTAAACGCGTTTATCTCGAAATCACGTTTTTCGAGCTTGCGCCCGTAGTACTGAACCCGATTTTGATGAAATAAAGTGCAATCGACGCAGAATTGTCACCATTCTGGTCCCTACCTCAATCACAATTTTAAACAATTTTTTACTATTTTTTTTTACACTAAACTACAAAAAAAAAAGACCCAAAATAGGTTTTTAATTTTTCAGTAACCGCCATTTTGTAAAAAATAATCGCAAAATTGTGATTGAGGCAGGGACCAGAATTACATCTGTAATGAATCTAACATCGTTTACTTTTTCCATTTCAGATGATCCGAACTCGAGTTATCGGGCCGCAAGCAGCATACCTTTTTTTCGACGCCCAACTATGAAGACCGACACCTTTTTGAACAGCCCTCGTACAAAGGAAAATTTTTTTTATTTCATTTAATGTGTAATACAATAACAAAAAACAGAATTTAAATATCTCTTTGCGTTTTCAAATGAGAAGTTTTTCAAAAAGGGTCCAAAAACAGCCTTCCAATCAGGAATACTCCCTTAACTTCTAGCCAATTTACTCACATACAATTTTCAAGTTATCTTTATGTTTTGGCAAAATTAAATTATTTGGAATATCTGTGTTGGATTGGGGGGGTTTGAACCCGTGAACCTTTTCTTATCTACAGCGTTGGCACTTTGCTACTACAGTACCCCGCCAATATATTATGAGCACTACACAAGGCACTTTTAGTGTTTCAGTAGTTTAGTGTTAATTTAAAAAGAAATATTAATATTATTTTATACCACACTTTATTATACATAATATCTATATTTAGAAATATTATCATTTCCTAAGATCTTCGTCATTTTTCGAAATATCTTCAATGTTTTGGCAAAGAGTTTGCAAGGTCGTAATATTGCGAGCATATGTTTTTGATTAAAGGAACGCCCAACAGTTCTCAATAGGTTTGAGGTCCGGGGAATTGTCTGGCCACACAGTGAACTTTCCAGTGTGGAAAAAAAAACTCAAAAATGTTGCGTCTCGAAATCCTACAAAATTGGTATCAATCGACAGGTAATTGTTTCATTATTAATAATCCAAAAATTTAGAACAATAATACATGTTTTGATTGCGCTGGAGCGCTTTAAAGTTGAGTAATTTTTTTAACAAACCCAGATTTTAAACATAGCTTTTTGAGTTGCTTTATATAAATAATTGGCAAATATCCATTTTTGAACAAAACTAAGCCAAACAAAGCTCATTGTTATAAAAAACTATAGAGTTATTTTAAAAATTTATTACATTATTAAAACTTAGATTATAATATTTAAGTGGTTGCAAAATTTCAGAAATTCGAATGCAAAATCATGAAAATTAGCATATTTTGATAGAAAAAAAATCCTATAAAAATAAGTGCCGTTTTCTCGGATTATCAAAATAAATATATTAAACAACTAGGAACTGAAAGTAACTTTTCAAAAATGAATATAGGTCCTAAGGAGGTACTTCTAGGGTCTTACCGATTTCGACCATTTTCAGTACACGTCTGTTACTCTATTTCACTATCATTTTGACGAATTTTTGTATGTACCTCCCAGACAAAATCAAGTTAAATATTAATTTAGGTCCACAGGAGGTACCCGTAGGGATAAACCGATTTCGATTATTTTCAGTACACATCTATAACTTTATTTCACTACCCTTCTGATGAGTTTTTGTTAAGATCAGCCAACCTCCCATACCCATGTACCTCCCATACAAAATCAAGTAAAACATTAATATAGGTCCAAGGGAGGTACCCTAGGGTCTAACCGATTTAAAACATTTTTCAAACTTTTCTTAATTGGCGTAAACTAATTAAGCATACAAAATTGCACTATCATAGATGCACTTCTTTTAATTTTGACCATCGCTTATATGGAGACAGTTCACTGTGACCCAGGTCAAAATTAAAATAGTTTTGGATGTACATTTTTATCTTCTTTATATCTTCATATTACATCTTCTTTTGGATGTATGGTACGGGACTCCATCTTGCATGAAGGTATATATATCTGTCTAAAGTTCAGTCAAGGCCTTCCATATATCGTAGTAAAACTGTTTCAATGACGTTTATGTATTGGCTGTTGCTCATTGTACCCTCAACAAAATAAAGCTGACCTTGACTTTTCTCGGTTATGCAGCTCCAAATGATTAGGGACGGTGGATTTTTCTCCCGCCTTTCAACACACTGTTCGTAGAATCGCTCTTTTGGCTATCGCCGTACAAATTTGATTGATTCCGTCACAGCTTCCAGATAGCTTTTGTCACTAAATATAACCTACAAATAATTGGAATATTATGTTATTGTATATGTTAACCAAGATGAAGAAAAAATTCGCGTACATAAAGATGCATTTTTACAAATCTTTTTTTCCAATATTTTTCTTGATAATTAACATGAAGTCTTTGCCCAGAAAAGATGTTGTTTCTTCATTCCGTCTGTCATTTTCGGCTTTTTAGCGGTCATCTACATTTTAAATTATTTGCTACGAAAATACTTTTAACGCTCTTAGTGAAATTTTAACACTAGCATCGTTTATTTCTTTAACAATTTCCTTGTTGGTTTTGTTTGGTTTTGTAACGCCAAATTCCTTTGGCCACTTTTCCTTTTGTCCGGCTTTGAATTTTGTGTTTTGCACCCCAGTTTTTTTTCGTTACAGAATCCCCATTTATTATTGTTTTAGCTTTACTCTTTGCGATATTGGCGACAGAGGCAATGCTGATTTGGGTTTTTTTTTTTTTGCAATCTGCCGATAAGATGCAGAAATCACCGTTCTGGTTTTTGCAGATATGTTTTTTTTCCGTCCCATTTCCTATCAAAAGATGTAAATGGAATTCCTGATAAAATCTCAGGCAGAATGGTTTCACTTGCAAACTATTTATTAGAATTATACTTCCCTAGATGTGTAATGTACTCAAATATGCAAATTTGTAATTAGTAACAAAACACGAATGAGATAAGATAACGGCAAATAAAAATAGTCGTTAATATGAACCAAACTAGGTCATCCATTCCTGGGATCCCTGGGTACCGGACTTTTTTTAGTTCCGACAGTTCTGGGATTTTCGGGATCCCGGGATCCCGGGACTGCCTTCACTGCAAAACAAAAATCCAAAATGTTCCACCAAAAAGTTCAATGATACTACCTAAGAAAAACATGAATGTAATTTAAACATTTTTTATATAAAAACCTTTCTCAAAATATCTGTACAAAATAACACAATGTGCGAAGTACAAGATACTACCTTAGAAATATTTAAATGCGATTTTAATACTACAAAAATAAAAATATTTTGCAACTATCTGTACAAAATGTGACGTAAAAAATATAAAAATATATATCTTTCTTGAACTAAACTTATAAGAATAACAAAATACTTACTTAAAAAAAAATAAATGTGACCTAAAAATATTATAAAAAAACTTCCTTGAACAAGCTGTACAAAATATCACCAAATTCGTATCTAGACTTACTAAAATTATTATACTATTTTATTGTTTTTTACATAATTTTATGAGCCTTCCGAATGATCTCATTTCATTAATTTTTTGTCTAAGACTTCATCTTTGTTTTTCAGAAATAAACAATAAATACTATCGAAGCATTTCATCGAAATTGTTTTTTTTAGTTTTTTTGAAATCTTCTACATTGTTTTGTGTTGTAAAACAAGGCATAACTACTTACGAACTTAATATTACGTCTTCCAAAAAATATATTTTCTAAGGTTTGTCAATCCCGAGTCTAGTCCCGGGATCCCGGGATATTGTTTTTTCAATACCGGGATTGTCGAAACGTCCCGAAATTGGATGCGCTAAACCAAACGCAATCCAGAAACTAAAACCGGCCGCGTAAACGCAAAAGCTCTTGTTTTTCATTGTTCTTTAAGAAAAAGCTGGCCAATAAATGTCTCTAAATGAGAAATAAAAAACATCAGTCGAAATTAAACTGAGAATCGTTCACCACCTGATTTTAAAATTTGCATTGATATCATAATATTATGGCGGGATACTGTATGTATTTGGGTTCAATCCTTTTTTTTAAATATAGCATCAGAAATAAACTTATTTAATAATCAAAAAAGGAATTAAAGGTGTCACTTTCGGTAATTCCCATCCTATCTATAAAAGGCGCGCCAGTCTTGTTTTCACTTGAACACAGTAGTAAATGAATATATAGCTTTTACAGCCTTAAACCTTCAAACGCATTTGATTTTTTGTAAAGTAAAAGACGTTTAGTGTCAATTCGACACAACCAAAGATTTAAGCTTAATACCACTCAAAACCAAATTTTTTCATTTATATTCATGTATTAAAATATTTATTAAAAAAAAATTTAAAAACGAATGTTTTAGATTTGTTTGCCACACTAAAAACATAAAATTAAAATAATTCATAAAATGTTGAAAATAAAAATTTTATTGTTATACACCAACTACATAAGTTTGAGCATTATTTTTACATAGGGTAAAAAGATGAATGGGGCAAACATGGGAATCGCAGTTACCACAACGCGTTCTGTGGTGATTTGCACTTGATTTATACGGACAAAAAGTTTGCATTTTTTCTTTGCGTCATGGTGTAAGAAATAGAGGTATTAGTGACTTTGACACTTCTCTCTCAAAATGATAAAATTATGCTTTCCCGCTCTTGTCAAAAACAGCTGATGGTGAATTGCAATGAAAACAAATTTTCTTAAATTCGTGTCTTTTTGCAAGTTTATAAGATTTTTTTGAGATGAATGTGAGAATAAAGTAAAGTAAAATTATGACTAGACTTGTTGGTCTTCGGACTGCTGCTTTTCCACTTTAGCTTACGTGCAGTCGATCCATTTCTTTTGATGGCTATTGTCAGTTGAGGCATTGAACATTCTTTCATAGCATTCGATATGTTCTTGAAGCAAACGATGTGAATGCAAGACAATTTGCATGCTGGCCAAAGCTTAATGTCGGCGGCAGCTTCCAGCGCACGTTTCTGATAAAATGGCATTAAATAATTATTGATACTTTATTCGCACAATAAACTATAAAAACTATAGCACATCATCTAGCAACTCAAACATATAACACAATTTGACAACTATCAACAGTTCCGCTCTTTCGCTCACAATTTTTTGACAGAACCAAAGAAATTCATGGTGTTATCAAAAACTCACTAATACCTCTTTTTCTTACACCATGCTTTACCTTATATTCATATGCGTATCTTACATGGTCAATCATTTGACGTCCAGCATGTGTACGTGTGGATTGATGCTAGCCCTACACACATATATCATATCGTCAAATTTTCATTCTGCATTATTTTTTATGGAACACAGACAAGAAATTATTAGCTACGCATTAAAAAGCGTAAAAATAAAAGGAAAAGAGTCAATAAGCTCTGCCAAAAAGTGTTTGTTCTCTTAAATTTATTATTTACAGCTCTTTTTTCCTGCTGTCATGTTTACTGCACGACGAAAGCAAATGAAATGACGAAAGATTTATCCATCAAGCCCGTGGCAGAATTAGAGAAGGTATATGCATTTCGGAGAGGGAGACTGCCGCAACTGTCAAAACGAAGTTGACAGCTCTTACAAAATCTGAAAACGATGAGAATGCGATAAGAAAGCGAAAATAGGCAAGAATAGCAAAATGCTTGAGCTTGACAATTCTGGCTATGAGAAAAAGAGAGCAGTCTGAAATGCATATACCTTTACTAGTTCTACCATCATCAAGCCCTTACACACATTCAGCCTCTTGACCAGCATTGCAAAATATCTCAAGATTTAGATTTTGATCAATCAAGCCATCAACGTGTCTGTGTAACGCATACAAACAAATATTAACTAACACATATACCTGACTGACGTCAAATGATTGACCGTGTAAGGTGCGCATTAGCTTAATGTCAATTTGACGTTCAGTACGTCGTTTGAGAGAAATGTTATGTACTGCTGATTCTTAGACATAATTTTTACACGGAGTCAAAATCACAAGTGGATTTGAGCATAAATAAAAAAGATGTAAGGTTTTCTTTTTAATAAAAGTGCCAAATTGACTCTAAAAGCGTTTGAAGGTTAAGCTTAAATTTTTTTACAAATAACCACACATTTGATTTTTAGTAGTAAATGAGATTATAATATAAAAAAAATATTTTTTTCACATGTTTGTAAGTGTGATTTTTTTATATATTGCAAAAATTTCACTATGCATTCTGTCAAATATTAACAGAAACAAGAAAAACATTAAATACTTTTTAAAAAATCTTAAAAAAAAATTAAAACTGTCGCTTTTTAAACTGATTTACTCTGATTAAAGTTTTAAATCGAAAAAAGTTTTACAAATCGTTTTTAAGAGTTCCTTAAATTTTTGTTTCCCCTGAATTTTACTTTTTTTCTCCACACAATTTGATTCGGATTAATGTATGTATATTATTGTTTACACTAGCTTTCAAATATTTTCCAAAAATTAAAAAAATGCATCAAAAATTCACTACTACGAACTCATACGATCATTAAAAATTCACGATATAAGAAAATTTAAAAAAAAACTATTTATCTTTATTTGAAAATTGTATTTAAGGCTTTTCAAAAAATTGCCTACTATTCATACAAGTATGTTTGGTTTTCTAATTAAAAATGTTTGTTTCGAAAAAATCAGATGGAATCATTTATAGCTCAACCAAATTCTTTTTGAAATTTCGAATTCGAAATTGCGAAAATTTTATGATAAAAAAAAGTAGATTAAAAAATATATTTTCAGATCTTGAAAAAAGAATTGTTTCTAAATATTTTAATAAAGTTTTTAAAAACAATATGTTTTTATAAAGTCTGATAGTATTCCCCGGCAGACGTTGTTCTGCCACAGACCGCCTTACTGCCATATACGAAAATGTCAAGAAATGCCAAATATATTCACCATTTTCAGTATAGCTGCCGAAAGTAACCATATGAACTAAATTATAAATTTTAGTGTAATACCATCAAAACCATGCGAAATATAGAATTTTTTTTGTTTTGTAAGCGGTTAAAAGGGTTGCGGCAAAATTATTTCCCTTAAGCCATCTCGTACTCGAAACAAATCGACTGCCAAAATTTTAACTTAATTTAGCTTAAGCTTAGCGCACATTGCCTCACTCCACGCTGACCCCCCGAAAAGTAAGTTTAACTAAAGTGGGACAGGCCCATTTTTAGTGCACTTGCCGAGAGTAACCATATGAACTAAATTACAAATGTTTGTCCAATGCGACCCAAATCGTTGAAATAAAACATTTTCACTGATTTGTGGGCGGAAAAAGGGGGCGTGGAAACAAATTTTTCATACAGTTGGTGACAGTAACCATACAACCCAAATTTAAGTCTTATACGACCAAAACCGTATTAAATAAAGCATTTTCATTGGTTTGTGGGCGGTAAAAGGGGGCATGGACACACATTTTTAGTGCAATTACTGACAGTAACCATACAAACTAAATTAGCAAATTTAAGCCTAATACGATAAGAAATGTACGAAATATAGCATTTTTATTAATTTTTGGGCGGTAAAAAGGGGCGTGGAAATCCATTCCACGACAGTAGCGACAGTAGTCGACAGTAACGATACAAACTTAATTACTAAATTTTAGCCTTATACGACACATACCGTTTGAAATATAGCATTTTAATTGATTTGGGGGCGGTAAAAGGGGTGTGGCAAAATATTTTTTGTTCCTAAACCATCTCCTATCTGAAACAAATTGGAGTCTATAGGCTTCACACAGACAGACAGACAGTGCACATAGGGGTATTTCATCGATTTAGGCGGCCAAAATTATTTTATTAGGTGAACAGTTTTTAATCATATATGTTTTTCGATTTTTGATATCATTAACCCTGTACGAGAATTGGGTCATATTGATCCACGCCAATTTTTTTTAGGTGAACAATAAAATTGTTTTGTTTGCAAAAATATTATGTAGTGATGTTCTTTAGTGATTTTTTTTGTATCCTTAACCCTATGCCATCAATGGGACATTCATGACCCACTAATATTTTTCGCAAGTAGGTCTTAAACGGATTTTTTTTAAATAGCAAAAGTGATGTCTGTTTTCTGAGTTTTTACTTTTTTAACCCTCTATTAGTCTTGAGTCAAAAATGACCAAAATGTTATTTGAAGATCTAGTGAGCCAAAATTGTTATACCACGATAATCGATTCCAAAGGTATTTTCAATTCTTATTTTTGCAATAAAATGTGTATTTAAATACCTACTTGTCTTTATTTACCAATAAAAATCGAAATCTTAAGTCAAATTGTAACAAAAAATATTTAAATCTTTTAAAAAATTTGTATTATAAAAAACAACAATTCCATAGTTTAAGTGTTTGGATTCTGAAAAAGAGCAACTTCCCGCACTCAAAAATGACTACTTCCGAAAGCGAGTTTCGTAATCTTTCCGTTAAGCTTAAAATCAATGCTGGGAAACGTCGGGAAGCTTTACTTTTTTTTACTTTAACTCGTGAAAAAATCAACACTTTTTTTTCTTTTTATTAACTTTTTAAAGACGCGACTATTTCGTGATAGTCAAAATTATGTAATAAGAAAATCTGTCAATAGTTTACACATATATCTGCTAAATCATTATTCGTAGCATGCTTTTTTAACACTACTCGATATAAAATAAATAATGCAGCAAGTGTTTATATTGCTAAGTTCTTAAAAAAAATTTATTTTCTTACAAAAATCATAAAGTTTCAACTGTTTTAACGGTACATAGGCTTGTGCGATGGGCGTGGAAAGTGATAATATTATTCTTTGGATATCAACTTTTGCATTGCAAAGGGTTTTTTTTTAACCCGGCAAAAATTTGTAAAACTTTTAGCCGACTTTTAGCCGGCTAGATTTCAAAAATACCTCTCTGTGCAGTGTTTTGCTTTATATATATATAGATAATTATTGCTTTTAATAGTTTTATTTTTTCTCTTTATTATATTTACCCATACCTTTTGACCCTATGGGGTCACTGGAACACCAAAAACCCTTCTTGGCTACGTACCTGTCTAACATTATACACGCTTACAAAATACTTATTTGCAAGATAATCTTTTACGATAACCAGCTTGATGTCTGAAAATTTTTTTTTTTTTAGTTATCTATTTGTTATTGCTTATTACCTGGAAAGCCTTTTTACTTTGTTTTGTTATAGATGATATCTGATTAATATCATCATTCAAGCGTTTCAAAGTTTAGTTTAGTCAGATTTCAAGTAATTTATTATGTTGATTTTATATGATTTAAATACAAATTCTAAATATTTGATAGTTTAATTCATACTTGAGTTTAAATACAAATTCTAGTTGTTTGATAGTTTAAAATCGTTTATTGAGCTTTTAGATCAAAGTTAGAACAATTAATTGTTCTAACGAGTCTTTCTAAAGTAGCAACAACTACAACAACGTTTTTCAGTATGAAGAGGAAAAAATCACTAGTTGATTTTATTGCAATTTCGGCCCTGCTAAACAACTAGAGTTTTTATTTTAGCTTTTCTTTCACATAATCCCTGCAGTGAAAAAATTTAGGAGTCCAAAAATTAAATACTGAATTTGCTAGTTATAATAAAACCAGTCCAGAAAATACTAGGTTTTTAACTAGTTCAATCTAAATAGTTAAACAAGTAATTGACTAGTTGTAGTGCAGCTAATTTAAGAATACTAAATGCTAAGAAATAAAACTAACTAGTTGATTAGTTAACTAGTTAATTAAGCAGTCACTTACTTGAAACTTCCAGCTGTTTTTATTGCAAAATTTATTAATTTGCTTGCTTCTTGCAAACCAGCTTGCTTAATATTCCAGTTGTATATTATTATTATTTTTGGTTTATAAAATAATTTCTAAATAATTTCTCAATTTTTTTTTTTTTTATATTTCTATATATGGGCATTTTCAAACTGGCGTTACGTACGATTTGTACGAAGAAATATTACAAAAAAACAAAAAGAATGAAAATGTCTAACTTTTAAAAAGGCTTCTTTATCTTAACGTACACTGAAGAAAATATGTGTTAAAATGGAATGAAACTGTGTTCATGTTAAACTAATTTGTTTTTGAAATAGAGCTTGAAGCAATTTCATTAAAGTTAAACACAAATGTTTGTAAAGTTAAATTTAAAACAAAAGTTTTTGTTTTCAAAGCAATATTTTTAAAAATGCTTTAATAGTTACAGTTTAAAAACATTATTAAATAACAATTAAAACAAAAACTTTCATATTGGAAACAAATATTTTGAAACATAATTTTATATATAATTCTTAAATTAAAAACAAGTAAATTAAACCGCCATTTTTTCGATGCCATTTTTTTAATTTTTTTGAGTTTTCGACGTTATATTCGTAATCAGCAACCACTTGGACCCCTCGAGTACCATATTTTAACTCCATTCGATGAAGTTTGGGTATTGTTGCGGCTTAATGTTGAAATATTTTTGATATTGATATAATTAATTAGTTTTTATTTCATTTAATGTTCATTATTTGTAAAACCAATTCAAAAATGTTTCCGACAATGAAATGTTAAGTCGGATTTTTTCTCAGCTTGGTCTCAATTGTCTGGTCAATGGTTCTACTTCACATAATTTTTTAATTCAACCTTAGATAGCTACGTATTTTTTGTTATTTCAAATAAATAAATAGAGATAATTATTATACAAAAAGAAATAAGTTTATAGTTAAAAATTAAACACGCTTGTTTTAAATTTTGTTGTGTATAGTAAGTAGTTGGTCAAGTTATTAGAACGCAGAGTAATTAAACGAAATTTTCAAGTTCGAGGTCAAATTATAATTTTGTTTTTATTTCAATGATAACAAATTAAATGAGTTATTTAAATACATTAATTGCTTGTCGTTAGAAAGTATTTTGATAACAGTTTTGTCAGTAACGAGTATTTCCGCCTCTAGCTTTTACGACAGCTCGCACTCTTTTGGGCATACTTTCAATCGAAGCCTTAATTCATAATTTTATTTCCGAAGAATTTCTCCAATATATTTTCTTTCAAAATACTTATGGAAGGGTTATTCCGAGGGTAAACATGTTGTTTAAGGGTGTGCCAGACATTCTCGATAGGATTTAAATCCGGAGATTCTTCGAGAGACTTACAAAAAATGTCAAAAAGAGCTTAAAAAACTCCCGCTCATGAGAAAAACCCAGTTAGTTTTTACCGTGGAATTCTTCAACAAATTGTTGATGAAAAATTTTTTAAATTCATCCACTGGTTGAAAAATTACATACTTGGAAGAGCCAAATTTTGTTTTTTTACACCAACAGCGTTTTATTAGCTTGACCACCTCCCAGCAAAACAAATGCTTCCAAAAGAAGGTAAAGTGGAAGGGAAAGTCTTGAATTCCAGTCCTTCTACTTTCATACCCAGAAGGCATTCTTTTAACATATGCATGTCATTGGGAGGAATGCTTTCCTTAGTCTTCTCTAGAAGTGCTTCCAAAATTATTTCAATGGAAGATTTCTTTGAGCCCTTAAATGAAAGGATTCTAGTAGGTATTTTAGAGGAGAACTTTAAAAAGGCATTCCATGGAATGAAATGGTTTTTGTGGTTAGGGGGGCTTAAAAAATTCCACGGAAAATATGCTTTTACCCGATTGTCTCGCGATTTTAGTGTTGGAAAGGGATAAAATATCCCTTTTCCCGATTTTCACGGTATGTTGGTGTTTGAAGTAGGAAGTGGTTTCGTTTTGTTGGAGGTTTGAAAAATCACACGGAAAATGAAAAAATATAACAAAAAATAATTGAAATTAAATGCTATTTGAATGTCTTTGAGAAGTGGTTTATGAGAATGCTTCTTGAAAGCACTTCTTGATAAAGCTTAGAAGAACACAATTGGATCTATAGAATGTTTTCTGGAAGCAGTGTCCCTAAGAATGAATGTCATATTTGTAACAAAAATTTTGCTGGGCTACTGTAGAAACGCAAAAGCGTTAAATTTCTATTTTACAATTTTTTGTTTAATTTGAAAGTATGTTTTTATTCTGAGTGTAGAAATTAAGTAGCACTATATTAAGTTAAGACAATGACAACAATCGATCCCAAGGATTTAGAAATAAAGGGAAAATTTTGTGCTGGCGTTCAGTTACAAAAAACGAAAGTGATTTTAGACTTGAATTGCAAAATTTGCAAAACTCTCTGAAACTTTTGAAAACTTTTTGTATACCACTTTTTTTAGAAGGGTTTGAAATAACATACGTTTATTTTCCAAGTGATAAAATTTAAAAATCTTCTCTGGTTTGTTTTTTATTAGGCTTTTTGATTTGGCGTAACGTTACTTCAATTTCTATTGTAGTTTAATTGTGTACTTTGTAGCATGTCCTAACATCGCAAAAATTGTGCCATGTAAAAAAGTGATAAACACCTATCATTTTCAACGTAGTGCAAAAAACTATCAACTTGATAAGAAAAAGTTATTATAACAGTTCATGTAAAATTTACAGTTTTCATGACAAATTGACATTAAAAATATTAATTTGATATGATACTGTATTACGATGTAATATCAATTCATAATGTTAAAAAGAAAGACTAAAATATCAACAAAATTTATGTTAATTTAATATGATTTCATGTTGTTTTCATATTTTTCATATCACATTTACATGAAAATTTTAGATTGATATGAATATTATCTTCACATCAAATTGATATAAATATTTTGGAACTAATAAGAATATTATCGAAATGATATGAATATTATCAAATTGATATCAATATTATTAAAATAATATGATTTAATATTTTAATAAAATAATAAATAATAATAAAGATAATAATAAAAAAATAAAATTTATTTCTATTTTACATTTATTTGATTTCGATATATGATTGATACGAAAAAATTATAAAATAAAATTACTTTTTATCAATTTTACGTTTTTTACATCAAATGGATATAACTTTTGTGAAAATATATGTACCTATTAATTTTTTTTTAATGATATGTATTTTATGTTTTTTCACATTAAATAGATATAAATATTATCAAAACACTATGCATTAATATCCATTTTACGTTTTCCCATATCTAATTGATATGAATATTATCAAAATATTATGCATTTATATTCATTTTATGTTTTTCCATATAAATTAATATGTATATTATCAAAATGATAACCATTAATATCCATTTGACGTTTATTCAAAATAAATTGATATAAATATTAACAAAATTATGTGCATTTTAATATCCATTTTACGTTTTCCCACATCAAATTGATATGAATTTTATCAAAGTTGTATGTATTAATATTAATTTTACCTTTTTCCATATAAAATTGATATGAATCAAAATTATATGAATTAATATCCATTTTAGGTTTTACAATATCTAATTGATCTAAATATTATCAAATTGATATGCAATAATTTTCATTTTAAGTTTTTCCATATCAAATTGATATAAATATTATCAAAATGATAATCATTAATATCCATTTTACGTTTTTTCCATATCAAATTCATATGAATATTATCAATATTATATACATTAATATCCATTTTACGTTTTTCCATATGTAAAAAAAAAATAAAAATATGATAATCATTAATATCCATTTTATATTTTTCCATATTAAATTGACATGAATATTATCAATATTATATGCAATATCATTTTACATTTTTCCATATCAAATTGATATGAATATTATCAAAATGATAATCATTAATATCCATTTTACGTTTTTCCATGTCAAATTGATATGAACATTATCAATAATATATGCATTTATATCCATTTTACGTTTTTCCATACCAAATTGATATGAATATTATAAAAATGATAATCATTAATATAAATTTTACGTTTTTCCATATCAAATTGATATGAAAATTATCAATATTATATGCATTTATATCCATTTTACGTTTTTCCATATCAAATTGATGTGAACATTATCAATATTATTTGCATTTGTATCCATTTTACGTTTTTCAATATCAAATTGATATGAATGTTATCAATATTATATGCATTTATATCCATTTCACGTTTTTCCATATCAAATTGATATGAATATTATCAAAATGATAATCATTAATATCCATTTTACGTTTTTCCATATCAAATTGATATAAACATTATCAATATTATATGCATTTATATCCATTTCACGTTTTTCCATATCAAATTGATATGAATATTATCAAAATGATGATCATTAATAGCCATTTTACGTTTTTCCATATCAAATTGATATGAATATTATCAAAATGATGATCATTAATAGCCATTTTACGTTTTTCCATATCAAATTGATGTGAACATTATCAATATTATTTGCATTTGTATCAATTTTACTTTTTTCCATATCAAATTGATATGAATATTATCAAAATGATAATCATTAATATCCATTTTACGTTTTTCCATGTCAAATTGATATGAACATTATCAATAATATATGCATTTATATCCATTTTACGTTTTTCCATACCAAATTGATATGAATATTATAAAAATGATAATCATTAATATAAATTTTACGTTTTTCCATATCAAATTGATATGAAAATTATCAATATTATATGCATTTATATCCATTTTACGTTTTTCCATATCAAATTGATGTGAACATTATCAATATTATTTGCATTTGTATCCATTTTACGTTTTTCAATATCAAATTGATATGAATGTTATCAATATTATATACATTTATATCCATTTTACGTTTTTCCATATCAAATTGATATGAATATTATCAAAATGATGATCATTAATAGCCATTTTACGTTTTTCCATATCAAATTGATGTGAACATTATCAATATTATTTGCATTTGTATCAATTTTACTTTTTTCCATATCAAATTGATATGAATATTATCAATATTATATGCATTTATATCCATTTCACGTTTTTCCATATCAAATTGATATGAATATTATCAAAATGATAATCATTAATATCCATTTTACGTTTTTCCATATCAAATTGATATAAACATTATCAATATTATATGCATTTATATCCATTTCACGTTTTTCCATATCAAATTGATATGAATATTATCAAAATGATAATCATTAATATCCATTTTGCGTTTTTCCATATTAAAATGATATGAACATTATCACTTTTTATCACATATTGCGCGAAGCAAGCACGGTCCGAGATCCATTCGCGCCGTCATCACAAAGATTTCTGATGAAGCCTGTAGCAAGGCTGAAATTGCAATAAAATTAGCTAGTGATGTTTTACTTTTCATATTGAAAAATGTTGTGGTTGTCGTTTTTTGGAAAAAATTCGTTAGAGCAATTAATTGTTCTAACCAGACCTTAAGCTCAATAAACGATTTTAAACTATCAAACAACAAGAATTTGTGTTTAAAATCAAGAATGATTTAAATTATCAAACATTTAAATTATAGTAAATCAACATAATAAATAACAAGGTCGTATAGAAAACTTTAAAAATATTTTTTAATAAATAAATTTCATTGAATATTTTGTAGGAGGCGGGTGAAGGGCGTGGCCAATCTGAATAAAACAATTATATGATAATTAATAAACCATTTAAAAATAAACAAGCTAATTTCTTTTTTTATGCTTTCTACAACTGGAGATACTGCACTTTTGTTCTTTATTTTGTATAAGAGGTGGGAAAAGGGTATGGCATATCTTGATGAAATTTTTATACGGTAATATGTTAATCAAGTAAATAAAAAGGGAATTTATTTTATGCCTTACACTTTCTACACCTGGAGATATTGCACTTTTACTCTTCATTTTGTATGGGAGGTGGGCGGGCAAAGGGCATGGCATATCTTGATGAGATATGTATTATGTGAATGTAGTTAAAAAAATAATTAATTTATTTTCTAATACTTTTTACAACTCGAAGTATTGCACTTTTGTTCTTAATTTTGTATGGGAGGAGAGCAAAGAGCGTGAGTGACAGATCTTGATGAAAATATTATATGATAATTATGTGAATGAGGTAAATAAAAAAAGCAGTTAACTTTTTTTCTAGTACTTTTTACAACTCGAGATTTTACACTTTTATTTTTATTGTTTATTTTGTATGGGAGGTGGGTGACGGGCAAGGCAAATATTGATGAAAGTTTTAAATGGTCATTTAGTGTCAATAAAAAAGTTAGTTTATGTAGTTCTTATACTTTCTACAACTCGAAATATTGCACTTTTATTGTTAATTTTGGGTGAAGGGCGTGCCCGATCTCAATGAAACTTTGTGTGGCGTTTTATATTTATGAAATAATGGCACATACTGAATTGCAGGTATCTACAATGATTTCTTCTATTTTTGACCCTCATCCCATAGACCTCGTTACACTGTGCGTCGTGAGAGTGGATCTTCTTACCACACGCTTTTTTACCGCTTTCCCGCAAACTCAATTTCTTCAAGTAGCAAGCTGTCATCCTTGGTTTGTTTACATCGCCTAACTTGCGTTAGAATTCTTGCATAGAGTTTTTATTCCTCGCTTATATTTTTTCTCCCTAACCAGTTCTTATAAAAACAAAGAAGTTACAACAAAATGCTAGATTTTAAGCTGCTTTTAGTTAACTTAAATATTAATATTTTTTTTTTTACTATTTTTCTAAACGAAATCACCAAAAAAATTTGCAAGATACTATCAACAAACCAAATCACTAGTTTTTTCGGTTTTACTGTTTATATTAAAATTACACTATTATTTAATTTTACTAACTGCATAAATAAGGCAATTGTTTAATTTTTTTAAACATGTTCAAAACAAAAAAGAAAAAAAAATAATTCGATAGTATTTAACGTTTAATAACATGCTGGCAGTGTTTGTCATCCATGTAGTTAATTAGTATTAAATTTTTTTAGATACATTTAAAATTTAAACATTAGAAAATATGAGTTTCCTTTTAGTTATTTTAAGAAATTTTTCAATGAAGAGATTTGGGTACAATGACGGTATATATTTTTTCTACTGTAGTCAGGTGACAAGTTATTTTAGATTTGTGACTTTTTAATAATGGACATAAAGAGTCATGGAGGGTGGGTGCAGATCGCGAATCTGCTTTACATCTAAAGATCTAGCTCATATCTTGTTTGTGTTAAAAAAAATTATATTAATTTATTTTAATTTCCGGGCTAATGCTTGTCCCATTGCTTTATTTCTCTTTGTCGTATTAGCCATTTGCTCAATACATGGATTTTGATCTATTTCTTTTTTTGATTAATAATAAATATAGTTTGCTTCAAGGACTCTGATAACACAGTTTTACGGAACACTTTAACCCCCTAGCTCCTTCCAGTCAATTGACCCTTTTTTGGAAAAGACCCTATAAGTCAACTTTGGAGGAAGTCGAAGGTTAAAACCCTCCAAAAAAAATATTCTTCAGAAAATTTCACTAAGGGTCACCCAAGACAAGCAAGCTCTACGAGTTAAAGGTTACACATAAAATACGAACCGAAAAGATAATATATTTATTTTCATGCTAGTTAATTTTAATGTTTTTTTAAATAGTATCCATATCATTATCTCTGTTATGGCGTGAAATATAATATACTTTAGATTTAACAAATTTTTAAGTTTCCTAAGAACTCCATTGAAAATAAAATTTTTCGAAAAAAGACCACGACGTTTTCACTTTCACAATTTTAAATAAATTAAACTGAATTTCACCTACTTGAATTTCTAAGCTAAGCACTTTAATGCAACTTACGTTATTTGTTACTATAACTTATAAAGTATTACGAATAAAATTATAGCTTTATACCGTTACGCCGGACCGTTATAATATTACAAATTTATTACTAAATGAAGATATTATTATCGCACGATGCAATAGTTGCTTAAAAATTAATGTATTGTCCTCTCGGTCCGTGAAAACTTTAACTCGTAGAGGTTACTTGTCTTGGGTGACCCCTAGTGAAATTTTTTGGAAAATATTTTTTGGAAGGTTTTAACCTTTGACCTCCCTCAAAATTTGAATTATTTTCCAAAAAAGGGTCAAATTGACCTATACTGGAAGGAACTAGAGGTTTAAAGTGTTCCGAAAAAATATTCCCCGCAAAAGTTTATCAAAGGCTTCCGAAGACAATAACCACTCTGAATTAAGTGTAACATATAATTTTTCATATTGTTTAATTGCATTTTTGACCAAAAAAGTCAAATTTAAAACCACTGTAAAAAATACTTGTGACGTTGTGGAGCAAAACGGGGCTTTGGCTTTTGCTATTGATGAAAAATACTATCGTTTGAGATTGGTTTGGTTCACCCCCGAGACAATGACCCTCATTTTGTGTCGTAGTGTAATTAAATATTTTCAGAGCTATTTTTAAGAGTAAGGCGGTCAAGAATCAGCCCCACAGGTTGATTAGCAAGCTGCTTAAACGGGTTCCGCCGACAGCGTACTGCCCTAGTACAAGTCAACTTTGGTTGGCCATTGGTAAAGGTTACAAATTATATAATTAGTTTGTTAAGTAATAATGTAATTAAGTAATTAGATTAATTAATTTAATATATTGTCCTTTTCTTGCCTCAACCATTTTTTCATTATCTTTAGATAATGCCTTGCATTTTTCTAAAACAAAAAGATTACGCAACATTTACTAAACATATATGAAAAAGAAAAACTACATTTGTGAAACAATGCAGTCGATTTCATCATCATGGTAAATGGTTTTATGTATAAATTGCTTAAATTAATAAAATTAAAATGTTTCTCTTAGAAAATATTATCAAATAATAAGTTTAAAATAAGTTTTAATTTTCTGGTCACGGTAGACTTTTTTGTGGAAATGCCCGTATACATTTTATGTACCCGCCTTTGTGCTTTTTGCTTTTGAAATCAATGTTTTTTCAACTACTTTACAAAAAGCAAAAGTTTCTGCATTGTTTCTGCAAAAATTTGTTGTTGTGCTCTTTGTTTACTTCTTTATAAAGACTCAATCTAAGCCCCAGAAATTTGATAGTATAAAACTATAGAAGGCGTTAAGAAGGTTTTTGAAAAAATATTTTATTGTATGTGTTAACATAATAACAAACATACTTATTGCAAACAGAGTGAACTACGAAGCAGACAGGCAAGCAGACAGGCGCAGGCAAACAATATGAACAAGCAAGATAAAAGTTAGCTTGGCTTTTTTTCTATCTCGTTTCTTCGCAGGTTACTGCCTGCACCTGTCCGCCTGCCTCTCTGAATCGGAGTTCACTCTGTCCGCAACCTTACAGTGCACCCTAAACAAGTGGGCGTTGCGGTGCGTTCCCAAGCGGCACGTAATTTTATTTTATGCTTAACCTAAGCAAGTGCGCTGCGGAAAAAACTGCTGCTCCCGAACCAGCTCAATCAGATGGTTTAAAAATCTTAAAGAAACTTAGTATTGTGTAAAAATTAATTAATTTCGCAAATAAAGAGTGTTTTTTATAGAGTGATACAAGTGATTTTTATTGAGTTGGCATCACTGCTTTATTCGACCACCCATTTAACAGCTGATAGTTGCTTTTTGTTTAGTTTGCTTTGACATTTCATTATGGATCGACTTACATCAGAGCAAAGCGTGCAAATTGTGGAAATTTTTAATCAAAATAATGATTCTGTTCGTCAAACTTGCCGTGCACTTCGTCCATTTTATGGCGTACATAATAGTCCTTCAGAGCTGCTAATTCGAAGAACAATAGATCGTTTTCGGACCACATTTACTGTTACTGATAATGTACATCCCGTGAGACGCCGAACAGTGCGCACTGAAGAATCTGTAGCCGCTGTACAGGAAAGCATTGAAGATGATCCTAATCAATCAATTCGTCGCCGTTCTCAGCAACTGGGGTTGTGTCCTTCCACTTTATGGAAGATTTTACGAAAAGATATTGGCTTAAAGCTTTTCAAGATTCAACTTGTGCAGGAATTAAAGCCAAACGACCATCGTATGCGCCGCCAATTCGGCGAATGGGCTGAAGCACAAATTGATATTGATTTTGAATTTCCATGGAAAATTTTATTTTCCGATGAAGCCCATTTTTGGTTGAATGGGTACGTAAATAAACAGAATTGTTGTATTTTTAGTGAGGAGAATCTACAAGCTTTTGTCGAAACACCATTACATCCACAGAAAATTACTATTTGGTGTGCTTTATGGGCTGGCGGAGTCATTGGCCCATATATCTTAAAAAACGATGATGGTCAGAATGTTACTGTCAATGGTGAACGGTATCGGAACATGATTCGAAGTTTTTCGTACCTCAATTAGCTGGCATTAATCTTGCTGATATGTTCCAACAGGACGGAGCTACATACCACACAGCGGGCACTACAATTGATTTACTCAAGGAAGCTTTTGACGAAAAAATAATTGCACGAAATGGCCCAATTAATTGGCCCCCAAGATCGTGTGATTTAACCCCATTGGACTATTTTCTTTAGGGTTATGCAAAGTCACTTGTCTACGTCGATAAACCACAAACAATTGAACACCTGGAAATCAACATTCGAAGAGTAATCGGCGAGATACGGCTGCAAATGCTGCGAAAAGTTTGTAAAAATTGGTGTTCCAGATTGCGCCTTGTACGCGCCAGCCGTGGCGGCCACATGGCCGAAATCATATTTAAACATTAATGTCATAAAATTTTCTATCCAATAAAGCTCGTTTCATTGATATTAAAAATATATTACTATGTTTTATTTCGATTTAAACTTGTATCACTCTATAAAAAACACCCTTTACTTCTTCCATTTGCAATTGAGATCAATTAATTAATAACAGCTGATTGCTCTTTGTTCTAATACTTTGGTTTTATGCAGCCAACTTCACATCCGCACGCACTGTCAAAATTGGAAATTCGATTCATGTTGCGGTAGTCCGGTACGTGTTTCGGTAGGCTTCATACAAAATGTATGTGCACATAGAAGTAAAATATAAGGAAGCGGTGTAGTTGAAGAGGAATGAAGTATTTTACAAACACAGTGAAGTTGACACAAACACAAAAACATTCAAACAGGGCCGCATTCAATTATGTAGTAAATAAAGGCGTAAATTATTTTTTAGATGTATGCTTACTATGCAATTTTTATATACCACCGTTATATATGTTGCGTTACCAATTTTTTTACAGAGAAAAGCATTGCTAAAATAATGTAAAAGACATGAACTCAGAATAAGACTGAAACGACAAAAGATACTTTTAATGATTTTTTAAAAATTCATTTAAAAAAACTATTTTTTACAAACTATTTAATTGATATTAAAATAACACAAAAACTTAACACCTAAAATACATACCAAATTAAACTCTTAAAATAAATAGTTTTGTGTAGTTTTTACTGTTTTAGTAGTAAACAAGTAAATAACTATTAAAGCTTACCCCAATATGAAAAAAAAATTAAGGCCCTTGCCACCCTAAATAATGAATGCGCTCATGAAGCAGAACTTGTGTTTTGACAGATGCTCTTCCTCAAAAATATATTTTTTTTTTGCTCGGGAAGGGCTTATGTCAAATAACGACGCTCTATCTCTCTTCCTCAGCGGCGAAAATTCCTTCTACACACGTATAGTGTGTGTGAGTATAACACCACTTCCTTATCTTTTATTTCTATGTATGTGCATGAGCCGATTTTGACAGTTAAACAAGGCACGCGCACTTGTCGGGCTCGCACCAGTGTTTACATGAAAAATAATTTATGGCATATTTTAATTACTTTTTCAACATCAAAACATTTTCATTAAATTTTTTTATGATTTACAGCCGCCCCAAACGGGGTAATTTTTCTTATGCTTTCTTATTTGAAAATTTTGCAATTAATTGCCCAGTGTCTGCCTTTATAAGAAACAACAACAGAAAATAATTTTTTACTCTTGTGAAAATTTATTCATCAAACGCTGAAGTAAGCACAGAAAAAATCCCCTTTAATTTTTTAATGTGTTTACACTACTTGTATTTGACACTTTATCCCTACAGCTTGGCAGCGCAGTCGCTATTTATAATACCTGGTAATTCTATCATGGACAATATTTATCAAAATTTATTATTTTTGAGCTTCAAATTTTGGTTTGAAATAAAAAATTACAACAAACAGATAAAAATAATCCAAACACTGGTTGACTATTGTCAAGTTGCCAGATAGGGCTGATAATTTCATAACCACAAATTGACGAAAGCAGATGTAGCTTGAGGTGAATTCTTTTGATGACGTGGTTATTGTGCTAGTACTGGAGCACGTTAGCTCAAAAAAAAATCCAAAGAGTTGGTTTCAGTAACTAAATGGTCTGCTTGGTGTGCGATGGTAAGATACTCTCGCAGAAGAAAATTTGTCTGTATTGTCTGGTCATGACCAGGGCCTTTAAGAGCCCGTGAGGGGCCCAGGGCATACATTTTTTGGGGCCCCCCAACCTCTTTGAAAAAATTATTAAATGTATACACGACATGTTTATTAAAAAAAATAGTTCAATATTAGATAAAACATTATTTGAGAGCTGTCTTTTTAGCTTTTTGTTGTGAAAACGCATCTTTTATAACTGAAAAAAAATTAATTTTTTTGCTATATACGGATTTATGTTCAGCATGGAAAGGACATTTAAACGATTTTGTCAAATGGTCGGCCCAGAGGCGGATTTACTACAATCGGCGCTCTAGGTTTGAAAAAGTATGCCACCCTGACCGTGTTACCATGCATGTAAATGTGTCGTGGCCATGACTTAATTTTAATATCAATATATTGTCGTGGCCATGACTTAATTTTAATATCAATATATTATTTTTAGTAGCAAAATATTTTGGAAAAAGGTATCTTAGGCTTCAAAGCAGGGAAAGTAGTAAGTTGTTCAAAGTAGTTGTAAGTAGCGCTTTAAAAACATTTTTAAAGACGGCAGACCCTTTTGCCGCCGCAAGGACGTATGAAAAGTCTCTAAACAAAAGAAAAATCATACAAAATCCAAAAACATATAGTTCTCATTTCAAATTATTTCAATAAATCTCAAAAAAATATTTTTCATTTTCTTCCGATTTTGTTATGATTTTTTTTTTTGTGTGTTCGGTACGCCAGAAAAGCCACTTTAAAGATTTTTGAAAGAAGTCAAGTTCCTAAGATTTATTAATGCCTCTTTAAGGATTTTTTTAAAAAATCAAGTTAAAAAATATTACCAATGCATTTTATTGAAAAATCGTCTATTTTGGATTTTCGCTTTTTTTTTTTTTGAAGATTAATATTTTACAGCTCCGGTAGTTTTTGTCAAATTTTCAGGTCTAATAGCTCATTTTGAAGAAAAATTAATTAATAAGAACGTGATGCATACCAATCTTCTTCAAATTTAAAAAAAAAGACAACTTTTGCCCATATAAATCAGATTTTAAAATTTAAAATTACTTGTGGCAGGTTTTAATATCAATATTTTTTATGAATATTTCCCAATTTACTTCTGTTTTGTAGAGAAATAAAATTCCGTTCTGTTATTCATTACCTCTATGACTACTCTAAATAGGGACCACTCTAATATATGCATGCATGCAGCGTCATATAAAAGGATGATATATTTCCTGAAATATATTCTTTGGCTTACAATTCTTCTTAAAGTTGACTGAGTGTATTCTTTTGAGGAATATAATATTCTCAATTCTTCTTAAAGTTGACTAAGTGCATTCTTTTGAGAAATATAATATTCTCATGTGATATTTCTTTCCAGAACGTTTTCTGAAATGTTCGTACTGCAGTCGCAGGTCTTCGCAGCTCAGTTTATTATATTGACAGAGGAATGAAAACGAATTTCAAGTGTTTCAAATCGCCTTTTTAGACCATATAAAATGGAATCAATAACTGCTAAAAACATGTTGACTCCATAATATTTTTTATGTCAGACTCAACTTTCATCGATTGGTTACAAGTAAATTTGAATGAAATTCCTATACTACATTTCTACATTTAAAAGTCCAGTAGGAATTTTGTCATTTGAACATTTTTGTTTAATTTTTTCTTATATGATATTCTTAATTTGGGGGCCCCTTCTGCCCTCCTCTCTGATAGGGCCTGGTCATGACATTGGCCAGGCAGAATGGTCAAAATCATACTAGTTACTATTTAACTAATAATAACTACACTAGTCTATAGCTGATTCAATTCTTACAAGTGAAACAAAAGTTTAAGTTATACTAGTAGTTAAGGAAGCAGTCCAGTGTGACGAATTCTAAAAATTCATTTTTATGACTGAATGAAAAAACGTCAAAATTTCGGTCGTCACACTGGGGTTTAGGGGTTTTAAATTATTAGTACCACAATTAATTCAAAATAGGCCAGTAAAAATGCCATATTCCATTAAGTCTAAAATAGGATAATTGTTTTTATCTATGCCATCAACACAGGAAAAATATCATTTTGCGCAATGTAAAAAGAATAACGCATTTCGTTTTACATCACAAAGGAAAAACTCACAAACTTTTTTTACCAGCACATAATGAACTCTTACTAGAAACGAGTCAAAGTAGTTGCCTAGTTTTAGGTATGCGATTAAGTTGGCACAAAGCACTACTACATTTGCAAAAAAAACGAAAACTGTGACTGCCCAATGTGCACAAAAACGGAACGGATCCGTTTCGAACCCGTTACGAATTCGTCAAAAAAATGGTCACAGCGTTAACATAAAAGGAAGTCTTAAATTTGTTTTAAAATATTTTATTTTATTTTTAGTGAATTAGGGATACGAATTCGTATATGAAGTCCGTTCCGATTCCATAACTAATCCGAAAGAGTGGAAAAAGCGACTCGTAGTTTTTAGAGGAATTTCATACAAAAAAAGTTCAGTTTCGGATTCAAAACGAAATCCGTTTCGCATAAAAGATACGAAGAAGTAAGTCCGTCTCGAATTCGAAACGGATCCGTTTGGCACACTGGGTATTTAACATATGTGGATTTCAAATCAACTGCTTTATTTTTTATATCGAAAAAGCAAACCAACGACAAGTAAGACACGAGAAGCAATACTTTTTTCTATACAAAATTGTATTGCTTCTCATGTCTTGCTTGTCGTTGGTTTGCGTTTTCGATATACTAAATTAGGCGGTAAGTCATAGACGAATCTTCAAAAGTATCTACGCTCCAAGCACTCACAGAAAAGTTATATAATTTTTACAAAATAATAACTTTATTTAATTAGGTGATGGTCTCATTTAAAAATGTTTATTCAAATACAATTGCGTGCAAATAGTATTATCAACAAGTATTATAAAGTAAAGAAAACTTTTGCGTCTGTAAGTCAAGGTAAGAGTTACATAGATAACTATGTGTTTAAAAAATATAAAAGAAACCGCTAAATTTAATTTATTTCTTAGAAACGGTTGCCATTGACTTCCTTTTGTTTGTTAGAATCAAGGTTATTTTTTGAAAATTAAATTAGACTTAATAAGCTTTATATTGGCAGTGTCTAAATAAGCTTAAAAAAGTAACTGAGGCAAAAACAAATGTTTGTTTACAACCTCGAAGAAAAATAACACAACAAATAAACAGAGATAAGTGGAAAGATTAAAATATTAAAATCTTACTAGCGGTAAGTGTGAAAATGAAATTGTTTTAAAAAGCGGCACATTTAATTTTCTCATTAATTTCGATAATGATTTAAGTAGCTACATTGGTGGGAAGGCATCATTAGAGTGGTCTAGATTAAAAAATGACAATGTCAAAAAAAAAGAAAAAATTGGTGCGTCGTTGGACACACGAGAGAAGCAAAGTTTTTCGCAGTTTCATACATTTGATTATTTTATTATTTTTTTTTTTTAAATAAATTAATAAACAATTTTTCAATTCAAAAATTTAACATAACATAAAGTTAATTAAAAACACACACGTTAGTAATCACACCAGTAATTTTTATTACATTTCGTTATTATTTTATTTTATTACATGCTTTAATTCATTTTGATTTATTTTTGTAAATGTTTTCAATTATTATTATAGAATTTATTAATGAACTTATGGTTTTATGATAACTGAAATAGCAAACGTGTATTATAGATGTAATGTCGTCAATATATCTAGCAAATACTGCATCAATAGTTGCCCCTAATCATGTTGTACATATATTTGGATCGCTTAAACTGGTCAACAGTGTTCAATGCTACACGAACTTTGATAGCTAATATTGGTTAAGCTCCCTCGTTATGAAACTGAATTTTATATTTTTTAGTTGGCCTCAGATTTTTGTGCTTTCGGACTTGGTGTTTTTGCGACTTTGATCCTGTTTTTATGCTTTGAAATCCAAACCACTTATCGCAGAGCAAAAAGAAAAAAAACATCCTATAAAAAAACTAAACAAGCTTTTTAGTGGGGTATTTTTCTGCCATGTTTAGTCTGTGAGATATTCAACTTCAAAATAAAATATTGCATTTTTTTGTTAAAAATTTTAAGTTTTTATATTTATAGCCATATTAAAAAAATTTACAATTTTTTCTTTATTTCAATAGAAGCACTTTTCCTCAAAAGGTATTTTATAAATACTTAAACGTACAAACTCGTTAATATCACCACTCAGCAACACTGTTTTGCACGGTGAACTCCTTGCAAGAATTAACTATTTTGCACGCGTGTTAAAATATCCATCCTCTCCCACTTTAAGGGCTAGTTTTTCAGTACGAATTTAAACTTTAGTCAAATTAAACCTAGCTTAACTCACCAAAATTGGACGTTTAAACTCCCTTTAGGCAAAAAAAAAACACATTATATGATATTTTAAGTCAATTTAACTTTAACGAATGCCTAAAAAAATCTCGTTAAACCGAGTTTAAACGTCCAATTTTGGTGAGTTAAACTAGGTTTAATTTGACTAGAGTTTGAACTCGCACTGAAAAATTGTCCTTAACCCCCCGTCAAACACATACATATTCTGAACCCTTCGAACAAACACATATGCCTGGCCAGACCCCTTTACGTTTTTATGCATTTGTAAGGCAAAAAGAGTACCGTAACTTTGAATTTCTAAGTATGCTCGTTTACTATTTTTGTCTTTAGACTTTTTTTTGATTTGTTGATATATGTAGCTACCTTAAGTAAAAAAATTTTTACTCATTTTGTGGAATGCATGAAAAACAAGTATAATCAACTTTCGAATGTTGTTGGCACACAGGAAAGTAACAAATCGTGTATTCATATACATATACGTATTCATATACACGATTTGTTACTTTGAAGCGCTGTATTCGATTTGACGATAGTCAACAAACCGACAAAGCTGCTTCCATTCGCGACATATGGAACTTTTTGAATAACAATCTTGCCAGTAATTTTGAACCATACGAAAGTGTAACCATCAATGAGCAGCTATTTCCATACCATGGGCGCACAAAGTTCACTTCTGAAACGCATGATGTTGTGATGGCGGAATCTTACTGCAGCGGGTTCAGCTGTACTACTCTGACATAACAATAGTAATAATTTCACTTTAGTTTCTGTACAAAAAATTTATATTTCGCACTGTCAATGTTGTATGTTCAGCATTCAATAATAAACAAACTGAACTCAAAACCAAAATCACAAACGAAAGAAAGAAATAAATGAAAAACTACCTGGAAGCAAACATCTGCATTGAATTCACATGAAAACAACCCAAAATATAAAAAAAAATACCTGGAAACAACAATCTGCATTGTGTTTGCAGAAAAATAACCAAAAATGTGTATAACAATAATTTATTTCATTCAAATTGTATACGGGTATGGCCAGGCATATGTGTTTGTTCGAGGGGGACTTTTTTTGCAGTTTTCTTCGTGTTGGAACGATATTTTAGAATAATTTTTTAAAATAGAAAGCCAACAATATTTTAGGCGGCTACCGGGAAATACAGGTATCTGCATAAACTAGAAGTATTTTTAATTAACGCTCAAAAATTAAATATGCCTGGCCAGAACCATGTGTTTGTTCAAGGGTTAAATGGCTTTTTACAGTTTCACAACAAAAAAATCGTGCAAGTTTAGCTGTACTTGTATTACTGCAATATAAGCAAAGAAGCGTTCGCGAAGGAAAACTATTTGATGTGATTAAATTAAAATTTTGATTACAAAGAGTTGATTACAAAGTGAAAGTGTAGTAAAGACCCTAACTGTTTTTGTTATGTTTGTGGGGAACTGACTTTCAAAAAACAAAGGTGAATGTCATTGAATGTCATTTGGATGCAAGTGGAGCAATAAGAGTGATAAATACTACAAAAATAAATTTTTTATATATGGTTTTAAATATTAGAAGAAATACTAGTTAAACTTAAAATTAAAAAAATAAAAAAGTTTGTATCTTAATATCTCACAGAGTAAACATGGCAGAAAAATTAAAAATACCCCACTGCAAAGCTTGTTTCATTTTCGATAAGATGGTATTTTACTTTTTGCTCTTCGTTAACTGGTTTGGATTGCAGAGCAAAAAAACAGGATCAAAGTCGTAAAAACAAAAAGTCCGAAATCACCAAACATTAAAAAAACATTTAGTTTTATATTGAGGGAAGAAAGCTTAAACAGTATTAGGTATTGTAATTATTTTGTGATAATTTTCACCCTATTCAATGGAACTGTGAATAAATTTGATTATGCTATCCATTTTGTTTTTTTCGGTCGTGTTCTAAGATGAAATACAAATCGAAACCATCAAAATGTGTTGTCCATTAGGACGTATCATATCTGCAGAACATGATTCTCCAATTTTTGAAATATCAGCATAAAAATGTTGTAATTAATGTCTTCTAAAATATATACCTTGTGACTATATTGTACTTATCTTTATTATCATTACAATAAATTTCAACTCTTCCAGAACGACAACTATTTCTCTGAAAATGAGATATACAAGTGAAATTAGTGGTATCGATACTTTCATCATATTGCATTTTTGTTTCTGATAGCGAAGCATCGGCACAGATTTGAGTTATAGAATCGGTAAGATCTTGAGAATACAGAAAAGAACTGATTGCTGTCTGTCAAGTTTTTTACAGTAAAATTTGTTATTTCTCATTTGTTAAGAGATTACCTTTAAAATTCTCGAATTAAAACAACATTAGAAAAATCAATTTGCCTTCCATGATGAAATATAAATTGTTGATAGTTGTCGTCAGATGTTGTGATGAAAAGTCCTACAATACTAGGAATCTGAGACATTAATTAATGTCATTTCTTCTTCTGTCTCCACTTGTCTTCGCACTTGTGGTCAATTGTTAATTTTTTTCGCGCTATGCAAAAACAAAAAAAAAATGTACCAACAACAACACAAACGTATTCACATCAACGAAAACACCTAGTGGTGGAATAGAAGCAACATTTTTTTTAATTGAATATCTGCTAAATAAGTAGGATATAGGACAGCCAATACGCAATCCTCATAGGTTATTGTGATCTGGTGTAACATCCCAAAAGGAAATTAAGAAATGCATGTAATTTTTCATTGAAAATTATATAAAAGAAATCATGCACACCAAAGTAAGTGAAGTGGCAATGTATGGTCGGTCCTCTCTTTCGGCTCTTGTTGCTTTCGCGTTTTATTTTGAATTTTTGTGCATCTTCGTAACTTCGAATTTAAATGCGAAATCAACTCGCTTCAATATCTATTGAAGCTGAAAATTATTTGAAGTGAAGAAAGCGGTTTTGTTTGTAAGTTATCTTTAAACTTATCTTGTGCTTTAAACTCATCAAAATAATTTAATAATTTTTCATCAAAAACATATACAGGTAAGAATGTTTTCAAAAAGGCATATGAATCACCTTGTTAATAAAGAAAAAAATAAAATTATTAAAATTAACACTGCCTCAACAATTTTGGAAAATATTTCGGACGAATATGAAAATATATCCGAAGAAATTTAAGATTTTAGTGAAAAAAGAAGCGGAAGGAAAAATATTGTTGAAGATTTAAAAGCTTAGAGTGTAAAACATAAAGTGTCGCGAAATTGTTTCGATGATTTGCTCGAACTCCTCAGATGTAATGACATTAATGTACCAATGTCGTCAAAAACTATTGTTAAACAATTAAAAAAATTATTTATAACATATCTTAATGAACTATTAAAAAAAATTAATACATTAAAATTTCCTTCTTGTTTTTTCTTAAAATAATCCTTAAATATTTAATAATATACAGGCATGTGATGCATTTCGTACGAATTTAATTCGAAGTGAATTCAATTTATGAAAAAGCAACTGACCGAATTAAAAATGGCGTGACATAGTAAAACCTGATTTCTGTTACTTGTCCAAAACAGACTATTTGACTATATAATAAAAGCACAAGGTATTTTGGTTACATTCAAATTGGTTACATTCAAATTCGTACGAAAGTGAAATGCAGCACATGCCTGATAATCTTTTTTACTGACATAATTTTTCTATTATCTTCAATATAAGAGTTCTTTAATTTCAGAGGAATGTAAGAATTCTTCGATTGTCGAGTAATAAAAGAATTCTTCAAATACAGCTTAACACCAGAATTCTTCAATTACCGAGTAATAAAAAAAATCTTACATTTCCGAAGAGTGTAAGAATTCTTCAACTATTGGCGTGACGTTAGAACTCTTCCATTACCGAATAGTATAAGAATTCTTCTTTACTGCGTTATGCAATGAGGGATATATTACTTTTCCTATGACATGCGCGTGTTAAAATTCATCAATGCAGGTAATGTATAGCCATGCAAGATATAGATTACCACTTCGTTTACCTTGTCGCTCACTTTCCTTCTGGGATATCTTCAGTAACTACTTAATGTTGAATAAACCAATCAACGTTGCGAGATGTTTTGGATCAGTGAGTAGCGTGCAGCAATATCAATCGAAGGGGTATGAGTTCAATTCTCACAGCGTATAAAAAAATATTTCTAATATTGTATTTTCTGTTATAATACTCTTTGAGCAGGAGTAAACTGTTCTGTAATAATATTGTAGCCAAGTTGCTTTCGATTTATTAATTTACTTGCATCATGCTGGCCATACATTACAGTCGCTAAGTTAACAAATAAGAAACTCTTATATATACAGCTGCGAACGAAATCTTCATATCAGCAGTACTCTTATATTCAGACATGTTTAACACACATCTATATGTATTTTCAAAACTGGTTCCAAACCTGTACTCAGTTTCCTCCTATACTGTAAAATATTTAAGATACAGGGTGTTTTACGTTTTTAGCACGTGCCTAGTGTTATTGATCTAGAATCTAAACTACTCACCATAAAATAAAAATAATATTTTGTATTTTAGAAAATAAATCAACTTTTCAATCAATATATCAAGCACTATCGTGCCATGTGCAGTAGCGGAGCAAAAATTTTGATATTATCCAACGAAATATCACCAAATTTTGTATCTTTTGTTTAAGCGGAGCTGTAATCGTCCAAATTTGAAATGTCTGTTTTTCATGTAAAAATACACTTAATCAACAGTTTTTTCTATATTTTAACTTGGGACGATTACACGTCCGCTAAAACATATATACAAAATTTGTTGAACATTTTAGCCGATCAAGATTTCTATTAATATGCAAGCAAAAACACTTGATTAACAAGAAAACATTATGAATTTTCACATTCAATGCTTGACAGTAAGAGGTTTCACTTTTTTTTCGACCAATACAAAATTTCCGGCTTTTTAGCCCATCAAAAGAGATGATAATCATGAAAACCTTGTGATTTTGAACACTTATTTTGGTTTGGTCGAAAAAAGTTCAACATTGAATGTGAAACTGTGAAGCATTGAATGTGAAAACTAAAATTTTTTTTTGTCAATTTAGTGGTTTATAGAAACCTTGATCGAAACCAAAACTAAATAGTCCCATCGAGTTCAGCAACCTAAAAAACATAAAGTTAGATCATGCTATGAACCATCGATCATCACATTCTCTATTGGAATATTTTTAAAAGTTACTTTATTTATTTGGTTAACATTTTTGAAAATTAGAGACTAGCAGTGCCTAAGGGTTAAAGTTTTAAGACAAAAATTTCAGTAAGTGCTTTTAAGACGTAATTAAAGCTTTTTTTCAACGCAACTCCAAAAAATATACCCTTCGGTTTTTAGGGTCGGTCTTATATATATATAGGTATATGTCAAAGTTTTTTCAAGGGATAGCTCTATAATGGCCAATCCGTTTCGTTTAAATAAATACACAAAAGTACTTGGAATTCATGTATTCTCTTATTTATTTTATGTTATTTCACAAATATATGTTATTCTAAAAAGATTGCTAAAAATAACTTAAGCAATTTCACATAAACTGCCTGAAGAAAGAAAATATCACTTTCTTTCTTCTATTCTTTAGATCTTAAAAATCTAAAAAAATGTCAATTTTTCCGACGTAAGCAAATAGAAATATAAATGAAAAATAAAATCTTCTGTAGTTGTCATTAAAAAATATTAGCAAAAGAATCAGATGATGATAAAATATATCAGCATTAACTTTATTCTCCTTATTTAAGAAAAAAAGTGTCAAGTTGTTTAAAATACAAAGAACCCATTGAAGCGCCTCTTGACTGCATCACAGAATGCTAATGTGTCATAATTCTAATTGACCATAACATTTTTAAAATCTTCTCAAAATTTTCGACGGCTAGATAAAGAATTATTCTAAATATACAAAATGTATATTATAAGAAAAATTTATGCACAAAAATATCTTAAAATAGATACACAAAAACTAACAGACAGGCGGGCAGACAGACATTTTTAAATAAATATTGTGAGCTCAGCATTACTGGCTCATTTTAAATGACGAACAAAAATGTTCCAATCAGCTTCTGTGGGGCTAAAAAAAATATTAATATGAATATGACTATGAATATGCATATTAGGGTGGCCCAAAAAAAATCGTGTTCGATTTCCGCGGCTTTTCCACTTCCATTTGGCCTTAGGAACACCCTCTGTGAAGCGCATCTCAGTTCGTAAAGTTTTAGAGGTCACGAATTAATTTTCTCATTTTCCCATACGTTTTGTCATAAATCATAAAGTAACTTAATCATAAAAGCCATAACTTTTGATTGGAAAGAGATATTGGGGTAATTTTTTCACATAAATTATTTTGGAGACTTGACTTTTTTGTAAAAAATATAAAAACAACATATTGGAAGAAATAAATTTCGCCAAAGAAATCAAAGGGGGAAAAACCCTTGTTGTTTTGATGACAAAAACAGTAAAATAATTTTTGCGCTTAGCTGGAAGAATTTTTGCAAATAAATGCTATGTCATATGAAAGGTAGCCAGATGTGCAATTTTTAATTGATTTCGTTTTTACAACAACAACAATTTTTGAGTAATTTTTTGAGTAAAAAGTCAATATTTTGGACCTTTTTTGACATAATCATAAAACATATATACACTGACCTAACGGTACAGTTCAACCTATTTTTGTGAAGTTATTTTATTGAACTTTTGAACAAAAAAAAATTTAATGAAATATATTAATGGACAGCGGAGATATTTGCATCGAAAGACCAAACTTTGATTTTCATGTCGTTTTTTTCTCATTCTTAGGCAACGATGTTTTATGAAAAAGTCGTTATACTGAAAATTTCTCCAATTTTGAAGATATGTGCATGTTTTTGATGTCAAAATAACAGAATTTTTTAAAAATTAAATACAAAAAAATCTCCGATGGTAAAAAGTTTTATAATAACAAAATTACCGTTAGTTGAAAAATTATAAAGGGGGCGTGGCAAAAACTAAGTATGTAACATTTTAAGTTGGAACGCACTTTATATGTATACCTAGTTTGAGCAAAATCCGTTGAGCCGTTTAGATTTGTATAAAGGCCAAACAAACAAACAAACAAACAAACAAACAGAAAATGAGTTTTATTACTATAGATAGTCAATTGTATGAAAAAATAGATTTTTAGCCATAACTTTTGATTGGAAAGAGATATTGGGGTAATTTTTTCACATAAATTATTTTTGAGACTTGACTTTTTTGTAACAAATATAAAAACAACATTTTGGAAGAAATAAATTTCGCCAAAAAAATCAAAGGGTACGTTCCCTTGTTGGTTTGATGACGAACACAGTAAAATAATTTTAGCACTTAACTGGAAGAATTTTTGCAAATAAATGCTATGTCATATGAAAGGTAGTCAGATGTGCAATTTTTACTTGATTTTATTTTTACAACAAAAACATTTTTAAGTCACTTGTTGAGTAAAAAATAAATATTTTTGATCTTTTTTTAAAAAATATAAAAAATATACGTAGAAAATTAATTTGCTTAAATCAAGCAAACGTTTTGCTTAAAAGCAAATCAGCAAAACTTTGGTCAATCACGGTGTGATTTTAGAAAAAGATTGCTTAATTGAAATCACTCCTCATGTATTTAGGAAAAAAGCAAAATTTTGATTAAATTCAAGCAAAATTTTGCTAAGTCATTATAAAATGTAAGAGAAAATTTCTGCTTAATTTAAGCAAATATTTGCTTAGTTATTATAAATTAGAATAGCAAATTTCTACTTAATTCGAGCAAATATTTGCTACGTAATTATAAACTCAAATAGCAAATTTTTACTCAATTCAGATCTCCAGAGGGTGGCAATTTTTCAATTTAATTTAATGTTAATTATTTCACTTCAAAAACATGCTAGGTTTCAGCAAAAACTAATCAAAATTTGCTATTTCAATTTATAATAACTATTTGATTAAATTCAAGCAAATATTTGCTTAGTTATTATAAACTGCAAATCAAATTTTTACTTAATTCAAGCAAATATTTGCTTAGTTATATAAATTGGAATAGCAAATTTCTACTAAATTTAAGCAAACATTTGTTTAGTTATCATAAATTGAAATAGCAAATTTTGATAAGTTTTTGCTGAAATTTAACATAATTTTGAAGTGGCTGAGAATCAAGCGCCAGTTTTGTTTAACCACAATACAAATTTAGCAAACAGTTTTCTCTGTATATATACACTGACCTAACAGTACAGTTTGAAATACTTTTGTGAAGGGCTTTTTTAACTTTTAAACAAAAAAGGGGAGTGGTCAAAACAAAGTATGAAAAAATATAGTTTAGGATACATTATAATAACAAAATAACCGTTAGAAAAAAAAATGTCGGAGAGGGCGTGGCAAAAACTAAGTATGTTACAATTTTATCTAGGATGCACTGAATATGTATACTGAATCTGTTGAGTCGTTTTTAGTCGTTTTTAGTCGAACCTGTATAAAAATCAAACAAAAAAACAAACAGAAAATGAGTTTTGCTATAAATTACTATAAATTTTTATTGGAAACAGATACTCGTATTGGGGTAATTTTTTCACTTAAATTATTTTTTGAGAGACTTGAATTTTTTGTAAAAAATGTAAAAACAACATTTTGGAAAAAATTAATTTCGACAAAAAAAATCAAAGCGGTGCACACACGGCAAAAGTGGCAATTTAGGAGGCCAAAATTCGATTTTTCAAAAGTAAATTTTTTAGAAATTACCGATTGTAGGGTAAAGAGAAGAGAATGCTTGATAAGTTTCAGTCATTTTTTCATTCCTTTTTGGCTTACATTCGTTTTCTACACGCTGTCAAAGTTGCTTGTTGTTAATTGAAAAACTATTTAAAATATTTTTTTTGCGTTGAAAGTAACAATTTTAGCAGCAATAATTTCTTCCGTCTCACGCTTAAATATAAAAAGTGGTCAAGAATATGGAATCTACAGGTCTGTACATTTTATAAATACAGTTGAATGAAAAATAATGTGATCGTAAGTATTAAAATATAATAATATTGCGGTTCTAGACTAATTTCTCTTTAAAATTGATGTTTACTTAGACGTACAAAAAAAGTTCCGCTAGGTACCGTTTTCTGTCTTTGATATTTGCATTTAGTAGTTAGTTGGTCGTTATAATTGTAAATTTTGAGAACTCAAACCAACTCATTGTTACACTATCTTCATTTATTTACAGGTAGTCGGAGTCATGTAAGTCACTCGAAATTACATATTAGAAAAATGGATCTGATTTGAGTGCTACAAAATGAAAACTTTTATAAATTATCATCGTCTAAGTGGGTGGAACGATTAACTAGCTACATATTGGACAATCATACTGCTTATAAACAATCAAAACATAGTGCTTTACAACTAAAATGTGTTCTCAAAGTGTTCGTTTCCAAACTGTTTAAAAAGTGGAAGAACTCGAATTGGAAGATTGAGAGATTCACCCAGTATAATGCAGTATGGTTAAAAAACGACTTGGTGTTGCCAGCGGTGAAACCTGTGAGCAACGTTTCAAAATTAATAAAAAGGTTAAAGGCAGACCATCAAAATCGTTCGAAGACGCCTCTGTACGAACAAAAAGAAGACGAGTTCAACCAATTGTTGCCACAACAAATCCAGAGGTATTGTGCGCTGCTGCTCAAGCTAGCCTAACAAAATGTGGGAAAAGGACAGCTTCACAAATGGTTAAACTGGCAATGACCACCAGTCCACGCAGATACAAACACATACAAAAAATTCATAGTGAACCAAAGACACACCTGTCACCTGTGTCACACCTTACTCCCCTGAGGAGGCTTTAGCCTTCATCATTGACTCTGACATGGGCAAAGAAGACTACATTCACATGCAAAGAGGGGCGAAATCTCGGGGCGCCAATATATATCCTCCATACAATGTTATAGCGCAAACAAAGATGCTGTGCTACCCTGACAATATAAAAATATCAGAAACGGAAACGTCCAAGAAATTATTGACCACACGATACACAGACTTGCAGATGTACTGCAGGACGTACTTCTTATACACCACGATCACGAAGAGAACATACCGATTCAAGTAGTGTACAAATGGGGTCTTGACGGGAGTGGCGGTCATTCCATATATAAACAATGTTTTGCAAACAACTCATTGTATGGTGATACTAACATTATTTTGTGCACTATAGTGCCATTACAAATGTCAGAGAACACAACAACGAATGGAAAAAAGATAATATGGCAAAACCCTAGTCCTTCCTCTTCAAGATATAGCCGCCTCATTCGTCTGCAGATCGAAAAGGAGACGAAGGAATCTGTGAAGCTGCATTACAATGAAATTGAAGAGCAAATATCAAAGTTACAGGTCACGAAAGTAACTTTTGGCGACAAAACATACACCTCCAAACATCATGCTGTATGTACAATGATGGATGGCAAGACTTGTAACGTTTTAACCGACACATCATCAACGCAAGCTTGCAACATATGTAAAGCAACACCCAAGGAGTTAAACAACATAGATTTGCTTTTGAGGAAACAATACTCCAAGGCTTCATTCAAGTTTGGTATATCTGTGCTCCATTCGTACTTAAGGTGTTACGAGTATCTTCTTCACATCTCATATAAAATTGAGCTAAAACAATGGCAAGCCAGGGGCACAGAAGCCAAAGAAAATGTTAAACAAAGAAAAAACAAGATAACTGAAAAATTTTATAAAGAAATGAGATTGGTGGTGGATCAACCGAAACAAGGAGGGGGAAATTCCAATGATGGAAACACGGCCAGGAAATTTTTTGCGGAGCCCACAAAATCGGCTGATATCACAGGTATAGATATGGAAATCATCAAAAGATTCGCCAACATCCTAAGCGCACTATCATGCGGATTCGAGATCAACCACGACAGTTTCAAAAATTACTGTATTGAAACTGCTAAAATGTGCATCAATATGTATAGCTGGTACAAAATGAGTGCGTCTGTCCACAAACTCCTGATACATGGAGCAGACATTGTTAAGGAGCTGCCACTCCCTGTTGGTTTATTTTCTGAAGATGTGCTGGAAACCAGTCAAAAGGAATTTAAAAGTGTACGGCTTTTCCATGCCAGAAAGACCTCCAGGATCCACACCAACACTGACATTGCGCACTGGATGCTTATAGCTTCCGATTCTATAATTGCGTCGAAGAGGAGGAGCCACAATAAAAAAAGGAAACCATTTGCTAAAGAGGTTTTAGAAATGATGGAGAATCCTTCAATAGAAAACGTCATCAATAGCAATGATGAGGACGACGACGAAGATGATGACCATAAACATGAAGATGAGAATGACGCATCCTGATATAGCAATTATTGTAACCTATGTATACCTTCTTAAGTACCATTAATAAAATATTGTATTATGTATTGTGAAATATGTTTACTTTTTTTCTCTTCCTAAATTCATATTTTTTGGTCTGGTCTTGAAAAAGGGGACGACAGAGCAATTGGCAACGCCCACTTCCACCAAATTTCATCTTCATGCCTCTGATAGTTCATGACATATAACCCTGTGAAGTTTGAAGCTATATATACAGATTTCAATATTGTGAATTAAGCCATTATATCCTTCCCGAAGGACGAGTACATAATGCTAAAGTCGTTATTCTTGCTTAAGTAGTTACTAACTATCATGTTATGTTAAATCCCTTCTTAAAAAAATCAACTTCACTAGTTAAATATTTTTGTCCTCCTAAATTGCCACTTTTGCCGTGTTTGCGGTGGATACTTGTTGTTTTGATGACAAAAACAGTAAAACACTTTTTGTGCAAAACTGGAAAAATTTTTGCAAATGAATAATAAACTATATGAAAGGTAGTCTAAAATGCAATTTTTAATTGGTTTTATTTTTACAGAAAAAGCAACTTTTGAGTCAGTTTTTGACTAAAAAGTTAATATTTTGGACGTTTTTTAAAAGAATATAGAAAAATAGTACTCCCCGGCAGACGTTGTCCTGCCACAGACCGCCTTTATTTATTAAAAATTTTAAGTATATATTCTCCATTCTTAGCGTACTTGCCGCAAGTAACCATATGAGCCAAATTACCAAATTTTAGTAAAATACGACCAAAACCGTACAAAATATAGCATTTTTGTTGATTTGTGGCTGGTAAAAGGGGGTGTGGCAACTTTTTTTCCCATAAGCCATCTCGTACTTAAAACAAATTAACTGCTAAAATTTCAGCTTAATTTAGTTTATACCTGAATCACTTTGATTCACTCCACGCTTATCACCTGAAAAAAGCATAAAATAGTGCGACCACGTAAATTTTTAGTACAGCAGCCGAAAGTAGCCATTCAAACTAAGATACCAAATTTTGGTATTGTATGACCCAAAACGGCTGACATAAAAGCATTTTTATTGGTTTGTGCGCGGTAAAAGAGGCAGTAGAAACAAATTTTTAGTGCAGTTGCTGACAGCATCCATACAAACTAAATTACCAAATTTAAGTCTTACACGACTAAAACCATCTTAAGTAAAAAAATTTCTTTTTTTTGTGGGCGGTAAAAAGGGGCGTGTACACCCATTTTTAGTACAGTTGGCGACAGTAACCATATTAAATAAATATCCAACTTTTAGTCAAATACGATCAAAACCATCCGAAATATAGCATTTTTATTGATTTGGGGGCGTTAAAAGGGGGCGTGGAAAGCCAATTTTAGTAGAGTTGCTGACAGTAAACATGCAAACTAAATAACAAAATTTTAGTCCTATACGACCCAAACCGTCCGAAATGTAGCATCTTTATTGGTTTGGGGGCGGCAAAAGAGGGTGTGGCAAGTTCGTTCCTAAACCATCTCCAGTTTCACTACTTTTAAAAAAATGTTTTTGGCAAAAGTCTTAATTGTGCACTTTTAAGCTATATATCGTTATAAAGGTGATTTAATTACCTGTCCAATGATATGCATTTCAAAAACATTCTTCGCAAAGATTTTGAGAATTTTTTCATTTTTGTATTGAAACTTAGTGCCATGAACGCCAGTTTTACTACTTTTTTAAAAATATTTCTGGCAAAAGTTTTAATAATTTAAGCACAAATAAGCTATATATTGTGATAAAAGTGGTTTAATTACCTATCTAATGGTATGCAATACAAAGGGTCGTACCGAGGCCATTTTGATTGGGGGAGTTTCAATGTATTTCGGCCGACTGGATACCCTTAAGTCCCGACTTTTTTTTAAATACAACTTAGTTGAATTATATAAAGTTACTAATCCGTTCTATCAATATAAATAAATCTTAAGGGGTTTTTTTTTCATTTGAACGGCTAAGAAAAATACTTTGTAATAATTTTTGCTAAAAACTTTTTTAATGATGAAAAAAACTTGTGTACATCAAAATACATATAATTAAGTATGTTTTAAATTTTTTTTTTTTTTTTGGTTTGGCCTTTTATCTGCTTTCTTAAGCTTTTCGCAATTTGGACATAATTTTTCGAATCCAAAAAGGTGGTAACGATTTCTCAGCTTTTACAACAGGTAACTGAAAATTTTTTTAGTTCATCTAATCGATAATACTTTAAGCTATCAGATTACGTATAATCAGCCAACTAAACCTCATACCTGTTTTTGGCGCCATTTTTAAAACAAAAATTGAAAAATTACCCTATTTTTTACATTTCTAACGCTCTAAAAATTCGAGTTTTAGGTTTTAATAGATGATTGTAGGTAATAATCTTAGAGATTATACAATAGTAAATATAATTCAAAACGGTTCCAGCTTAAACGGACTTTTTCGTTAGTCTTTGGTGCCGTTTTAAGAAATTTCGATATTTTTGACCCACGTATAGTAACACTTTTCAATCTTTCGATCTTTTTCAAGTGAAGAATATACTTTAAAGGCAGTTTTCATAGCGTTGCCTCTATCAAAGAAAATAAAATAAAAGTATTTCAACATTATCGAATCAGCATTTAAAAATTTATTTTCATTTTTGTTTTAAAAATTTATAGTTTATATGTGTTAAAAAATAAACAGGGCTTTCAATTTTTTTTACATTTTTTCTTTTAATTGTTTAAATTAATTAAAAACAAATAGTTAATTAGTTTTTATGATCTATGAAATTATTACATGAATTAAATTGTGAGCTTTAGATCAAGTAAGTTTTTAAGAAGGCAACAACTAAAAAACAACTAAAAAACAAATAGTGTTTTAAATAAAAAATACAAACTAATTTTTAAGTATAATATTACAATATTAATTCTTATTTTTTTTAAGGTAGCCCATCGCTGCGCAATATTATCTAAGTTAATGAGATCAACTATGTCCTTTTCCGATGAAAGTATTTATAAGTCATTAAGACGTGAGTCACTACTTTGCGTGGTTCTTAAATAATTTTTAACTAATTTTAATTTGCTGAACAATCTCTCATTTCTTGAAATAGTAACAAGCACTATGCACAGCAAACGCGACATTTTGTTAACTTTTTATTGCATTCTGAAACATTAGTTCTACCCGATAGAGTTTCTACACCTTCACATTGATCATAGAATACTTCAAATTATGCTTTCAATTGAAGTGAATCCAAAAAACAATTTTTTGGTAACAATTTTATTGATTCTAGAATTCGCTTTTGGGTCAAGAATTACTACTTGGGTCAAGTTAGAAGATAGAATTGGATTAAAGAGTTCATACAGAGGCTTTATTGTTTCTAAGCAACTGCTTAATCTATCTCGCATTAGTGAGGTTATCTTATCCAATACAAGTTTAAATTCTCTTCTATGAAAACAGTTTATCGAAAAATAAGCCGCGTTGGCATTATTATCATCCAAACGTTTCAGCGCAAGACGACGGCTATGGCGAATTGAGAATTCCTTTTCAGCATCAACATTAAAAGATTTTAACAATGCAACAGCACTACTAATTAGGTTATCCGTACCTTCAGAGTCCGAATTGATTTTTTCTAATGATTTACGGGTACAAGAAATAAATTTTATAGCATTTAAAATATTTAGTTCAACGGTTTCAAGAGATTCAGTCGGGAGTTTCATATTTACTTGCACATTTTTCATAAAAACAAGACTTAAAATAAAGTCCACAGAAATGAGTTGGTTTGATAGCGAATATGCAGCATTTCGAGTCCACTTGTCAATTTTCATAGAGCTTTGGGAAATTTCGTTTAGAACATCAACAATGACATAAAGCGATGCTTTTATAATAAATGAATTTTGAATGCAGATTTAAAAATGGTGTTCTTTTTGCCATAATCTCGACTTTAAATGTTAAAACGGACTTTTTTTCAATAATTTGACTAAACCCTTTAAATTCATTATTTATTTATTTATTATAATTGTATTTAAATTAAAATGTTAAGTCTATGAAATTAAAGAACTTACATCAGAGTTCTTGAGCTAAGAAAATTTCTTCAAATATTATGTTGGCCAAATTCGATCATTAAATTTTTTATTACAAATGTTGGATATTTCTGGATAAAAATTTCACTCTCAGAAAGGTCTACAAAAATGTATTAATTAGGTTTTAAAAAGGGAAGTATGAGTGGCGACTGAGTAAAACTTTGTTCGTTTGGGCTTGTTTTATTCCACTTACTTTTTCAACTTTTTTGACAAGGTATTTGTATCAGGTACCTTATCATTAAGCTATATCCAAAAACTTAAGCATTAATCATTATTTTATGATTTTCAAGTTTTTGTTCAGATATAAAAATAGAAATCTGATTTTATCTTTTAAATCTTAAATAAAAATCATTAATATTTTTTTGTCAAATAAAAATATCATTTTCGGTTTTTATTTTTTGGCCACTTTTTATTTGACACGGTTGCACAATCCGTACTTTTTTAACAAAATTTATACTACTTGTCTGAACTTTTTCTGCATTTTGTCACAAAGGAACACTGGATTCGTTTACAACAAACAATTCAACGCTGATACGACTTAAAATGAGTTGGCCGACTGAAGTTCGTTTAAGGTACGACTGAAAGTGAATTAGCCGAGTGAGGTTTTTTTAAGGTACGACTTAAAGTGAATTGGCCGACTGAAAATAGTTTTGGGTATGAATTAAAATTAAATAGCCGACCATTGGTGCCTGCGTTCGCAAGTGGTTTTCTTTGATTTATGAAAATTAGTTAGGTGAAGTTGACCTAGTTTGTCGAGTAACCACCCTGTCAAGCCAGGATCTCACCGGCTTCAGGAAGACAGAACGGTATATATTATATACAGTTGCGGTCAAAATAATAGCAGTGCTCTTATATTCAGACATGTTTAGATAAATAATACTAGTCTACAAATTTTCGATCCGGTAAACCGACTTTCATTCCTAGATGTTCTTTCAATACTCGTTCCAAATTTGTACACAGTTTTCTCCAATATTGTAACATTTTCAAGATACAGGGTGTTTTACGTTTTTGGCACGTGTTTAGTATTATTTATATAGAATCTAAGCTACTAACCATAAAATAAAATAGAATATTTTCTTTTTTAGAAAAAATATCAAATTTTCCATCAATCTATCAACCATTTTCAAATTATGTGCTATAGCGGAGCTAAAATTTTCAGATTACCCAACGAAATATCAACAAATTTTGTATCTTTTATTTTAGCAGAGCTGTTATCGTCCAAAGTTAGAATTTAGAAAAAACCTGTTGATTAAGTGTATTTTTACATGAAAAACAGATATTTTAAATTTGGACGATTACAGCTTTGCTAAAACAAAAGATACAAAATTTGTTGATATTTCGTTTGATAATTTCAAAATTTTAGTTCTGCTACAGCACATGACACGATAGTGTTATTATATATAAATATATAAAAATAATTTTTTATTTTATGGTGAGTAGTTTAGATTCTAAATCAATAATACTAAACACTTGCCAAAAACGTTAAACACCCTGTATCTGGAAAATTTTACAATATAGGAGGAAACTGATGACAGGTTTTGAACCAGCGATGAAAGTACATATAGGAACGATAATGGGTTTACCGGATCCGAAATTTGTAGACAAGTAATGTTTATACAAACATGTGTGAATAAAAGAGTACTGCTATTATTTTGACTACAGCTGCATATACTTATTGGAGTGGTGTTTTATTGGGTATGAGACCTTGTTTGTCACACGACTCCGCCGATGCTCGGATACAAAAATTGTTGCTAGCTTGACCTTGTTTGTCTTGAAAACGCAACCCTGCTATGCTGTCTGATGTTATCGATTTTGACTTATTTTTTTTTATACTTTAATAAAATTATATACTTTAAGCACTTTATTAAAACTTTTTAGTTTGTTAATAATACATGATTTCAATCAAAATCATACTTTATATTTTTGAATTGTATTAAATATCTTATTTTATAATTTTGAATTTGCTATAAAACCTGTTAAGGTTTAGCAATCAAGTAAATAAATAAAGTTGGTTTTTGGTATGAAAATGGCAATATATTAAAATCATAATTATTGTTTATAAAAATCAATATTTTAAAATAACAATTAGGCCCACTCTAAAAAAGTAAGGAGGGCAGTCTACCCCCTAACCCCCCGCTAGTTGCGCCCCTGGCAATACATATCGATCATATTTTTGATAAAAGGCATTGGTCATAAAAAGTTGATGCCATGACTTAGGGGGCGTCCATTAATGACATGAGGCGTTTAAGGGGCGGGGGAGGGGGGTTAATCCGAATCTTAGTCACTCTTACGTGGTGGAGAGGGGGGTTCTCGCAAAGATGCCTAATTTTTATTCGCAAGAAACAGTGTAGAATTGTGAGATAACTGGTTAAATTGAATAAAACTTGTTCCTCTACTAAAATATGACGAAATTTAACACAATAATATTTATATTTATATTTAATATTTATATTAATAAATAAAATACAATGAAGCAAAGATTAACATATTTACACTGAAAACCCGCGTTTTTAACAATCTCACGTGAGATTAGTGGAGGGGGAGGGGTCGAGACAAATCTCTCGATATCTTACTAGGGGGAAGGGGGGTCAAAAATTCTATAAAGCGATGGACGTCCCCTTAAACTCATACGTTCTTTGCAAATATAACGAATTAAATTTTCTCCCAAAAGTTTAATTCGTACTTTGCAAAAAGAACGAATTTAATTTCCTCCCAAAAGTAGGGAAAAGTACTTTTCGCAAAGTACGAATTGAACTTTTTGCGAATCAAAAGTATTGGTTTGAGTCTTCGCTAAGTTAGCGTAGGATTGACGAATTTATCTTCAAGCACTTTAAAATAATATGCGCAAACAATTCCGACTGTGATTAAAAGAACTTCGACGCAATATTTAGCCGCAAAGAAATTGATAACATCGTTTACTTATAGAATGAGATACTACAAGATGAAATATCTTTCAGCTTCCTATGTATTGTGATGATCACAATTCAAGATTAAGAAAAATAAAAACGCAAAAGCACTTCAAGGCTCAATTAAAAAATGTTTCAACGAACATTGTAATATATTTTTTAGCGCACAAGAAACAGCTTACCGAATTAAAAAAAAAAATTAACAAATTGTGGATAAAAATAACTTGCACTTGCAAAATAACTCACTTCACTACGATTTGTAGACGATGACTGACGAAATGTATCCATGAAATACGAGACGGTAAATACGGGTTTGTCGTGATCCATGTTTGCAAACAAACAATTAAAAGAGTACTTCAAATATGATATATAAACAATACGTTCGGCAAATTATCAAGTGAAAACTAAAAACTACCATACACACAGAATGAAGCGTACTCGTATTGAGAATGCTTTCGCGTATATACTTTTATTCCGGCAAAGCTTAAACTTTTTACACTCGTACAGTTCCGATCCGTTGACTTTGCCCGGCGTTTACTATCTGCAATCTTTTATTAATATCTTTGAAGCAATGGCAATTAATTTCAGCGTCTTTTTTATTGTCTTCCTCCATATTTTTGCCTTGCGCTTAATTGGCCTACAGAAGTGTAGATTAGCCTAAAGACGGAAGTTTATTACGATAAATTCTTTTATAATTTTTTTTTTTGCTTGCGTTATCTAAGCTTCTAACTTGTTTAGACAAGCTTATCTTTTTTTTATATTTATTTGATTTTACTTTAATTTGTTCAGTATTGGATATTTTGTTGGTTTGTTATGACGTGCCAATGTTGGTGGGAGGACAAATTTTTTATAACTATTAACTGTTTTTTATGGCCTTTAATTAAGGAAATTTTATGAAAATAAAACATTGCTATTAATTGGTAGTTGTGGGTGCTACTGTACGGCAAAAAGGGTGCTTTCAATTTATAATTATTGGAAATGTTTTGAGTGCGATGAAAATAAAAATTTTATGATTGCTACCGAAAAAAGATAAGAGCTTACATAACTATTATATCTATATCACAACTTTGAAAAATCTTAGCTTTAAGTAAAATGAAAAAATAAGAGCGGAATTAAAGTCCGTTTTTTAAAGAAATAACTAACAGGGCGTGAACGCTTAAAATTTACGAAGAATCTGTGAAACGATTAACGTTCTGGCTAAGTTCTGGCGTCTAAATTTTGAGAACATCGTTTCAAAGTTGTGCAGATTTGACCGTTTTTATATAGTTTAACAGTTTTTTATCAATCACTATGACACAATACATGTCAAACGAAATGAAAAACATTTCTTATGTTTTTATTTTGCTTTGGAGCGCAGCACTGCATTTATATCACGGATGATAAATTCAACACTTTTCGCTTTCCAAAAGTACCTCAGTACCCCCGCGATGATTTTAGTACTTTTTATAAATATTGTCAAAAAAAATGTTTATCTTACACATAGTTTATTTACAGTAAACAGTACTATTAAGACAGTCCACAATGCGTATACTTATGTATTAATTGTCAAAAATTAATCAAAATTAAGTGTGCAAAGTGCATACAGACAATTGGCAAGACAATTGACAAAACAGTTTTTAATACGCCCGCCCAAGCTTCAATATTGTGCATTACCAATTAATTCTTTAAAATTTTGCTCTTTTCTGTTCTTCTGGCCAAACAAATGGCATTGTTCCTTTACTTATAAAACTATTTTCGCTTAATTTGGAATATTAATACTGAATTTTGATTTCAAAATTTTCGAAAAGCAGAGTTTTGGACTGACGTTGGTTTAATTAAATATGAAAGTTATGCACTTATATTTGGCAACGTCGGCAAATACGTTGAATGTATTTTTTTATATCAAAATTTATTCAAAACAAAATGTCGAAATAGGGTTCAAGAAAGCACCTTTCACTTACTTTAAGCCTATACAAAAGTAAGACCTTTGAAAATCAAATGGAGCGTTCTACTCTAACATTGAAATTTCTCAATAGTTATTAAACCGTTAGACAGCACATTTCACACACGAAGTAAACCATATACAAGTGAAACTAGAGACAAAAGATTGTTCACTTTCAGAAGTGAAATTTCACCCCATCATAGGTATTTTTTCCTTTGGCTTTCTAGAGTAAATGCTGGAAGCTTTTTGTTTGAGATTTTGTAAGTGAAGGAAAATGAATGGAACTTTAATTCGTGAAATTTTGGTATCAATCGGAGAATTCATCTGTGTGTGTTATGAATGATTTACCTGAAATTTATGAAATTTCGTCCCATCGTTATCTCGGTTTTTCAAACAGGCATTTTTTTTAACGTTCTAGACCAAATGCTCTTAGCTTTTTGTTTGAAATTTTGTGAAATAAGGACGCGTTTATAGTGGCAACTTGTTGCTTTGCCGAGCCGAACCGAGAGAGAAACCTGGGAAAACGCTGCACATGCAATCATATAAAATAAGCTCAAAGTGCGTATAGTGCCAGCCGAACAAGCAGCTTAAAGCGACTTGTACACTGGCATTAAGAGTGCCAATTTTTGCTTTCTTGCTCGCTCGCACGGCTTGCATGTATTAAGTTTTATTTACACGATGCTTGCTTATTTTTTTCCCAAAATAACATAAAAAAGGTAGAGCTGTTGCGCCTTTTCTTCGTCTTTTCGTGGTATCAAATACAAGTGGGTAAAAAAATAAAATTGGCGATCAGTAGATTTTGTTTTCTTCTAAATTTGTTGTGCGAAAATCAATTATTTGATATGATCAATCTGTTTTATGTATCTGCAAAATATCTAAATAATTAGATGCTGGTCAATGAAGCCAGGACCGGATTATCCATAAGGCAGTGTAGGCAACTGCCTAGGGCCCCGCACATTGAAAAAAAAATTTTGAAAATGTTTTATCGAGTGAAAATTTAATTTGAAGATTTGTTTCCTCAATGACAATATTATTGCTTTATTTTTTTAACCGACATCAAAAAGAAGGAGGTTCCCAAGTTCGTTGGTTTCTTCTTTCTTTTTTTTTAGTACATTAGAGTGGAACGAAATGTATGGATGCAATAAATCTTCATCGGCTTCATATGTTCTTGAAAACTCCTCGTCAAAACAAATTTTTCTGCATCCTTGGTTTTTTTTCTGCGACATAACTTTTGACTTTGCCCGACGGTTTTTGAATTTCATTGTCAAATTTATTTTTTCCCTGAAATTTAGTTTTTTAATCTGAAATTGAAAAATTTTCGTTTCAATTTTTTTCTGATGCAATCGCTTAACTAAATCATAATTAACAACTCTTCATAATTTCCCTATGATACCATGTACGCGCTAGAAGTTATACGGATTCAAAGTTAACAGAAATCGTTCATTCGCGAATACCGCCGTTCCTCTACGTCGGACATAGAATATGATAATAACAAAATTGTAAATCAGATAATTATCTTCAAAAATGTCTTGCGTAGTTTTAACGTAAAACCAACAGCTTACACGGCATGAGACTATTTATGGCTAAATAAAGCAAAGTAGAAATTCTTTAATATAACATATACTACTTTTATGATTACAATACTTATTTAAAATATATACATTTATTAGACGATGTGTTTGGTTGGCGGTAAATGTTCGAAGTGAGAAAATAACAAACATGAAAATCCTGCCCATAACCTACTTATAATTAAAGTTAAAAATCTGCTCATAGTAAGAAATTTCTACTTTGCACATTTAGACATAAATAGTCTCATAGCGTAAGAACGGTGGGTTTTACGTTAAAACTGTTGATGGCATTTTTGAAAGTAATTATCTACAATTTTGCTGTAAGCAGGTTTTATGTTCGACATAGAGGAGCGGAATTATTGGCGAATCACCGATTTCGGTGAACTTTGAACCCGAATATCTTCTTACGCGTACATAGTATCATAAGGAACTCATGACAGGTTGTTTATTATGACTTAATTGAGAGGCTTGCAGCCAAAAAAAATTGCAACGTTAATTTTTCGATTTCAGATTAAAAAAACATTTCTGTGAAAAAATATATGGCAATGAAATACAAAAACCCTCGGGCAAAGTCAAAAGTTATGTCGCAGTAAAAAATTAAGGATGCAGAAAAATTTGTTTTGACAAGGAGTATTTAAAAATATATGAAGCCGGTGAGGTTAAAAAATCGTTTCACTCTAATGTACATGGATGACTCCAAATGGAATTGTCCGATTGACGCACTTTTTTGTCAATAGAAGGAGACCTTGAACTCGGAGGTGCCCATCTAAAAGTGGGTGTTATTGGAGAAAGGAGCGTGGCAATGTTAGAAAAACAAAAATTTTGAACAAAGTTAAGCACAATTTTTAAAAATTTCTGTCAAAAAGTGGGCGTTATTAGAGAAAAGGGCGTAGAAAACACTATATTAAAAAAATGTTATATCTCGAATAATATTATTACTACGGTAGCAACATTCGTTACACGAATGGGTATGATTTTTATAAAACAAGATGAATAGAGTGGGCGGAATTCGGAAAAGGGCGTGTCGCTATTAGAAAAACACTGTATCTAAGTTAATATTGTCATTAGGGTACTGAAATTTAAGGATACTGAAATGCAAGAGAACCGAAATTTTAATGGTGATGTAAATTTTTTCCATTACCATTAAAATTTTAGTGATAATGCAAATTTTTTTTCATTACCATTAAAATTTTCCATTGCCACTAAAGCTTATGTGCAAAATTTCAAGTCATTACATTAGTTTTTGTGGCATTTAAAGAGATTTTACCATTTTGTTTAATTTACTTTGCATGGGAAGTAGGAGTGGTTTTCACCCTATTTTAACAAAATTCAAATATATGGTAAATTTTTGCAACCAAAGCTTATGTGCAAAATTTTAAGTCATTGCATTAGTTTTGTGGCATTTAAAAAGATTTTACCATTTTGTTAAAGTCACTTTGTATGGGAGGTAGGAGTAGTTTTTATCCGATTTTAACAAATTTCAAATATATGGTGTAAGTTTTACTTCAAAGCTAATCTACGAAATTACGAGTCACTACATAATTTTTGGTGGCATTTTTAGAGATTTTATTTTTTTAATAAAGTAACTTTGTATTTTTGCTCATTCTCGAACTTGATCTTCGTTATTTGAATATAAGTAGATATACCATATATCAATACGACAGCTTTAAAATTGCGGCTGTAATCTTGTCGACAGAGAGACGCACATGGCAAAATCGACTTAGGATGTGATGCTAATCAAGAATATATATACTTTTCTATACCCGCCACACCTCCTTATCAGCGTTATAAACAGAGTTACAAAGTTAATTTACCCCTGACACTGTACGCGTAGGGGTATTGGTAGCGTAATTATGAATATAATTGAATTGTGGTAGAAAATATTTATTTGAAGACGTTAAAAAATGGTAAAGGGGCCCCGACATAGTTAATCCGGCCCTGAATGAAGCCATCAACGAGTCTGTGTAATGCTTACAAACAAATATTAAGTAACACATAAATGATTGATGTCCAATGATTGACAGTAAAGTCCGCATTCGGGCAAATGTTTAGGAAGCCTTTTAATAAGTCGCTTATTAAGCCAAATGCCTTTTTTCCACTATTTTTTGTGTAGTTATTTTTCATGTTTTGTTAAAAAGCAATTCGAAATAAAAACGAATCAACAAAACTACAAAAAACAGCACAAAACAACTGCAATAAAGTCGAAACAAGCTGTAACAGCAAGTGACTTAAGGCTACTAAAAGTGGCTTAAAGTGCGTTTCAGTATAGTTTTTCGCATTTTCGTCACTTGACTTATTTTTCTGGTCCTTGACTGGTTTGAGGAAAGCAAGAAGCACACACGAAATCACGTGACTTGTGTGATGCTTTGATTACAAAAATAAACAAAACAAAAAAAAACGTAATATGTACAAATAAACTCAAAAGAATAAAAAATAGCTGCAACAATTCAGCGACTTAAAGTGACTTATAACAACTTAAAGTGGCTTAAAGTGCGTTTCAGCATCGTTTTTTCGCATTTTCGTCTCTTCACTTGTTGTCCGCTGTTTTGAAGAAAACGAAATGCAGTCACACGAAATCACGTGACTTTTTTAAGCTTCGATTGCAGAAATAAACAAAAAAGAAACTTTATATATATAAACAACACAAAGTGGTAAAAAACCATCTGCAACAAGTCAGCTGCTGTAAGCGCGAACTATACATACTACCAACTTGGCAAAGCAACAAGTCGTCACTATAAATGCTTCCTAAGAGAGAAGGAATGGAGCTTCAATTCGTGAAATTTTGGTATTAAACGGAGTTGTCACCTGTGTATTATGAATGATTTACCTGAAGGGGGTACAATTTTTTCCCCACCATTATCTCAGGTGTTCGGACATTTAGAGACCTAAATTTTTTTTTTTCTATTCCCTTGCTAACATTTGTGAATTTGGACAAAATCGGCCAGCAGCAACTATTTGCAGACTGGAATGGGTTAAAGAACTTAGTATGAAGTTTGATTTTTATGTCAAGGCCAGCAATACATGAAGGTTTTTCTATCAAGGTGAACCTATCAAGGTTCAAAAATAAACGTTTCTCAAGAGTAAATTATTGAAGCGATTTAATTGAAAGTTTAAGGGTATATAGAGCCATGTTTTAAGAATACAAAAATGTATGACTCAAAAAAGTGTTTATATAGTTAATAACTATATATACTAGGGTGTATCGAAATTAATGGACCAAAACTAACAACTAATTCCACCCCTAAATAATGAAAAAGAAAGGAAAGACAATGCAGCAAATATTTAAATAAATTCCTGGTTCCCAAAATAGTGGTTTTCTATGGAAATCGTGTGTTTTTGCACTAGAGCTCATCTTACGGTACACTTTTTTAAAAAAACCACCATAGATCTCGATTCACCATTAAAAACCACTTATTCATGCAAATTTTCGAAAAGATCAAACACGTACAGGAAGGAGTGTCAGCATAGAAATAAAAACCTTTATTTACGATATTTTCACCTACTTTTGTACTGGAGCCTATCTTACGGTAAATGTTTTTACAAAACCCACCAAAGCTCTCAAATCACCATTAAAAACAACTTATGCATGCAAATTTTCGAAGAGACCAAACACGTACCGGAGTGTCACCATAGAAATCAAAAACCATTATTTACAATATTTTTGACTTCTTTTATACTGGAGCCCATCTACGGTACAATTTTTTACATAAAACACCAAAGATATCCGTTTTTCATTGAAAACAACTTATGCGTGCAAATAATAAATAATAATAATTTCAAGTGCAATTTCAAAGTACTAACCACAATAAAAGCAAACATTTTCGAATTTGGCAAATATTTTTCAAAAAACTTATTTTTATTTATAAACGCAGCTAAGGAACGTATTTATGCATCAATGAAAAATTGCTGCATGTATGTTTTGATTTTTTTGGCACAACCTCTATGGCAATAAATAAATAAATCATTACGGAGAAACTACATTTGGCAGCAATCCACAGAAAATACAGATAAAATTTAGTACTAGAAAATTTAAGAAGTTTACAATGAGCATCTAAGTGCGGAAATAATGACATTTATATTTTAAAAGTACAAAGAAAATATTTTGAGTTGAACTTTACGAAAAGGAAAATTTGTAATTAACCTTGACCTTAAAATTATGTTCTTTCTGAACAAAACAAACATTTTATTGTTGCAAAATTTGCTTTTATTGTAACTAAACTGAAGGAGGTTTTGTATATATTTAAAATACAACGTTAACGTTCGACTTTTATACAGTTAATTAGTTATTTAGCTATTAGCAATTTTTCTATAATTGTTTTGTCTTGCGAATATGTATTTAATGGTTTGAGCAATAAATATCAATCAATGTACCATACTTTTTCAATGGTATGCACAGTAGAGTGGTCCTTATTTTTGAAATTTAGAAAAATTGAGCTCCCATTCCGCAATCTTGTTTCAATCCACAAAATATTGATCTGTGCAAAATTTCAGCTTAATCGGACAACTCTAAACGACCCTCATCTAGGCGAAACACTCCAGAAATTGGCAAAAAACATTTAAAAATAAATATCCCAGAAGTTAATTAAAAAAAACCCCGAAATAACAGTAAATCTCTATAAATATTTACTTCGTAATATAAGGAAAATCGTCATGGAGATCTTTACTGATAGATCAAAACTAAATGGCAAAGTCTACTCCGAAACATTAAATATTAATATAGCCTTCAGGCTCCTTCATTATTACAGTGTATCGCTGCAATTGCTGCTGTATATGAAGCGTCAGCTTGGCTCCTGGTAAATGATATATCTTCCATCGATGCAAGCCACTTTGAAAGCCCTAGAAACTGTTGAAATAACATCTAAAACAGTTCCCAACTGCCGCAGATTTCTAAATGATCTCCAGGTCAGGATTTTTCTATGCTGGATTCAGAGAGATAACGATTTTCGAGGCAACTGGAAAGCAGATGAACTCACTCGTACAGGTACTACCAAACAATTATCTACAGATAAAGCAAGCCTTGGTATTCCTCTCACCACATACAAACTCCTTACACATGAGCTATCCTTCAATATAACCAACAACAGATGGTCAGCCGGTTATCACGTGTAATATCAGACCACATCAGTGCCATGGTAGGGATCCTTGCAGGGCACTGACTGATTAGCAGACACGCTCAGAGATTGAACATCCCCCAGAACGACGTCTGCAAAAGCTGTAGAGATGAGCTGGAGGAAGAATCTACAGTACATATCCTCTGCACTTGTCCAGCAGCGCTTGCTGAAAAACGCTTCCTTCACTTCGGCAACTGGTTTTTCAATGACCATGACGAACTCTCGAAATCTTCGGTATGCATGCCAACTATCATACGGTCAAATTATGTACAAACATATAAAAATTCATCTCAAAAATCTGGACAATTCTGTACACTATTTGGCATTTATTTAATTATGGAAAAAAGAATAATATAAGAAAATTTGCATTTTCAACGAAAGATAATAAAAAGCAACATGAATAATAAAAACATAATTTTAAGTTGTTTAATCAGACGCATGGTAGAATAATTACAAGGTAGCCGTGGCAGGTCTTAAAGCGACCATCCAATGTCATAAATAGTATAAAATAGAGAACGAAAGAAAATGGCAAAGTAAAATATGCAAGCAAAGACAACCTACGGTTGCCTCTTGTGTGAAAAAAGCCTTCTGTCACGGCTACTTTGTAATTAATCTACCATAATCAGGCACATTTAAATAGAGACTGCATTTTCGGTTTGTGCGCCAACGACTGACTTATTGCTAGAGCCATCAGCTTCATCATCATTTCCAGAAGCAATACTGCTTAGGTCGCTCGTCTGCTTAAAAATTTATTTCTCTTGGCTTGAGATTTATCTCAATAGTTGCGGCTGCTTCCTTAAAAATGTATGGAAGTCGATGCACTAGTAATCTAAGTTACATTTCACGAGTAGAATTGATTTTAGTGTGTCGATGCTAAGTTTGCCTGACTCGGCTTTCCAAATGTTTTTTTATTAAAGAAAAAACACGTTTGACTGGTGCACTTGACCCAGGTAAACAGAGAATGAATTCGATGATGCGTGCGAAATTCAAATACGGCACTTGCGCGGTATTTATGTGATTGAAAACTTCAACCCATCGTTTCTCCATTCGCAAGTTTTCCGCGTTCCATTCTGCTACTTTTTCCGCAGTGCAAGACAATTTTATCTGGCCGTATTGAGCGTGCACTTTATTCGAATGTTCATTTAAATTGTTTCCATTTTTGTCTCCAATTTATTTCCAGGTAGGCATAACTCGCAATGACACCCACCAACGTCATTGGGGAGTTCAGACGATACAACATGTTGACAGTCAGTTATTTTAAGAGTGTGAAAGTTTTTTCATATGTTTTATAGTTCTTTTTTTTTTCATTTGCAACTAAGCTTAAATCGGACATAGAAATTTCTGTACAAATTCTGTACGACTTTTTTTTTCTGTCCGCCGGGTCAAAATTCTGTACTGTACAGATAAAATCTGTACGGTTGGCATGCCTAGGTATACCGACTCCTAGGCTTAGTATTAGCTCAAACTGGTTTACATAAAGAAAGGAAAATTAACCCTTGGTATCACAATGGGCCTCATTGGCCTACACACTAACCTAACCTAACCCATCTATCTGTGTTTTGACAGTACAATATTTCATCTAATTGTAGTAAAAACTACAAAATATGTTTTTTTACTACGGAATTCTTTCAAAATTCTTCTGAGCTCGATACTAAAGAATATTTCAGAATAAAATTATTGTTTTCCATTATCTAATACTAAATAATATCTCAGAATAACATTATTATGTTTTGCATTCAACTAACTTCATTATCACTCATCTGTTACAAATTGCAAAAGATCAAAACAAAGTAATACTGTGTAGTTGAGAAATTGTACTAATCAATAGACATTTATTATGATGCAATTGATAGAAATGTACTGATTTCTAGTGTGATGAATTGACTCGATTTTTTCCCACATTACAATCAATTATATTTTATTATCAGCACTTGACAAAAAGCTTTCAGCTCAATGAAGCAGTACCAAAGCTTTTAAGCAGATTGGAGTGCCTTAGGTTTAGTTTTGTTTTTCATTTCACTTTCAATATTTCAATGATAACATCAGAGTCTAAAAATGATAACAGTTTAAGGCTTAGTTGAATAATTTTTATTGTTGATTGATTGCTTTGAATAGTTGGTTTTTCTTGAAGATATTAATATCGTTATCAATAAAAATAGTTTTTTCCCCAAATGCTTGTTTTCTTCACCTGAAACTACAACCGTTTAGGTTATTCGTATTTCACAAACGAGTTTTTGATTTCCTTTATACTCAAAATCTGTGATATCATCAAAAATATACAAAATGCTTTGCATGTGCTTAAAAGAATACTACTATTTATTTTAATATTTGTGCGAATTGTCATATAGTGCATTCTACACGTTACATTGCTCAAGCCTCTACTTTGTTTCATATTTCTTGCGAAATAAAGGTTTTATTTGTATGGTGCAGCTGACTTTGTGTATTTTGATTCTGATAAGTTAACTGGTTTTTTTAATTACCTTTTATGTGCCTGTGATTAGATTAAATTGTAGCCATCTATATTGTTTGCTGAATACTTTAGAACTGAGGTATTTTTTCACGTCTTAAGCTCTTTTAATTTTAGAAAAATGATTATTTAGCCTGATTATATATCAACAATTTAGCTCAAGAGTATTTTTCAACCAATATTGAGTTGATTATTATTTGCGACGTGTGCATGAAAAGAAAATTAAGCCAGCAATCGTTTTTATGCCAATTTGGGTGAGCTCTTTGATAAATTATTAAAGTCCATACTCCAACTGGTTTTTTCCGGATTTGTATAGTACTTAGAATTGTAAATAATTTTACTCTCAACCAAACATCAACCAAACATCTAAGGTGTTAAAGGCAAAAAGTGCTGTTTTCTGAAATAAATTTATATGAATGCTAAAACTATATTTATATATCCCTTGGAATTTTCCCCCACAAAAATATCTTGTTGTTCCTCCATATGAATAATATTTTAGATATATTATGTAACAATCTTAAACATCTACACGTTTGATGATTTGTGCAAAGTACGAATTTAACCTCTGGTACAGATTATTATTTTCGTAAAACTAGTAAAATTTATGTTAATGATACTTGGCTTCAATGAAAACTTATTTTAATCTATGTAGAGAAGAATGTTTATGTTATATGCATATCTTTGGACAGGTAATTAAAGTACCTTTCTAAACGGTATATTGGTGTACAATAAGGATTTGGGCCATAAGAACCTTAATAACGATAAATAAATTTTTTAAAAGTATTTTTCATTGAAGCTTAGTACCATGAATCTTAAATTTACTACTTTATACAAAATTTGTCTTAATTGAGAAAAACGCATACTAAAATCAAAGGAAATTTACTTAATTTTTAAGAGATTTTATTTAATATATCGCCAAGAAATTTTTTACTTCAAACGAAAATTTTTTTTTAAAGAAAAAATTTTATTTTAATACAAAATATTAAATATTTCTTTCAAAAAAAATTTTTTTAAAAAAAATTAAAAATTATAAGTATATTTTCTTTGATTTAAGTATGCTTTTTCTCAGTGCACACGATACGGCCGATAAATTGAAGGAATTACGAAACGAATCAAGGAACGGAACAAAACGGAGTATTTTAGAAAAAAGAAAAATAAAGAAAAAAATAAAAATTTCCTTTTTGATTAACTTTAATATAATCACAAAATACGAAGTTTTTCATTTTTTTTTTGTCAAAATAACGCCTTTTTTGTGAGTTGTTGCCTTTTGATTCGTTATTGTTAGCATAGCAAACAGGCTTGACTGTCATATTGTATTTAAAATATATGTATAAACTCATGTTAATATGCAATTTTTTACAATAGCGCAATTATTTAAAATAAACACGAAGTTTTGATATATGTATGCATATACTTTTTGAGAAGGAATTTGCTTTTGCTTTCAGTATTTTTCAATCAATATTTAATTAATTTCATTTTTATATACCAGTAATATTACCATCCGAGTAAAAATATGAGCGGGCGACCAGCGGTCGATCATAGTCCGCACGGCCGTAAAAAGGTAAAAGATGGCCAAAAAATAATCTGAAAAGCCCAGCGGTCGAAAGTTGGATTGAACAACTGCCGGACAAGGCCTAAATTAAGTTGTATGGCCGCAGTACGGCCGCTGTACGCCCGTTGTATGCCACCAAATTTTCCAAAGCTGTTATTCAATAAACGTATGCGCAACAACAAAAGCAAGCCTCACTCGGCGATGTTAATATATCGCCACTTGTGTGTGGCGCAAAACATTTTTTGGCTATGAAGTTAGTTGTTTGAATACAATGCCCCAATAAATTTTCAATTATAACAACATAGTTTATTTAACTGATTACAATTAATGGTAATGAAAAAATATTAAAATGCAAAAAATTTATTCAAAAAAAATTGTTTAATTAGTTTTACATTAATTTATTTCCGCATGAAGTTCCAACTAAAGAGCTGCTTTTCATTGTACGGCCGTTGTACAGCAGAGAACTGCACGAGCCTACTTGAAACTCTATTTTAAGTACTTGCTTAAAATACTAGTTCAAGCTAGCTTGAGCTTGATAATTTTGAATCAAGTATAGCTTGCGACTTGCAAGTATGCTAGCTTACAAGCGAACGGCACGAAAATTCAAGTAAAGGAAAGCTTGATGCCTTCGGCAAAAAGCTTGAAAAGCTTAAAATTGAAGGCAAGTATCCAAGTACAGCAAGTATCCAAAAAATTCAATGAGCTTGTTTAGAGAGAGCTTAAGCGTAATAGGACTTTTAAGGATTCTGTGGACTCCGTGGTTGGTAGTTTTAGGGGTAACTTATTTCGAAGATGATGTCAAACTTTAAAATTTAAGATAAGCAACCTAGATTTTTTTTATTTTTGCGAATTCTTGTAATTTTCAAGTTCTGACAATGGATTTAATTTCGAATGTAATGTCACAGTTTTAAAATTTAAGATGGAGGTTAAGGTTGCCACCTTAATTTTTACCACAGTATTGCCACCTAATAATATGTATTTTTAAGAGTTTTAAACGTCATTTATCAGTGTTAAGGGGTCGCTGATTTCGAATCTAAAGTCAGAATTTTAAAACTCAAGATAGTGGATAGGGTTGCCACCTTGATTTTTTATGAATTCGGGGCTGGCAAAAAACAAATGGTACGTCAAAAATAGGTCGCTGAATCCGAATTCGTTGTCAGAATTTCCAAATTATAAAATTTTGAAATAATAGGGTTGCCACCTAATATTATGTCTTTTCAAGAGTTTTTTAAACGTCATTTATCAGTGTTAAGGGGTCGCTGATTTCGAATCTAAAGTCAGAATTTTAAAATTTAAGATGATGGATAGGGTTGCCACCTTGATTTTTTCTAGTTTTATGAATTCGGGGCTGGTAAAAAAAGGGTACACCAAAAATGGGTCGCTGAATCCGAATCCGTTGTCAGAATTTCCAAATTATAAAATTTTTAAATAGGGTTGCCACCTAATATTATGGCAACAACAACAGAAAAAAGTTACAATAATTCCGCATAATAAATGAAACGAACAACGAAACAAACGATCGTCAGTCGCTTCCGAAGGCAGTGCAGTCGCATAGAGTCGAAATCGGAGTTGAAAAATAGAAAACTTGACTTTTTCCACCAACTCATGTGGGGTAGAAACAAAATAGAATCAACGTCAGACAAATAATTCGTTTTTCAGAAGCCAGTAGCGCATTGTAAGAAAAAAAAATCAAGTTCCTGCATATCAACTCAAAGCTTGATATTTTTTCAAGTATCTTGATTTTTAATTGACTTGTTGCAGATCTTTTGTGCAGCCGAGATTATTTAAAAACGGCCTCTGTACGGCCACTGGATTGGTTAAAAGAATTTTTCACTTAGTACCATGAACCCCACAATCACCACTTTTTAAAAATTTTCAACGAATTATATATCGTTGGAAAAGTGCTTTTTTTTCATTGAAACTAAGTGGATCAAGTAAAACAGCAAAACTTTTGGCACGAATTTTAAATTCCTACTAAGTGCAAAGTACGAATTCAGCTTCTGATAAACATTATTATTTTTGTAAAAACTAGTGAAATTTAGGTTAAAGGTACTTAGCTTAATCCATTAGCTTTTAACTTTTTTTCATGGCCAAAATCGTTATTGTATATAAATTAATTATATATCGTTGGAAAGGTGCTTTAATCACCTGTCCAGTGGATTTTTTCATTGAAACTTAGTAGCACGAACTTAAACTCTACTAGTTTTTAAAATAATTTTAATCTGCACCATAAGTTAAATTCGTACTTTGTAATATTTAGTATGCGTTTGAAATTCATGCCAAAAGTAAATTCATACTTTGCAGAAAGTATGCCCACCACTGTGTCATTGAAATACGAGTCATTAACGATAATGGCGTCATCGATGAATTTACACACGCATAAAGCGGAAAGCGTCCCCTCCATCATATTATTTTTCGGAAGCATTTATTTTTAATTCCATCCACAACTTATGTTGGTCATGGTTATTTGTTAGATAACAATACTGAAAGGTGGTTATGGCAATGTCTGACAATGACATTGAATTAAGAATTTAACCCAAAAAATTTTAAGAACGTCCCTCTGAAGTTAGTGGGAAAAATAAAAATTATTTAAGTTTTTACCTTACCACTAAGAAAAAAAAAAATATGGAGGATTGCCAAGTAATGTGAGATGCTTAGAAAATTTACTTTGTGATTTTAACATTGACGACATTTCCTTTAGAAATCAATTTAATTTTTTTAGTTCAGATTTTTATCCACCTTCTCCTTCTCGTTTATTTCAAAGGAAAGGAGATAAACAGTATGAAAAAAACAAACAATTTTTAGTTTTCAGATAGAATGCGTAAAATGATGTGTTAAAATATGACTACGAAATTCGGTTAGGTAAAAGAAGGAGAACACTTTTTGTAGTGCAGTCACGCCGCCGTTGAATGTCATTTGTATGTACTTTCAAATCCGTTTTTCTCGAAACGAAACGTTTCTTGCTGGCGTGCGGCTACAGAGCTTAACATTTAACCAAATGACTCGAAATTATTATAGTACGTAGATTAAACCAGTCATTTCCGTTAAGCGTACCCAAATAATTTTAGCTGCAATAGGTTTTTTAAATAAATAAAAAAATAGTGCCGAATTTTTAATTTTTCACTGTTGTGCTGATATTTGGCAAAAATGCTCGGATCAAAAATATCCTACGCTTAACTGAGTAAATTAAAAAAGTAAAAAATTTATTTCTGATGACACCTACAACCCCTAGCCGCACGGCCATCAACTCTTCCGCGGCGTACACTGCCCGAAGAGTGCCATCTATGAGTGGTTTCGATGTAAAATATATTATTAAAAAAAATATTTTAAGAAACATCAATGAAAGTACTTTCATCTGTCAATATTTCAACTTGTTATCTTTAATACAGCCAGAGAAAAAATCATGAAAAATCGGTCATTATTACAAAATCACAGTAATTATCCCCCTTAACTGATTTTATTATCTTAATATTTTGTATTGTAATAAAGTAAAGTCAACAAAGTCATTGTTTAGATTTTATATGGAACTCTGACAAGTTTCATTTTTTGTTCCAACGAACAGTGGCGTGGTAATTTATATAAAGCAAGGAATTTATTAGGTTATATAAAATATATATATATATATATATACATATTAGGGCGGGTCAAATTCTGGCTCAGCGAAATTCGTAAAATACATGTAATTTCAAGACTTTTTCTCCACTACAGCATATACAAATTCTGAAAAAAAGCTGTGCGGACTATCGTAAATAGATTCATACACATACATTCATACATTCATATTTTATAATTGAGAACAAAATCTATTTACGAAAGTCCGCACAGCTTTTTTCAGAATTTGTATATGCTGTAGTGGAGAAAAAGTCTTGAAATTACATGTATTTTACGAATTTCGCTGAGCCAGACCTCCAAAAAATTCGTCCATACAAATTGACCCGCCCTAATATATATATATATATATATATATTAGGGCGGATCGATTTAAAAATTTTCATTGCTCAGTATGCAATAGGGATCAAAATAAGAAACTTTGCCCGAGGAACTATACCTCTTAAACGAATTCTAATGTCTATAAACAAAACTAACTAAATCTAACGAATTCTAATAAATGTTTGTATGGGGAACACTTCAGGGCGGTTCCAGGGGGTGTGCCAGTGGCATGGGTGGATCGGCCCTTCAAAGTTAGAAGGGGTCGGTCATACATTTGGACTCAATTGGGGCACTCTAAATGGGTCAAAGAGGGATTTTTCAAAATTTGAACCTACGGAAAAGTTGGGGCATTAGAATTCGTTTTAGAGGTATAGTTCCTCAGGCAAAGTTTCTTATTTTAATCCCTAGAGTATGATTTTCATTGAGCAAAGGGCGATTTTTTTGCCTCCCCTCAAATCGACCCGGCCTAATATATATATATTTATTTATATATATTTACATATATTTATATATATTTATATATATATATATTTTTTTAAAAATGGATGTATTAATGTGTGTATATTACGTATAGACTCCAAAACCGCTAAACCGATATTTATGAAATTTTCAGGGAAACTGAAGCCACATCTTGAGAATGTTCCAGTGAGGTTTGGTAATGATAGGACGAGGGGGCGTGGCACCTCCCATACAAGCCAAATTTACGCTATCGACCACAAACCAAAAAAAGGATATGCAGCCGTGCTCAAAAGACCTAGGCAGCCTTTAAAATCACCTGAAACAAAGAGATTTGTCAATTTTCGACCAAACTAAAAACGCAGAAGATGTTTGTTTTCAATTATTTATTGAAGAATATTCATACTTTGTTGGTCCCCCCCCCCCTCATATTTATGACCTTCCTTACTCTACGCACCATACTACAAACTAAGTTTTTGCAGGTTTCTTCAGCACGTTGTCCCATTCTATTTTCAAAGCATTTTTAAGGCCTTCTTCTGATGTTATGCTGTGTTTCCTTATTGCCTGCTTTAATTGTGACTGGGCGACTGGGCAGGCCAATCCATGAGCGGCACGTGGTTTTGTTGAAACCAGCGCATAACTGTAGCAGACTTGTGGCAAGGTGCGTTATCTTGTTGGTAAACAACATTTTCCATGTTGGTAGCGCCAAAAATCAGTGTAAAATATGGTATATGTGCATTGTCGAGCGTATTTATGTACCGTGCGCTATTCATACGACTCTCGCAGACAACCATTTCACCTACTCCACTCGCAGTCATGCAACCCCAGACCATTATACTGCCTCCTCCGTGCTTAACAGTAGGTACCGAGCAGTCGGGTTTATATTCTTCACCTACTCTGCGCCTTACGTACGTACACCAGGTGTTCCAAAATCTGGAAAATCAAAAAAATAAACGTGATTTTAGCTTGTATAATTTTATTGGGAACTGTGTTCTGGTGTAATGAAAGTAATTTTTTTCATTAGTTAACAACCCTAGTAAACTCACCTGGAAATTTGACTCATCAGACCACACGACATTTTCCCAATCTTTTTCAGTCCAATTTTGATGCTCCAAGGCCCATTTTAGTCGCACTTCCACGTTCTTATGTGAAAGCCATGGCTTCTTCCTAGCTCGGCGACCATTCAATCCTGCTGCTGCAAGATGTCGTCTCACCGTCTGAGAGCTTATTTTGTATCCTGAACTGTCTTGCAACTCAGTGACTAGCTGAGAAGATTTTTTTTTCCTATTTCTTACGGCTAGTTGAGACCAGTTTTCGGCCTGTTTTCGGTTTGTTTTTATGAGTTCCAGTTTCAGCATAGCGTTTTAGAGGATTCTGGATGCCACATTTGGAGCACTTCATTACTTTTGCAATTGATTTCTGCCAATATCCTGATTCATGTAATATTTGTATTTTTACGCGGTTATCATGCAAAATTGGTTTGCATTTTCTTAGATTTCCACTAGAATTCATGTCGAAAAATTTCATTTTGATGATATTATTAAATATTTCGTTTTTATATTGACTAAACGACAAGTTAACTAATGATAACTAAATTTGAAAAAATTTAATAGTTTAACATTTTCGACAATAACAACTCATAAAGTAAGCTATATGGCTTTATAACCGATTTTAAAACTGGTTTTTTTTTCTCTTTTATTAAGTGTAAATAGAAAAAAATAATGAAGGATTAGTAATTGCTTTGACTCATGTGCATTTATAGGGTGCCTAGTTCTTTTGAGCACGGCTGTATATCAGACGGTTTCGATCGCAAAAAACTAAGATTTAGTAATTTTGTTCAGATGGTTATTGTCGGTAGCTGTACAAAAAATGGGCCTGGTCGCAATAAATATAAACGCCCACTTTTTCGAAATCATAACAATTCCGGAGTTCTACACATTTTTATAGTGGAAATGTTTTCACGCCCACTTCTACCGCCCACAAATCAATATCTATATACATAAAAAGCAAAACGATGTGTGTCTGTGTGTGTGATGCCTATAGACTCCAAAACTACTGAGCCGATTGACCTGAAATTTTGGCAATCGATTTTTTTAGGTACGTGATGGTTGAGGAAAAAAGTTGCCACCAGTTGGTAAAAGGGGGGTTTACCGCCCCAAATCAATAACAAATTTTATATTCAGTCGGTTTGGGTCGTATAAAGCTAAAAATTTGTAAGTTAGTTTGTACGATTACTGTCGACAAGTGTACTAAAAATGGGTTTCCACGCCCCCTTTTGCCCACAAATCAATGAAAATGCTATATTTCAATCAGTTTTGACCGTATAAGACTAACATTTGATACTTAAGTTTGTATGGCTACTTTCGGCCACTGTACAAAAAATGGGCGTTATCGCTATATAGCCACGCTACTGTCAGCAATTGTACTAAAAATTGGTTTCCACGCCCCCCTTTTACCGCCCACAAACCAATGAAAATGTTTTATTTCCACGGTTTGGGTCGTATTAGACAAAACTTTTGTAATTCAGTTCGTATGGTTGCTCTCGGCAAGTGCACTAAAAATGGGCCTGTCCCACTTTAGTAAAACTCACTTTTCGGGGGTCTACATTTTAGAACCACAAGAAACGCGTAACTTATCAATATATTTGAAATTATATTAAACCAACAATTAATTGTTGCCATCTTTTCTATGGCGTTTCTTACATTATATTATAACACTTTAATTAAAGACCTTTAAACCGATTTCTTTCTTTGCATGACTTTATTCGCAATGGTAATTTTTATAATGCACTGTGATACCCTTGATCATTTTTTTTAAAATAACCATAAATCAATAAAGAACCTTAGAATCAGCCAAAAAATGCATGTGAATTGATTTGAAAAAATTGTTTTATTCCAGAAATCGGTTTTATGATATATTTTAAACTTTTGTTACTTACAAGTTATAGCTAAAACTTGATTTATTTGAAGTGCATACTTCAATGACAATACAAGCAATGACTGTAATAAACAAAAAAATTTGTATTTAACATCTAACTTATATTTTAGCTTAAACATTACTTTAGTTACTTAAAAAAAGCTTACAGACTAAAAACCTAGTTTTGTATTACGAATTAAGTTCACTGATTGTCAGGTTTATTAACTTAAAATAAAAATCCAAGATAACATTTATTTTTTTATTCACTCTAGTATTGACAACACAACAAATAGGAAGTGAGAAAAGTGATATCGTAACCGACTCGAAAACGTCGGTTTTGAGTTAATTTAATAGTACAATGCTTTTATTCCTATTAAAAGTTAAAAACAGAAAACATAAAAATACAGATAAAAAAAGAAAAAATTCGACTCTACTATAAATAAGGGAAATTTAACGACAAACGTTAATTTCGATGTCATTATTTTTGATAAATCTTTATAAGGGTATTCACTTCATTTTTTTAAGTCTTGCTAAGTTGATAAAGTTTGAAGCTGATAATATGAATGGGCCTTCCAAGGCATTTTTTAACCCAGTGCTAAACTGATATGCAGCCGGGTTATTCGGATAACTAGTATTCAGGTATCCAGTACTTAGTAGTCAAAAATGTATTTTAGTTGTGAATTAAAGTGCGTTAACACATTGCTCTTCTGAAATTTTAACAAAATTAATATTTTATTTTAATATAAGGCAGTTTTTGGGCTATTAAGCTTTAACACAAAAATAATTTGGTACTTTCAAGAACTCACTTTTATAACGATGCATCGCTATATTAATAAGTGTCCGACCTTACAAATGCTTTCTAGGCCTAGTAAATAGCCCAAATTACTTTAAATAGAGAATGGAAAATTAACCCTTGTTATCACAATGGGCCTCATTGGCCTAAGTGTGTCTCAACTGAGGCAGCCACATTAACCTAACCTAACCTAACCTAACCTAACAAGTGCCTGCTAACAAAACCATTGTGCTTAGCCTTTAAACTTACCAATTAGTTACTAAGTCGTTTCCCAAACAAAATTTGGACATGACTTAAAAATTTAATGAATACCCTTCATATATTTGAGGAGGTGAAAAGCAAATTGGTCTAAGTTACATAGAAAACGTGATATAAAAATTATGCAAAAAAAAATTTGTTCGAAACAGTTGCTCAAGATAATCCTTGTTTTATGTTATGATGATTCTCCTAATATTTTGACTCTAGCGATAGCCATCCGTGAGCTGGAATGGTTTGAAATAACCACTTTTTTTTAACCATATTGGCTTGTGTAATAGTTGTATTTATTAAAGATAATGCTGTTTTTTATGCATTTTTCTAAAATTTATTTTCACTAAAATTAAAAAAACTTTATTATTTTTAATGCGATCATCCCTTTCGAGATATCGTTGGAAAGGTTTTGAGTGCCCGCATTGATTCCTTGTCAGAATTGCTTAGGAATATTAATAATAAAATAAATACCTACTGAAAAAATATTGTAAGAAATTAAAAAAAAATAAAATAAAAGTAATGAAGTTATTGGGGGTTGGAATTAATTTTAAAGGTTTTTTTCGGTTTTTGAGCATTTATTTAGAAACAACGGTACAATGTATATTATTCAAAGTATTGTCCATCGTTAGCTACAACATTTTCTTATCTTTCTGGCAGCATATGGATTCCGCGCCGGAAGAACGATTCGTCTTTTGAGGCAATCCACGAATCGACCCATTTTTTGGTATCCTCGTAAGAAGTGAAGCGCTGCTCAGCCAAGCCATGCGTCATCGATCTGAATAGGTGGTATTCGGAAGGGGCTATTTCTGGGCTATAAGGCGGGTGGGGTAGCACATCCCAATTCAGCGCCTCCAACGTTTCCTTGACGGTTCTTGCAACATGTGGCCGTGCGTTGTCATGTTGAAAAACCATTTTGTCGTGTCTTTTGGCATATTCCGGCCGTTTAACCTTTAATGCTCGGCTCAATTGCATCAATTGTTGTTGGTAGCGTTCCCCAGTGATGGTTTCGTTAGGTTTTAGCAGCTCATAGTACACGACACCCTTCTGATCCCACCAAATACACAGCATAAGCTTGGCGCCATGAATATTCGGCTTGGCCTTCGATGTCGATGCATGGCCGGGTGGTCCCTACGATTTTTTTCGCTTAGGATTATCGTAATGGATCCACTTTTCATCGCCAGTGACAATACGATGCAAAAAACTCTTCCTTTTATGCCGTTGAAGCAGTTGTTCGCACATGCAAAATCGCCGTTCAACGTCTCTCGGCTTCAACTGGTACGGCACCCAATTTCCTTGCTTTTGAATCATTCCCATGGCCTTCAAGCGTTTGCCGACCGTTGATAAGTCGACTCCCAATGATTCTGACAATTCTTGAAGGGTTTGACACGGGTCTTCATCGAGCAAAGCCTCCAATTCCTCATCTTCAAATTTTTTTGGCTGGCCCGGACGCTCTTTGTCTTCCGTATCAAAATCACCACTTTTAAACCGACGGAACCAGTACTCACAAGTAGAAATCGATGGAGCATAGTCCCCGTAAGCCTCAGTAAGCGTGCGTTGTGCTTCAACCGCTTTTTTCTTCAAATGGAAGCACAAAAGTAAACCTTCCCGCAAATTGCGTTTTGTTGGAACGAAAGTCGACATGTTCACAGAGAAAAAAATATATGTTGTTTACACTTCAGTGGAATGACACATACTGAAAAATGAAGCTTAAACAATGTGCTTTGAAATGAATATAGTCACAGGTGTGCCCGATGCGATCTATTGATAGTTAAGCCATCTCTTAGAAAACCTTTAAAACTAATTCCAACCCCCAATATTTGAATTTTTAAAGTTTATTTCGTATGGAAATAAAATAAAAAAATATCAAAAATAAAAGATATCAAAAATGATATATGTATGTATAATAGGGTGGGCCGATTTCATGAAATTATATTTGTACCAATTTTCCCTATTAGAGGACAAAAAAAAAGGATTCTAAGGTATTTTTTTTTCTATGTGAAATAAAATATAGTTACCCCCTCATTTTGACTTTTTTGTAGTTTTGGAACATTATTGTACTGGAGTATTTCGATGGAAGAAGACATTTTTTTATGCATATAATTGTTTTTTATAGTTCGTTGTCAAAAATATTCGATATGTATTTTTTTATTTCATCATAAAACAAGGAGTTTTTGATTTTTTTTTTTTATTTTATGTTTGTAAAAAAAGATATTTTTTCAATCGCTTATACTGCAATAACTAACGAAGATAGAAAAATTTGTCCAAAGAAGAAATGTACACCTTTTTCTAATCTTTGCTTATTTCATTGCTCCGCAAGTATAAAGAGGGGAAAACCCTTTAGAAATTTCGAATATTAAAATTTTTTTTTTGTGATATTTCGAAAATATAATATATTGAAAGCATAGCTGTTAAATAATGATAACTAGTCGTAATCATTAGTAATCCGATTATTTTTTTAAGAAGGTGAAATAATTGATTAATTACTATTCTTTTCTCGTAATTATTATTTTACGATTACAAATAATCCAAAAATAATAATGATTACGAAAATAATCAAAAAGAATCAAAAGTAAGCAAGAAAAAATAATCGGACTACTTTTAGAAATAATTTTTGATTCTTTTTGATTATTTAAATAATTTTTAAAAGTAGTCGGATTATTTTTTTTTTTATTACTTTTGATTCTTTTTGACTATTTTCGTAATTGCAAGTAACCGTAATTATTTTTTGATTATTTGTAATCGTAATCAATTACTAATCATAAAATTTTTCTTGAAAGATTCTATAATGATTACAATTCTTTTTAAAAGATTATATAATTGATAACTAAACGCAATCGCAATCGCAATTTAACATACTGGCCAGAGAAAAAATTAAAATATTAAATATTAGAGGAGTTATCGCACATAGAAGTAAGTGACTAAAACGAATCGTTTTATCATATTGAAACTTTAAATGCGATAACATATCTCGAAACTGTATTTTCAAACACTGCACTTAAAAAGTTATATATATATATCGATTTTGCTGAAATTTTGTGTGGCTTTTCAGAATATCACTATCGATAGGATAAATCTAAATTTTTAAATATTTTGTATAAATAAACTACTTTTTGAGGATAAAAAATGTCGAACAAATAGTACAAAATATGAATTAAAGGAGGTTGTTCACACTTGCCTCAAATGAGGCGACTTACTTGCCTCATGTTGGCATAAGTTAGCTATCAGGTGTTCACACACAAACTATTTCCTCAACTATTGGCAACTATTGCTCAAGTTTTCAAAATTTAAAGAATATTCATTTGCGAACAACAATGATTAAACAAAATTAATTCGTGCCAGAACAAACTAAAAAGAGCAAAAATTTCAACACAACAAACTTCACTCTGACGTACGTCAAAAAGAGTCGCAACATTTTTAAAATTCTTGTCTCACGTAACATGTCACCTTCCCGCTTTTCCCTTTGCCTGTAGACGTCAAAATAAGGCAAGTGAGTCGCCACATTTGAGGCAAGTCTATACTAATTTTATACTTTTATATAATTGTATAGATTTATTTTACCCGGGCATGTATTAAAAAAGAAAATCATTGTTTTTTCTCATCTTTTCATTTGGATCTCCAGAGACGCCCGATGAAAAAGTTCACCGAGCCGCCATTTTGACAACATGAGTTGTATTATTTCATACTGCTTAACTTATATTGTACGATAAAAGAGTTTGCTTATTGCTTGCTTATGTTAAAATAAAAAACTAAAAAAAAAATAAAAAAAAATTCGAATAAAATAATGTTAAAATAAATAAAACAATAAATAAATAAAAATTCGAATAAAATTATGTTAAAATAGAATTATGTTAAAGAAGTTAATTAATTAATTCTCAAACTCTACCAGTATTAAGAAAACATTTTGGCTTTTATTTTTAACAAAAAAAATTAGGTCCAAACTAAAAAAAAAATCGAATTTGTCAAAAATCTCTTTTTTTTGCAATCAAAAACTAATATGATTAAGTTTTAGTGTAGATTATTCGAAAGCTAAGAAAAAGGCGCACATTTCTTCTTTGGACCAAATTTTTCGAACTTCGTCAGTTATTGCAGTATAAGCAATTGACAAAAAGGTCCATTCACAAACGTAAAATAAAAAATTTGTTTTCGGAAATTTGGAAACTTGTTTCATGTTGAAATAAAAAAATGCGTATAAAATAGTTTTGACTAATTTACCATAAAAAAAGTTTTATGGAAAAAAATGTTGCTGGCAAATTTTGTGTGAAATGCTTCATAGACTTCACTGTGTTAATATTCACAGTGCTGTAACTTCGTTTTTGACCAATCAATTTCGTTCAAATTTTTCAAAGTAGTTTTATGAGCCGACGAATATTTTTTTGGCATCAGATTTCCAAAAACGGTCTTCAATACAAAAATGTTGGGAAATTACAAAAACTCAAAATGAGGGAGAGTACATTTAATTTAAGGGGGAAAAATATCCCTAAAACCCTTTTTTGTCTTCTAATGGGAAAAATTTGTACAAACATCATTTCATCACATCGACCCACCCTAATGTATAATGCAAAAGGAAGATATTTTTAACAATAATGATAAAATACCGTTCAAAGCTTATTTTATACATTATTTCTAATTGTAGTTCAGAAAAAATCAATTAAGAAATTAAATTTTAAATTCACAATAGAACAATTGACATTATTTCAAATGAAATTAAGGAAAATCAATTTATTTATTTACAATTTATTCTGGATTTTAATTGAACTTTTCTGAACTTCAGTTGTCCTTTTCTGATTTTAAATTGGTCTTTATGGAATTTGAATTGAGCTCTTTTTCATTTCAAATGGAACTTCTGAATATCAATTGTTCTTTTTCTGACCCTCAATTGATTTTTCGTTCATTTCATTAGGAATTTCTGAATATCATTTGATACTTTCTGAATTGTAATTGAATTTTTTGAATTTCAATTAATCTTTTTTTAATTTTAAATAGTATTTCTGAATTTCAATAGATTTTCTAAATTTCAAATTACCTATTTTGAATTTGAAATTGAAGTTATGAATATCAATTGATCTCTTCTGAATTTAAATTTATCTATTCTGAATTGCAAATGATTTCTTCTCAATGTCATATGGAATTTTCGAATATCATTTAAGCTTTTTGAATTTTAAGTAGCATTTCTGAATATCAGTTGATGTTTTCTGAAACTCAATTGATATTATTTGATTTATAATTGGAAGCGGTGTAGTATAATTTAGATTTCTAATGTGTGACTTGGACCACTTTACCTTTCAAGTCTTCACTGCCTCTTTTTCAACAATAGATTATTTGAATTCTAATTTTCTAACTTAATGTTGGTTTTACTACAAATTTTATTAAAAATTCGGATTTTATAAACTGTCACTACTGTTTTTTTAGATAAAAAAAATGTTAAGAAAATTTTCAGGGTCTAATATGTCCTTTAAATATTTGTGATTAGATATTAAAGGGTAACAGAGCTACCACTCTTACAAACATAAAAAGGCAGCGCCCCTTTTTGTTTGTTTGTTCTACTACAAAAGAAACTAAATAATTGTATTTAATTATTTAAGCTTTGATTACGTTATGCTAACAATACAATAAAGGAGCTACATAATGAAAACTATAATTTATATGTAATTTAAACCAAAAGGTGGGTGGAGAATACAGCAAGGTTAACCGATAATTTTCTAAAAATTAAAGCAGTTAAACACAACTTTATAATTTTAGTACATACTATATTACTTTATCCCAACGATAAGGTAAGCAAAGATAATTAATACTTACTTTTCAACTATGCTGATCATAAACAATTAAGCAATCGATTTGCTCCACTGTGCTTACAGCTGTTCGACGTTGAAATTGTTTTTGTTGCGGTTTAGCCGAGGAAGACAAAACAGACAAAAGCAAGAGTGGCAGCGACGTCGGCGTCTACGTCAACGTAGGCAGGATGTTGTTGACACTGACAGCTGAGCGCAAATGCGGATGACACAACGTAGCTGAGCAACTACAATAAGAATTGTACGAGCAACAAACACAATTCGAAATGCCAATAAAAAATGCACTTCGATTTTCCACCGATTACGTTTACGGTTACGATTTTATCAGATTTCTATTATATACTATTTTATGAAAATAACTCTGTATTTTATGATAATCTTCAAGATCTGAATTACCAAAATTTAAAAGTTTATCTTAATCTTTTTACAATATTTGCACACACACTTCCATATATTTAATTATTTCTATATTCTTCGAAATGCGAAATTGTGACAGATTTTTGGATTATTATTTTTGGATGGATTATTTTACATTACCGCTTTTGTTTTATTTTTATACATTTATTTAATTTTCACTGGCTTCCTCCAAAATTATTGCATAAATTTTTACTTTTTTCATTTCGTTGATATTCACATTTACATAAATTTACTTCGCATCATTCATTAGTATTAACACTTTATTTGTTGGAATTTTTGCACCTTTATGAATTGATTATTAGCATTAATTAAATCGCGTTGACTTCTTTAAATTTAATTTTATATTCCATTAAAATTTTCTATGCTAAGATCACAAAATAAAAAGCTTTTCACATTTTTTCACACGCGAAGACGAACAGCAGACGACGATGACTGTCGTTGACGTACGATTCCTTCTTGTTTTCTGCTTCTTGTCACTTCTTCGTGTGTGTTAAAATTTTTTTTTTATTTATTGGTTTAATGTTTTTTTCTATTTTGCTTTTTATTAATTGTCTGCTATGCTTTGTTTGTTCTTCCTGCGCACCGGACCGTTTCAAACAGCTGTTGACTTCACACAGCGTGAACACAACTGTGAAGGGATCGTTAAAAGAAAGTTTTTCAGTGGGAAAATTACGCATGCAACGAGCTACACGGGAGCATGATTTATGCAAAGAAGTAAAATATAAGGAAGTGGTGTAGTAGCACAAAAGTGCGGCATTTTCCATATTGGTGTTGGTTCGCACAAATACATGAACATTCAAACACGGCCGCATTCGGTTGCATCACAAAAAAGGCCCAAACTGTTTCTGATGATAATCACATATTTACAGATTAAGGCTTAAAGTTTTCGCTATCTTGTTTGTTCATATCCAATAACAATAACAGATTGTATTTCCACACCACCCTTGAGGTATACAATTTGGTGCGTTACCGATTTTTGTTTTGGGTGTTCGGTTCTCCAGTAGGCCTATTTCGCCTGAAAGCAAAAAAGAATATTAGTAAAGTAAAAAATTTATGGTAAAAGCTATCTACTGGGTTTGTGCTCATTTATATGCATGCATTTAATTGCATGTATTAATAAAATTATAAATAATTATAAATTAAAAAATTATATATAAAAAATAGATTTCAAAAAATTAAGTGAAGATAAATAAAATACATTTTTTGCTTTGGTTCGTCGAGTTCACACGGATGCTTATTAGCGTAGCATGTACATATACAAAAGAAAAACGTAACGAATTCAACAGTGTGTTCAACAAAGTTCTATTGTAATACATCTTATGCAAAATAGATTTGTCTTTATCTAATAATTTTGTTTGTACGCGTAGTTCTTTTTCAGCAATAATGCAAACGTCTTCAACTGATTTTGAAGGATTTTACAAATACTACTTTGATTTAAAACTTAATTTGGAAACTTTCGCGAATTTTATCTCCTAAGCCATTTGCGACCGACATTTTATTATTACACTTTTGGACTAAGGAGCCTAAATACTTTCAATAAACATAAAAAAATTATTTATCCGTGGGCCATTAACTGCATTTATGACCAAAATTGGTTCACTGAAAACACGAGCGCCCTTAAAATGTGTGGAAATATGTAAATTGAATACGCCCCTGAAATACTTTGACATTTCAATCCCTTAAAATTGGCGCGGAAACAACGTTCTCCAATTTGCTTTTTTTTCACTTATTTCCAATTGGAAATGCACAAATTATCACTTTAAGTATTTTTTTTTTAAACACAACTCGTTATAAATAAATTTGTTTCGTTTAAAAAATACAACTGGTGTTCATATACTTACTTATGGAAGGAAACCACATTATTCTTCAAGTTCTGACTACTTGAACAGTTTTTTACAACACAACGCATGTTTGTATAGTTGTTTATATCATAAACTTTACTAATGTCACTGAAATTATCAATAAAAATAGCTTTTTATTAAACATTCAATATTAGTAATTTCTTTTTATCTATTACTTCGACCGACGGAACGATCCAAGTGTCAAAAAATATTCTCCATCTCCCTCACTCAATTCACGAAACATACCGCAGTACACATACACTGTATGTGAGGGTAACACCATTTCCTTATATTTTATTTCTTTGGATTTATGTTATAAACACAATTGGGGCTGCAGGCCGGCGGCGTGTAGCCTGTCAATATAGAACAATGTATTTCATATGTTATAAACACACTCCACATCACACGCCGAGCTTGTCGTGCGGCGTCAGAACACGCTGTAGCCGAACAATTTTTATTTTCAGGCATGTTAATTTGACAGGCGTGTATTGAAAAACAAATAAAAAAGGCTGTGCTTAGACGAGAATCAAATAATTGAATTAATCCAAATTTGTGTTTTGTTTTTTCAACTAAAAAAATTAACTATGCGAGAGCGAAAATTAACTTTAAACATAATCAAAATTTTGGTGACGCTTAAGAACTGAATCAATTAGTCAAATAGAGTAAAAAATAACAAAAGAAGGGATTAGCTTAATCATTTGATTGTCGTCTGAACATAGACAAAGATTGTATTCCACACGCCAGCAATAGTTCTACACGCCAGTGGAACTTAGACGTCGCACGCTAGTAGCCCCAATTGTGTTTATAACATTAATTATTATAGGTTGTCCATTCGTTTGACAACACCTGTAAATCATGATTCAATTACTATAGGTTGTCCCATGGTAGAACTAGTAAAGTATATGCATTTCAGACTGCTCTCTTTTTCTCATAGCTTGAATGGTCAAATTTAAGCATTTTGCTATTCTTGCCTGTTTTTGCTTTCTTATCGCATTCTCATCGTTTTCAGATTTTGTATGAGCTGTCAACTTCGTTTTGACAGTTCCGGCAGTCTGTCTCTCCGAAATGCATATACCTTCTCTAATTTTACTATGGGTTGTCCATTCATTTGACTTTTACTTACAAGAATGAAGATATACACCCGTAAAATTGAAGAGGAAAGCAAAAGAGTAGTTTTTTAATGCCATCAAAGTAATCAGTTGCAGGAATATCATACTTTTTGGCAGTACTAAATACCCAAGGATACATTTCACTGCTGCTTTCTCTACTACGTTCTGTACTGCTTGTTTGGTTTGATAGAAAATTTAAGATTTTTTAAAAAACTATTTTAAATTTTTTGCTGTGCAAATATATTTCCACCGCTGGCAGCTTATTAGATCCACTGGCACATTACATTTTCGAATTTTAGCACCAGAAAAAACTGTTTTGCAAATACCACACATTGAAGGCTTTATTATTTTAATAATTACAACTTAACAGTTGCGATTTATATTTTAATGAAAAAAAACGGCTGGAAACAAAATTTAAAAATAAGTTTCATTAATAATTATTAAAGCAATAATTATTATAAACGCATGCTAACAGCAAAATATAGAATAATTACTTTTTTCAAGTACACAACAAAACACTGAAACATAACTTTTTTCATAGAAGACCAGAAAACCCTGGTTGTCATTTATATTTGAGAGAGAATATATTTTTGTTTACATATCAAAAATCATGCTCCCGTGCATGATTCAATTATTATACGTTGTCCATTCGTTTGACAACACCCGTAAATATGTAAACAAACATATATTATCTCTTAAATATAAATGACAACCAGGGTTTTGTGGTCTTCTCTGAAAAAGTTATGCTTCAGTCTTTCGTTGTGTATTTATTTTAAAAAAGTAGCTATTCTAGTTATTGCTGTTATCAGAAAACAATTAGCGCACGATTACAGTTGGGGTGCTCACAGTATCGTTTTATCTGGTTTGTTAACTTTGCCACGTGTTAACTTTAAAGCATATATCCACCTGGTAATTATTTTTGTTTTTGTTTTGCATGCAAATCAGAGATAACACAAAATACTGAAATTGCCTTGCTTTAATACATGTTTGTCTTTTGTGGTAAGCTAACATCGGTTGGAATATGGAACATTAAACTCGAATCTTGCGCTATTAGCTGTAGCACATTATATAGCATAAAGCATTTATTATTTTTTTTTTTTCCGCTTATTCGAAGCATTGTTGTTTACAACATATCACAAAATGTAGAAAGCTATTGTGTCAATTTTGATATAAAATATGTAAAGGGGTGCTCACACTTTACATGTGTTATCTTTTAGAGTTACCATATATTAACTTTAAAAGGAAACTGTGAATACCCTTAATGACTAGGGCGCCACGATTTATTGTTGTTCAGAACAAAAAAAATGTTAGGTAGAACAAGAAACAAGTTATCGCGTTATCGATTTTTGATAACGTCATGTCATTTGAAAGATAATCAAATTATCTATTAGAAAAAATAAAAAAAATAAATTTAAGCAATGATTAGAATTTTGTGAGCAGTTTTATATTACTTTTGCTTTTAGTTAGTGATGAAACCGTTATTTTCTCAAAAATGTGAAGCACTCCGGTGTCAAAAATTTTTTTTATATATAAAGCCTACAGTTTTATCTCCCATTTAATATATAAAAATCCATATTCTTTTTTTTAATTGACTCTAAGTTCATTATATTTGTTGCGATGATCAACTATTCAATTTAACAATATAGAAGCTGTTCACCAAAACTGATTAGCTAAAAGTTTCAAATTTTTTTCCACCGTCTATATACAGGGTCCGCCAAATAACTTTTTTTTTTTGAAAATTGTATAAAAAAAACTACTAAATATTTTCTCAAATTTATTTTTTTATTTGAAAGTACAATCCTTCCGGTTAATAATGGAAAATAATTCCATTCAAATGGCGGCCTCGGCTGGCCATGCAGTAGCCTACACGATCGGTCCAATTTTTAAGCACATTATCGATTGTGTGCAGCTGTATTTCACCAATGGCTTCACGAATATTGTCCTTTAAAGCGTCAATTGTCTCTGGCTTGTCGGCGTAACACTTATCTTTGAGGGCACTCCACAAATAATAGTCCAACGGTGTCAAATCGCAGCTCCGAGGTGGCCAAACGTCATCAGCTCTGCGGCTGATAATGCGATCTTCAAAAACAGGGAGCAAAACATCGAGTGTAGCTTCGGCTGTGTGGCACGTAGCGCCGTCCTGTTGAAACCAAATGTTGCCAATATCGTCCTCTTCAATTTTTGTGAACAAAAATTCGTTCAACATGGCCCGATAACGATCGCCATTGGCTGTAACGGCCACTCCTTGCTCATTTTCGAAGAAAAATGGCCCAATTATGCCTCTGGACCAAAATCCGCACCAAACAGTGACTCGTTTTGGGTGCAGCGGCTTTTCAATGTATGCGTGCGGGTTTTCTGTGCCCCAAATGCAACAATTTTGCTTGTTTACATACCCGCCAAGATCAAAATGAGCTTCATCTGAAAAGATGATTTTTTTGGCAAAATCGGCATCTTCTGTAAGTCGATCGCAGGCCCACTTCTCAGCGTTGTAAAAAAACGTTATATGGTGGACCCTGTATATAGGGACCGTCACAAACAGCTGTTTGACTTCTCACAGCGTGAACACAACTGTGAAGGGATCGTTAAAAGAAAGTTTTTCAGTGGGGAAAATTACGCATGCAATGAGCTACACCCGTAAATTTGTAAATAAAATATATTCTCTCTCAAATATATATGACAACCAGGGTTTTGTGCTCTTCTATGAAAAAGTTATGTTTCAGTGTTTTGTTGTGTATATATTTTTAAAAAGTAGTTATTCTATGTATTGCTGTTAGCAGGAAAAAAATAGTGCGCATTGCATAATAATTATTGCTTTGATAATTATTGAAAATTGTTTTAAAATTGCGACTATTAAGTTGTAATTATTAAAATACTCTTTAACGTGCGGTATTTGCAAAACAGTTTATTTTGGTGATAAAATTCAAAAATATAATGTGCCAGTGATCCAATAAGTCATCAGCGGTGTGAATAGATTTGCACAACAAAATATTGAAATTAGTTTTTTAAAAACTCACTTAAATTTTCTATCAAAACAAACAAGCAATGCAGAACGTAGTAGAAAAAGCAGCACTGAAGTGTATCCTTGGGTATTTAGTACTGCGAAAAATTATGATATTCCTGCAACTGATTACTTTGATGGCATTAAAAAATTACTCTTTTGCTCTCCTCCTCAATTTTACGTGTGTATATCTTCATTCTTGTGAGTAAACGTTAAATGAATGGACAACCTATCATGAACCAAGAAATAAAGATCATGCAAAGAATAGAGCCGCCATATTGTAAACAAAAACAGCTGATGGGTCTGTCGTCATCGGTCACAAAATCTTTTGTTTACGCTCAGTGATTGAATGTTAAATGTTATTTCTTAAAATTTTAAAGAACTATCATAGAATTATAATATGTTTTTATATTAAAATGAAGTGTGCTGTAGCGACATGCATTAATTGCAACAGCAAAAAAAAAACAAATACGTTGGTTTCTACCGTTTCCCCAAGGAAAAAATTGCTTATAAGCAATGGGAGATTTTTTGTCGGCAAAATGTCGACACTGCAACGGCAAGAATCTGTGGAGATCATTTTCTGCCTGAAGACTTCGAAAGAAGGCTCCAAGTTGAAATGGGTAAGTACTTCTACATTTCCACGTAAATATTTTTTTAAAAAATGTTTCGATAGGTTTTTGCAAAGCTATGCGCTTAAAGCCGGGTGCTGTCCCAACAGTTATGACCGAAGAGGTGCAGCCAGCAAATGCAGAACGATGTCAGCGAATTTTAAAGCTCGAAAACAAAAAATCGTTAGTGCTTTGCTTCAGGAGTCATTGGTCACGGAGAAAGTGCAGCGGCGCGAAGAAGTTTTTCCTTTAGTGAAAATAGAAAAAGAAAACATGGACGCTTCTATTTCTAACCGCTCTTCAGAGCAGTTACATCAAGCGAAAAGAAGGCAGCTAGATTTTCAAGTGTAAGTAAAATTTAACAATTTTATGAATTCAATATTTTTAATCTTTTTCTTGCAGTGAAAAGCTGACAAGAGCTTAAATTGCATCAAGCTGCCATAAATCATGAAAAAGAAATGCGTGCAATGCAACAACGCGCTGAGAAAGGTTTCCTAGAAACTGTGGAGGACAAGAATTTGGACGAAACGATGACGACGAATTAAATGATTTGGAATACGACGGTTTGGAAAACCTCGCGGGATAAATCTGCAGGGCGTTGGAAAAAGTATTCAACGACGTAAATTGCGAAGGGCTGCTATTAAGCAAAAATTTTTGCAGACAAGTGCAGAGCATGTTATGTGTGACAACAAAATAAAAAAATTGTTTTTCCACGCACGAATTTTTTTTAAAATAAGATTATTAAATAAGGATATCGGAAAAAAACTCAATGTAGAGGAAAAGAAAATTTAACAAAACAGTTCAAAAATAAAAACAAAGTGAACATCCAATTTTGTATTCTATTTATTTGCAGTTTTTCTTTTTACAGCATTCTTTTCATTTAGTTACTGCCCGGAAATATAAACAAACAAAGTATTCAAACACTTTTTCGCGAATTAAACTCATTAATTATATAATTTTTCACTTTAATCCGAGTTTTCACATGTTTTGCATGCAAAACGTATGCAAGTTGACAGTTTCGTAGCTTGCTTGTGACCGATTACGTTGCACGAAAAAATACTTCAATACAATATGAACGTAAAAATTGCCGACTTTGGTATTTCCAACCTGATTTTGGTTGGTAAATTTTTACCTACTCCTTGTAGCTCACGTAACTACTCGTGTGCTGCCCCAGAAGTCCAGAAGCCGACATATGGTCTTGCGGTGTAATTCTATGAGGTTTGGGCTAAATTATTAATCTATAATTATTAATTATTATTAATCTATAATTATTAATTATTATCAATCTAACAAAACCATTCATCAAAACAAAACTTAAAACTAAACAAAATCTGTACTTGAATATTTTTTGAGTATTCAGATTCCAGAAATGTAATTAATAAAATTTTAGTCTGTCTACTAGATGGTCAACAAACATGAAGGGTACTTTTAATCAACAAAAGTAAATGGCCCATTATCATAGTCAAAATAAAAGTTGACTCTAAATTTAGTGCAAGATTTTTGACAACATATCATTTAAAAAAACTGTCAAAAATGCGTATACTAAATTAAGAGTCTACTTTTATTTTGACTATGATAATGGGCCAATGAATTTATAAAAACTCAAAGTATTAAAAAAAATTATTGCAACAGAACCGTTAGGTAATGATTTATATTTTTTATCTTTTTTTTAAAAAAAAGTCCAAAAAATTTATTTGTTGTTTAATACAAAATTTGTTGTTATATTTCTTTTAAGAGAAATGCAATGGTATCCCTTTGCTTTTTGTGAAAAAATTTTATTGTTTTTTAACATGTTTTTAATGTTATAAAAAAACATATAAATTAAATTTATTGATAGAAACTAAATTTTTCAAGTCATTTTATCTAATTCTTATGTGTTTTATGAAAGAGCCATTGAACTAAAAATTTCTGGTGTGGTGGCCACACATACTTTTTTATTTAAATTCTTAATAAGATAAAAAAAATAACTGTTTAAATTAATTAATGATCTAATTTAATGTAATAAAACGTTCCGAAATGAAAATAATGAGTTCATAGTTGATTCTAATTATAATGATTAACAAAATTTTGAAAAGAAAATAGTTCGTAAACAAAACTGTATATTTAAATAGGCAATTGATAAAATGTCCAAATAAAAAATAGAAGCTTATCGTTAAAGAGCAAAACACGAGGAAATTCCATTCCTCGATTTCTATATCTCCTGACAGCTTAGAAAACTTTGCTTAAATTAGTCAATCAACGATCCTTAAATTAGTGAGCTTTGAAAAGAAAATTCTACTCCACAATTTCTATTTCTCCTGATGCAAACCATGCAAACTTTGCAAATCTTCGGGATCATCTATCAAATCACGTATGTAATCAGATTTCGATCTAGTTTTGTGTAGTCAAGTTATAGCTTGCGAGTTGGAAAGCATCAGGGGTCTTACTCTGTAATGCGATTCAAAAAGCAAATGCGATTTGCTTCAGATTTCAGAGGTAGAAGTTACTGCCATTTAGTTATCTTAATTTATGTATTTACATGATGTGATTTTTTTCGAATCACATTTGCTTTTCGAATCGCATGACAGAGTAAGGTGCAAAGTTTTAGCGCTGTCCGGCTCTTTAACGTATGGAAAATTCTGGGAATAGTGCGAAAAGCAGGGCGACAGGATTTTTCCAGTTGTCGTGAGAATTGTTCGAAGGCGTCATTTATGCTTTGGCAAGCTTGTACAAATGTCTTTTCTTCCTTTTCGCGCGTACAACGGTTTGCTTCTTTAACCTGTTCCTCGGCCATCATTCGCCGTTGCCGTATGTTTCATTGGACTGACGCAGGAGTATTTTTTTCGCTGCATCAGCTGGTTTTGACTGTAGCAAATAGCAGCGTTGACTCCACAATGGAGATATTTTTAACAGAAGATGTCAGTTCATTGGTAAAATCATTGATGATGCCAAGACATTGACTACATATTTGGTTCTAATTTTAAGGATGACCTGGAAAAAACTATAAATATTTAAAACAACTGAGTGGAGTGCGAGAGATATAGGTTAATGCACCTAGAACGGAGAGTGCAAATATTTCCATGCGTTTTGTAGACATCTTAAGTAATGAAATGTTATACAGTTCCTAAGCAACTCACTTTTGTATAACAGGCCAACTTAAAAGCTTCTACCAATGCAACCTCCGATTCGCATCTTGTGAAAATCGGATTCTTTTCGTAACGAAATGTATCTCAGCATAATACAGAAAAAACGTGGCATCAAATTTTATATGACTGCTATTAAAATTAATTTAATATCATCAGGAAAAAGATTTAAGAAATCGGCAACAATACTTTCAAATTAATTTATTGGTTTTCACATGTGTCAAACCATGTCAAACTTGCTATAAACGAAATCACATATATGCATCTCGCTTTTATAGCAAAATATTTGTGATACGGGATACTGGAGGATAGTAAAAGATCACATGGAAACGCGGCTTTAGATTCGACAAGTGTGCTATTTCTACATGATTGAATTACCAGTTAGTATTAATCGCAAAGAAGTAAAATATAAGGAAGTGGTGTAATAGCAGAAAAGTGTGGTATTTTCTATATTGGTGTTGGTTTACACAAATACAGAAACAATCACAAAGGGCCGTATTCAGTTGTATCGTAAAAGAAGGCCCCAACTGTTAAAGTTTGTTCTTATGCATTAAAATTTTAGAAACATTTCAAGAATAGCAACAACTCTAATTATTTAAAAAAATTTTGATCGCACGCAATTGGCTTAAAAGTTATAGGCATCCAACGTTGGAAAAATTAGACTAAAAATTTAGCTGATTTTTTAAGTTTTCCAACAAAACTAAACTTTATGGGTATCAAAAGAGAGATAATACAAGTATCTATTCAACAAGATATCAAACACAAAAATACATGCAAAAATACCTTTTTTTACTTAAAATCGCGAGGTTTTTCCAAATTTAATAAAAAAAAATAAATGTATCAAAAGGAGGCCTTCGGATGCTGCTTAGGGTTTACAAACCTCAGAAAATACCACACAGGCTTCTTTGTCTACAGCAGTTCTGAATGTAGTTATCTTTTTAATAATTCTCTTTTTAATGTATTGCTTTCGTAAAAGAGAAACCACTAGTCTTCAGACAAATTCTAATTATAAAAAAATTATATCTTAATAAATTCTTATGGAATTCTAAATTTTACACCTCGTTGAATAGATATGCACATTACCTTTGTTTGAATACCCATAAAGCTTAGTTTTGTTGAAAAACTAGAAAAACTGCAAGATTTTTAGCTAATTTTTCTATATATGAAGGCCTATAAATTCTAAACTTCAACTTTAATTACAAATTAAATTAGGTTAATTTTTTAAAATCCTTATTTTTTTGGGTGTTTCTGCCTAGTTGTTGTGTAAAAATCAGAAAAATTTAACAAACAGGTACTAAATCTGATTCACTATGCTGAAAACAAGAGCGCCCCAAACATGTATTCAACTGCGAAAAATGACTGCGCCCCTGAAGCAGTGTTTGTGTATTGACAGATGTGGTTTGATCAAACTGGCGGAAAATCGACGGGGTCTAAATTGCATTTTTAAACCATTTTTAATAAGAAATATATACATTTCTAACACAAATAAGTTAAAAAAATATCGTTAGAAACTAAATAAAGCACTTTTGTTAAAAGAATTTTAACCGTATGGACATATTTACCTGTGGAACGAATGCGCATTGTTTTTAAGTTTTCTGGAACTTTTACAATTCTCAACCGCACAACTCATATTGCATTTGTTTTAGTGGTTTTTTTTTTCTTTAATATTGTTGCTTTTTAAGCAGTGAAAAATGCTTAAAATTGAATTATTTTCAACTATTTTGCTGAGGGGTCTTCCAATCAGATGCCAGGGTTCTCAAAAATGTCAAAAAACACACTCTTTCTCGCTCGCACAATTTACGAATGGTGCGACAGTTCACGTACAGTGTGTGTGTTAGGGGCATGTCACACTAGCGCGGACACGGACAAATTTATTGTTGTTTTCGCGGGTAAAATAAGAAACTGGAAATTGAGAGAGCTTCTTTTGCCCGTGAAAACAACAACAAATTTGTCCGTGTCTGCCAAAGAAGTAAAATATAAGGAAATGGTGTTGTTAACACATACACTGTAGTGAGCTGTCGCATCATTCGTAAATTGTGCGAGCGAGAAAGAGAGTGTTTTTTGACATTTTTGAGAACCCTGGCAATTGATTGGAAAACTCCTCTGCAAAATAGTTGAAAATAGTTTAATTTTAAGTATTTTTCACTGCTTAAAAAGCAACAAAATCAAAGAAAGAAATGTGCAGTAAAGAGTTGTAAAAGTTCCCGAAAACTTAAAAACAATCCGCTTTCGTTCCACAGGTAAATATGTCTACACGGTTTCATTTCTTTTTACAAAAGTGCTTTATTAAGTTTCTTACGATATTTTTTATCTTATTTGTATTAGAAATGTATATATTTCTAATTAAAAATGGTTTAAAAATGCAATTTAGACCCGTTGATTTTGCGCCAGTTTGATCAAACCACATCTGTCAAAACACAAACACTTCTTCAGGGGCGCAGTCATTTTTCACAGTAGAAAAATTTTTGGGGCGCTCTTGTTTTCAGCATAGTGAATTAGATTTAGTACCTGTTTGTTAAATTTTTCTGATTTCTACTCAACACCTAGGCAGAAACACCCAAAAAATAAGGATTTTAAAAAAATTAACCTAATTAATTTTGTAATTAAAGTTGAAGTTAAGAATTTATTGGGTTATCAAATTTAGAAAAATTACCTAAAAATGTTGCTGTTTTTCTAGTTTTTCAATAAAACTAAGTTTTTTAAGTATTAAAACAAAGGTAATGCGCGCATCTATTCAATGAGGTGTGAACAATAAAATTCCATGCATAACTTTTTAAGATATAACTTTTTTTATAATTTGAATTTGTCTGAATTTCCCTTTTACGAAAGCAATATATTAAAAACAGAATTATTAAAAAGATAAGTACATCCAGAAGTACTGTGGATAGCAAAGCCTGTTGTACTTACTGAGGTTTGTAATCCCTAAGCAGCGGCCGAAGGCCTCCTATTAATACATTTAGTAATTTTTTTTAAATTTGGAAAAATCTCGCCAGTAAAAAAAAATTTTACCTTAAATGCAAGTATTTTTATAATTGATATCTTGAACAGATACTTGTATTATCTCTCTTTTGATACCCATTAAGTTTTGTTTTGTTGGAAAACTTAAAAAATCAGCTAAATTTTTAGTCCACTTTTTCCAACGATCGATGCCTATAACTTCTAAGCCAATTGCGAGCGATCTGAAATTTTTTAAATAATTAGAGTTGTTGCTATTCTTGACACGTTCCTAAAATTTTAATGCATAAAAACAAACTTTAGCAGTTTGCGCCTTCTTTTACGATACAACCGAATACGGCCCTTTGTGATTGTTTCTGTATTTGTGTGAACCAATACCAATATAAAAAATACCACACTTTTCTGCTATTACACCACTTCCTTATATTTTACTTCTTTTTCTTAGGAACTTCTTTCTTAGGAACGTGTCAAGAATAGCAACAACTCTAATTATTTAAAAAATTTCAGATCGCTCGCAATTGGCTTAGAAGTTATAGGCATCGAACGTTGGAAAAAGTGGACTAAAAATTTAGCTGATTTTTTAAGTTTTCCAACAAAACAAAACTTAATGGGTATCAAAAGAGAGTAATACAAGTATCTGTTCAAGATATCAATTATAAAAATACTTGCATTTAAGGTACAATTTTTTTTTTACTGGGGAGATTTTTCCAAATTTAATAAAAATTACTAAATGTATTAATAGGAGGCCTTCGGCCGCTGCTTAGGGATTACAAACCTCAGTAAGTACAACACAGGCTTTGCTATCCACAGTACTTCTGGATGTAGTTATCTTTTTAATAGTTCTGTTTTTAATATATTGCTTTCGTAAAAGGAAAACCACTAGTTTTTCAGACAAATTCAAATTATAAAAAAAGTTATATCTTAAAAAGTTATGCATGGAATTTTATTGTTCACACCTCATTGAATAGATGCGCGCATTACCTTTGTTTTAATACTTATAAAGCTTAGTTTTATTGAAAAACTAGAAAAACAGCAACATTTTTAGGTAATTTTTCTAAATTTGATAACCCAATAAATTCTTAACTTCAACTTTAATTACAAAATTAATTAGGTTAATTTTTTTAAAATCTTTATTTTTTGGGTGTTTCTGCCTAGTTGTTGAGTAGAAATCAGAAAAATTTAACAAACAGGTACTAAATCTAATTTACTATGCTGAAAACAAGAGCGCCCCAAAAATTTTTCTACTGTGAAAAATGACTGCGCCCCTGAAGAAGTGTTTGTGTTTTGACAGATGTGGTTTGATCAAACTGGCGCAAAATCAACGGGTCTAAATTGCATTTTTAAACCATTTTTAATTAGAAATATATACATTTCTAATACAAATAAGATAAAAAAATATCGTAAGAAACTTAATAAAGCACTTTTGTAAAAAGAAATGAAACCGTGTAGACATATTTACCTGTGGAACGAAAGCAGATTGTTTTTAAGATTTCGGGAACTTTTACAACTCTTTACTGCACAACTCATGTTGCATTTATTTTTGTGATTTTTTTTCTTTGATTATGTTGCTTTTTAAGCAGTGAAAAATACTTAAAATTAAACTATTTTCCACTATTTTGCTGAGGAGTCTTCCAATCAATTGCCAGGGTTCTCAAAAATGTCAAAAAACACTCTCTTTCTCGCTCGCACAATTTACGAATGATGCGACAGCTCACGTACAGTGCAAGAATGATAGAATACAAAGATTGCGCCGAAGACAAGAAAATGAGTACAACAAAATTGTCGTTCTGCGCATGTACGTCATAATATCAATGCTGTTTTGGAGAGCGTTCACTTTGCATACGATTTCTATACAGAAATTAAAATTGCACACATTTTAGTTTGTATAATTAAAATAAAAGAATTAAGAAGCAATTTATTGGAACGAGAAGAAGGTAAATTTATTTAGTACTCCTTTGCATACATTATTTTTACTATTATTTTATTACATCCAGTAAGCAGCTTAGTCAAAAAAAATTTGTCTGAGAAACCAACTGCAGTGAACATTATTTTTCGACTTGGATTTTATAAAAATGTTTATTACGAGTTTAATTGATGTAGTTTAAATATTCCCAGATATTTTATTTCCATTAATTTACCTGTGAATTGAAAGGACAAATAAATTATAGTTCAAAGTTTTTAAATAATGAAAAAAATTTTGTTAAGTTAATATATTTTTGTATTTTTGTTTTCGTTTGTATGCGTTTTCTACAATTTCTTGGTTTAATTTTTGTATTTATTGTAAACATCAGGTTTCTGAAAAATATTTGTTTGCTATTGTTACCACAATTAGCAGCTGCACACTTTATTTTTTAAATTTTAAGTTAAAAACTCGCAAATATACTTTGATATATACACAATTAAATAAAACACAACCGATCGCAGTACGTTTCTCAAAGAAATAAAATATTGTGACGTAGTCAACTGAAAAGATGGTTGTCAAACTCGATTAGCAGAAGTAGCGGACCTGCGCAAAGCGTAATCTCTTATTCCATGGTAAAAGAATACAGGTATATGCACTAGATGAGAGCATACTGCCGGAATTGTCAAAACGAAGCAAAACTTTTTCTTTATTTTCTTTTGTTTCCATTCGCCACACAGCTAAAATTGACAAACATGGCAGTATGGAAAGAGAGCACAGTCAGCGCTGCATATAGACCCCTTTTACATTGATCAAGACTTGAAGTCAAGTTTTTTTGACGTTCTCTTTTGAACTTGACGAAAGCTTTCACATTGGTCAAGACTTGAATTCAAGTTCTTGTCTTCTTTCCTTGTTTTCTAAAAATAAAACGAGATAGGTAGCAAGCAAATGAATTATAGTTTATAGAAATTTGCAAACTGAATTTTATTTTTTTACCACGATGGAAGTTAAAAAAACGTTTTTGCTTAAAAATTTAATGCAAAATTAAATTATATTAAATGCAAAAAAATTTTAATGCAACCGAAGTCTAGCAAACTCACATTGATATGCGAAAAATAAAATAAAAAGCACTGTCAACAACGCGAAAATAGCAAAAGGAACACGAAAAAACACGAAAAATTGCCGGTACAGCTTCAAGTTTCTTTTTCCCTTCCGTCGCTTCCGATGTGCGGCGAATTGCCTACAAACTCTGAAACTTGACTTCAAGTCTTGACCAATATAAAAGGGGTCATACCTCAGGGTTGCATCGGCAGAAAATAAAAAAGTACTCTCAAAATAATAAAATATATATGAAAAATATAAAAAGGTCGAAACAGACAATGAAAATGTGGGGATTTTCTAAACAAAGATACAAGTTTGACAAGCAAAAAAAAAAAAGATCGCTACAAAATATATAAAACATACTTGTGCAGTACGACAAAATATCCTTCTTGTTATTCCCTATTCTTTCTTCCTATAAAACATTCATCCTCACTTAACGTAAAACAGAACATACCTATAAAAATTCATATCAATATCATATATAATCTCTTAAATGTGTTAAAGAACTAATTTGTTATTCTTTCACGTCCTGACGAAGGCCCACAAAGTGAGCCAAATATCGAAAAATAGTATAATAAAAAAGCAAAAAGTTAATAAAAAACAGTTTATATTTTTATACGACCACAGCCCAATTTATAATAGCAACAAACGACAGAAGGCCGAAACAACAACAAAATTTTTCATTGTTAAATAGATACATATATATAAAAAAATTAATTCTGTCACTCCATGTCCCATTATAACAAAAAATAATTGAATTTTTAATTTATTAAAATGTTCACATCACAAATTTTTATAAATAGATTTACGGTTTTCTCGCCATTTAGCTGAAAATTAAAAAATTATTTCAAACTACGCTCCGTTTTAGTTTGGTATAACAACTAGAACTGAATCCAATTACAAAAGCAAGTGTTTAAAAAGGCGTTATTTTATTTTAGCTGTCAATCTTTTATTTTGTTTTCTTTAGTTTGTTTTTATCTGAATCAAGTCTATTTCGCTATTTCACATTTTCTCGAAATTTTTATAAACAAACTTATGAAATTTTAATTGATCACTTATAATTGCAATCTTAACTAACGGTTCCTTTTTTTGCCCTAGGAATTATTTTTTGTGTGTCAACGTAAAGCAAATTAGAAAACTTGCTCTACACTTGCTGGCTGACATAAAACCCCTCTTTTATTCATTCCAGAATTAATTTGATAAGAAGAAAAACAGCACTTAAAGTATCACAAAAAATGCTGATCGTTTTCCATTAATTTAAATGCCAACCATTTGCAATTTCAAATGTCTATTAATGCATAATATTAATTTCAGAACAGATTTGATAAGAAGAAAGGCAGAATTTAAAATACATTATAAATTTCAATAACAACACGCTAAGAAAAATTTTATACTGTGGTATACTTTACACCACAGAAGCAAAAAGCAACCATTATTTCAACCTCAAACCCAATGAGATAGCATCCCTTTTTATTTCGCCCTAGTTGATTAAGAACATTAACATAACGACATGGTAGCATCGTTTTTTCATATATCTACCACTCTTGGCAGCTTAGTTTAGGAACAGTTAACTTTAAAAATGATCTTCATCTTCTAATAATTAATTAATTAACACCACTGCTGCCAAAACGCTATACCTGTTGTCCATTCGATATTTTTTAGCTTAATGAGGTTCAACAACAAATGGGATCGTTTAGACGCAAAGCTTAATTTTTAGTTATTCAGTCGTACACCCAGGCTTGGCAACATGTAGTATCGTCTGAGCCCACCTTATAAAGTGTTTTCAGCCCTGCTGCTGTCCAAAACAAAGTTTACTGATTTCAGCTGTAAAAGGCAAAGAAGTAAAATATAAGGAAGTGGTGTAATAGCAGAAAAGTGTGGTATTTTCTATATTGGTGTTGGTTCACACAAATACAGAAACAATCACAAAGGGCCGTATTCGGTTGTATCGTAAAAGAAGGCCCAAACTGTTAAAGTTTGTTCTTATGCATTAAAATTTTAGAAACATTTCAAGAATAGCAACAACTCTAATTATTTAAAAAATTTTTGTTCGCTCGCAATTGGCTTAGAAGTTATAGGCATCTAACGTTGGAAAAAGTGGACTAAAAATTTATCTGATTTTTTAAGTTTTCCAACAAAACTAAACTTTATGGGTATCAAAAGAGAGATAATACAAGTATCTATTCAACAAGATATCAAACATAAAAATACATGCATTTAAGATACAACCCTTTTTTTACTTAAAATCGCGAGGTTTTTCCAAATTTAATAAAAAAAAAAATAAATGTATCAAAAGGATGCTGCTTAGGATTTACAAACCTCAGTAAATACCACACAGGCTTCTCTGTCTACAGCAGTTCTGAATGTAGTTATCTTTTTAATAATTCTCTTTTTAATGTATTGCTTTCGTAAAAGATAAACCACTAGTATTTCAGACAAATTCTAATTATAAAAAATTATATATTAATGAATTCTTATGGAATTCTAAATGTGACACCTCGTTGAATAGATACGCACATTACCTTTGTTTTAATACCCATAAAGCTTAGTTTTGTTGAAAAACTAGAAAAACTGCAAGATTTTTTAGGTAATTTTTCTATATTTGAAGGCCTATAAATTCTAAACTTCAACTCTAATTACAAATTATATTAGGTTAATTTTTTAAAACCCTTATTTTTTGGGTGTTTCTGCCTAGTTGTTGTGTAAAAATCAGAAAAATTTAACAAACAGGTACTAAATCTGATTCACTATGCTGAAAACAAGAGCGCCCCAAACATGTATTCAACTGCGAAAAATGACTGCGCCCCTGAAGCAGTGTTTGTGTTTTGACAGATGTGGTTTGATCAAACTGGCGGAAAATCAACGGGGTCTAAATTGCATTTTTAAACCATTTTTAATAAGAAATATATACATTTCTAACACAAACAAGTTAAAAAATATCGTTAGAAACTAAATAAAGCACTTTTGTTAAAAGAATTTAAACCGTATGGACATATTTATCTGTGGAACGAATGAGCATTGTTTTTAAGTTTTCAGGAACTATTACAATTCTTAACCGCACAACTCATATTGCATTTGTTTTAGTGGTTTTTTTTCTTTAATTTTGTTGCTTTTTAAGCAGTGAAAATGCTTAAAATGAAATTATTTTCAACTATTTTCCTGAGGAGTCTTCCAATCAGATGCCAGGGTTCTCAAAAATGTCAAAAAACACACTCTTTCTCGCTCGCACAATTTACGAATGGTGCGACAGTTCACGTACAGTGTATGTGTAAGCAACACCATTTCCTTATATTTTACTTCTTTGGTAAAAGGATACAAAACATATCTTTAGCAAAAATTAATGATATTTTGAAGTGATTTATCTAAAGTGTTTACAAGAATAGCACAATTAGATTATTTCCAACAGATTTCTCAGGTGCTCGGATGGACAAACGATACATCTTGCACAAAAGCAAATCGGAAGATAAAAGTTCAGTTTAGTTTTTTTTTCTTACCAGAAATAATGCCAAGCTATACTAACAACAAAGGAAGCTTTTGTTTTTGTCGAATTATTTGTAAACAAACTGAAAAATAAAGCCATGTCAAATTGTTATGAATACCAACATAAAGCAAAAGTACCGACGTACTAGTACCCTCTGATTTATATGAAACTTTCATACAAGCTTATAGGTACGAGTACCATTGGTACCTTGGTACCATTCGCACCACAGATGTGATTCGCACTTTTTGTTTGTTTGCACTTCATACGTAAACAAACAACCAAATGCTAGAAGTGCTGCCAAGTCGCTATAATGCGAACCAAAAAAAACGAGTGGCCACACCAAGAAAAAAATACACAGAAAAGCGATGAAAATAAAAGTGTACTAGTACGGAAAATGCATAGAAGTAAAATATAAGGAAGCGGTGTAGTTGAAGTGAAATGAAGTATTTTACAAACACAGTGAAGTTGACACAAACACAAAAACATTCAAACAGGGCCGCATTCAATTATGTAGTAAATAAAGGCGTAAACTATTTTTTATTTTTTAGATGCATGCTTACTATGCAATTTTTATATAGAACCGTTATATAATATGTTGCGTTACCAATTTTTTTACAGATAAAAGCATTGCTAAAATAAAGTAAAAGACATGAACTCAGAATAAAACTGAAACGACAAAAGTTACTTTAAATGATTTTTAAAAAATTCATTTGAAAAAAACTATTTTTTATAAACTATTTAATTGATATTAAAATAACACAAAAACTAAACAACTAAAATACATACCAAATTAAACCCTTTTAAAATAAATAGTTTTGTGTAGTTTTTTCCGAACTGTCGGCTTTTAATTAGTTTTTTTATATAAAAATATCTAGTTATAGCTTGTAACCGTCGGTCGCTAATCCACTTTAATTTCATGTCAAGTTTTCAAAGAAATTGTAAACAAATAACTATTAATGCTTAACCCAATATGAAAAAAAATTAAGGCCCTTGCCACCCTAAATAATGAATGCGCTCATGAAGCAGAACTTGTGTTTTGACAGATGTTCTTCCTCAAAAATGGATTTTTTTTTTGCTCGGGAAGAACTTATGTCAAATAACGACGCTCTATCTCTCTTCCTCAGCGTCGAAAATTCCTTCTACACACGTATAGTGTGTGTGAGTATAACACCACTTCCTTATCTTTTATTTCTATGGGAAAATGTTGTACCTCGTACGTGAAGAATAAAAACGTGTCCAAAATGGTACGAAAGTACGTACCTGTGCAACCTTGTCATACCTCTATCCTTCTACCATGTCTTATTCTATCATTCTTGCGTACAGTGTATGTGTTAACAACACCATTTCCTTATATTTTACTTCTTTGGCACCTACTCGCTTCATTTTGACACTATATTCCCAATATGACAGTTCATCCCCAGCTGATTTTCAGCGAATAATACTTGGTAATTCTAAAAAACGAAACTTTACGAAATATATCTGGTAGCACTACTTCTTATTTGAGTCGGAAATTGCATTAGTAAATAAATTTGTATAAGTTTAATGATTTTGATAACAGTTAAAGGGTTTTTTGTTTTAATAATTCACGTAAATATCTCTTTCCATTTGCAGTTAAAATCAATAAAATGTCAACGCAACAGGTGCTCTCTCCGCGCGAATCTGGAGAATTCATCGTGAAGCAGGCAAAATACCTAAAAGTGCATCGTGAAGGCATCTCAAAACTGGCACGTGATATAATTGCGGGCATTAAATCAAAACAAATCGATGCGGCTAACTTTTCACAGCATGATTTACATCCGAAACCAACGGATGGGCATGCAGTGGATTGGATCTTTCTGATTGACACACTCAACTTTTGCTTTTGGACACCGAGTAGGAAGTTTATGCTTCTGGAATCACTGATGTGTAATTGATATGTTTCTTTTAAGCTAACTATACTAAATACAAGGTAAATGGTAACACGGGCTATTTTGCGCTATGCGCCGCTGTAAATCGTGCGATGGCGGAGGATATCGACATTACTAACGCTACCTTTTATGCCAGCATAGATGCGCCAACATTGGAACACGTAATGCGCTCGGACGATGGCAACACAAAAGTGCCGCTATTGCAGGAACGCATCGATTGCCTGCACGAAGTTGGATCGAAACTACTAGCAAAGTGGGAAGGAAAATTTGAGAATGTGGTGAAAGCTGCAGGTGGATCTGCAGCACAGCTGCTTCAGTTAATAGTCACTGAATTTCCTTGCTTCCGAGACGAAGCCGACTATGGTGGACAGCGCGTGGCGCTTTACAAACGTGCACAAATACTTATAGGAGATCTGTGGGCATGCTTTGAAGGAAAAAATCTAGGCAGCTTCACCGACTTGGACTGCATCACAATGTTTGCGGATTACCGCATACCTCAAGTTTTGGTGCATTACGATTGTTTGGAATACAAGCCTGAATTGCTGGAATTTTTAAAATGTGATAAAATCATGAAAAATGGTGACCCGATGGAGGTTGAGATACGTGGAGCATCCATTTATATTGTGGAAGAGGTGAAGGATGAGGTGCGTGCAGAATTGACCAAATGCGGTGATCAGCCAGTCTGCCAAATGGTGAATTCAGTTTTAATTGATCACTTTCTATGGGACTATCGGCGAAAGCATGCAGAGCAGTTAGAACACATTCCGTTTCATAAGGTTCTCAGCGTATATTACTGAGGCGTGGAATCATACTATTTTCTTTTAATGACTAAAGTTGGATTACCTTCTTGAAATACACACAACCATTTTTTATCATTTGAATTAATTAAAATAAACTTAAAACGGCATTTCTTTAATGAATAATCTTAAAATTCCTTTTCAATTCATTAGCATTAATGTTGGGCATTTCTACAATAAACATTCACAAAAACTTAGAACGGAAAGTGCAGACACTGTTACAACAAAAAACTTCTTTCACCAACTTATTTTTTTTAAAAAAACCTTTTTATTTTAACGTTTTTCTTCTTCACCACAAATTAACAGTTTATAGCTTGATTGGCTTTGGTTTGCCAGCCTGGGCAGCCAATCGCTCCTCGCAGCGTTTCTTGGCCTCGACTCCGGAAAGGTTACCCTTGCGTGCGTATCTCTGGTTGATTAGGAACTTTACGTCCATCTAAAAGAAAATACAAAACATAAGCTACAGACACTTCAAATTGGGCCAAAAGCTAAGGTTTAAGAACTAGAGATCAATTTGCAGACACTTGAACCTATGGTGGTGCTGCTGGACATTAGCTCACAATATTTAATATGACAAATTTGTTTATTTCTACTTACACCCAAAGTTGATTCGTGACGCTTGCGAATTGGACGCTTGATGCCATTACGATGGGCCTTTCTGTTCTGGTTGTGATTTGTGTGATTCTTTGACTTGGCCATCGTAGACTGCTAGCAATACTGCGTTATGTTACCAAATATTAACAAATGCGAGTCGGTCGTTAGTGATTGGTGTTGTCCCAAGCAGCGTTCGAAGCAGCGATGTAGCGATAAATAAAGAAAATACTTATAAGTTCAGTTACTACAATAGTTTGCGTTTATAAAACATGAATAAAAATTAAAATTTAGAAAGTTGCTATGGCAGATTTTCTTTGATTTTCTATAACATTATTTATTTTACACGTACGTTTTTGACAGTTCAGCGGAAAAGAAATAATTATTTCGAAAACTTCAAAGAAGGCTGGCCCTTGTTCGAAATGCTTTCGACAATAAGCGAGACTCGTTATTTTGATGCGTTCGTAAATACAAGTCATAAAGTTTTAATACAAGGGGTATTCACGATAAGCAGTTCTTTGTTGAGGCTCTTGTGCAAAAGAGCAAAAAAGTAACAAAAAAGCAGCTCTACAATAACAAAAAAAGACGTGTTGTTAAACTTGCACATTTTTTCACAACAACACTGACTATGACCTGTAAATATTTTGTTGTGTGCTTGAGCTCTTTTTACATTTTGAGAATATTTGACAGAAAATAGTGATGAAGATTAATAACTGCCAATCAACTTTTTCGTAATTTTTCGTTTTCGACCACATTTATACTGTTTAAGATTTGAATTAAATTTTCTCAGTTTGTCAGCAAACGGTGCGGGAAAAAAGAGTTCTTGACTCGGTACGATTTTGGTATAGCGAAATTTTGGATGAAAAGTTCACTTCCTTGTCATATATATATTGCTACTATTTTTTGTGTTAACCACGTTCCAAATCATACAGTCACCATAACGAAATCATCTTGCAAGCCAAGGTTCAGTAGCCGAATGAGAAATGCCATTGATAAGCGTAATAGATTACACACTATGTGCAAATAAAAAATTAGACAGCGGAAAAATGGGAAAGCTATATAATTGCTAGGAATAAATCTATACGTACAACCAGACAGTAAAAACAACGTAAATTTTCTCTAAGCTAAGAACTTAACAATAACTTAATATAACAGTCGCAGAGCTCAACTCTGTGAATTTAATCTTTTCTTTATTATAATGTTAATTTACAAAATTTGCATTTAACTTATCAATATACAAATCGTTTTCATTTTTAACTAAGGCCTTTTTAAGTATTCCATTATTTACATATCAAACCAACATAAAGTAATTTCAATCTTTATACCTCCTCAAACCTAAATACTTGTTCATATTGTATTTTCGATCATTGTATGAGATATAAATTCTTATACAGTTTTCCTTTCCCTATGTTGTAGATTAAAATATAGTTTTAAGGAAGAATTGTGGATAAATCTATTGACTATTGGAAACAATCTGAGTTTTGATGTGGAGCTGCAATAAAATTTACCATATTAAACCTTTTCACTTATCAAAGAAATATTGCCATCTTGACGTTTCTACATTACGAATATATACATGTGTGGTGTCCACATTAGTTCACTTATAATTCAAATTTTAGATTTAAGTATTTATTTTTAAGAGTTCAAAATTTATAAAATTTATTTTCAGTTGTGAAAAATATTCCAATCAAAAAGATCAATTAAAATATTTAATTCCAAATAAAAAATATAAAAAATAAAATTATCTATGAAATATCAAAAAAAAAAATTTATATAATCGCACCAAACATGCTAACCACAGCTTATACTACGTTTACATATAGAGATTGAAACTCCTAAGTCTTGTCGAATTTTTTTAGATTAGCTCCAGAAAAGTTAACCTCATTCTGAAGTAGATTAATAATTTATCTCCTTGCTTATCTTTTCATAAAAGTTTGCAACTCTGTAAATCCTGGGAATTTCTTAAAAATTGCAACACTGCAAGTGTAAATAAAGAAAATGGGCTTATTGAAGGTCAATACCCAATCTACCATTGTGTAATAGTGTTTGGATTAAGCTTACCTACAATGGAATAATGAAAGCCTTTTACAAACATGCTTTGAAAACACTTGTCTACGTAATAAATTTACAAGTTGTGTTGTATAATTGTATCGAAACAGGATAAAAGTAAGCTTCTTATAATAATACTTGTGGTAAGTTTACTTGAAGTTTAATTTACAATCGTTTTCAAAGCATGATTGGAAAATGCTTACAGAGGTAATTGTTTCACAACTTCCACATTATTGTAAAATTTGGAATTCCCCAAGTACTAAACAGTACAATTGCAATAAGAAACAAAGTGCCATCACTAACAATTTTGATGTCAGTGGCTTGTGTTCAGTGCTAATTTCAACACATTCTTTTAGAATTTTATAATACTTAAATTTAAACCAATGTGCTTTAATAAAAATGTATATTGAATAGTCCACATAGTTTTATTTATATTCCCTTTTTTTAGTGGCGATGTGTTTTCGACAGTATTTTATAGATAAATTTCTTATAGATTTTGATGAGAAGATGAATTTGTGCTCCTTTGATAACACCGAGCTTTCTTAACTAAGATTTCTTACGATTTCTTAAAAACAAGTGTTTAAAGCTTACAATAATACTTGCTTCCCATTTAATAAATGTTTTAATAATATTTTTATAACACTTCCCAATCAACCATTGCGTAATAGTGTTTGGAGTAAGCTTACCTACAATGGAATAATGAAAGCCTTTTGCAAACATGCTTTGAAAACACTTGTCCACGTAATAAATTTACAAGTTGTGTTGTAAAATGTTATCGAAACATGATATAAGTAAGCTTCTTATAATAATATTTGTAGTAAGTTTACTTGAAGTTTAATTTACAAACGTTTTCAAAGCATGATTGGAAAATGCTTTCAGATGTAATTGTTTCACAACTTCCACATTATAAGGGAATTCCCAATCATTGAAAATTGCAATTGCAATAAAAAACGAAGTACCAGCACTAACAATTTTGATGTTAGTGGCTTGAGTTCAGTGATAATTAGAACTCGTGTAATGATGATTGTCAGTCTTTTATAATATTTTTATGGTTAAATAAATTTGTTAATTACATCAATGTGCTTAAAAAAATATATATTTAATGGTCCAAATAGTTTATATTTGTATTAAATTTCTTTTGAGTGGCAATGTTTTTACCGATTGTGCACTATAGATAAAGTTTCTATAGGTTCGGATGTGAGGTCTTTCATATGGATTCATTTTACAAAGAAGATTAATTTTAGCTGTTATGCTAACGGCAAGCAAATTAGATTACTTAAATTTCAGAAAAACCTGTGCTAAAAGCTTGCAATAATACTTACTTCCCATTATTTAATAAATGTTTTAATAATATTTTTATAACACTTTTTTCCAATTTTTTATAAACAGTTGTAAATAACTTACAATAACACTTACTTCCAATTATTTTATAATTATTTTCAATAATACTTTTACAACAATTTTTTCCAATTGCAAAGTAAGTATTGTAGAAAGCTTATTAACAACACTTATATCCAATTGAATAGTAAACGCTTGGAATAATATTACAGTAAGGAATATTTTTCCAAGGGTTCCTTTTTGCTTATTCTACAATTACTTGAAAGCATTTCACAACAGTTTTTACAAGCTTTTTCCAAGCGCGATGCTTACGCTTGTAAGCTTACTACAAGCTTATTCCAAGCTTGTTTGGCTTATTGGGTTTCTTCCAATTATTTAATAATTATTTTCAGTAATACTTTTACAACACTTTTTTCCAATTGCAAAGAAAGTATTGTAGAAATCTTATTTGCAACACTTATAACGAATTGAATAGTAAACCCTTTTTCCAAGGGTTCCTTTTTGCTTATTCTACAATTACTTGAAAGCATTTCACAACAGTTTTTACAAGCTTTTTCCAAGCGCGATGCTTACGCTTGTAAGCTTACTACAAGCTTATTCCAAGCTTGTTTGGCTTATTGGGTAAGGGCTATGTTTTGGTGGCGGTCATATCGTCATTACAAAAGTACACTAGCGAATCTGAAAAATTAAATTTTTTATTTTCAATGAAAATTCTATGGAAAATTAAAAATGAAGTTTTTCAGATTCGTTAGTTTACTTTTGCAACGACGATATGATCCCCGGTCATGTGTTTCATGATAACATACAAATGCTCTGAATAATTTCACAACGCAATCTGCTTCGATCTCATGATTTGGTCAAAATATAATCCCTTGCTTACTCTCTCAAAGTTCCCATTTACATTGAAAAACCAACAATTCATGACGTGCCCTTAATCGCCCCCATAACATAGCCCTAACCTAAAAAAAAACAAATAAAAAAAAAGCAACGAAATGCCAAAATAAATCTTTTTCACACTTGTGTACACAATGTAGACTACAAAAAGGGATTTTCTTAATCTTGTTTGTTTTAATCTCATAAATAAACGTAGTGTTATATGGCGATGATCTCGACGTCCCTGAATTGCATCTACCTTATAAATCTACCATGCGTATCGCTCATTTGCTCGAATAACGTTATAACTCAAAAAACAAGATATTTGGGTTAATGATGCAGGATTGTTTTTTTATACCATGCTTTATATTGTGTAAAAATTTTATGTTATTATTTTGAATATTCTTCGCGTAAGAAGAGAAAATGCCTCTATCTCTTCATACAAGGTGTGAATCAATTGAAAACTTTAAATGCGTTTTATGCAAAATTACTTTTTTGAGTTCTGACGTTACTCGAGCAAATGGGCGATATGTACTTGCAGGCAGTGTTTGGAACATTGACGATTCATCGTCATTTTGACGTTTTTTGGCAGCAATTATGACGTGATTACGAATTACGATTTTAAGTAGACGTTTTTTTACTATTAAAAATTTAAGTTGGCGAGAGATGCAAGTTCAGATTCAAATTTAATTTAAACTTAACTTGGGCAGTGAAAACGTACTGCATTGTTGCTGTTCCTGTCAAAATGTAATAATAATGAAGTGCGTGTGGCCTTTTATGTTTTCTTTTCTTTCTTTTTTGCTTTTTGCCGCAAATCAGCGCAATCGAAGCGCAGCTCAATTGGATTATATTGCAGTTCAAATACAGTATTCTATTCTGCAGTTTTTACTGGAAAATGAAGCGTTTTTTCCAATATTAATATAAAATTACCTTGCGGTGAAATAGTACCTTGAAATCAAATTCTAATCAGAATTTTTAATGAATTTCAAATTATAATTGAATCTAATAATTTTTAATACATCTATTCAATTTTATTTTTATAGTCATTGCATGATTCAATTATTATAAGGTTATTCGTATTTTTTGACGTATGCTTATTTTTTATAAACAAACATATTTTGACAATCTGCTAACAGTGTTTTGTGCTGTTGGAAAAAAAGGTATGTTTCAGTGTTTCGTTGTGTAGTTTTCTAGTGTAGTAGTTTTTCAATGATTTCTTGCCAAGTTAATAAGAATAAGAAACTATGTAGGTGTTGCGTCGCAAGTGTATGCTATGTTGTAAGTAAATTCTAGGAATTTAGAAAGCTCCTTTGCAAATTTAAAATAAAAAGTTATTTTTGCCATTGCTCAAAACCTAATTAGTGAATTTTATTAATTGAAAGTGTAATTTAGAAGAAAGTTAGTTAAGGCAAAAAACAAATTATAAAGAAATACTAGTGGTATTCAACGAACGCCGTGTTGTTGATGTAAACAGCGTATGTTCGGTAAGTTTATGGCAGCGTAATTTGCAATAATAAAATTGAAAGGGATTAAACATACTCAGCTTGCGGCACAAAAACGTGGTGTACACATAATGTGAAAAACATTTTCAAAGCAAAAAAAAAAAAACACGCACAGACTTTAAAAAGAGACACAAAAGAAGTACATAGAATAAATATAGAATTACAATATAGAAGTACATCCACAGAAAATAATGAAGATATTAAACGATGCATGAATTAAACAAACAGTTTAATTTATAAGAGATTCAAAATTAGATCCTACTTACAATTGACAAATTCAAAAAATCAATTTTTTTTTAATTTTTTGCAATAGAATATAAAAATTAAATCTTAAAAATATACTCTAAAAGTCTTAGACCTAAATTGAAAATATTTTTAAAGTTACAGCCAAAAGAAGACAAAGCGTCTTAGCGTATATTAAAATGCTGTAAAAACTTTCAACACGTTTTTTTCGAAACTACGTTTGCGAAACTTCGGGGAAGCACTAACTAAAAACTATTCGACCGATTTGGCTAAAAATTTCAACTGTTATTTAAGGCATGCATAGCTTGTTCCGGAACTTTAAAACAATACATTTTTCAATAAGATAATTTTTTTTTAAACAAATTAAAAAAAGGTAGATTTACAAATTTTTTTTTCACAAGTTTGCCATTTTTTATTTGTTTTTTTAAATATACATATTATAGGGTAGTGCACTACAATAAAGCCTGCAGAACGATATTCTCTTTGATTTTTTTATATCAGATGAACACGTAAAGCTGGGTGCTTCCCCCCAAAAAACACACCTTCTTTCAAGCGCTCTTCTTTGATATAGATAACTTTAAGCAAATTAATGTACAATCAAGTCAAAGAAAATTCTTTTGCACACTTTACGACATCAATAAAAACATGTCAAAGTCTCAAAACGACCGCATTTTATTTTTTTATTTAAAAAATTTATGAAAAAGTCAACTTATCGGTCGTCACACTGGGCTACTACCTTAAAATAAATAAAGTTACTTGAATCGAGTACAGAAACAAACCTTTAATAGTTTTTTGCAGTAGTTAGAGAGGTGTATTTTGAATAGATTTATGAAAAAATTGTCAAAATGATGTCAAAAAGAAGTACAAGTAAAAAGAAGTACTTTTAGCGTACTTCGATAAAAGAAGTACAACGAGAAAAAAGAAGTAAAATACTCCCAAAAGAAGTTGGTAACATTATGTATACAGTATGTATAATGCGTATTATGCGGCCGTGGTTTCATTTTTGTTTTGAAGAATTTTTTTTTCTTTTTTCTTTCTAAACAATTTAAGAAATTATAAATGCACTTACCATTAATGTATTTAAAATTTCTGTAACGTTCCTAATAATTTTGTGATCATAATTTCTTTTTAATACAATTACGCAATTAACTCGCTTAATTAACTTATTTAGAACACGCCACTAAACTCTCTTGTCATTTTTGCACCAGTAACTTTAGAATTTTCTCCAGGTGAGCGCGAAAGTGATATTACCTGGCACTGTAGGGATTATGTTAGTATGGACCTTTAACAATATACATTATTTTTGATTTGAGTCGATTCGGTCGTTTACTTGGATCTTACGCCCATGGCACGTCGCAATCTTTAGGTTTTTTTAATTTTTTTTTGATTTTTGAAAATTCCGGAAAAATTTCAAATCGCAATATCAAAAATTGCTTTTCAATAGTAACTATTATAAGATTTAAATTTTATATTAAAATAAATATAGAGCCTAATTGCTGTTTCAAAATGGGCAGATACGGCTGTAAAGTTGTATGATGCAGCTAGTGGTGCAAAAATGCACCAGTGCGCCCAGCCCTTACTTGTGGAGGTAAAAATATTAAATCTTACCAGATAAAGTTTAGGGCCATATATAGACTCTGGACGAATTTTCATCGATTTTGGCCCGGTAGTTAAGGTGCCACCAGAAATGGGTTAATTAACTTATTTAAAACATGCCACTAAACGCTCTTGTTTAGGTTTCATAGTAAGGTTTAATGTGTTTATTAAAATAAACGAACAAAATTATATATATTTTTGTATTTATATTACTTATATATTTATTAACATAATTTTTATTGAAGTTAGTAAATAAAAATAATTTAAAAAGTTACTAATGCACTTAGAAATCGGAGCAATAAAAGTACTTGAACAAAATTAATAGTAGTCAAAATAGTTCCAATTAGTATGATATTTGGGAAACCGTGTGCGTTTTTAGCTCTAATGACATTGCTCTCATGATTTTTTCTGCTCTCATTTTCAAATAAGCATACCAATTTGAGAAAACGTCAAAAATACGAATAACCTTATAATTCAATCATGAGTCATTGAATTTTCAAAGATGTTATTTAACTTTTTTATATATACCTTAGTATACTTATATAAATAAATATGCTTTTAAAAAATTTACTGTGTTTTAGTACTTATGTGTAGTAATGACAATTTTGACGATTTTTATGGTGTGAAAATGACAATTTTTTCTTTGTTTTCATCCCATCCCTACTTGCAGGCCATTATAAGCCAATTAGGGTTTTCACAAGCTGTGGTATTGTTGTATGTCGTATTGCGTTTTCAAAAAAAAAAACAAAAATACAGCAATTGTGAATATACCCTGAGAGTTAATTTTGTTATCTGTCGCATGGTATAAGGATTGAGGTAGCTGCAGTGTGCTCTCTTTCCATACTGCCATGTCTGTCAAATTTTGCTGTGTGGCGCATGAAAACAAAAGAAAAGAAATAAAAAGTTATGCTTCGTTTTGACATTTCCGGTAGTATGCTCTCATCTGGTGCATCTACCTGTATTCTTCTACCATGGTCTGTCCTATTGATACAGCTGACTGCAGAAACAGACAGGTGACTGGAGAATATAATTTTTTTAAATGCCTAAGCAAAACGAAAAGAATGAAATAACCATAAATAATTCAATTTAATTATATTTAAAAAATTTAGCAGTTATAAAAGTTATAGAACATACATAAACATAAGCATTTTATTTTCAAACACTGTACATAGCTTTCATTTATCTTTTCTTTATTTTCCTTTCTTTATTTAATTTTGCTACTTTCTTGCGTTAACTAATTCTTGCGTTTTTGCTTACCTTTTTTTTAAACTGTCAGAAAAAGAATTAAAATTGTTGATAATTATATTAATTAAATTTACTTTTATTTAAGTTTACTTTGATTTAAATAATACAAAATATCAATTCTTAAAAAAATGTAAGTTTTTTTATTAATTTATACTCATTGCTCAATAATATTTTTAAGTTATTAAGTTATATATTCTACGTTTCATGGCGAATTAAGCCAGTGTTAACTCTGGATCAACTCGCCATGGAGACATATATTGACTTGTTAACATTTTTCACATTTGCTGTATTTTGTTTTAAACGAATTCAGCATAAAATTTCTCTTTTTTTTTATTAATATCCATTTTTTTTTATTAATATCCACAAAAGAAGCAACAAAAATGTTAAAAAGAGATCAAAGAGTCCAACTCTACTCGATGTTATGCATGGAAACGCTTTCGAGCTAGCTACACTACCAAATTAACAGATTGTAGGAATTTCGCTTTATAATATTGAATTCTAAAAGTGGGAAAAACATTAAAACGGCAAAATTTATTCATATATATACATGAGGAAATAAAAATAATGTGTGAAAAAAACAAATCTCACGTGGGAAAAAATTCTTAAATGGGAAAAAATATTCCCACGTGGGAAAAAATTCCATAAAATTAAAAATTCCTATGGGAATTCCCATTTCCCACAGCAACTAAAATTTCCCACAAAACTGGCAACTATGCAGGATACTCTTTTGCTTGGCGGATGATATAATTATTTGACAAGGTAGCCGTGACAGTTTTTTGGCGATTGGTAGTTGTCAAAAACAGCTTAAGAAGTTGTAGTTTGCTGCTGTTGACTAGATACAGTACGACCTCGCTCAACGCAACCAATTAAATTCAAGCCAATTGCGAAATCTGAGGTTATTGCAAAAACCGAGGAAAAATTGTATATTGGCCAATAGACCTATTTCCAAAAAAAATATGCATTTTCTACACATTCAAATTAAAGTGAATCGAAAAATTTTTGTTCAGAAACATAATTTCATTTTATTCAATTTATTTTTTTAAAAATTGGGAAATTTTGGTCTGCACTTTGTTGCAATTTATACTTTGCGTACAATTTGGGTGTTGAGATTATCGAGGAGTTGCGTGTAGCGAGGGTTGCGTTGAGCGAGGTCGTACTGTATGTGCTTATTTTTAACTTTTTTTTTATTCATAAAATTTGTTCGCGAAGTTTATTGAAATGTTTTTAGTTTGCTGGGATTGACTAGCTATGCTTAAGTCGTTGCTTATTTTTTCACATTTCTTTGATTAATTGCATTAACAGCTAATTTTGACAACTACTCGTGAGAAAAAGCCAGTCTACGTCACTACCTTATCAAATAATTGTACCATTGCTCGGCGAGCTGATTATTTTGTTGTTGCTTCCAAGGCTCATTTATAAGGTTGTGGCACTTGAGAGCGAGCTTGGTCGAACTATCAGAATAGATGAAAAGAAATGAAGAAAACGAATGCTTAGAACAAAGAAAAACACAGTGACAGTTCGAGCAAAGGCAGAAAAAGAGTGCATTTCTCTCAAGTGCCGCAACCTTATAAATTAACCTTGGTTGCTTCCAATACGAAACTGTCAAAAATATTGGAGAATACAACAACAACCATATTGTGCGGCCACCCAGTGGGCTTTTAAGCGCTCTTTAAGTGCTTTACGAGCGCTCCTTTTGCAATACAAAGGGCTCCTTCTATGTTCCCATCTACATTGTAATTTTAACATTACATGTCATTGGAAGGGAGCACTACTGCTCCACTTGTGCTACAAACTACAGTGAAAGTATAGCACTAAATACTGTGCTCCGAAACTTCTCCTAAACATAGCGTAGCAGGAACCGTTGTACTTCAGTCGTTCGTTCGTAATATCGTCCGTTCTATATAGTTGTTCTTCTGCAATGCTCCTAAGGCTCTCCAAAGCATAATGCAGCAGGACCACTTGGACTTCTTCTTTGTCTGGCTTCACACAGAAAAAGCTCAGAAAAGAATGCTCTTTAAGCGCTCTTGTTGGAAGCACTCCGATTTCGGCCCGTTGGGCATGTGCACGCCGAGCAAACGAGCATCGTGTAATATGGGCATATGCATATGTAAGAAAATATTGTGTGCGCTTTTTCCGGGAATTATTTAGTAAAGAAGCTATGAGCTGAACAAATTATACAACCAAAATCTTAGTCCAATACAACCGAATTCGTATGATATATAACGTTTTTATTGATTTGTGAGCGGTAACAGGGGGTGTGGCAATTTTTTTTATTTATTATTTGAGATATGGGTCATGGCAACTAATGTTGTAAATTTGATGCCCTAACTGTGGCTTTAGACCGCCAGAACGAACGAAAAATTCATCGCGAACAATTTATTGCAATAAATTTTTCGTTCGGAGAACTGTTTAGACCGCGCGAACATTAACCGCGAACAAACATTGGCCGCCATCTTGTATGTTCAGGCGGTGTAAACAGCAATTTGTGAATTTGGCCGGACATTAATTAATGCAGGGTTGATTAATCCTTATTTTTATATTAGCCACACAACAACACATGGTTTGCCCTCCACAATAGTTATGCATTGAGCACATTCACGACTACACGACATTACGACTCGACATGAAGAAAGAGTCAACAATATGGAAAAATCATAGAATTGTTTCATTCTTGCATACGCGAACCCTTATATTTCCGCTGTTGTCGCCCGTCAAATTAGAAATAATTCTATACCGGCGACAGCAACCTTGTAATGTAGCTGCGACATTTGCACTAAATTCACCTCCGTAAGAAAAGCATGTAAAATAATGTTTTTTCGCGTCATAAAGTCTTGAATGTGTTCAGTGCATTATTACTGGTAGTAGTTATTTTATAAGAGACTTGTATTTAATATTTAACTTAAGGGCCCATGTAAGTTTATTAACTGTCAAAAATGTTTTCTTTTTAATTTTCCGTATGTATAAAATCGTAAAAATATTCTTTAAAAGTTTTAATTCAATAAAATAAAAATTGTTGTAGTTGTGTGCACAAACTTAAGAAGAAAAAACATTGAAAACTATACTTGTAAGAACTTTAAACGCGTTTTTCTCGAAAAGTGCTGTTTGAAACCGATGGACAGCATTCACTTGTTAGTAAATACTCCCTCAATTTTTATTTAAGGGAAATACTTTTTATTTCATAACTTTAAAAAAAAATTATTTGAGTCAAAAACAGGGGTTTCATCTACCAGTTTAGTCAACATCAACATTTTTCTACAATCTTTTATTAAAACCTCAAAAAGTTTCAGCAGAGCCTGAAGTTTTTTTTTAGATGAGCAAGTTCTACTTCGGATTCCTGCTTTATTTAATAATATTTGCTATCCATAAGCTCAAAAATTTTTCATTAAAAGTTATATAATTATTATATAAAAAAAAATTACCTAAAATTAACAGTCTCTTGAAAATAAAACCTTTAGTACAGATTTTTTTTTACTTAAAAAACTTCAATGGCCCCTTTAAATAATTCAATTATATTGCAGCAAAAATTTACGTAATACTTAAAAAAACATAAATTACTACGTATTTTGGTACTTTTCATAATTTGTTCCATAAAGCTTAGTATGCTGTAGAAACGAACATTTTTAGGCATTTAATTCTACACCATAGAAGTAAAATATAAGGAAGCGGTGTAGTTGAAGTGAATTGGTGTATTTTACAAACACAATGAAGTTGACACAAACACAGAAACATTCAAACAGGGCCGCATTCGGTTATGTAGTAAAGAAAGGCGTAAACTATTTTCCGTTTTTTAGATGAATGTTTACTAGTAATTTTTATATAGCACCATTATACAATATGGTGCGTTACTAATTTTTTACAGAGAAAAACATTAGTAAAATGAAAAAAAGCTACTTTTAATGATTTTTTAATAATTCATTTCAAAAAACTTTTTTTTATAAACTATTTTATTGATATTAAACTAACACGAAATCTAAACATACCAAATTAAACAAATTAAATTCCTTTAAAAGAAATAGTTTTGTGTAGTTTTTCCGAATTGTCCGCTTTTCATTAGTTTTTTTTTATATAATAGTATCTAATTATAGCTTCCAACCTTAGGGCGCTAATCCATTTTAATTTCATGTCAAGTATCCAAAGAAATCTATAAAAAAATATGTAAATAATAAAGCTTATCCTCATACAAAAAAAATTAAGGCCCTCTTATTTGCCACCCTAAAGAATGAGTGCGCTCTTGAAGCAGAACTTGTGTTTTGACAGAAGCTTTAGCTCTCAAATGGCGGGAAACAATTTTTTTTTGTCGCCATTTGTTTTGCTCGCAAGGACTTATGTCAAAAAATTACGCTCTACCTCGCTTCCTCAATTGACGAAAAATCCTTCTATACACTTATAGTGTGTGTGATTAGAACACCATTTCCTTATCTTTTATTTCTATGTTCTACACGCGAAATTTTTGAGTAGCACTAACTCATACTTACTATAACCTGTTTGTTGAATGTGTTAGTTGAACATTATTGCTGAATGTAAAATTTCCACGCCAATTAAATGTACCGACATATAAAAGACAGCGAAATTTTGACATTTTATTTCTCCAATCATGGTTGTGAACTTGGCTGCATTGAAAAATTTTTTTGATTCAACAGCGTACTAACCAACGGAATAAAAAATTTCGCTACCTTTTCGCTGTCAAAAACGCAATGCATTTCTGAAAGAATATTTCTTTTCGCTTCTGCAGCATACTAAGCTTTATGCTACTCCTTTTTGCTACTTTTCTGTTTTTAAACACAGCGCAACACCGGATTCGCTCAAAAAGATCGAAATCCGTTAGATCAGAGCAAACGAAGGAATCTGCGTTCGTTCGCTCTATTTTACTGTTTACACCGGGCAAACAGTGTTCGCGATAATTTTGTAGCGAACAATGTTCGTTTGGGCTTACCGATGCGATGCAAACCGAGCGAACGAACGAGGTTTCTTTCGTTCGTTCAGGCGGTCTAAATCCATAGTTAGGTGATGTGAGATTATCCATGCCAGAATCCACAGCTTTCGTACCTTTCTTCACATCGTTTTTTACTTTTGGGGTCTTAGTCTTAACCACCATTGAACCAACAGAGTTAAACTGGACCAATCACCGAATTCTTTTTAGAGCCTCTCCCTTAACAACCGAAATATTGGACTTATCCAACTTTCGGGCCTTTAAATTACGACGTTCTATCTCTATAGGCTCCTCACCGCCTTTTAGGGGCACCCTTTGCTCGAAAACTACCAGAACTTACACCCACACCAACACCTCCTACTTTTGGGCCCGTATGAGTGCTGGATTCTCCCACACCTCGAAGAAACCCGGATCCACATTTACCATAAACTAACACTAAGTTAGTCCCTTTGACACCCATACCAATACCAATTAAAGGTTTTCCTAAAGCAGGAACAACCTTGCCTGGACAATTGCCGGGTTCACCTTAAAGCGGCATATTGTACTCACCCTGCACAAAGTGAAAGGCAAGCATAAAAATCACTTCAATAAGAACCCTACGCAATTCAGAAACGTAAGTGCGTCAATTAGACCGTGACGCCCTTCACAAAGTGAAAAGTCCAACAGTTTGAGTCACTACAACCAACAGTTCAAAAGTCATTGAAGTACCAGTTAAAAAAATCTCTGGAGTAACAGTGTGACAAGTATTGGAATAAATCGAATCCGAAAATATGTAATCATTTAACAGTACGAAATATAATGGAAGAAGAGGATAAAAAGTAGTCAAATGAAATGAATTGTCATATGTTGCTTGCTGTCACATCGTTGTCGTGTAACCCATAGAAATAAAAGATAAGGAAGTGGTGTTATACTCACACACACTGTACGTGTGTAGAAGGAATTTTCGTCGCTGAGGAAGAGAGATAGAGCGTCGTTATTTGACATAAGTTCTTCCCGAGCAAAAAAAAATCTATTTGTGAGGAAGAACATCTGTCAAAACACAAGTTCTGCTTCATGAGCGCATTCATTATTTAGGGTGGCAAGGGCCTTAATTTTTTTTTCATATTGGGATAAGCTTTAATAGTTATTTATTTGTTTACAATTTCTTTGAAAACTTGACATGAAATTAAAGTGGATTATCAACCTAAGGTTACAAGCTATAACTAGGTATTTTTATATAAAAAACTAATTAAAAGCCCACAGTTCGAAAAAAACTACACAAAACTATTTATTTTAAAAGAGTTTAATTTGGTATGTATTTTAGTTGTTTAGTTTTTGTGTTATTTTAATATCAATTAAATAGTTTATAAAAAATAGTTTTTTGAAATGAATTTTTAAAAAATCATTAAAAGTAACTTTTGTTGTTTCAGTCTCATTCTGAGTTCATGTCTTTTACATTATTTTAGCAATGCTTTTCTCTGTAAAAAAATTGGTAACGCAACATATTATATAACGGTGGTATATAAAAATTGCATAGTAAGCATACATCTAAAAAATAAAAAAAATTTACGCCTTCATTTACTACATAATTGAATGCGGCCCTGTTTGAATGTTTTTGTGTTTGTGTCAACTTCACTGTGTTTGTAAAATACTTCATTCCACTTCAACTACACCGCTTCCTTATATTTTACTTCTATGGTGTAACCACTTAAGGCCGCTTTACATTATCCTACTGTGTGTTAGCACATGTCAAAATTTTCATGTGTGATAGAATGTGAGATGCTGTAAACAACGGAAAGCAATGCGTGTTCGGGTCTGTTCTGATTTTTTGACATGTCGTACCACATATTATTTTTTGGTTTGTTTCTAATTTCATCACACATTCTATCTCACCAGAGATGCATTTTACCTTACTTGAAATTTATTATTTAAGTGAGAAAATTTTAAACTCGTAATGTATTTTCAAATGGAATAACAGAAGGAATCAGTTTTACAGCTTATTGAACTTAGTAGAGGCTTTAAATGCATTAACAACCGATCTTTACTCAAATTTTCACGTTTTAGTATAATGTAAAGTATAAAAATGTGGTGCGACTCTGTGAGATAGTCTAAAACTGAAAAATTAATTTCTTCATACAAAAGTTAAAAATGACAGCATGATGAAATTCAATAATACTTTCTATCTCACATGTCGTAACACACAGAAGGACAATGTAAAGTAGCCTTTAACGATCAAAGTATGAAGAAGAGTAATCGCAGCAAGCTAAAAACATTCCAATAAACTTCGCGAACAAATTTAATCAATCAAAGAAAAGTTAAAAAAGCTAATCAACAGCAGCAAACTATAACTCCTTTAGCTGTTTTTGACAACTACCAATCGCCAAAAAACTGTCACGGCTACCTTGTCAAATAATTATACCATGCGCGTGAAAAGAAAACGATTGACCTGTCTACACTAGCCTCACTCAACCGACTCACTTTGATGTCTGTAGAAGAAATGAAGAAGTGGGAAGGTGAATGTACCGTGAGGCAAGAATTTCAAAAACTTTAAAAATTTAGCGACTCACTTTGATTTGACATTTGTCATTTTTATTGTTTTTTTCGTTTATGCGCTAATAGCTGCCGGTTTTGCAGTGCTATACAAAGCTACGAAGCATACACTCAAGCTAACACACATTTGTTATTGCTTTAAAATGTTTTATTACAAAAACAGCACAAAAGCAAATGCAGACTCAAGGTGAGGTAAGTTATGTGTGTGAACTTTTAACAACTTTTTCATGGCAAAGTGAGTCGGTTGAGTGAGGCCAGTGTAGACAGGCTCATTAAAAGTGCCTCTACACTCTATGTTTATTACAGATGACATGTCAAAGAAATTAGATACCGAATTTCATCTGTCTCAAAATTAAGTTTTTGTCAGACAGTTTTTTTTGTCTCCATACTATCTGACACGTCATTTGAAAATAAAAAACAGCCTTTGAAATTTTTTCTTAGCCTTGTGAACCTCTAAAGTGTCCTCCTTTGGCCATTCAAACTAAGAATAAATTCATTATAAATCAATTTATTGAATATATATCTTAAAATTTACCTTTTCTTCCATTTTCACAAAAAAAATTATCAAATTGACATTTTGTACAAATGGGAAAACATACGAAATTAGAGACGTTTCTAATTCAAAAATTTACAGACGCAAATACCAACGACATTTCAAAACCACAGTTTCATATGTTCCACACTATCTGTAGCCAAAAACCATTTGTAATTTTTGACGTGTCATATATATGAAACATATAATGTAGGGGCACTTTAAGCAATGCGTGGCACATGGCAGAATAATGAGGTAGGGTAAGTAGCTTTGACAAGACCTATTGTTAATGTCAAAATCATAAAATATAGTGCTGCCATATCGCAAATTAAAATCCAATGAAAAATCCATACTTTGTCTTAGCGTTTCTGATAAAATCCTTTACTAACAATACTTCAAATCGGGGAAGTACAAGTTTTTTGCTTTAGGCAAGCTTGAAGCGGACTTATTCTGTGAAATATTTTTGTATGTTATAATCCAGCTGGAGCCTTCCACTTTAAATTTATTCTTGGTTATATACGCGTGTAATTGTGATTTTCATAGAGAATTTTGTGTGAAGTTACGTATATTTTAATAACTTTGAAAATTATAAACATGGCAAAAAGAAGTTAAACAATTTGTCAGACAACGTGGAATAAAGACATGTTATCTTATTTACCCTTCATAAAATTCATTTTCCAAGTGTTTATTTCAGAAATAACATTAATAAAAAAAACTGGCATCTCTAAGACCCACTTTGACATTAACGAGAGGTCTTGTCAAAGCTACTTACCCTGCCTTATTATTCGCCATGGCGTGGCATCTTGGATGATTTCTTAAAAAATTTAACACTTTAAGGCGGATTCACTAATCACTTTCAGCAAGTTTCTACTCAATGGCCGCATTCAGCGCAGACAACTGTCGTGAACTGTAATAGTAGCGCTACCTTAGTTCACGATGTTTTTCTCTAAATGTGTTGCTACTCTACACGTCAGAAGTTAGATTCAATTTAATTTGTATGTAAATTTAATTCAATTGCAAAGGTCCTCACTTAAATTTGTTGCGTTCTTTCTGAGTTTATTAATTTAACAGCGTCAGTAACAGCATCTGGCAGTTAAGCAAACAGTTGTGTTCATGTAGCTACCTAAATTGGAATTCGCTCGATTAAAAGGCGTTTGCTACTTTATCAGTTTTAGTTTGCGCTACCAAATTAGTACCATTCAGCGAATTTTTACACAACAGTTGCCAACTGTTGTCTGCGCTGAATGCGGCCAATGAGAGAGTAACAAAAACTTGCTGTACGCTCTTTGACTTGATTAAAATAATTTAAATTTTTGCAGAAAACTTGCTGAAGGTGATCAGTGAGTCCCGCTTTAATTAAATATATTTATTATTAAAATTTCGAAAGAAAAAAACCCCCTTTTACTTGCTGTAGCACAAATATGATATTATAAAACTTTTTTCATTAAAATAGGCCCAGTCCTTTTGGATTCAAATGGTAAATGTAAATTTGCATTTAAATTTTATGCAAACTTATAGATGCTTTCAATGTTCAGCATATGCTTTTAGTTAATTCGCCATCACATGTCTTTAATATTTGGTGCTTAATAAACACTAAAGCTATGCCGAAAACAAGTATTTTGACACGATATCTTCCATCTTCGGTTTTATCAGAAAAATAGTTCCTTTCCTGATGGTTTTTTTTCTCAGATGGTCTACGACACTTGTTGATACAATATCTGGCCATTGTTTCTTGGGTAAAAATGACTTTTATGACTCAAGGAGAATACTGAACTGGGGGAATCGGCCTGGAGGAACAGCGTTACTGAGATAAACTGGGTTAGTTTACCAAATGGTTAATTTAGTGTCAATATGTTGCAAAAAGTTCAGACCAAGTATAATTGGGTCGACTGCACTGGAAAGAAAAAGCAAATTAAGGGCAGTGACGTTCGTCATCTTATTTTTTTAATTCCTAAAAAATCCTTCGTTTGTTTTTTATTTTCTCAAAAAATTATCAACATCTTCTTAAGAAAAATAAAGCGAAATTTTGTTCATAACATTAAAAAATATGTCTGGTATACTTAGAACCACTTTCTTTCCGGATTTTAAGTCATAAACCACTAATTTTATTTAGGTTTTTTTCGCTACCTCGTTTCATTTTTTTTATGGATCAATTACGAACAAAAATATTATATTAGGTTAGGTTAAACCGGATGCCTTCGTGAAGGCTCACATAGACCAATTCAGGTCCTTAGTGGTACCGGTAGCGAAAAAAAGGAACCTTTGTGTTTTTGTGTTAAAAGTCTTTAAAGATTTGCGTTGAATTCGCAAACCTTAGGAGGGATTCCAGAGACACCCTGGCTACATCTTTAAGTGACGGGAATGTCGATGAGCCTAGGTATTTTAGTCTCGATCTAAGTAGGACGGTTCCTTGCACTTCCTGCAGTTGTCATCCGTGGTGATGTCAAGCTTCCTCGCGTGGGCTGCCGTCATGCAGTGACCAGTGAGTATGCCCACTAGTGTCCTGCAATCTTTGCGCGGGCGTGCCAAGATGTACAGAGTTCGTTTTTCGCATTGTGCATTGCACATGATTTTCGAGATTTTGCACGATGTCGTATCTCTCCATCTACGATTCACTGCTAGTGTGGCTCTTCTTTCAAGGTTCCTGTACAACTCTTGTAGCGGAGTAAGTACATGTTCTGCGAGTTCTAATTCCAGCCCGGCGCCTTCCTTTGCTAAACCATCTGCCATCTCGTTTCCCTCAATGCCCTGGTGGCTAGGGACACAGTAGATGCGCAATCTCTTTGAAGCGCATAGTGCATCTAGTGCATCTCTGCCAGCCAAGACACTTTTGGACTTGATGCTAGCAGAGCGCATGGATTTGATCGCCGCTTGACTGTCAACGAAAATGTTGATGTAAGAGTGTTGTGTGTCCATGCTGAGGGCTATCTCAGCAGCCTTCCTTATGGCAAATATTTCCGCCTGGCAGATACTGCAGTGGTTCGGCAGTTTATATGGCTGCCTTATATTAGGCTCTGCACAATACACAGCCACACCTACCCCCGTAGGCATTTTGGAGCCGTCTGTAAATATGTTGACCGCCTGCTGTGCTTGTTCTATACCTTTGCACCAGTCATTTGGTCCCAGAAGAGTTCGTGCTTTGGAATTGACTATCGTGCGAGGCACCATGTAGTCCGTGCTACTAAGTAGATTCTTTCCGATTGTACAATGTCCAAAATTTTGAATGTGCATGTTGCCTGCCGCCGTAAGGCGTTGTGCCGTTTTTCCGGCTATTAGTTTTGCGTGTATGTCCAGGGGGTCCATACTTAGAATGGTTTCAAGCGCTTCAGTTGGATTTGAGTTCAGTGCCCCCGTGATGCATAGCGCTGCCTGCCGCTGAGTTTTCTCCAAGTGCCTGAGGAATGTTGATTTGTTCACAGCCGGCCACCATACAATAATCCCATAGAGTAGAATAGGACGCACTACCGTTACATAGATCCAGTGCATCAGAAAGGGTGAGAGACCCCAGGTACTGCCTAGCATCTTCTTGGATGTGTAAAGCGCAATGGTGGATTTCTTCATCCTTTATTCTACGTTGGTTTTTCATGACAGCTTGCTGTCCAGGAGGACTCCTAGATATTTTGTGTGAGTTTTCGGTATGAGACGCATATCGTTCAATTTCGGTGGTATCCACTGTCGTATCTTGTACCTTTTCGTGAACAGAACCAGATCCGTTTTCTCTGCATTAATACTAAGACCGACTGAATTTGACCATTTAAGTATATCTTTGAGTGTGCTCTCCATTATGGAGCTTACTGTTAATAGACATTTCCCTACTATAATTATGCTTACGTCGTCTGCATAGGCAGTTATCCTCGGTGCTCTACCTGCGAACTTTTCGAGTAGTTCATTAACTACAAGATTCCATGTGCAAAACCATGAACAAAAATATTGGTTTGTTAAATTATATTGTAAATAAATATAATTATTTTAACTATTAACTATTTTATCTCTCTCTTAATAAAACAAATTTTGTATAATAAGTTTATGTATATAAATATAATGTAGTTGCATCATTTAAAATACTTAACACGGATAAAAAAATCCTTATTTTATTGCAAATAATTTTATGAAAAACTCATGGCTTGGAACATTACTAATCCATTATATTAGATAAGCTTCCGAGAAAAATTACTAAATTCTGAGATGATTTGACGACGTAGACGAAAGGATGAGTTGCTCTGAAGTGATGACGTTTCCTGAAGAATTGTGAGGAAGTAGGCATAATTTTCATAACTAAAAATGCAAAAATAAAATTTAATTTATTTTAATGTGTTTAATATTAATAAAAAGTTAGTCAGAATACCCGATTGTTTCAGTTCAACATGCACCTGAAAAATATAACTTCCAATATTCTTTAATGTCCAGAGTAATATAAAAATTTACCCACAAATATGTAAAAAATTTATAGTTATATCAAACCTTTAAGCAATAAGTCCTTGTACTTGCGTTTACGGGAAGGCGGGAACTCTGGCTTAAATTAGGAGCGATAATGTATATTCGAAGAAAGTTTTTGGTTACTTGATTTTGCATTGAATCATTTACAATTACGTTAATACTAGTATTTTCTATAGGATAATTGATAATTTTGAAATCAGTTTGTTATAAATTGAAAAGTTTTAACACAAACATGAGAAATAATATGAATAAAGTAATAAAATATCGGCGCTGTTCATAATTGACACAAAAAATTAGCGCAGAGGACATGCAATTATATAATAACTAACCAATATTTCGTGAAAAAAATGAACACATTTATGTGAATAAATTGGCGTGACACAATAGCTTGGGGGAAATAATGAACGTGTCAGTAATTCATACTGTCAACTCCAGCTAAGACCATATGAATTATTAGCACGCATTGTTGTCATTAATTTATAATGGCGTTAATGAAAAAAATGTTTAATGTGTGGGCATTTTTGTCACCAATATATTATGGCGTTAATTCACATAACTATGTGCACTGACACCAATTTATTGTGGTGTTAATTCTCATGACTGTGTGCATTTTTGCCTTGCTAAATTGGTGGCAGTAATGCACGTGGCGTTAATTCAAATATTAGTTTAATGTGTCAAATTTTTGTTGCAATAATGTGTCTGAACGTAAGTAATCAGAAATTGACTGGTGGCAATAAAGCACACGAGGGCTAAACGTTCATACATGAATTAGTATTTGAAGTAACGTCACCACAAATTGAAATTGCCACCACAAATTGACTGGTGGCAATAATGCACGTTACAATAATTTTCACACTAATGATAAAATGATTATAATAGTTGTAAATTAAGCGTAAATTAAATAATAGTTTGTCAATACCTCTTAAGTTTAGTCTAACCAAAAAATTAAAATATTTTTGTAAGATAAATAAGGGTAATTTTGGATTAAAAAAAACAATTAATCTATTTTATCAATATAATTTTTATATAAGTACTAAGAAAAGAACACAGAATAAATTTTTTATACAGTTACAGGGTCATGCCCATAAGTGCCGATTTTATTTATATATACATAGCGTAACAAAGTAAAAATTTTATAACATGTTAAATGCTACGATATTAACATACAAAATTACATTATATAGGTGTACATATTGCATTATGAACTAATTTTTGTATTTATTTCGTTTATAAAGCCTCATGCATCCACGTGTAAAATATTAAAATAAACAAATTAAAAAGTTATAAATGATAAATATTTTAATATATAGTACAAGTTTAAGATAACTATTCCTTTAAGATAATTCTTTGGTTATTTGGTAGTTTTTGTTATTAAATTCTTAACTTAAATCTAGGCAAGTTTTAGAAAATTTCCAGCAAAGAGGATTAAATTTGACCTTGCTTTAATGACATAAAAAAATGGCTTGTTAGCATTAAAGTCGTTCGGTGGTATTGATATACTTTTGGTAGTAACTACAGCAGCTGTAAGATAATGTTTTTTTATGTGTATAATAATTTAATTATTGAATAAATTGATTGTAGTATAAAAATGTATAAATAAATAGAAATGAATAGAAGAGCATTTTAAGGGAAAAAACATATTTAGAAATAGAGATACTTAATTAGTGACTGAAATAGTAAAAATTAAAAAACTTCGTTAAAACCAAGGTGCAAGTAGGTATACTATATACTATATAAGTATATACAAAGATAGTCAGAGATTATGTAAAAAGTAAAAGGCAGTTTTCCATCCTTGTTTCATATAAAATAAAGGAACGGCTTGTCAGCCGTGAATCTTTTAGCTAGTTCTGGCATCATTGGTACCGATAGAAGCATTATCGGCAAAGATACATTTTGTAACCGTTTTGCTACAGTCTTAGTAGAAAGTCTAAAAACTAACTTTTTCAAATAAAAGCCTTTCAAGACTTAAAAAATTTACATTTTAAAATAAAAGTTAGGAAAACTTTAAACTTTAACGTTTTTGCTTAAAAGTAAATGTTAACTTTTATTTTTAATGTGACACCTCCCATAAAGCTGCAACACCTCAAACGTGATATCTTGAAACTTATGAAAGCTACAGATTTTAAATTGGGAAGAAGGATGGCTTTTATTACAAATAATCACCAGAAAAAATACATGTGAGACTGCAAAATAGAGTGTGGCATCCCCATAATCAGGGCTCGGATTTTGATGACCAAAAAACTGAAAAAATTACTGCAGAAAATGACCTAAAAACTGACAAAAATGACCTAAAAAATAAACAAAAAATAAAGCTTTAAAAATAAAACATTACTTACCGTTCAATTTATTTTATATAAATTTTATACATATCGTTGCAGTATATGACAAGGTACAGTTTTAAGTTATTAAAATTGAAGGAACGTCGAATGTCTGGTAAAATGTTGTTGTAAACAGAAAAACTTCTTTATGCTTCTGTACTGATGAGAGGAACATATTTATAAGACGATATGTCATCGGACGTAAGTTAAATAAAATAAATAAAAAATCGCTTAAAATTACCAAAAAATGCCCTAAAAAATGACATGAAAACTATAATCGATATAAAAGATGAAAAATGAACTAAAAACTTTTTATATTTGGATTTTAGGAAACATAAGTGGACGTTCTAAATAACCAGGAAATGTCGAAGATGCAGCTGAAAAAAATGACATGCCATCGAAATCCTAGCCCTGCCCCTAATACTTCAAAGTAATCGCCATAACATGGCATTTGTCAAACCTAAGGTCTTAAAATTTTAATTAAAGGTTACTGTTCCTAAACAAAATATGAATAGTATTAGATAATGAAACGTGGTACCTTCCAAAGAACTCCAAAGCTGAAAAATTGGGAAGAAGGATACTTTTACTAAAACTAATGACCGAAAAAATAACATAACATAATAACTAAAATAACATGTCTGAAATGCAAAATAGAGCGTGGACAGATAGTTTTGGGTGTAACGCATTTTTTGCTTTAGAATTGTGTAGGAGGTGCCACGCCTCCTCTCCAATAAAATTTGTATATACCCTATAATTGATTGATTTTAGTGTGCATTAATGCCTCAAACTGAATGGTGGCAAAAATGCACGTGGCAATAATTTTCATTACCAAAAGATCAATGATAAACTGATAAAATTATAGGTATTGTTATATTATTGTTAAATAAATCTAAAGTTAGGTCTGACAAAAAAATAAAAGATTAATTTTGTTAGAAAGTTAGTCTAATCTTGGTTCCAAAACACCAATTAATCTATTTCGTCAATATAATTTTTATATAAATAGATAAAAAAAGAACACAGAATCCAATTTTCATACAGTTACAGGGTCATGCCCTTAAGTGTCGTTTTTCTTTATATATGCAGAGTGTAACAAAATAAAGTTTTATTTATACGTATATTTAACACTATTTACATACAAAATTTCGTTATGTAGGTATACATCTTGCATTATAAATAATTTTTATTTTCATTGAATTTATTTATTTACTCCGTTTGTTAAGCTTCACGCATCTACGATTCATTTAAATTTTTAAAATAACAAAATTTGGGTATTCATGATTAAGTTTCAATGATATGAATGACTCAAAAAATTTTAAATAATAACTATTTTTATATACAAGTTTAAGGTAACTATTCCTGTAACATAATTCTTTGTTTATGCCATAATTTGTATAATTAAATTCTTTACTTAAGGTAAAGAAATCTAGGTAAAGTTTATAATATTTCCAGCAAAGAGTATTAAATCTGAGCTTTCTTTAATGATGTAGAAAAATGGCTTGTTAGCCAAAAAGTATTGCGATTGTGGTGGCATACTTCTTGCCATAATACGAACAGCTGTAAGGTAATGTATTTTATACGTATTATAATTAAATATTTAAATATATTGATTGTAGCATAAAAATGTATGGAAAAATAGAAATGAATAGAAAAGTATATTAAGCGAAGAAACAAATTTAAAATTAGAGATACTTTATTAGTGACTCAACATTTAAAAGAGTAACAATTAAGAAATTTCATTAAAACCAGTAGGTATGGATATAGGTATGGAGGTATGGAAGGTATGGAAGTAGGTATGGATATACAAAGATAGTCAGAGATTATGCAAGTTTGCGCACATTTCCAGTAAAAAGCATTGTTCCATCCTTGTTTCGTATAAAATAAAGGAACGGCTTGTCAGCCGTGAATCTTTTAGGTAGTTCTGGGATCATTGGCATCGATAGAAACATTACGTGCATTCCTATAAATACGTTTAAACAATGTAAGAGCGATTAAAAAGCACTTATCTAAAACATAATGTAGCAAAAATTAAACTACATTAATACAAAGTAAAAAGTTAAAAAAATTATGGAAATGATAAACAGTAAGGATTTCATGCTTAAAGTGAAGTTTCCTGACATGCATAAATGAGTAATCAAGCATATTTACACTCACGGTCAATAAAAAAGCCGACTTAATAATTTAATAACAAATATTCTTTTTCTTTAACTATATATAACACAGTGTGCCGAAATCGACAAAAAAAACAACTTAACTTTATAGATCGTCTTAAAGAAGGACATGTTGAGAGTCCATCGCTCCTGATTTGACCTATCAATTTCGTCATAATTTTTTTAAATTTATGTCTTGAAGTCTTCGCATTTTGTTGTGCCGATGTTCATTAAAACTGTGCAGCCATTTGCCTTGTTGGAAATGAAAAATAAAATCCATTTCTTTTCCGTAGAATTTTGCGTATAATAAGGCTAACGTGTTATAAAATTATTAAGTCGGCTTTTTTTAACATGAGTGTACATACTGACATAACATTTACATACCCTGCATATAAAATAGCTAAAATGTTATAAATCAACTTTGAATTAAAATGTGATAACATAGGCGTCCACATGGGGGTAAGGGGCACTTGCCCCCCTAGGCGGTGAAAGCCGTAATTTTAAATTTAAAAATTTTAAGAGAGAAGCAAAAAGCTTTCTAAATTGTAAGTTGCGCTTAAACTTAGGGCTTTGAGAACTTTGTGAATAAAAACGTAGTTTTAAGTTGTAGAAGTTCAAAATTTTGCGAAACATGTATTTTGATAAGGTGTATCATAATCAGTCAAAAAGTCGATTTTGAATTTTTTGTAACCTACGGTATGTTTTATTTCATATGAAGATATGTTTATTATGTAGAGCCATTTTTTTTATAAAGAGAAAGAAGATATGTGCAAAATTTTGATAGTCGATGGAGATAATCATTGCAAATTGTTTTACATGAAGAAGTCAAAAATTGAAAATTTTAATTTGTGCCCGTATTGTAGTTAAAGTGCGATACGTTATGTCCATCATTTATATTAATTTCGATTATTTTAATAATAATGCCTTTATTTATATAACTTTTTATGCCTTTACTTAGCAAAAAAGTTAAATTTGTAGTTTCTTTTGTGATTTGTGAAGGAATGTTCCTTCTTGAAAAATCATATCGGGATTTTCAAAAAGAGTTTTAAAGCTTAAAGTTTCTAGTTTGACGGCCGCAATTTCTGATTCTTTGATGCAAAATTTTAATAAAAATAACAAAAATTTGTTTCTTCAATCATTAATAACTAATGTTTAAGAAACAATACGCATGTTCCTTTATTTTTTTTAAAATTTTAACGATTCGGAACGAAAAATGGCTCAACCGATCGGAATAAAACCTGTCAAAACTTTAGGGTAGTGAAAGAGCTAAAACAATACCAAGAAATATTAGTACTTACTTTTGGCAATAAATTGACTTCGAAAAACAAAAAAAAAAAGAAACCGAATTGAAGCTAAATGAAGAAGCTAACTTTTGCTGGTTTAACCTTTGTGGTTGAAAAAATAGAAAAATCCGTGTTTTTTTCTTATGATTGTGAGATAATCTTAGCTGATAATATTTTTTGGTCAAAAAGCTGTCAAACTAAAAACTTCATATGCTTTACATTTTTTTTTAATCCCAGTACGATAATTTTTTAGGAAGTTACAGCCTTGCAAATATCACTAGGTTAGGCTAGGTTAGGTTAGGTTAAGGTAGCGGCCAGTCTTAGACCGTATATTTGGTCCGTTGTAATACCACATTGGATCTACTCTTCCCCGCCTTCTCTCCTAGGCACTGTCGTGGAATCAACCTGTACTTATAATAAATAGCAGTAGACGCTTAACGTCTACCTCCTCAAGATACCTGAGATCATCAAAAAAGACTACCTAGATGCTTATGTCTTCTGCGAGATAGAGCTGAGCATGAAGAGAGGAGATACGATACCGTCTCCTCCTTTTCCTCATCCCCGCACCTCCAGCAGAAGTCATTCGCATGAGCCCCCATTCTAAGGGCATGCCTACCTATAAGACAGTGTTCTGGTTTAACGCCCATCAGAATGGAAAGATCTTTCCTCGCCATTTGAGTGAGCTTCGTCGTTCGTTTTTTAGTGAAATTAGGCCACATATGTCTAGCTGTGTTAGAGGTGGTTTTATGCTTCCACCTGAAAGTAGCCATTTCTGTGGCATGTTGCCTTAGAGCCAGCTTGCACGACGCAAGTGGCATGCCTAGTGATTCCATATCAGGCAGCAGCGTTACCGTTGTACCTTATCTAGCGAGCTCATCAGCTCTACAATTTTCTGGAATGTTCCCATGCCCCGGTACCCAAATATTAATATAAAAATTCCAAATTTTTCTGCTCCCATAATATTTTGCCTAGACTATTAAAATTTGTTTAGGTTTTTTCTTTATTTGAAGTACGGTGTGGCTCTTTGGAAGGTATTGAAAATCTTAATCTTATTGGCCTAACTCGTGCCCACCCCTGATATATTGTATGTATTTCTATATTCTCGATTATAAATCTATATTCTCGAGATATAAGTATGAAATGAGTAAAAAAAATAATATTGTAATGTGTATGAGTGCCAAATAGCGGAATATTTGAAAAAGCTTAAGTCAATGAATTTCCTCAAAATTGTGGGTTACTTAAAATAGTTAAAAACCAATAAAATTTTAAAAATGCGAGGTATTTGCAATTTCTCTTAGTAATAAATTAAAAATTAATGATAAATTCTACCCATGAGGCAATGTTCTTTTGATGGTATGTGGAACATTTATGTTCCACGGGCTATAATATGAATCCCGGCAGGCCACATGCGACCAACCATGCATGCATTTTTTGTAAATATTTTTTCTAGCCCAAATATAACAAGATCCGATAGTATTTTACTCATCCTTCGTATCTTTATTTAAACTTTACTTTTAAGAACCTATACATTTATTTTAAACTTAATTTTGAATATGAGTTTATTAAAATATAACCGAATAAAATGTACAAAGCTGTATTTACTTAGATGCTGCAAAAACTGCATGATAGGTATATTCATATCAGCTTTTCTCCTATTAATGACGACAATAAGATCCGGTGAACAAATTGAGTCCAACTGAAGTTTGTATTATATAAAAAAATGGTCTATCAACGTAAAACCTTTTGACAACTGGACGAAAAAAGGAACATTGCAGTGTGACAACAGCAGTTACGATGAGAAAACATTAAAATTTTTTAAAAAAAACTCTATGAATTGATATGAATGTAGAATGTTACAATCGTTTGATACTGCATTAAAAACATGGGCACTTGAATTAAAAGCGAACGTATTTAGTTTAAGTAGTAATTAGTAGAGGTGGGTAAGCTCAGTGCTGTGCCATGGCACTGTGCTGACTCTCTGTAGTGTGCAATGTGTGCTAGCACACTACGTTGACTCACATAGTGACACAATGGAATGCAATTGGAATTTGGAATTTTTTTCATTACGAACTAATTTAATCATCGATTTTGCTGGCTCAAAATTTGTACAACAACCAGACAATCCTTGCTTGATATGCAAAATTTATGCCACGTGAGTATTAAGAAATCTGTTTCGATGTAATGATCAAACAAGGTTTAACTCTGGCATTGCCATCATGTCTTTAGAAAATTTGTAAAGATATTTGTACTTTAAGGAATAGCTAAAATCCTTCAAATCTACTTTAAACGAAAACTTTTCGATATTCTCCATCAATCGATTGTTGAATGTCTCCATTAGTTGCTAAATGAGGGAACCGTTTCAATAATTAATTGTGGCTAGAAAACTTAGCGTTAAAAGCTACCTGGGGATCTAAAATTTTCAATCCTCTTAAAATTGCTTCATCGACTGGTAACCTGTTCTTTAATTGTAAACATAATTTAATCAAAAATCCGAGACAATCGACAATGTTAGTTGATCAATGGCCGCATTCAGCGCAGACAACAGTTGGCAACTGTTGCGTAAAAATTCGCTGAATGGTACAAATTTGGTAGCGCTAACTAAAACTGATAAAGTAGCGAACGCCTTTTAATCGAGCGAACAAATTCTATGCTACATGAACACAACTGTTTGCTTAACTGTCAGATGTTCTTACTGACGCTGTTAAATTAATAAACGCAGAAAGAACGCAGCAAATTTAAGTGAGAAACCTTTGCAACTGAATTAAATTTACATAAAAATTAAATTGAATCTAACTTCTAGCGTGTAGAGTAGCAACCCATTCAGAGAAAAACATCGTGAACTAAGGTAGCGCTACCATTACAGTTCACAACAGTTGCTTTCAAATTTTTTTTTTATAAATTACGTCGAAAATTTTGAAGTAAAAAATATTTTTAAAAATGGAAAGTCTACTAAAAATCTACTAGCGACTTGAAAAAATCTACAAAATCTATCAATCTAGTAGTGAATCTATTGAAAACGGTCACCCTGCTCAGTCGTCCAGTTTTAGGCTACAGTAGAAAAGCACTTTTTTCTTTTTTTTTTTGACGTACGTGTTTTTTTGTTTTGTTGTAAAGTTTACAAATCCTCAAGTCCTCAACTGCACTGGAAAGTGCACTGACTTATGAATACCCCAAATATTCAATTTGTGAAAATTGTAAACAAATCAATAGTTAAAGGTGTTAGCACTCTATTTTTTATCGACACTTTTATAAGTGCTATTTTCGATTGTGGCACAATTGTTCTAGGACAGTGTGCTGACACACAAGTGTGTACATTAGGGATATAACTTTTTGCAATTTTTGCAAATATCAAAAATACCACCGCATAGCCGTGTGGGACATGAAAAAATATAAAAAATATCACTTTCCTCTGTCGTGAAAAAAGTTTCCGCACCGAAAGAGTTGAGGGTTTGTTTTTATTTATTTATTTTATTTTTCATTATAACAGTTACTCTTGTCTTAAATAAGTTATTTTTTGTTTTGTTATATAATCTTCAATACCAAACCATTTTTCATAAGTCTAATGCAAAAGTTTCATCAAATCGTGATATTTTAAGCAGAAAAGTACCTGTCTTTAACTTCCTTAATTTTTCTTATTTAAGAAGGTAATATTTCTATATTATAATAAAACACTTTCTGTGCGCAAACTTTTTTCAGCAAATCAACTTAAAAAATTGTGTTTTATTATCAGAACAACATTCCCCACATGGTACTGGACTGGTATTTTGCACTAAAAAGAAGTTATATCCCTAGTGTACATTAGACCGGTTCAAAATTATATGGAAAAATTAAACATCTTATTTTCTTAGGTGCGCCTAAAATTATTCACCAAAAAAGTTTAATCAAAAGAAAGTTAATTTGATTACCTTTCTAAGTTTTCAAATAATTGTATTTTGTTATTTTGCGAGTTTTTTTTTGTTAGGGCGATTTTTCGTGTTTTTAAAGTTTATTCGTGTTATGGTCCCCCAAAATTCACAGTATTTTATACCGTAGGAAAGCTAAAGCTTTGTCCACAAATACAAAATTACAATATCGGTGGAGCAAAATAAGAAAAAAATTTTTTTGATAAAAAATGAAAAAATTTTTTTTTATCAGGATCAAAATTTCACCAAAAATAATCAGGACGGCTGAAAAAAAAAAATAAGTCAAAAATAATCTTTAAAATATGCCATTACAATAAATTTAATATTTGTTTAAGTTTCGACACCATATTTTATAAGGTGGTTCAGGTCCTGTATATTTTCAAAATCATATTTAAGCGATTTACGCAAAGGTCAGGGGGTCAATTTTTTTTGATCTGTAGGTATTTCTGTGTTCATTTAGGGTTGAACTTGTAGAAAAATGACGCGCACTAAAGTATTTTGACAGTTTTGCAAAATGAACCGGTCCAGTGTACATGTGCTAGTGAGTCAGCACACTAAAAATTAAGCTATCACCCACCTCTAGTAATAAGTAGTTAATTTTTTTTATTCAATTAATAAAGAAGTAATGGCAGTACTTACGCGAGATACTAGATACAGTAGTAAACTGGTACACTAGACTTAAAAAAAATTATTAAAATTAAAGATTTTTAATTTTTCCACCAAACATTATGAGTTCGTCTTGGTTTTTAATCACATAGAAGAATGGCTTGTTGGCAATAAAATATTCCGGTTCCGGTTCTCGTGACATTATACTGAATGCCATTGCTTTGATTAAATATGTATAGATAAGATTTTTTAATATTCATAATAATATTAATTTAAAAATTAAGTTTTCAATTTTAACTGAATACTTTTAAGCCGGTGATTCGTGATAATTTTAATTTTAAAGAATACAATAAATTCTTAATACCAAGAAGTTTACACATGTTTATTATATATCAATGTCGTTGTGAAAACCCCATTAAGACACAAGATAAGCAACGTTTAAAATAATCGAGTTGATTACATTTAATAAAATTTTAAATATAGAAATAACATTAGTAATAAACAATATTAGCTCTCTTAGGGCCGCAAGCTAGCAATACTTTACACGGGAAAAATTAAACGTAGATAATAGTGTTTAAACTGAACAAAGTAGTAATGCTATAATCAAAAACTTATGTTTAATTAAAACGTACAAATTTTACTTAATTCCCTTAAAAAGAATGGAACCACAGTCATATGCACATAAAACTTCGAAAAGTACAGATTTGAGTCGCAGAAATTCTAAAACGAAGATTAATAAGTTGACAGGAAAAAATACGGTGGAGTTCTGCAATATTTCGTTAAAGACAATATTTCATAATTGTTTCAGTAAACCAGTCATATATTCAGAGATTCAACTTCGAAAGTATCTAGGATAACTTGTATTTGGGGCATTTCATGCCTCACAAAGCTTTTCACCCGACCTTCTTTGATTTCGCTCATTTTTTGATTTGTTTTAGTACGTTTTGAAAGCAGCTTACGCATACCTTTTCAGACTTTTATTCCAACTCGTTATTATGCAATCGATTTATTACATTTTTAAGAAATTTTTCAATTAATTTTAGACTCAAGTCGATAGCCTTGGCAGCTCGTGCTTTGTAGTTTTTATTAATTACTAATTTTAATTATAGTTAATAAAGAAATAATATTAATAATATTTATAGGCTCGTAACAAATAACGGTATCAATTAATAGTAGGGTATCATTTTTGTAGTCTTTAAATGTTCCTGTAGAAAAAAAAAGAAAAGTAAATAATATCTTTTAGTAATTAACGTTTAAAAATTAAAATTAACATTTTCAAAAAGTCCGACCCATTCGATTTTTACTAAAAATTTTACCTTTTATTGCACAACTTTTAAGCCATAATTCAAGATGGGATCACAATTTTTACTATTTTTTTCGAATTTTGAAATTTTTTTTATTTTGATTGAATAATCTACTGTATTAAATTTAATAATCATACTTTCTTAAGGAAATATCGTCCAAAAAAATTTTAAACTTGTTGCCTATAATTAATTGTAAATTTTACCTTAAAAATTTATTAAAAATTTAATAAATCGATTGGTGCGATAGCTGCTTTCAATACGTACTAAAACATACCAAAATCGAAGAAGGTCCGGTCGAAATCTCGGTGATTTGGCATGGAATACCCCATTTATAACTTCTAATATTTCACAGGCACTTCAGTAGAAATTCATACAAATTGAGTTTGTTCTTACAGGCTTGATGGTTCTCGGGAAAACGGATTAAATGCACGTACGTGCAACTAATTAGGGACAGTGGTTTTTCATATGTTCAGCAATGCATACAATTTTAAAAATGCAACAAAATTCGTAGTAGCAGTACTTTTTAGAAAATGCAACTCTGGTACTTTCGAAAACACCACATATGCATCACTTTTTTACCGTTATTCTTTAGCAGTGCATCCATTTGAGTTTTCTTTATTAGACAAATTAGGGCCAAAATAAAATGTTAATTAATCTTATAAAATAAAAAAGGTGATTTTGTATACATTTATATTTACAAGTTATTACTAGAGTTATTTTTAGTAGTTTACAATGGGCAAAAATAAATCTTGTGACCTCAGCATCCGAAAAATCACCAAGATGGAAGATCATGTCGACAAATCGCAGCTGCCTTAAAAGTTTCTAATAAATGGTAGGTAATGCTCTTTAGTATTTAAAAAAAAATTCGACTGCAGAAAAGGTGCAACGCAAACAAAGAAGGCGCATTTCTTCTGCTCGAGATAATACTCTCATTGTTCGAGAATGTAAAAAAATCCGCATAAATCTGCAAACGAAGTTCGAGTGGCTATCTATGGCGAAAATGAAGCAGTACCATCCGTAGACACTATTACTGAATGCAAGGTTTTTGCAAGGATTTCACAGAAGAAGCCTCTATTATCTGAACGCAACCGTAAGAAGAGGCTTGAGTACGCTAAAAAGTATCGTCATTGTTGAACAAAAGAGTGGAAGAGAGTATTGTTCTCAGACGAAACTAAAATAAATAGTGTCACCCGATGGAAAAAAACAAGTCCGCCGCCCAAGGTAAAAGGTTTTCAACTCAAAGTACACCCGAGCTACAATGAAGCATGGGGGAGGAAACATGATGCTTTAGGGTGCTATGTCATGACGTGGTGTCGGCCCACTGAAAAAAATTTAGGTCTTATGAATCGGTTCCAATATATTGAAATTCAAGACAATGTGATGCTGCCTTATTCGTATGAAAATATGGCCGTAACTTGCATATTTCAGCAGGACGATGCACACTGCTCGGCTGGTCAAGAAATGGTTTTTCGATAATCAAGTTACTGTATTGGACTGGCTATCTTGCACTCCTGAGCTCAATCCAGTTGAGAACTTATGGCAGGTTGTAAAAAAGAAGTAAGCTTGCTCAAGATAGGCAACTTTGATAAGCTGTACAATGAAACAAAAAGTTTGGGAAGCGCTTCCTAACAGTGTTTGTGAAAGTTTAGTGGAGTCTATGCCATTGATAACAATGGTTTTGCTACAAAATATTGATAAAATAATAATAATATACTGTATAAAATATAAAAAACTCAAGTGTCTTTAATTATATGTTTGACTTATTTGATTATTTATATATGATTTCTTTCCAGGGGGCGAATTACAGCATCCGTGATCGAGCAAAATTGTACAAGATTGATAGGCACTTGTCTCGTCGTGACTTTCGTAGTTTTGCTCGACCACGGATGCTGTAATTCGGCCCCAAATTTTTAAAAATACTGTTGAATAATTAAAAACAGGGGCCGAGACAAGTACCTATCAATCTTGTACAATTTTGCTCGATCACGGATGCTGTAATTCGGCCCCAGATTAAACAGAACAAAAAAAAATGTCCGAATTGTAGTATCCGTGATCGAGCAAAATTACGAAGGGCACGACGAGACAAGTGCCTATCACTCTTGTACAATTTTGCTCGATCACGGATGCTGTAATTCGGCCCCAGGCTTTTACAAAATTTTTGGCAAAAATTTGTAGTAAACTTAGATGCTTTATGTTTTCGAGGTAGCTGATTGCAGGTTGCCCAGATTCTTGAAAAGCTGAAAAACTTAGAGCTCTATATATTTCAGTTAAGATGAATCCTTATATTGAACAGCTTATTTTTTTAGTGTAACTCTAACCTTGGCAAACTTGCCTGTAATGGTTTCCAAGCACGTTGAGAGAAGCTATTTCGTTAAGACTTTAACCAAATTCAGTTTTCTCCAGTGTCCTGTGAATCTTTAACCTCAACGGATTTTATGTTTAGAATGGAACCTTCGAAAATTGCCACATTTTTGATATTTTTGATGACAAAGAAAAATGGCTTATTAGCCAAAAAGGTGCGTACATCAAAATCAATGCAGTCCGCAAACATGACTAAGAAAAACAAAAAATTAAAAAATTAAAATAGTTAGCTAGCGATAGATTGCGAAGATTCGAAATTTTTTAAAAAAATGGTATTAATCGTTGGAGGCAGGTCTCCATCAACTACTTTTACGGTAGTGTTAAAGAAATAAATGTATTACAGAAAATCTTTTAAGAATGAAAATGATTTTTTGTGTATCTGCACATTTTTCAAAATGAAATATAAAATATGTACATATGGGCATTTCCTGGCGTTGCAGACGATTTGTACGAAGAAGTATTAAAAAAAAATGAAAATGTCTAATTTTACAAAGGCTTTTTAATATTTGCGTAGTAATTAGTATTAATATTTGCGTAGTAAGTAAGTAAGTAGTAGTAGTAATTAAGTAGCTTTATATTAAGTAAAACAATGACAATAATCGACCCTAAGGATTTTAAGGTATAAGCAAAAATATGTGCTGGGGTTACGTTTCAAAAAACGGAAGTGATTTTTACTTGGATTATGCATTTTGTAAAACTCTCTGATTTGGGCAAGACTTTTTGTATATAACTTTTTTTAGAAGGGTTTAAAATAACACAGGTTTATTTTCCAAGTGACTTAATTTAAAAATCTTCTCTGGTTTTTTTTATTAGGCTTTTTGATCTGGCGTTACGTTACTGGCGTTACGTTACTTAAATTTCCATTGTAGTTTAATTGTGTATTTAAGTTATTAGGTAGTTAAGTAATAATGTAATTAAAAACATATTTAATATATTGTCCTTTCCTTGCCTCAACCATTTTTTCATTATCTCTAGCCGATGCCTTCCATTTTTACTAAAACAAAAAGCTTACGAAACATTTACGAAAAATTTACGAAAAAGAAAAACTACATTTGTGAAACAGTGCAGACGGTTTAATCATCATGGTTAATGAATTTATGTAGAAAATGCTTAAACTAATAAAATTAAAAGGTTTCTCTAAGACACTTGTGCTTATCAAATAATAAGTTTTGAATAAGTTTTAATCTTTTGGTCACGGTAGACTTTTCTGTGGAAATGCCCATCTGTTCCACGTATATATCTTTATTAGCACACAAAATCTGGAGCCATAACCATAGCCAAAGTTATGACACAAAAACAAAAGACCCTTTCATATTAGGGGTCGTCCATAAACTACGTTACTGATTTTCCGGTTTTTTACCCCCCCCTTCCCCTGCGTTACTTTTCGTAGTGCTTTTCAAAAAACCCCCCCCCCCCTCCATAAAGTAACGTGACATATGAAATTAATTCATTCGAATGATTATATATTTTGACTAGCTCTGACAATTTTCACTAGTATTAGTGACTAGTATGACTAGATACATTAAAGGAAAAATTGGGAAAAAATCAATAATTAATATCATCTGTAAAAGCTATTCCATCTGCGATCCAAGATTCGATGCTCTCAATCACTGGGACAGAAGAAGCTGGTAGCTTTGTTGAGGATTCTTCAAAATAGAATTTTTCATCAGATTCTACGTCGACCCATTCAGGTGAATCCTCATTTCTAATGCAAAGAAATTCACCTGGTCTTTGACAGAGTACCCTTAAAGGCTGCACCCGAGCTGCACCAAGTTCTGTGTTTTTGTGTAAATGCTTTCTGAAAATTGATTTATTTAAATAGTATTTTTTATTCCGATTCAATCGCGTCGGAAGCGAATTTCATCTGGGGGGGCAGTACAAATGGGGGGGCAGTACAAATGGTGGTGCAAAAAAAGTTCACCAAAATTTCTTCACATGAAACATGAAGAAGAGAGAAAGAAGAGGAAAATATATAATACAAAAATATTATCGTTGTAAAAAAACTGATATTTTGAATAACTTTTCCTTTTAAATTGTTTATCTAGCTAAAAAAGTGGGGGGGGGCAACTGCCCACCTTTTCCCCCCCGCTTCCGACGCCAATGTTCCGATTTATTGAAAACGATACAATACAAGCTTATGGCAATTCATAGAAGTTTCAAAAACGAAATACAAGCCGCAGGTAGGACACGACCTTGAACCGATTTCTTCTTTCTGAGAAGGACAGTACATGTCATACGGTATCTCTTTTGATCAAGAACATTCAGGCCTTAACGTCAAAGCCTGTCGCAAAAGCAAAGACCCAACTTTTTCAGACGTGTGCTGAGATGGTGAAGGAATACCAAAAGGTTCCTGTGTCGAGGGAAAAGGTGGTGGAAGAAATCGTTGAAACAAAAGTTAACCATCAATTTAGACGATCAAACATAAACATGTAAGGTTAAACATTTTTGAAATGATTGTGTTATTAAGTAGAGGTTTTTCGTCGATTTTTTTAATTTTTGGTAACGTTACAATATCTAAACACCTCCCCCCCCTACCGTTACTTATCGTAGTGCATTTCAACCCCCCCCCCCCTAAATTGGTAACGTAGTTTATGGACGTCCCCTTACTCATAGGGCGATTGAAAACTTTGAAGCGAGATTTCTCGAAACTTTGAAATCAGACTTAAGCTGTTATCGCTTATCGACACAGATCTGATGAAAACCCGGCAGTCTAGTAGTAGCGCACAATACTGTCACCTAGGGGTCTCACGTTCGAGTCCTGGCCAGATCATGTTTCTACGCTCTTTCTAATCAAACAAAGATTTAAAACATGACTTGCCTGAGGTAAAGGCTATAACACTTGTTTTAGTTTCAATTAATTCGTATTATATAGAACAAAATGTTCTATCAACGTAAAATCAAAGGGAAAATTGACACACGACAATAGTAGCTACGGTGAGAAAACATAAAAATGTATTTATAAAAACGCTCTGAATTGTTATGAATGAACAATGAGACAATAGTTTGATGCTGCATTAAAAACATCAGCACTCTAATCAAAAGCGAACGTATTTAGTTAAAATAGTAATAAGAAGTAATTAAAATAGCAATACTTACACGAGAAGAAGAGCTAGTGTACTAGACTTATGATAGGATTACTAACACTAAAGCTTTTGAATTTTTCCTAATTGAAAATGGCTTGTTGGCGATAAAAGTTTTCGGTTCCGGTACTCTGATTGGCATTGAATTTTTCCTAATTGTCGTTGCTGTGATTGCAAATATAAGTTTTGTTTTACTTATTTAATTATAAACTTAAAATTTTAGTTTCAAGCCTATGATTCATGATATTTAAAATATTGAAGAATAAAATTAACTAGTATCGCCTGTGGCCGAAATTCGGCCATCTATTTCTGTAAGGTAACGAAACTCAAGTTGTTATTCACATAATGAATTGTTATTAATGCTTACCTTGACGCTATGAGGAAAAAGTAATAAAGGACAAAAAAAGGAAGCATATATGCGTCAATAACAAAAATTTTTTCAACACATAATATTCATTTAAAGTAAATAAATAAATTAAAAGTAAAGTAAATAAGTAAGTAAAAGTAAATAAACGGTATAAAAGTATTAAAAATAAATCAAGAAAAAAGATAATTCCATATTAAATAAATAAATTAGTGATTTAAAATTTCAGTATAAACTATATTTTTTGTAAACACCCTTTCATCGTTAGCCAAATGTCCTTGTCCATCAATATCAAAAACATAAAAGCTCAGTCTGTCAAACGATCATACTCGACTCGTGACAACATACAGTTGACCATGCGAAAAAACAGGTCGTCGTAACAAAATTCCTACTTTGTTTAAAGTTTGTCCCTGTGCTTTAATAATTGTCATTGCGAATGCATTGATCACTGGAAATTGCGTCCTCTGGAAATCATATGGCATTATTGTTCCAGAAAAAGTTAAATTTATGCGAGGAATCAAAATTCGCTTGCCGTGAGCGATTCCTCTCAATACTTCCCAATCGATAGCATTATTATGTAATGCTTTTACGCGCATTCTAATGCCGTTTACCAATGCTTCCTTCGTATTCAAACTCCTTATTAATAAAAAAATGCCATTTACTTTAAGTTCTAACTTATGTGGTGGCAAGCCACTAACAGACAATGTATTCAAAAATTCCACTGGATAATTGCTTGCCTCAGCTTCATTATCACAAGTAATTTTATCGTAATGTGATAAATTTTTTTATCAAATTTTTTTCAAATTCAACGAATTGAATTTCTTCTGGTAGTGCTCTCATATTTTAAGACAAAGTGACATGATGAAAAGAGGGAAATTCGCTCCAACTCGTAACACAATTTTCAATTAATATTGCATGCGTTCCATGCATGCGACTGGTAATATTTGACGAAAATCGCCACACATAAGTACAGTTTTTCCTCCAAAAGGCTTATTTTTATTTTCTGGATTGACACATATATCTTTCAACAAAGTATCTATGCATATCATTACTTGAAGCGGACACATGGAAACTTCATCAATTAAAAGCAACGACGCCGAATTTATGTAATTAGCATAGATACTAATTGCTTTGATATTGGGTACAGTGTTTTCCATAATTTTAATTGGCAACTTAAAAGTATTATGAAGAGTCCTTCCTCCAATAAACAATGTTGAAGCAATTCCGCTCAACGCAGTTGCAATACATTTAAGATTAAGATAATTTTATTTATGAATGATAGCAGTTTGAGTAAAAGTTTTACCGCAACCTGCATGGGCTGTCAAACAAAATACATTTGACCTTGTATCGTGATACTGAACTTCACGTATGATACGATCAATAACATCACGCTGTTCATTATTAGCACTTCTATAAATTTCATTAAAAAGAAAATCTCCCTCTAAAGGATCAAAAAGATCTGTGTCATCATGCTCTGGTAATGCTGTTGGTACAGGCAAACCGATCAAAGTACATGCTATATTATGTGAAATCAATATATCTTGAATTTCTAACTGCGCTCGATTGAATGATATGTTTTCGTTATGACCATCTCTAACAAAATCCTCACTAAGACTTTCTTTGAATTCATTCCAAAGTGCCGTTGTCCGACAAATTGCATAACTTCTTTTTGCCATTTTTATAATTTTAAAAGTTATTAAAATATATGTAACTTTACAAAAAATTCTCTATGAAAAACACAAATACGCGCTTATAAAACCAAGAATAAATTTGAAGTGGAAGGTTCAAGCTGGATTATAACATACAAAAATATTTCGCAGAATAATGCTGCTTCATGCTTGCCTAAAACAAAAAACCTGTACTTCCCCGTTTTGAAGTACTGCTAGTAAAGGATTTCATCAGAAACGCTGAGACAAAGTATGGATTTTTCATTGGATTTTAATTTGTTATATGGCAGCACTATATTTTATGATTTTGACATTAACGATAGGTCTTGTCAATGCTACTTTCCCTACCTCATTATTCTGCCATGATCAATGGCTTGTTATATGAATCAAGCAGCAGTTTAACTGTTTTTTTAACGCTTAGAGAAATTAAGAGAAAGCAACAACAACAACGAATATAATGCTACTCAGCCTTTTTTAAGTGTTTGCGTCACTCCCGCATTCTACTCTTGCTTCTGTAAGCTACAACAGCAATGTTCAACAGAGCTTTGTCACTTTGTAGTTTCTTATTGTCCCATTGGTAAAAAAAGCGTTTTACATTTGCTCAGTTTTACATGTCTTAATGACAACATATATGAATAAAAATTATATTGTGCAAATCTACTCGAAAATACCTATCCATCGATATAAGTATTATGTAAATATGTTGAAGGTAACATAGAAAAAAAGGGAACACAAACTTTTTGTTTGCGTATTAATATATAGATTCTGAATTGCGAGAAAATTATAATTATTCAAATGTTTATCATACATATCTGTGGTCACAAGGAATAACGACTAAACTGAAAGTATCGTAAACAACGATATTTTAATTGCACGAACTACGACCCATTTTTTTGAAATATATGAACCATTACAAACAAAATATGAGCAGACAAAGTGATGATCAATTTTGGGCAAAAAATGGATATCTGTATATTTCCAAAAATTGGCATTTAAGTGAATTCCATATCGCTTTTTAACGATATTTTGAGTTTAGTCATTATTTCTTGTGACCACAGATATACCAATGGTATCAAGAAACTCGTTTAAAATCATCGTTTAAAATCATCTCGTTTAAAATCATCGAGTTGATTATGTTTTCAAAATATTTAGATAAATATATAACATTTTCGATAAATAATAATACTAATCCTCTCAGAGACGGTATTTAACAAACCGTATTTCAGTCGCACTTTACACGGAAAAAAATTAAACGTGAAAAATAAAAATTACTAAAAATTACTGTTTATTCCAGTAATTCTTTAACTGTACTGAGTTTCCATTCGAACCTTATAGTCATATTTGCAGTTTCAACTTCGAAAAGTGCAGAGATGAGTCGTAGAAATGCTGAAACGATGAGCAAAAAGTTAGCGGAAATGGCCATTTGGCCCTGATGACATACCGCCAATTGTGCTTAAAATGTGTTCTTCGCTGGCTCGGCCTTTGCGCAACCTTTTCAACATCTCTTACAGAACAGGAGTATTTAAATCTTGTTGGAAGGTGGCAAATGTCCAGCCAGTACCTAAAAAGGGCGATGCCACGAACCCTGCAAACTACCGACCCATTGAGATATGCTCTACGCTTTCCAAAGTTGTAGAGAGCGTAATAAACTTCAACGTTATGAACTATCTGGAGCACAGCCAACTGCTCAGTGACCGTCAATATGGTTTCCGTAGGGCTCGTAGGACTGGTGATCTTATGGCGTTCTTAACCGAAGAATGGAATCAATCCGTTCATTTTTTCGGCGAGAGCAGGGCTGTTGCTCTAGATATTTCAAAAGCGTTTGACCGAGTGTGGCATAAAGCGCTCGTGTCGAAACTAGTTGCATATGGTTTTGGTGAGAGCTTTGCTCGATGAATCACGTGCTTCCTCAAGGACAGATCGATTCATTCAAAAATCGCCCAAGCTCTGTGGAGATTGAGAGAAAAAGGCAAAATATGAATGACTCACTCCTAAATGATCTACAAAAAATCTCCGAGTGAGGTCTTGCTAATAGAGTAGAGTTCAATGCAAATAAGACCCAGTGCTGTCTGCTAACCCACAAGCGGGTGCATTGGCGTCGGAAGCGGGGGAAAGGGGGCAGTTGCCCCCCACTTTTTTAGCTGGATAAACAATTTAAAAAGAAAACTTGAAGAATTATTCAAAATATCAGTTTTTTTACAACGATAATATTTTTGTATTATATATTTTCCTCTTCTTTCTATCTTCTTCATGGGCATGCTTGCGGATAACCATTTTCTTTCTCTATGTTTGCAAAAAGATAGAACAAAATTTAGAGTTTCTACTGCAAACCCACCACTTCAGTTTAAAAGCACTCTTAAGTATGTAGCTTAATACTGTAATATTGTAATCGAAGCCTTCAACGGAAAAGTGCCTTCTGAACAAAATCTAAAAACAAAACTAGATCTTTATGCAGATGACTTTGATGGGAGCGACCTCCACGCGCAACTTAAAATGCTGAAGCACTTGCCTGGCCAAACACCTTCAAATTGTAGTGGCATTGTATCCCAATTTACAAAAAATTCGGATACTGTAAAAATACTATTTAATTAAGTTTAAAAACTTATTGCTTTGCTTTTGACTGTGCCTGCATCAGCAGCTTCATCTGAGCGTTTTTTTAGTGCACTAAGACGACTTAAAAAGTATCTTTGAGCAACTATGACACAGAAACGACTCACTCATGCGGCACTTATGCACATTCACAAAGATAAAACTGAAGAATTGAATTCGATGGAGGTGGTGAAAGAGTTTGTTTCTCGCAAGAACAGAAAGAAACATTTTGGAATAATTTAAATTGATATAACTTTTTGTACCTTATTGCATTTAAACCATGTAAAGATATACCTAGTCTTGCTTTATAAAAGCAACCATTATTTCTTATATTTTCATATTACCATATGAAAGATCTTTTAAAGAATGATCTCTTATATTGAAATTGGAAGAACTTTTAAAAATAATGAAATTTTTTTATTTTAAACTAAAATAAAACATTTGTTTATTCACATTCATGTTTCTTTGAAGAAATTTTGGTGAACTTTTCTTGCACCACCATTTGTACTGCCCCCCCATTTGTACTGCCCCCCCCAGATGAAATTCGCTTCCGACGCGCTTGAGCGGATGGATTGCCCCTTAGCTTCCCTCAATATAAATGGTGTGGATCTTGTGAAATCAGCCGATCTTGACGTTCTGGGCATATCGATCCAATCTGATCTTCGTTGGAATGATCATATTTTCGATGTGTTGAAAGAAGCGGGCAAGTGCCTAGGTTTTCTCAAACGGTGCAAAAAATATTTCACTTCAGCTGATCTTCGCATGATTTACACCTCATATATTAGGCCGAAAATGGAGTACAATTCGCACATTTGGGCGTGGCTTCAAAATCTTATTTGGAGCTTCTGGATCGAATTCAACGTCGTGCGATATATTTGATAAGGGATGAAAGTATTTCATGCTCTCTCAACTCTCTTGGGCATCGACGTAATGTTGGTTGCCTAAGCCTTCTGTAAAGGTATTACTATGGGAAGTGTTCAAGGGAGATACATGGCCTTACGCCACCAGCTCGTGTTTTTCCCAGGTCCACTCGGGCAGCTGTCCAAACCCACCCCTTTACCATTGTATCAATGCCCAATAGAACCTCGCATTACCGTGATAGTTCGTTCTTTAGTCGCACGGTTAAGTTGTGGAATAGTCTCCCTGCGAGCGTGTTTCCCGGCAGTTTTGAGCTGTGCAAATTCAAAACAAATCTTCACCGACACTACTCCATCTATCCACCCTCCAACTATCACCCATCTTCCGAATCAACACAATGCTTATACAGGGTTGCCCATATTCGACGGACCCATGTTTTTTTGAAAAAAATCAAAGAAAAAAATAAAAATTTGGCGGTTGGCAATCTTAATCATTTAATTTGTTCCAAGTAGATTTGTTTACATCAATTTTTGAATATGATATCTCTCAAATGGCCGCCTCTGGCGTTGATGGCGTATTGTGCCCTTTTTGCAGCATTTTCCATCGTTTTCGCCAACATTTCGGCCGGAATAGCGGCTATTTCTTCACGAATGTTGTCCTTGAGCTCTTCTACGGTCCTTGGCTTGTTAACGTAAACCTTTGGCTTCAAATATCCCCACAAGAAGAAGTCAGGCGGCGTCAAATCGGGCGAACGCGGTGGCCAGTCCAAATCACCACTTTTCGGCATCAAACGGCCCGGAAACAAATTCTTCAGAAAATCGATTGTTATGCGACTTGTATGCGGTGGAGCGCCGTCTTGTTGAAACCAGAACTGCCTCATACGCTTTCGACGAATAATTGGCATCACAAAATTGGTCATCATGTCGCGATAACGCTCCTGGTTGATGGTAACAGCATGGCCATTTTCATTTTGGAAGAAAAACGGCCCAATGACCGTTTTCGCACTAACGCCGCACCAAACTGTGACTTTTTGGTCATGAAGAGGCACTTCTTGAATCTCCTGAGGATTTTCAGTGGCGTAAATACGGCAATTTTGCTTATTTACGGTCCCATTCAATGTGCACTTCTCACATTTTTTAATCTTTTAAAAGCACGTTGAGTTTTCACAATTGACTTCTTCTGTTGAATGTAAATTTCAACTATTTCAGAGCGCTCGCGTGGCGTGTATTGTTCCATGGTAAAAATCTGCTTGGACTGACGCTTCAAACGCGGTATGTCATTAAGCGATCTGACATCTCTGTCAAAAGTTATGGCGTTGCCAGATGGGTCCGTCGAATATGGGCAACCCTGTACATTTATAGGGGGCATCCTCTGAGCGTTGGTTCAATCTAAAAAAAAAAAATAATAAGGCGGAGTTCTGCAATAGTTTAATGAGAACTATTTAATTATTACATTGAACCAGCCATTTAAGCGGCTTTAATTTCTAACAGTATAGAACATTTTCAAATAGCAGTTATATTTCATTAGCGGACATACAGTAGCATGGGGTTTTCTTCATTTCAAAATTTACTCTGGTTTTTTTTTCACTTGCGGTGGAACTATTAGCTTAGCTACAGGCATAATAAGATTATATTAAGCTAATATTAAAAATTTGTCTTTTTTGGATTCAATAAAATTCATAAATGACCATCGCAAACGATAAGCGGACAATGATTTACGCATCTGGAATGTTTGGACCCTATATAAGAAAGTTGCATTCATTCAACTACAAATAAAAAGCTGTCATCACCGCCATCCAGAGGATGCAATGGAAAGGGCAAGGATGCTCTAAAGAAACAGACTGCGATATCTACACTGTTAAAAATCTTGGACTAAATTTTAAACTTTTCTGGATACATGTAGGAGAATAACAAGGAAAAGTTTAAAATTTTCTAATCCAAAAAGATTAGTTTTTAATCTGCAAAAAATTTAAAAAATGCAATATTATCGACTTAAATTAAAAACTTTTCTGACCAGTTTATGAGTTGAACACACATCCTCTGATGTGCTGCTCCAACACCTTAACCACTCGTCCTTGTATATAATAAATTGGCCATTTCAGCCTTAGAAAGGACTTTGAACGAGCTTCAATTGACCAATTGTGTTGTGCGTGTTATTAAATGTTTGAACACAAATGATCGAAAACTGAACGTACCAGTTTAATGCCGACTGTTTAATGAGTTTTGCCATTCTGTCTGAGCTGGAATTGAACCCGGGCTACCGCAGTTCTTTAGCTTAGGGGCCACGCACTCTACCCACTAGGCTACTGCCGCCGTAAGCTAACAAGCTTCTCTTATTTTGCATAATTACGAATGCAAGTAAGTTAATGACAGGAACGTGGGTTTGAGACCCAGCGAAATTAAACTAAAGTAGGGATTAAAAAATAGTACTTTTTGGAATAAAAATTCCTTCAAACCAAAGTTTGGATTAAAAAATAGATCAACATTTTTAACCGTGTTCTACAACTGTAATGCGGAGAGACGTGAATTTGACAGTATAGTGGATTTGCTCGGACTTCTATACTAAATATTTTCGAGAACTGACAGTCACATTGCCGGGAACGGGGAAAATATTTGTAATAAGATGGCGTACTTTAATTTTGCACATCATCGAAGGTTTGATGGAGGGATAACGAGAGGGATAAACGCGCTACACCTTCCCTACTCGAATCATTTTTTGAGTATAGCCTGAAGTACAATAGAGCGAGAGTGTGTTGCGAGACAACGTACATAAAAATCTCGCACGAGCTGTCAGAGGATTTTCATAAGCAGAGTTTTTATGTGGCAATTTACCATGCTTTGCGATGCGCTTGTGTGGTTCGAGGCATTTTCGAAAATTTGAAAAACGACGCATGCGCATAGAAAAATAATAAACTATTTAAACATTTAACAATTTTCTTCAAAAACTCAAATTAAAATAATAAAATATATTAAAATATTTCTAAACTGTTACATTTATTTCAATATAGCCAAATAAAACATTTCTGAGAAGGTGTTGCTTAAAAGGAAGGACCAAACGCAATAATCCCGGTCTTGATAGATGGGTCGGACTCACTATCTTCTTGCTCGCTGGTTTCGACGCTTTTTTAGTTCTTTCCGAGCTAAATATCCGGCTAAGCCAGCAACTAAAGCTTCGCGAATATTATTCTACTTCACATTTTAGGCACTATCCAGCAAAATTTTATTTATATCAGACCATGGCAGAATTATCCAGGTAGTGTTGACAACTGCTTATTTTCTCTTCAGAAGGAAAATATAGCCTGTCAAAAACATCTGTTAGTGAAAGAAAGTGAAAAAGAAAGCAAGCGTCGAATACTGAAATCATAAAAATGAAATGAGATTTTTTGTGCGTTTAAATAAACAAATTAAAATTTAAAACCATGAAAGTTGTAAAAAAATCGTGTGTGTTATTTGTGCGAAAAGCTTATTTATTTTTGTATTTATTTTATTTTGGCCATGGTGCTTGGGTGAAGGTGCTTTTCTACAAGGACACTGCCATCAGCTCGGGTACGGTTCCACTGTTGTACATTGCATTGTGTACAAACTTTATAGCTTCTCAGCTGTTGGTTCATATTCTTCATCATCCGGCAGACATGAATAGCTCCAAATTCTTTGACAAATAAGCGACCGCTGTCTCCACTATAGCTGCACAGCTGCCCGACTTAGCTAAAACACTCAAACTCGCCGTAAAATAAGATAAAATGTAATAAATATATAATGGCACAAAACATATTTATTTTATTTGCAACATACGCATCTGTAGCTGCTGAGGTTCTATTTTTTTCACTTCAACATTTTTAGTATTGGTTATGTTTTCACCTATTGACAATGAGCCTGTTCTCACGCGCCTTACGTTAGGCGGAACATCGGATTAATTTTGACGTCTACAGGTAAGGTGGGAAGTGGGAAGGTGACAAGTTACGTGAGGCAGCATTTTCAAAAATTTTAAAAATTTTGCGATTCATTTTGACGTCTGTTACTTTGAAGTTTCATTGTGCCTCATTTTCCTCGTGGTTCTCTTATGTTTTAGCGCAAATAAATTTTGTTTTGCATTGGTTGGGTTTTCTGTTTGCATTGCTGTTTAATTTAAGACTTACAAAGTAATGAATTCTCCGAAATTTAACACCACATTTATGGACTGTTCTCGGAATGCAAAATAAGGCGGGATTAAAAAAGTCGGTAGTAAGAACACCTGACAGATGCATAGTGTCAAAATAACGCCATTACTCTGCCTTTTTTAAGGCGAGTGAGAACAGGGTCAATGGCCGATTGAAAGCGCTCTCTTTTTGAGTAAATTTTTTGACAGCTTATGTTTTCCATAAAAACTGTCAACACTAACAGTGCACCCTAAAGGCCCAGTTATAATAGACGTAATGTAAAGTAACGTAATGTTGTCAACTGTCATCGTGACGGGACGTAATGTAAGAAAACGTTGTAGCAATTATAATAGGCAGTAGCCAGGCAGTTGTTTGTCGTAAATAATTGCACGTTCCGGTACAAATACAATTAAATCTTCGACATCCATAGCTGTGGATACATAAAACTATCACATTAATAACGAAAACTCAACAAAAAGCGTAGTTCAACAATATAAAATAGCGCAATAATCGAATCTAACCTCAATGTTTAGTTGTTCTTTGAACAGACGTAATGTAAAGTAACGTAGAAATCGAAATCCAACGGATCTTTACGTCCCGTTACATTACGTTACTTCTATTATAATCACTTGTAAAAGAAAAGTATTGATTGAAACAGTAAGTGACAGAACACACTGCTGCAGTGGCATTTCTCTACATTACGTTACGTCTATTATAACTGGGCCTTAAGCAAGCGCGCGTTGCTCTGCGTACCCAAGCGCCACGCAACTTTATTTTAAGCTTTACCTAAACAAGTGCGCTGCGGAAAGAACTGCTGCTCTCGAACCAGCCAGTTCTAAACCAGTCTGATGGTTTAAAAATCTTAAAAAACTTTTAGTATTGTGTAAAAATCTATTAATATTGCAAATACTTCCATTTGCAATTGAAATTAATTAATTAATAGCAGCTGATTGCTCTTTGTTCTAACACTTTGGTTTTATGCAGTCAACTTCACATCCGAACGCACTGTCAAAATTGGAAATTCGATTCATGTTGTGGTAGTCCGGTGCGTGTTTCGGTAGGCTTCATACAAAATGTATGTGCATGAGCCGATTTTGACAGTTAAACCACGCACGCGCACTTGTTTAGGGTGGACTGTAACTGGATAATTCTGCCATGTATCAGACGCAACTCTGGTGCCTTCCAAACTGGCGTTTCTCATTGTACATTATATGCGAGGGCAATGCGTGCGAGATTTCGTTATACAATCGCATCGCATTCTCGCATCGCACTCTCGTTTTATTCTACTTCAGGCTTAATCAGTCTCTGCGCGCTCGTCGCTTTGAATTTATCGTTTGTACGATGAACAATTAAGCTATTCACAGTTTGAATACACTGGTCTGCTATTTGTACGTTTTGTTATTTTAACGCATGGCAGAACTAGAGAAGGAAGATGCATTTTGGAGTGCGTTCTCTTTCTCATATCCAAAATTATCAAAGTCAGCTTTTTGCGAATGAGAACAAAAGGAAATCAATGGCTGCATTCAGCGGATACAACAGTTGCTAACTGACTGTTGTGTTAAAAATCCTTGAGAAACCTTTGCAATTAAATTATTTACATAATTATACAGTTATAAAAATTAATATGAATAATATTTAACTTTTTTAACGTTCAGAGAACTACACATTCAGAGAAAAACATCGCTCACTAAGGTATTGCTACCACAACAGTTGACTCCGCTAAAAGTGGCCAATTTTCGCTTTCTAATTGTTTTCAGATTTTCTATGAGCTGTCAACTTCGTTTTGACAATTTCGGCAGTCTGCCTCTCCAAAATGCATATACCTTATTGTTCTACCATGTGTGTACGCCAATTTACGTAAGCGTATTTTGCTAAGTTGTTGTTTTGTATACAAAAGAAAATACGCAAACACGCGTACATTGAAGTAGCTCTTGGACGTGTTTTTTGTACCTCGTATTCTTATGCATATTCTACGGCCGCCATATTACATACATCACAGGGTTGCATAATTTTTGAATACGATAGTCACATGACGGAGTGCTCACAGTTTCAACCATGGCAGAACAATGAGGTAGGGTAAGTAGCTTTGGCAAGACCTATCGTTAATGTCAAAATCATAAAATATAGTGCTGCCATATCACAAATAAAAATCCAATGAAAAATCCATACTTTGTCTAAGCGTTTCTGGTGAAATCCTTTACTAACAATACTTCAAAACGGCGAAGTACAGGTTTTTTGTGTTAGGCAAGCTTGAAGCGGACTTATTCTGCAAAATATTTTTGTATGTTATAATACACCTTGAGTCTTCAAATTTATTCTTATATAAGCGTGTATTTGTTGTTTTCCTTAAGAATTTTGTGTGAAGTGAACTTTTAAAATTATAAAAATGGCTAAAAGAAGTTGTGCAATTTGTCGGACAACTTAGAATAAAGACATTTAATTTTATTTACCCTTCGTAAAATACCTTTTCCAAGTGTTTAATACAGAAATAAGATTAATAAAGAAATCTGGCATCTCTAAAACACACTTTGACATTAACGATAGGTCTTGTCAAAGCTACTTACCCTACCTTATTATTCGCCATGGTTTCAACAATAAAGGCTTGATTACCCAAGCGTAACGTGAGGTGGCGCAGCGGGATGTAGCGTAGTGCGACGTTGACTCGAGGTTAAGCGATTGCCGAAATCGTAGTCCAACGTAGTGCAGACCAGAGAACTGCAATGAGTATCCGACAGAATTCGGATACTCAAATCATACCCGAGTGTCGTGCTGTTCTGAACTCTATCCATACTTAATAATATGTGTAAAATACTTATAGGCATTCGGCTCATTAGCATTTTTTCGGTTATAAGTACATTCTCATATCCGAGAGCGGCGTGATCCGATCCATTTCGAGCCGTTTTCAATGAGTGCGTTGAGTCAGTTTGTTACAAAAGCGCTCGATCCGAATGTATTTTGAGTGTACTCTGAGTACTGCTCCTTCTCTGCCAACGTCTCTTAGCGTTAATTAGTTTTTTTTTTGTGTATGCACTTTTCATAAGTATTTGTCTGCAGGCCATGTGAGCTCTCATTTTTTGTTTGTTTTTTCTCGAAAACGAGTTTTTGGTATTTTATTGTTGCACTCTATGGAGAAAGAAACAATAACAACGCTTGTGATTTTGGTTTGTTAGACATAAACAAAAATAACACAAAACCAAAAGGCCGGCGCACAGTGGTTAAAAGTTGGAAATAAATACCAAAACTGATGATCTCTTATTGTGATTTTTTTTTCTTTGCGTTGCTTAAGAATATTCAAACTCACATGATTCCAAAATATTTATCAGAAATATATGTATATAGGTTTTCTGTGTAGACGCCTTAATATACGATTGATGTAAAAATGTTGAAAAAATTTCGTAAAATATTGATATTTTTCAAGAGTTATTACAGACAATTGAGAAAACGTATTGCAATCTGGTTTTTTTAAGTACACAAAACATTATTGAAAAAGTTTTTTGCATTCTTGAAATATTTTTTTTTTATTTTTGCAATTAATTTCTTATGCAAAATTGATATGACAAAAAAACGTAAATTTATTTTTTTGCAGAATAAAATATAATGATCTATGGATGTCGACGATATTTTAAATAAAGAAATGCTTTTATTGGACTTTAAGTTGAGCGATTAAAAAAAACTGACAGAAATTTTTGAGTCCTTGAACTACATTTGGTAAATGCGTTTAGAAGAAAATATAGATATGTTTAGTCTCAAGGTTTATTGCTATAGTCATTTTCTTTAGTATTATTTGAGGCATTTTTTGTTTAAAGATCACTTCTTACGAGTTAAAATCGTTAAATTTTTAATGTAAATAGTGAAAGCATTTACTTACTAAATACGATAAATGCTTTAAAAATGTTATCATTCTTCTTTTGCAATACTTTATATTTGCAGAGTACTTAAATATTCTATAGTGTGTTTCTCAATCTATTAATCTACTATGTTAATATATATTAAATATTTTTTTAAATAATTACAACTAAATTGAATTAGTAAAACAGTAATGTGATATGTATAAAGTTAAATTAATTCACATTATCTTATAGCTTACTATGAAACATTTTAATGAATTTCGCAATAAAATGCTTTCAAAACTATTCAAACATTCAAATTCCCTTGTCAAGAAATGTTCTTCAAACATCTTCAATTAGCTGAAAGTGAAATATATATTCTTTGATTCTAAACAACAGAATTAGAATACGTACACGGAGAAAATTAATTTGCTTGAATCAAGCAAATGTTTTGCTTAAAAGCAAATCAGCAAAACTTTGCTCAATCACAATGTGATTTAAGAAAAAGATTGCTAAATTGCAATCACTCCTCGATTATTTAGGAAAAAGCAAAATATTGATTACATTCAAATTTTTACTTAATTTCAGCAAAAATTTGCTAAGTTATTATAAATGGGAGGAGCAAATGCTTACTTAATTCAAGGAAATATTTGCTTAGTTGTTATATATTAGAAAAGCATATTTTGATTAGTTTTTGCTAAAATTTTGCATAATGTTGAAGTGGCTTAGAATCAAGCGCAAGTTTTGCTTAACCACAATACTAATTTTGCAAACAGTTTTCTCCGTGTATGCAAGCCATGTTTTTATGCTACACGACCTGTGCTCACATTATCACAATGCTAAAAAGTATGCTATTATCTTTTTTAACTGTTGATAGTATCACATTTACAACCAGTGCCAATTTGTGGCAAAAAGCATGAGGTTCACTCCTTTTTTTGGAATTCAAACGAAACGATAAGCTTTTTTTTGATGATTTTTTTTTTGTTTTTATAAAAAGCAAACAAATAATATTTTTGAATACTATAAACCTTTAATTTAGACAGTTTAGATGCAGCGCTTCATTGAACTTGGAATACGGAAAAACACGTGAAGTGGAAAATTTCGTATGGGAGGTGGGCGTGGCAGAAAATACTTTTTTTATAATAGACATATATTGAAGATTTCTGACAGAATGGTTCTTGTATTGGTTTAAGACAAAAAAAATATGGCGTTTTAAATATTTGTGTTGTATGGGAGGCAGGCGTGATTGAGGGCGGATTTAAAAATATTTTTGTGTGTATTCTAATAAGGCAAATTCCAAATAATACACAAAATTTAATTGGTTTACGATGAGTCCTTCTATTTATTGACAACTTTTGTATGGGGCTCAACCACTGTGCGGCGCACGTGTCTGTTTGCTTCTTGTGCGTAAACACGTGCAATAGAAGTGTAATTTATATTATGCGCATGTGATTTGGTAACTGAAGGCTACAGAAAAATAAAAAATTACTTTACAAATTTAATAATAATTGCTGATTGCAGAAAATGAATGACTTACGATACTATCAAAACTGCGTATTATTTTTAAGCCTTAACAACGTTACCTCATGCGCAGCTTTCAATGTGCACGATAAAAACAAAAAGCAACACAAGAATAACACTTCTGTTATTCAGCATTTAGATATGCGTAGGAAAAAATAGCACAAAACAAATACAAAAAACTCGCTCACTATTTACTGCTGCGCTCTACTGCGCTCTCTTTCATATCCGTGGCAGATGAGCCGAGTGATTCGGCTACTTGTGTCGATTATGAGTATTTGGGCAAGTAGGATAAGTATCAGCAAGACGACAACAACCATAAGTATTTATGAACCGAAAAAACCCGATCTTTCCTGATCCGACTCATGACTTAGGATACTCATATTTATTTGAGCCGCCGCATTCTAGCTTCGTAGAAGAGAATATGAGTCGAGTTGTGTGCGCTTAGGGTGAGTAGGTTTTTGTACTTATTTTTTTCGGATATACTCAGAGTCGCAAAAAAGCTATCCGTTGCAGATCTCTGGTGCAGACGCCGTAGTGCAGGGCACTTATTTTATTTTAGTAGGCTTATTAACTTCTTCTCTTCAATAAAAGACTGCATCCTTTCTTATACAGTATAAAAATGTACAATTTTGTGAAGTTAAGAAGTTAAACAAAAGAAGTTAAACAAAAAGGGTTTTCATGCAAATGGGCAATACCCTTATAAATGGTATAAACCTCATAAGTTTATCAGCCTTATAAATGAACTGTCAAAATTCGTATGAAAAAGCTTTTGCACAAACCAGATAAATTTGCTCTTCGATTTAGGTGAGCAAACGAGGTGGCAAACTTATATGATCAATCAGCTGTTTTCTTTTTTGAAGGAAAAGTTATAATTTGAGCAAAACTAATAAAGATTTAATTCTAAAAATTTCAGAAAACAAGCAAACAATCCGCAAAGCGTCCCCGTTTAAATGGAACGCATCGCTGGCAGATCGCACAGCTGACTTATATGCTGCAAATGCACAATCGACTTTAAGGGCTGTTCATACAACCTGTCTGATAAAAATAACTAATTGCCCAAATTAGAAGCCTGCCACTTTGCATGAAAACCCTTAAAATTTTTCGCTTGTCCCACAGCTGTCGAACTGTCAAAAATCGTTACGTTGCGTAGAAATCTATTTTCTACAGACTTCTACGCTGCGTCACGCCACGTTACGATTTCGCTAACGACTTGTACACATTTATCATTAAACAGATTTTAGCTTGACAGTTGGCAACCTCGCGCTACGTTACCTTACGCTTGGGTAATCAAGCCTAAAGGCTTGATTATCCAAGCGTAACGTGAGGTGGCGCAGCGGGATGTAGCGTAGTGCGACGTTGTCTCGAGGATAAGCGATTACCGAAATCGTAATCCAACGTAGTGCAGGCGCCGTAGTGCAGGGCACTCATTTTATTCTAGTAGGCTTATTTACTTCTCCTCGTCAATAAAAGATTGCATTCTTTCTTATATAGTATTAAAATTTACAATAATGTGAAGTTAAACAAATTTTTTCGCTTATAACACAGCTGTCGAACTGTCAAAAATCGTAACGTTGCGTAGAAATCTATTTTCTACAGACTTCTACGCTGCGTCACGCCACGTTACGATTTCGGTAACGACTTGTACACATTTATCATTAAGCAGATTTTAGCTTGACAATTGGCAACGTCGCGCTACGTTACCTTACGCTTGGGTAATCCAGCCTTTAACAAATGCTATAAATACGATTTTTTAAATGTCCACTTTTTAGTCTCTTTCACATTTTGTACCCTGGTAGGTCATACGACAGATAATGTACGGCGAAATACTTTTGACATTTCATTAAATTCCAGTATTTTTTCTCCGCCTTTATTGTGCAATTAGGGTTTCAAACAACTGTTTTTCATTATGTTTTAGTAGAATAGTAGTACTTATAGAATATGAAAAAAATTAAATGTAAAGTAGATTGATAGTACTCTCAGAGATTTTTTACAGTTTCACATTAAGGGCCATTTTGTTCACAAAGGGCATAAATATGATTTAATTCGGGGATAACTATCTCTAGGTTAATTTTATACCAAGCGTATAAATCGGGAGATAAAAAAGTGGTTTTGTTCACATTTTATCCCAGCTTTATGCTTAGAGCATAAATTCGCTCTCAGTTTATATCGATTTCCATTGGAATGCTAGAGTGTTGCTCATTAATTAAAAAATGTATGGGGATTTTTGGTTTATTTTTGCGAATTTGGGGGTTGGAGTGAACACTAGGTAAAAATGGATCGCTGATTTTGCATCTGATGTCAGAATTTCAAAATTCTAAAATTTTTCTACACAGGGCTGCCAACTAAACATTTTTTGAAGAATTTTTAACAGGAAAAAACAGTATTGAGGGTTACTTCTTTCGAATCTGGTGTCAGAATTTTAAAATTCAAGATGGAGGCTAGAGTTGCCACCTAATTTCTTGTTTATTTATGCGAAATAAATTTCTCTGGGAGAAACACTAGGTAAAATTGGGTCGCTGATTCCGAATCCGTTGTCAGAATTTCAAAACTCGAAAATTTTTCTACACGTAGGGGTGCCACCTAAAAATGTTTTATTTTAAGAATTTTCAACATGAGGAAAGAGTATTGGGGTCGCTAAGTTCGAATCTGAAGTCAAAAATTTAAAATTCAAGATGGTGGATAGGGTTGCCACCTTAAATTTTTGTATTTTTTTGAATTCGGGGCTGGCAAAAAAAAAATGGTACACCAAAAATGGGTCGCTGAATATGAATCCATGGTCAGAATTTCAAAATTATAAAGTTTTAAAATAATAGGGTTGCCACCTAATAATAAGTCATTTTAAGAATTTTAAACATTATTTAACAGTATTAGGGAGTCACTGATTTCGAATCTGAAGTCAGAATTTTAAAATTCAAAATGGTGGATAGGGTTGCCACCTAAGTTTTTTGCATTTTTATGAATTCGGGGCTGGCAAAAAAAAATGGTACACCAAAAATGGGTCGCTGAATATGAATCCATGGTCAGAATTTCAAAATTATAAAGTTTTGAAATAATAGGGTTGCCACCTAATAATAAGTATTTTTAAGAATTTTAAACATTATTTAACAGTATTAGGGAGTCACTGATTTCGAATCTGAAGTCAGAATTTTAAAATTCAAAATGGTGGATAGGGTTGCCACCTTAATTTTTTGTATTTTTATGAATTCGGGGCTGGCAAAAAAATGGTATGCCAAAAATGGGTCGCTGAATATGAATCCATGGTCAGAATTTCAAAATTATAAAGTTTTGAAATAATAGGGTTGCCACCTAATAATAAGTATTTTTAAGAATTTTAAACATTATTTAACAGTATTAGGGAGTCACTGATTTCGAATCTGAAGTCAGAATTTTAAAATTCAAAATGGTGGATAGGGTTGCCACCTTAATTTTTTGTATTTTTTTGAATTCGGGGCTGGCAAAAAAAAAATGGTACACCAAAAATGGGTCGCTGAATATGAATCCATGGTCAGAATTTCAAAATTATAAAGTTTTAAAATAATAGGGTTGCCACCTAATAATAAGTCATTTTAAGAATTTTAAACATTATTTAACAGTATTAGGGAGTCACTGATTTCGAATCTGAAGTCAGAATTTTAAAATTCAAAATGGTGGATAGGGTTGCCACCTAAGTTTTTTGCATTTTTATGAATTCGGGGCTGGCAAAAAAAAAATGGTACACCAAAAATGGGTCGCTGAATATGAATCCATGGTCAGAATTTCAAAATTATAAAGTTTTGAAATAATAGGGTTGCCACCTAATAATAAGTATTTTTAAGAATTTTAAACATTATTTAACAGTATTAGGGAGTCACTGATTTCGAATCTGAAGTCAGAATTTTAAAATTCAAAATGGTGGATAGGGTTGCCACCTTAATTTTTTGTATTTTTATGAATTCGGGGCTGGCAAAAAAATGGTATGCCAAAAATGGGTCGCTGAGTCCGAATCCATGGTCAGAATTTAAAAATGATAAAATTTTATAATAATGGGGCTGCCACCTAATAATATGTATTTTCAAAAGTAAAAGCAACCCTATTATTTCAAAACTTTATAATTTTGAAATTCTGACCATGGATTCATATTCAGTGACCCATTTTTGGTGTACCATTTTTTTTTGCCAGCCCCGAATTCATAAAAATGCAAAAAACTTAGGTGGCAACCCTATCCACCATTTTGAATTTTAAAATTCTGACTTCAGATTCGAAATCAGTGACTCCCTAATACTGTTAAATAATGTTTAAAATTCTTAAAATGACTTATTATTAGGTGGCAACCCTATTATTTTAAAACTTTATAATTTTGAAATTCTGACCACGGATTCATATTCAGCGACCCATTTTTGGTGTACCATTTTTTTTTTGCCAGCCCCGAATTCATAAAAATGCAAAAAACTTAGGTGGCAACCCTATCCACCATTTTGAATTTTAAAATTCTGACTTCAGATTCGAAATCAGTGACTCCCTAATACTGTTAAATAATGTTTAAAATTCTTAAAATGACTTATTATTAGGTGGCACCCTATTATTTCAAAACTTTATAATTTTGAAATTCTGGCCACGGATTCGGATTCAGCGACCCATTTTTGGTATACCATTTTTTTTTTGGCAGCCCCGAATTCGTAAAAATGTAGAATATTAAGGTGGCAACCCTATCCACTATCTTGAATTTAAAAATTTTGAGTTCAGAATTGAAATCAGTAACCTCCCAATACTGTTCCCTCATGTTTAAAATTCTTAAAATAAAACATTTTTAGGTGGCAGCCCTATGTGTAGAAAAATTTTCGAATTTTGAAATTCTAACAACGGATTCGGATTCAGCGACCCATTTTTACCCTTTAGTTCGCGCCAGCCCCGAATTCGTAAAAATAAAAAATTAATCCAAATTTTAAAATTCTGACACCAGATTCGAAATCAGTAACCCCCAATACTGTTTCCCTATGTTTAAAAATCTGTATTTTCAATATTTTGACACCAAGTAAATAAAAAATATTAAAATGAGAGTGATGAGAGCGAATTAAAAATCTCACCAATTTTCACGAGTTAAATATTTCTGGGGTTAAGCTATCTCGCCACCATTTTTATCTCCAGTTTGAAGAGTTAAATGCTTAACTCGCTGTGAACAAATGAAAAACTGGAAAAATCATGGAATTAACTCGGGGATAAATTTATCTCTCTGTGAACAAAATGGCCCTAAATGCAACAACAAATTATTTTGTTCGACGTACAAATGAACATCGTGTAATATCGGCAAACCCGTCAGCTGATTGCAGCTATTACTACGTTTCCATGGCGAGTTGAGCCTGAGTTGGGCTTTCGTCAAGTTAACAAAATGGAGTTTCTAGCTCAAAAGTGTTTCCATGCACATAATCGAGTCGAGTTGGGCTTCGGCCATTCCATTCGCCATTTTTTCTTAGTATAAATGTGTGTTCTGCAAGAGCAGAACAGTATCAGTTTCCGCTGCTTTGTGTTCCCGCTGAACAAAATGTTACATTTTATGTCAGCGCAGTGGCAGAAATAAAATATTATAAAAGGTAATCAATAAATTCAATAAAACCCCGCTCAACAGTTGAACAACTGTTGCACCTTCAGAACACATCCAATCTAACTCAGTTAAATCTAACCAGTTTCGAGGAGTTTCGTAGATTTAACGAAATTCAACTTAACTCGCGTTTCCATGGGAAGTTAATCCCTAGTTATCCCAACTCAACTCGCGTTTCTATGGGAAGTTAATCCCTAGTTATCTCAACTCAACTCGCCATGGAAACGTAGTATATGGCTATGTTCAGACGAGCATCAAATGATTAAGGTTAATACTTTTTTTTTTAAGTGAAACTTCTTACGAGGCGATTTGATATTGAGGGTAAAAATTTTCGAGTTTTGTAACGTTTTTGTGTAGATGAGCAATGAAATTTTTATTTTTTTGTTTGTGATTGGAGCCCACAGAAGAGTGACAGGAAGAGTGTAGGTGTATACGAGATAGTTTAAAATTTTTTTTTTCTATACACCCTTTTGTCGCTCACAAATCAATAAAAATGCTATATTTTGAACGGTTGTGATCGTATAAGACTAAAAAATGGGAAATTTAGTTTGTATGTTTACTGTCGGTAACTGTACTAAAAATGGGTATCCACGCCCCCTTTAACCGCCCACAAATCAATGAAAATGCTTTATTTAAGAAGTTTTGGTCGTATAAGACTTAAATGTGCTAATTTAGTTTGTATGGTTACTTTGGGAACTGTACTTAAAATGAGTGTCCACGCCCCTAACTGTCAGCAACTGTACTAAAAATTGGTTTTCACACCCCCTTTTCCGCCCACAAATCAGTGAAAATTCTATATCTCAGACAGTTCTAGTCGTATAAGACTAAAATTTGGTAACTTAGTTTTAATGGTTACTTCTGGAACTATACTTAAAATGGGTGTTCACACGCTCTTTTATCGCCCACAAATCAATAGAAATGCTTTATTTAAGACTGTTTTGGTCATATAAGGCTTAAATTTGGTACTTTAGTTTGAATGGTTACTTCTAGCAACTGTACTAAAAATGGGCGTCGTATCTCTATAGCCACGCCTACTTTTTGATAAATCATTAAAATTTACTACTGGGCCGATTGCGCTGAAATTTTGGCATTCGATTTGTTTAGAGTACGAAATGGTTTAGGACAGTTTTTTCCACAACCCCTTTTACCGCCCACAAATCAATACAAATTCTATATTTCTGACGGTTTTCATCGTATAATACTAAAATTTGGTAATTTATTTCATATGCTTACTTTCGGACAATGTACTAACTATGAGCGTGGTCAACTTTTCAAAGGATAAGAGTAGAGTGAAGAAAAGTGCACTAGGTATAACCTTAATTGAGCTGAAATTTTGGCAGTCGATTTGTTTCGAATACGAAATGGTTTACCGCCCACAAATTCAAAAAATTCTTAATACGAACGGTTCTGGTCGTTTTAGACTAAAACTGAGTAATTTATTTTCTATTTTTTGTGTGTTGTATGTGAACCCGCAGAAAGGTGGCAGATAGAGCGTAGGTTTGTTTAGAAGTTAAGAAGTTTCACTTCTGTACTGTATACACGCTATACTGTGATTTTTGTCCCTCTATTTCTATTTCTCTATTCTATTGTCCTCTATTTCTTGAGCGTCATCAAAATTTTGATTACATTGGAAGTTAATTTTTGCTTTCGCAGAGAGTTAACATTTTTAGCTGGAAAAACAACAACAACAAATTTGGATTCATTCAATCATTCGATGCTTGTCTGAACATATCCTATGATACTGTAATGGCTTTTAAAAGCGATTAAAACAATTTAAAGCACGATCCTTTTGTGAACTAGTTTTCGTAGCCTATTTAATATAAGTTTGATTTTCTTCTTGCTTTTAAATTTATAATGTATAATATCTACATACATAAGCTAAAGCACACTTTTCTTAATAAGGTTTTAAACTGTGAGTAGTTGCACCTCAAAATGAAATCCGTTACTGATCTCAAGAAAAATAATTTTTAAATATTTTCCGTAAACACGTTTTATTAATATATACGTCGCGATTTTAATTTCAGTTGCTACTTTTATAATCTGTCTAAGTTTAAGCTCTAAGTTAATATTTGTATACTTTTGAAAAAACAACTTATTTCGAAATTTGAGGAAAGGAAAAAAACAGTTTCTCAGCTTCACAAAATTTTTTGTGTAAAATATTTTGCAAAAATATTAAAAACGAATTTCCCAAATACTTGTTTTCATCTAAGAGCAATGGTGTATTTTAAAAAATCTAAAAAAAAAAGATGTTGTGCCAAACGGTTTTTTGTAGAAAGATCAGCTTGTATCATACCTCAGTAATTATATGTGCAACACTTCAAATGCAATTCTAAGCAAACATAACTTCATTTGTTTTTACATTATTTGTTTATTGAAATAGAATTAAGGACTTAAACGTAAAACAAAATATAGCTTGTTTAAAAAATTTGTTGCTATTAAAAAAAAAATATAATGTATTTAAAAAGTTCATAGAAAATATTTATATGTGAAAAACCTATTTTTAGTGATTTTATGGAATAAAATTTATTTATTTATTTTATTAAAGTTTTTTCTAAATGACCTCTATATTAATTATGTTGACTTTATATGATTTAAATACAAATTCTAAATGTTTGATAGTTTAAATCATACTTGATTTTAAATACAAATTCTAGTTGTTTGATAGTTTAAAATCGTTTATTGAGCTTAAGGTCAAAGTTAGAACAATTAATTGTTCTAACGAATTTTTCCAAAGAAACAACAACAACAACAAAGTTTTTTCAATATGAAAAGGAAAAAATCACTAGCTGATCTGATTGCAATTTCTACTCTGCTAAAAGCGTCATCAGAAATCTTTGTGATACCCGTGCAAGCGCGCGCTAACGCACTGCACCATCGGGGCGATGAGATTTGAAGCGTCAATTTCTCAGTTTTTCCTCCATTTCATAATGTCACATTTGTTGTTGTATTTCTGTTTTACTTTAGTTTCTATGCTTATGTTATTGTATGTAGTCCAACAGCCTGCTGGAAGTCTGCACTAACAAAGCATGTTTACTGAAGTTGTTTTTAGAATTTTTGCTGATTTTGTTTTCAGCTGTTTCCGTTTGGTCGAGCTCTACCATTTGATTAAAGTTTTTTCTAAATGACCTCTATATTAATTATGTTGACTTTATATGATTTAAATACAAATTCTAAATGTTTGATAGTTTAAATCATACTTGATTTTAAATACAAATTCTAGTTGTTTGATAGTTTAAAATCGTTTATTGAGCTTAAGGTCAAAGTTAGAACAATTAATTGTTCTAACGAATTTTTCCAAAGAAACAACAACAACAACAAAGTTTTTTCAATATGAAAAGGAAAAAATCACTAGCTGATCTGATTGCAATTTCTACTCTGCTAAAAGCGTCATCAGAAATCTTTGTGATACCCGTGCAAGCGCGCGCTAACGCACTGCACCATCGGGGCGATGAGATTTGAAGCGTCAATTTCTCAGTTTTTCCTCCATTTCATAATGTCACATTTGTTGTTGTATTTCTGTTTTACTTTAGTTTCTATGCTTATGTTATTGTATGTAGTCCAACAGCCTGCTGGAAGTCTGCACTAACAAAGCATGTTTACTGAAGTTGTTTTTAGAATTTTTGCTGATTTTGTTTTCAGCTGTTTCCGTTTGGTCGAGCTCTACCATTTGATTAAAGTTTTTTCTAAATGACCTCTATATTAATTATGTTGACTTTATATGATTTAAATACAAATTCTAAATGTTTGATAGTTTAAATCATACTTGATTTTAAATACAAATTCTAGTTGTTTGATAGTTTAAAATCGTTTATTGAGCTTAAGGTCAAAGTTAGAACAATTAATTGTTCTAACGAATTTTTCCAAAGAAACAACAACAACAACAAAGTTTTTTCAATATGAAAAGGAAAAAATCACTAGCTGATCTGATTGCAATTTCTACTCTGCTAAAAGCGTCATCAGAAATCTTTGTGATACCCGTGCAAGCGCGCGCTAACGCACTGCACCATCGGGGTGATGAGATTTGAAGCGTCAATTTCTCAGTTTTTCCTCCATTTCATAATGTCACATTTGTTGTTGTATTTCTGTTTTACTTTAGTTTCTATGCTTATGTTATTGTATGTAGTCCAACAGCCTGCTGGAAGTCTGCACTAACAAAGCATGTTTACTGAAGTTGTTTTTAGAATTTTTGCTGATTTTGTTTTCAGCTGTTTCCGTTTGGTCGAGCTCTACCATTTGATTAAAGTTTTTTCTAAATGACCTCTATATTAATTATGTTGACTTTATATGATTTAAATACAAATTCTAAATGTTTGATAGTTTAAATCATACTTGATTTTAAATACAAATTCTAGTTGTTTGATAGTTTAAAATCGTTTATTGAGCTTAAGGTCAAAGTTAGAACAATTAATTGTTCTAACGAATTTTTCCAAAGAAACAACAACAACAACAAAGTTTTTTCAATATGAAAAGGAAAAAATCACTAGCTGATCTGATTGCAATTTCTACTCTGCTAAAAGCGTCATCAGAAATCTTTGTGATACCCGTGCAAGCGCGCGCTAACGCACTGCACCATCGGGGCGATGAGATTTGAAGCGTCAATTTCTCAGTTTTTCCTCCATTTCATAATGTCACATTTGTTGTTGTATTTCTGTTTTACTTTAGTTTCTATGCTTATGTTATTGTATGTAGTCCAACAGCCTGCTGGAAGTCTGCACTAACAAAGCATGTTTACTGAAGTTGTTTTTAGAATTTTTGCTGATTTTGTTTTCAGCTGTTTCCGTTTGGTCGAGCTCTACCATTTGATTAAAGTTTTTTCTAAATGACCTCTATATTAATTATGTTGACTTTATATGATTTAAATACAAATTCTAAATGTTTGATAGTTTAAATCATACTTGATTTTAAATACAAATTCTAGTTGTTTGATAGTTTAAAATCGTTTATTGAGCTTAAGGTCAAAGTTAGAACAATTAATTGTTCTAACGAATTTTTCCAAAGAAACAACAACAACAACAAAGTTTTTTCAATATGAAAAGGAAAAAATCACTAGCTGATCTGATTGCAATTTCTACTCTGCTAAAAGCGTCATCAGAAATCTTTGTGATACCCGTGCAAGCGCGCGCTAACGCACTGCACCATCGGGGCGATGAGATTTGAAGCGTCAATTTCTCAGTTTTTCCTCCATTTCATAATGTCACATTTGTTGTTGTATTTCTGTTTTACTTTAGTTTCTATGCTTATGTTATTGTATGTAGTCCAACAGCCTGCTGGAAGTCTGCACTAACAAAGCATGTTTACTGAAGTTGTTTTTAGAATTTTTGCTGATTTTGTTTTCAGCTGTTTCCGTTTGGTCGAGCTCTACCATTTGATTAAAGTTTTTTCTAAATGACCTCTATATTAATTATGTTGACTTTATATGATTTAAATACAAATTCTAAATGTTTGATAGTTTAAATCATACTTGATTTTAAATACAAATTCTAGTTGTTTGATAGTTTAAAATCGTTTATTGAGCTTAAGGTCAAAGTTAGAACAATTAATTGTTCTAACGAATTTTTCCAAAGAAACAACAACAACAACAAAGTTTTTTCAATATGAAAAGGAAAAAATCACTAGCTGATCTGATTGCAATTTCTACTCTGCTAAAAGCGTCATCAGAAATCTTTGTGATACCCGTGCAAGCGCGCGCTAACGCACTGCACCATCGGGGCGATGAGATTTGAAGCGTCAATTTCTCAGTTTTTCCTCCATTTCATAATGTCACATTTGTTGTTGTATTTCTGTTTTACTTTAGTTTCTATGCTTATGTTATTGTATGTAGTCCAACAGCCTGCTGGAAGTCTGCACTAACAAAGCATGTTTACTGAAGTTGTTTTTAGAATTTTTGCTGATTTTGTTTTCAGCTGTTTCCGTTTGGTCGAGCTCTACCATTTGATTAAAGTTTTTTCTAAATGACCTCTATATTAATTATGTTGACTTTATATGATTTAAATACAAATTCTAAATGTTTGATAGTTTAAATCATACTTGATTTTAAATACAAATTCTAGTTGTTTGATAGTTTAAAATCGTTTATTGAGCTTAAGGTCAAAGTTAGAACAATTAATTGTTCTAACGAATTTTTCCAAAGAAACAACAACAACAACAAAGTTTTTTCAATATGAAAAGGAAAAAATCACTAGCTGATCTGATTGCAATTTCTACTCTGCTAAAAGCGTCATCAGAAATCTTTGTGATACCCGTGCAAGCGCGCGCTAACGCACTGCACCATCGGGGCGATGAGATTTGAAGCGTCAATTTCTCAGTTTTTCCTCCATTTCATAATGTCACATTTGTTGTTGTATTTCTGTTTTACTTTAGTTTCTATGCTTATGTTATTGTATGTAGTCCAACAGCCTGCTGGAAGTCTGCACTAACAAAGCATGTTTACTGAAGTTGTTTTTAGAATTTTTGCTGATTTTGTTTTCAGCTGTTTCCGTTTGGTCGAGCTCTACCATTTGATTAAAGTTTTTTCTAAATGACCTCTATATTAATTATGTTGACTTTATATGATTTAAATACAAATTCTAAATGTTTGATAGTTTAAATCATACTTGATTTTAAATACAAATTCTAGTTGTTTGATAGTTTAAAATCGTTTATTGAGCTTAAGGTCAAAGTTAGAACAATTAATTGTTCTAACGAATTTTTCCAAAGAAACAACAACAACAACAAAGTTTTTTCAATATGAAAAGGAAAAAATCACTAGCTGATCTGATTGCAATTTCTACTCTGCTAAAAGCGTCATCAGAAATCTTTGTGATACCCGTGCAAGCGCGCGCTAACGCACTGCACCATCGGGGCGATGAGATTTGAAGCGTCAATTTCTCAGTTTTTCCTCCATTTCATAATGTCACATTTGTTGTTGTATTTCTGTTTTACTTTAGTTTCTATGCTTATGTTATTGTATGTAGTCCAACAGCCTGCTGGAAGTCTGCACTAACAAAGCATGTTTACTGAAGTTGTTTTTAGAATTTTTGCTGATTTTGTTTTCAGCTGTTTCCGTTTGGTCGAGCTCTACCATTTGATTAAAGTTTTTTCTAAATGACCTCTATATTAATTATGTTGACTTTATATGATTTAAATACAAATTCTAAATGTTTGATAGTTTAAATCATACTTGATTTTAAATACAAATTCTAGTTGTTTGATAGTTTAAAATCGTTTATTGAGCTTAAGGTCAAAGTTAGAACAATTAATTGTTCTAACGAATTTTTCCAAAGAAACAACAACAACAACAAAGTTTTTTCAATATGAAAAGGAAAAAATCACTAGCTGATCTGATTGCAATTTCTACTCTGCTAAAAGCGTCATCAGAAATCTTTGTGATACCCGTGCAAGCGCGCGCTAACGCACTGCACCATCGGGGCGATGAGATTTGAAGCGTCAATTTCTCAGTTTTTCCTCCATTTCATAATGTCACATTTGTTGTTGTATTTCTGTTTTACTTTAGTTTCTATGCTTATGTTATTGTATGTAGTCCAACAGCCTGCTGGAAGTCTGCACTAACAAAGCATGTTTACTGAAGTTGTTTTTAGAATTTTTGCTGATTTTGTTTTCAGCTGTTTCCGTTTGGTCGAGCTCTACCATTTGATTAAAGTTTTTTCTAAATGACCTCTATATTAATTATGTTGACTTTATATGATTTAAATACAAATTCTAAATGTTTGATAGTTTAAATCATACTTGATTTTAAATACAAATTCTAGTTGTTTGATAGTTTAAAATCGTTTATTGAGCTTAAGGTCAAAGTTAGAACAATTAATTGTTCTAACGAATTTTTCCAAAGAAACAACAACAACAACAAAGTTTTTTCAATATGAAAAGGAAAAAATCACTAGCTGATCTGATTGCAATTTCTACTCTGCTAAAAGCGTCATCAGAAATCTTTGTGATACCCGTGCAAGCGCGCGCTAACGCACTGCACCATCGGGGCGATGAGATTTGAAGCGTCAATTTCTCAGTTTTTCCTCCATTTCATAATGTCACATTTGTTGTTGTATTTCTGTTTTACTTTAGTTTCTATGCTTATGTTATTGTATGTAGTCCAACAGCCTGCTGGAAGTCTGCACTAACAAAGCATGTTTACTGAAGTTGTTTTTAGAATTTTTGCTGATTTTGTTTTCAGCTGTTTCCGTTTGGTCGAGCTCTACCATTTGATTAAAGTTTTTTCTAAATGACCTCTATATTAATTATGTTGACTTTATATGATTTAAATACAAATTCTAAATGTTTGATAGTTTAAATCATACTTGATTTTAAATACAAATTCTAGTTGTTTGATAGTTTAAAATCGTTTATTGAGCTTAAGGTCAAAGTTAGAACAATTAATTGTTCTAACGAATTTTTCCAAAGAAACAACAACAACAACAAAGTTTTTTCAATATGAAAAGGAAAAAATCACTAGCTGATCTGATTGCAATTTCTACTCTGCTAAAAGCGTCATCAGAAATCTTTGTGATACCCGTGCAAGCGCGCGCTAACGCACTGCACCATCGGGGCGATGAGATTTGAAGCGTCAATTTCTCAGTTTTTCCTCCATTTCATAATGTCACATTTGTTGTTGTATTTCTGTTTTACTTTAGTTTCTATGCTTATGTTATTGTATGTAGTCCAACAGCCTGCTGGAAGTCTGCACTAACAAAGCATGTTTACTGAAGTTGTTTTTAGAATTTTTGCTGATTTTGTTTTCAGCTGTTTCCGTTTGGTCGAGCTCTACCATTTGATTAAAGTTTTTTCTAAATGACCTCTATATTAATTATGTTGACTTTATATGATTTAAATACAAATTCTAAATGTTTGATAGTTTAAATCATACTTGATTTTAAATACAAATTCTAGTTGTTTGATAGTTTAAAATCGTTTATTGAGCTTAAGGTCAAAGTTAGAACAATTAATTGTTCTAACGAATTTTTCCAAAGAAACAACAACAACAACAAAGTTTTTTCAATATGAAAAGGAAAAAATCACTAGCTGATCTGATTGCAATTTCTACTCTGCTAAAAGCGTCATCAGAAATCTTTGTGATACCCGTGCAAGCGCGCGCTAACGCACTGCACCATCGGGGCGATGAGATTTGAAGCGTCAATTTCTCAGTTTTTCCTCCATTTCATAATGTCACATTTGTTGTTGTATTTCTGTTTTACTTTAGTTTCTATGCTTATGTTATTGTATGTAGTCCAACAGCCTGCTGGAAGTCTGCACTAACAAAGCATGTTTACTGAAGTTGTTTTTAGAATTAGAATTTTAGAAAAACTTTAATCAAATGGTAGAGCTCGACCAAACGGAAACAGCTGAAAACAAAATCAGCAAAAATTCTAAAAACAACTTCAGTAAACATGCTTTGTTAGTGCAGACTTCCAGCAGGCTGTTGGACTACATACAATAACATAAGCATAGAAACTAAAGTAAAACAGAAATACAACAACAAATGTGACATTATGAAATGGAGGAAAAACTGAGAAATTGACGCTTCAAATCTCATCGCCCCGATGGTGCAGTGCGTTAGCGCGCGCTTGCACGGGTATCACAAAGATTTCTGATGACGCTTTTAGCAGAGTAGAAATTGCAATCAGATCAGCTAGTGATTTTTTCCTTTTCATATTGAAAAAACTTTGTTGTTGTTGTTGTTTCTTTGGAAAAATTCGTTAGAACAATTAATTGTTCTAACTTTGACCTTAAGCTCAATAAACGATTTTAAACTATCAAACAACTAGAATTTGTATTTAAAATCAAGTATGATTTAAACTATCAAACATTTAGAATTTGTATTTAAATCATATAAAGTCAACATAATTAATATAGAGGTCATTTAGAAAAAACTTTAATCAAATGGTAGAGCTCGACCAAACGGAAACAGCTGAAAACAAAATCAGCAAAAATTCTAAAAACAACTTCAGTAAACATGCTTTGTTAGTGCAGACTTCCAGCAGGCTGTTGGACTACATACAATAACATAAGCATAGAAACTAAAGTAAAACAGAAATACAACAACAAATGTGACATTATGAAATGGAGGAAAAACTGAGAAATTGACGCTTCAAATCTCATCGCCCCGATGGTGCAGTGCGTTAGCGCGCGCTTGCACGGGTATCACAAAGATTTCTGATGACGCTTTTAGCAGAGTAGAAATTGCAATCAGATCAGCTAGTGATTTTTTCCTTTTCATATTGAAAAAACTTTGTTGTTGTTGTTGTTTCTTTGGAAAAATTCGTTAGAACAATTAATTGTTCTAACTTTGACCTTAAGCTCAATAAACGATTTTAAACTATCAAACAACTAGAATTTGTATTTAAAATCAAGTATGATTTAAACTATCAAACATTTAGAATTTGTATTTAAATCATATAAAGTCAACATAATTAATATAGAGGTCATTTAGAAAAAACTTTAATCAAATGGTAGAGCTCGACCAAACGGAAACAGCTGAAAACAAAATCAGCAAAAATTCTAAAAACAACTTCAGTAAACATGCTTTGTTAGTGCAGACTTCCAGCAGGCTGTTGGACTACATACAATAACATAGGCATAGAAACTAAAGTAAAACAGAAATACAACAACAAATGTGACATTATGAAATGGAGGAAAAACTGAGAAATTGACGCTTCAAATCTCATCGCCCCGATGGTGCAGTGCGTTAGCGCGCGCTTGCACGGGTATCACAAAGATTTCTGATGACGCTTTTAGCAGAGTAGAAATTGCAATCAGATCAGCTAGTGATTTTTTCCTTTTCATATTGAAAAAACTTTGTTGTTGTTGTTGTTTCTTTGGAAAAATTCGTTAGAACAATTAATTGTTCTAACTTTGACCTTAAGCTCAATAAACGATTTTAAACTATCAAACAACTAGAATTTGTATTTAAAATCAAGTATGATTTAAACTATCAAACATTTAGAATTTGTATTTAAATCATATAAAGTCAACATTATTTATTTTATTTTTATTTATTTGTTTACGTCTATGGACAAAATTCCTTACAGACTAAGCAACTTAAAAAAATAATTAAGTACACAGTTTTTTAAACACCATTTAGTAAAAAAGTTATTGTATTTTTAAAAGCCAGTTTAGGCATAGAAAAATCTAACAAATTGTTATTGTACATACTATTAAAAGCTATAAGGACTCTATTTATTGGCTCATTAATGGCATAATTAGTTCTATGACAGTTAATATAAAAATAATTAGAGTTGCGTAACGATTTTTGTGGAATATTAAACGATATTAGTTCGAGTAATTTCTCACAGATAATGTAACCATTAATTAAGTCATAAATAATCATAATACTATGCAGTAGTCGTCTATCTTCAAGAGAAGATAGACCAATAAGCAGACGACGCGTCCTGTATGACGGCAGAGGATCAGAAAAACTTAAAGAGCGCAAAGCAAATTTCAAAAATTGTTTTTGGACTTGTTCCAATCTTTTTATATGAACTGAGTAAAAAGGGCTCCAAATAAAAGATGCATATTCAAGGCTTGATCTTACAAGGGACGAATATAATGTTTTAAATGTGTATGGGTCAGCGAACCCAGCACTATTGCGTCTAACAAACGCTAAAAGAGAATAGGCTTTGGGGATGATACGATTTAAATGAGAACTAAAGTTAAGACCGGAGTCAAAAATTACGCCTAAATCACGGATTTCGGATAATCTAACTAAAGCCGAATTATCAAGAGTATAATCAATTAAAATCGGAGAATTAAGTTTATAATAAGAAACGACAAAGCATTTTCTTAGGTTTAGTGATAACTGGTTTAATTTAAACCAAGAAAAGACATTATTTAAATCATTTTGAAGATGAATTGCATCCGACAGACTTTTTACTTTATGAAATACTTTAAGATCGTCGGCATAAAGTAAAAATTGGGCAGTATTGAAGCATGTGGAAACATCATTTATAAAAATAACAAAAAGTAAGGGTCCAAGAATACTACCTTGGGGAACTCCAGATGTTGCTAAGAATGAAGACGATTTGACATTGTCAATGGCAACGTATGAAACTCTGTTAGAGAGGTATGAACCCAACCAAGAGAGAAAAACTGAATGAAAGCCAATCTTAGCTAGCTTTAGTAACAAAATATCGTGTGACAATTTGTCAAAAGCCTTAGATATGTCGGAATAAATTACATCAAGTTGCGAGCGTTCTTCAAAGGTGGTGATGCAGTAGTTTGTGAAAACACTAATGTTAGTAGTAGTTGACCTACCAGAGACAAACCCATGTTGATTTGGACTTATTAAATTTTTTAATGCAAAGTACATTTTGTCTTTAACGATTTTTTCAAAAAGCTTAGAAGTATTGGTTAGCTTTGAGATGGGTCTGTAGTTTAAAATATCATGTTTGTTGCCGGCTTTAAAAACTGGTGTTATAAGCAAAGCTTTCCATTTATCTATAAAAACTCCCGAAGTGAGTGATTTATTGAAAATAAAACAGAGAGGTGAGGACAAAGAGTGAGCACATTTTTTTAACAAAAAAGCGGGAAGACCATCTAGATCACATTTGACAGAGTTTTTCAGGCTATTTATAGCAGTTTCAACATCAGAGAGTGAAACAAGCATATTACCAAAATTAATGCTAGTGTTTACGTTATCAGCCACACAGGAGTTGACTTGATCCGGATTATTTACAAAATTAGATTTAAAATAATTTGCAAACAATTCAACTGTATCATTTACGGAGTAAGAAAATGCACCATTATAAAACATAGATGAGGGAATATTTGAAGAACCCTTTTTAGATTGTATAAAGGTCCAAAAAGATTTAGCATCGGTTTGAATCCGGTTTTCAATGCTTAAAACATACTGTTTATAAAGAAATTTATTTAAGAAATTAAATTCGCGTGAATAGTGAACATATTTAGATTTAGAATCAGGGTTTCCAGAAATTTTAAACTCATTGAAAAATTTGTTGCGCAAATTTTTCAGTTTTTTTAATCCCTTAGTGTACCAGGGAAGCTTATGGATTAATTTCTTTAAAGGAATATTACAAGCCAGTATATTGGATAAATTGCTTAGAAATATATCAAAGCATAACGAGACGTCCAAATTATCAAAAAGCGATTTCCAATTTATTTCATTAATGAGCCGATTTATAGTTTCAAAATTGCAATTTTTAAAATCATGAAAATGTTGTGAGGAACTAGTTATATTAAAATATTCATAAAATTCTATATTAAAAGTAAGCGCAGAGTGATGAATGCTTGATTCAGAAATAGAAAATGGACATTCATATAATTCATAATTTAGCGATTTGGTTATAAAAATTAAATCAAGTAATTTGGATAACTTATTAAAAATAGAATTAATTTGAATCAAATCAATATTAAAAAAACTATCGATTAGATGAATCTCGTGTGCCTGGTTAACATTTGTTGGCACAAAAATTTTGTCATCAGATGAAAAGTTCCAGTTTACTTTACTAAGATTGAAGTCACCTGCGACGCAGATATTTTCACCACCATCAATTGCAGACAATGATAATATATTATTAACATGAGCGTTATAAATTTCATAAGAGCTGTTAGGCGGAATGTAGGAGGCACAGACAAACATTTTTCCTTTTGGAAGATGGATAGAAATGCAAACCTGGTCTATTAATCCGTCCAGGGAATCTAAAGTGCACAGCGAAGAGCATAATTTTTTTCGAACAATAATAATAACTCCCCCACCTCTAGAGCATCCAGTTTGAGCAGCAGATCGATCTTTCCGATATACTTGGAAAATAGAGGGATCAGCAATCTCCTCATCCAAAAAATCATTATTCAGCCAAGTTTCAACAAGTATTAATACATCATAGTCATTTTCAGAGCAAAAAGAATGAGTAGTATTTAATTTTGTACGCATCCCTGATAAGTTTTGAAAATAAAATTTGATGCAATTATTACTGGAAGCAAAGTTGGCATTGATTTGTTTTATTGTATTTGCTTTTGAGGCAAGAATTTTGGATCTAAAAAAGAGAACGGGCGAACACGAACACCCACAGGCCAAAGCTCTGGATTTAGAATTTTATCGTAGAAGCATGCAGGAATGCTGAGCTTAAAGTTGACTCTTTTAATATTTTTTTCATCGGTATCTCTTTTCACCAGACGAAAGCAATTTATATGATGTTTATCAATATTAGCATGAGATGCAACATAATCAATTACATTAGTATATGTGACCGATGGCTTAAATGAAGAGAGATGAAGAAGTTTAATCGGCATCGCAACTCCAAGTTCAGTATTTGAGCTTCTTCCAACAATACTCAAAGGCTTGTTTTGCATATTATTACGTTGTTTGTGGTGGGTTTTATTTAGCCCAAGCTGCAAATCAGCTGATGACAGCGCGCCAATATTAGGAGAGCGAGGAAACGATTCGGCAACAACAACAGCAGAGCCACATGAAACTGAAGATTCATTAGAAACAGGCAGCGGCGATGATACAGCGGGCGACAAAGGCAGGGGGTTAGTCAAAGGCTTATTGTGATTTTTATTTCGTTGTTTGTTTTGTGTTTTCTTTTGCTCATGCATAATTTCAGCTGATGACGACACGCCCTTATTATGAGAGCGAAGAAGAGACTCAGCACCAGTATCAGCAGAACAACAAGCAACTAAAATATTATTCGATGCAGTTTGTGGTGTTGAAACAGCGGGCAGCAGAGGTAGCGGGTTAGCAGCAGCCCCAGCAGGCGTATTAACAACAACAGCAGCAGCATTAGAAGTAACGGAGAGGCAAGTGTCGCTTGGTAAACACGACAATTTGTTTGAAGCATTCTTAGCGACCGCACCAGTCGAAGCTTTTTTAGTTTCGAAGAGCTTAATTTTTAAAGCATTAGCTGGTAGTAGCAGTGGATCAGCGGGCAACGGGGCAGCGGTGACTACAGCTGGCGAAGTTACAACAACAGCAGTTCTAGTTGATGCAGAGAGGCTTGAATCACTTGAAGCGCTCGGCAATGCGTTGAGATTTTTTGCAGCAACAGCTGTGCCGAAACCAGTCGTTGAACTTATTTGCAAATTAGAGAGCGTTTGTTTTATGTCAGCCACATCATTCGTTAATTTAGAAATTAACTCAATTAAATTGAATGATATTGATAGACAGTTCGAGCAATTAAAAACAATATTTGGCACCGCGTTTATGCAATCAAAAACTTTATCATTAATGTTAGTACACGATTTATGGTAAATTAGATTGCAAATTTTACACGAGATAATAGAATCTTTGGCGATAATTACAGATTTAGTGCACAAAGCACAGCGATTTCTTAATTGCGATAACATAGTCAACCGTCGGAGAACGCAGTCAGAAGAAGACTCCAAAGAAGAAGACTGCGTTCAAAATAGAAATATATATTGATTTTATGAAAAAATAAGTCTTCCATTCCTATATATGAGTTGGATAAGCGTGGATGGAACCATCGATTTTCTGGCATTCATAAAAAAGAGCTGTTTTTAGATGCTTCATCGACTCAAACTTGGGCCGAAAGAATGCCCCACAGGTTTCCGATAGGATTCAAGTCATGATTAACAGCAGGTCACTACAGTACGGGTATATTTCAGATTTATTGAAAGTTATTTGTTGGTGTGTTGTCCTGCTGAAAAGTCCAGTTATCCTGGTATTTATAGCATGTGAACTCAATAAACACATCATCTGATAACTCAATATACATTTGTGCATTCGATTTGCACGAAATAAAATACAGAGGAGGCTTTCAAAGTGTCTGAAATCGGCTGAATTCATCAATTAACCTCGCCCATGGTTACGCGAATACCTAATTTGTCGTGACTATCGCAAATTGTACCGGTATTTCTGGCAACCGTCGGGGCCGTCAAGGTTGAACTTTTCATGACGTGATATAACATTCCCAAATTTTTTTCTCACAAAATTTGTATTTTTCGGCATATGCTAGACTGGCCGCAATGTGTCATGGTAGAAACCTGGGTTGAGAGAAGGGCGATTCATAACTGACGTTGACATTTTAATCCAAAATTTGTTGGATTCTGCTTCTGGTAACCCTAAGGCTGCGTTCATAGTGGACGCTATGGCTGAAGCTGAAGCATAAAGCTGCTTTGTCTAGCTTTTTTTGATCATAGTGAACGCTTATTCAACGCTGCACAAAGTAGCTTATTGAGCTTATTGGTGTTCATAGTGCGCGCTTTGTTCTTGCAGCTTACTGATGCTTTGCTTTATTTGTTTCTTTAGAAATATGGCCTCAATTGCGTTTTGTTGAGTCATTGAAAGATTTTTTGTTTAAAGAGTGTGGAGAAGAGTAAAGAGAAATGGAAAAGAGAACTTTGTTGATTTTTAATGAAAAAAGACACATTGCGTTGTTGGTAGATTTTAAAATTCTGTTTTGTGTTCCACTAAGTGGTTCGAAGTTTTTATTTCTGATTTGTATCGAAGTCAACAACAATTTTGAAACAGGATAGGAAAATGGAGAAAACAAGGGAAGGAAGCAAAGAACTTGAATGATATTTTGTTTGTAGCTTTGTTGGTAGATTTTAAGCTCGTTAAGAATGTTGTGATCACGTGAAGGCAGTGTTTTTTTTTGTTTTCAACGCAGACTACATTTTGTCGGTACGCTAAATGGGTAGCGAAGATAAAAATAAGGAAGCGAGAAACTTAAATTTTCTTATTTTTTAATGAACTTTCTGAAAATAACATATATTATCGATTTTATTCTAATCTTAAAAGTTTTCCCCTTTGTTCTTCGATAAAAGCTTTTCTTTATAATTATATGTGTATTAAAACACAAAAAATTTCATAAACTTACTCGGTATTTTCATTTGCTGATTTATTTCATCCCACAACTTTTCAGTTATTAATTGTGGTAATTTTTTTGACGTTTATCCCATAAAAGACGGCGCGAATAAACTTCAGTTATCAACTGATCAATATCCATTTTGAAACTAAACTAGTCGTTAAGTAGATTCGCGATTATAACCAACGAAAGATCAAACCAATAATAAACAAAAGTTCAAAGGAACATGAAACACACAAAGCATAACAACGGTAGAAAGTTCAGCACGAAAAGGACACAAGAACAACGAAAACTATGTAACAAACGAGATAGAATACACAAGTTACTTGTGAGAAGTGCATAAAACAGAAAAGCACCACAAAACGAAACAACAAAAACGCTACAACGCAACAACGGTTAAAAAAAGTTCAGCAGAAAAAAGATCAAACATATAAAACAAAATCAACGAAAATATTGTTAACAGGCAAAATTGATAAACAAGTGCCGAAATGTAGTTAAAAATTAATTTCGTCGCAATAAATAATAAAACTAAACAAAAAAATTGAAACTATGTGATCAAACAAGAATAAAGCGCCGAAAAGCATTTTAAAAATGCTCTACAACAAAGCATAACAAACAATATTATTTTGCTGTGAGACAGGCGAGATGGAGATATAAGCGCTAAAAAGCATTTGAAAAGAAGCTTTATGCTAGCTTTGAGCTGTCACTATGAACACTTTGAGCTTTTTCCATATGATTATACATAAAGCGTTTTTAAGCTAAACCTCTCGGCTAAGCTAAAAGCGCTTATATATGAACGCAGCCTTAGATCCAAATGCGCAGCAATTTCACCACAACTCATCCCTTTCTCCACAGCAAGACGTCAAATTCGTCTATAGTGCCGTTGGTCAATCACGGATTTTCTTTCACTACCCTGCTGGACAGCTGTAACAACTTTACAAACACAACGAAACAGAATTTGGTGTTCACCAATACATTTTTACGCTGTCATTTCATGGGTAACAAGGAAAGTTATATGTGTTTGTATGTCTAGCTCTTTTGCGGCCATAAAATAAACTTAAAATAAACACGCAACACAAAATGGTGAAGTCAAATGGAAGATTTGAAAATAAATTGAAAATAGTGCATACGAATTTTAATAATTTTTCTTTTTAGATTTACAAATTGAATAGCTACTGGGGAATACTTCGGACAATTTGTTTCAAAACAAGCAACTGCGAAAATGTGCTTTTGATGTTCTGTGCCGTTCATGCCGATTTATGCTTTTATTGAATTGAATTTATTGAATTGAATTTATTGAATTGAATTTTATTGATTTTTGGTTAAAATTGTATAATCATAATTCAAAATCTATCCGGAAGGTAAATATTTTATTAAACAAATAATTCAAAAACTTGAAAAAATTGTGTTTATAATTTGGCATATATCGGCTAGATGGTGGGCTAGACAGAACGGCATAGGGAGAAGGGGAGGGTAGCGCACAACTAAATTCCTTATTGGTGTGAGCAGTTTAGCTCCATATTTTTCTAAAGGTAAAAACATATGTGGCAGAAAGGGATGCCAGATCACACGGATGAGAATCAGAGATGCAAACTTTGTGACATTTTGATCACCGCTTGAGCAATGGTCACAAGTTTTGTATGAAAAATTTTATATGGACGTAACGAAAATCGTGTGACCGCTCGTGTTATATACGCCGTATGTAACAGTTACTGTTCTAGCTGGGTATGGTTGAATATAGCAGAGTTGCCAGAGTCTTTTAAAAAATTTGTTATGGTGTTTCGGTGGCGATTTCACCTAGCAGCTATAGTACCTACTTTTATACTGGCTTCATTTAAGCCTTTTATATTTCAACGATCTTCTTCAGATAAAGTGGCTCCACGTGGCAGTTCTCATATATAATGTGCTCATATTTTGTTCCAAAAATGTATTACCGTTATTTTTAAGGTTTTTCTTACTAAGGTTATCAACAAAATTTCGTAATTTTTACATTATAGCAGTTAAAACACAAAAAAAAGCGATTGTGCACATATAAATATTTTCTATTACACACGAGAGATTTCACACTATTTTCGATTAACGGTACTATGAATACGAGGAAGAGATGAATTCTCTGTTCGACTAATAAACTCCATCCTTTAAAAAAAATTTTGGCAAAATTAAAAAAATTACATTGTTATAAACCAGAGGGAAAAATTATTTGTGCACATATAAATATTTTACTAAAATACAAATTGTTTTTTATCAATCAATAGCATTAAATCTTAGTAGCTTATGTCGAGACAAGTTTATTTTTATTTTGTTAAAATACATTTGATAAAGTAGCTTCTTCGAAAAAAAACTGTTTAATTTTTTAACATTTAAAAACAAATTGACCAAAACAGCTTGTTTTACAACTTTTACAACGACATTTTAAACAATAAATATTTTCTTTAAGTTCTTTAAGTTTTTCAGACGAAATAACTTATAAATTTTGTTTATACTACTTTTTCATACAGTTTTTTGACTGAAATATGGACAAAAAAGAAATCCATCTTAGAGTATTACGAAATTTCTTGATGGAGAACTCTTAGAGTTCCTCGTGTTCGACATTTTTTAACGATGATCTACTAGTATCAATATTATTATCAGCGGAATAAGTGCTCAATGAACCAGCGAACAAAATCAGTGATGAATGTGATGATTTATCATCACCCAATACAGAATGGTATGTGCTTGACGAATGTATAACATAGAAAAATGGATGATCGGCGATGAAATGCTTAGGTTCAGGAGCAGGCATTAAGGAACGTTTCTTCCGTATAGGCATGGCTATATATAAAAACAGAAAAAAAAACGTGTACAGAATGCGAGAACATGAACAAACAAGCAAACGTATAAGAAATAGTATAGAAGTTAAACCAGAGTTAAATATGTAACAGTGAGAAAGTTTTAATGAGTTGCAGACAATACGAGTATCAAAAGTCTTTAACTTTGCAATAAAGTCACTCTTCCAGAGTTGGTATCCAGAGGCCGAATTACAGCATCCGTGATCGAGCAAAATTACGAACGGCACGTCGAGACAAGTGCCGATAAATTTTGACGATTTTGCTCGATCACGGATGCTGTAATTCGGCCCCAGATCAACCTTACTACAAGAATTTTTAAACTTTGTTTTGATGTGAATATTTACCTGTTGCAGCAGCCGCTTCGGTACCTTCTTCGTTAACATCGATGAATGCCTTATGTATGACTGCGCTAACTTTTAATTTTACATTTTCTTCCAACATTTTGCCAAATTCAGCGTCATCAGAGAACATACGCTCCATTCCCAACTAAAATACAAGCGCAACACAGAAATATTAATAAAAGCTATTGAAAACGATCTTAAAATTGTAACATGGAGAACTTTGTAACATGGAGATTAATAAGTAATTGTTTTGAATTATTATATTTTGTTATTTTATTAATAATTGTTAAAATAAATTTGCCATCTTCACTTGAGATATGAAACAAACAGCCGTCTCTTTTATAAATTTAACTTTATCAAAATACCTACAACAAATAAAATTAAAATTAATCGATTTTTTTCTGTTTTATTACTGCTGATAATAAAAAAATCGACCTTATTTTATAAACTTCTTTTAATAATGCAATTAGGATAATCTAATTGGCATTAATTAAATCGACAATATTTCTATAACAACATTAATTTATATATTAAGTAAATAAATAAATTAAATAAATGAAAAATTAGCAATAAAAATTCTTAACTAGTAACAACATTAGCACAAGAACCTTATAATAATCTAGTGTTTAACCCTTCGTGGGACCCTAAGTAAATTATACGTCAAAGGTCCCTAAGGTCCGCTGGGACATGATATGAAAATTGCCTATAAAATGCACTAAAAATGATTGAACACGGGCAAATTTTGGTTTTAAATTAAATATTAATTATTTTTATTGAGATATAGTCAACGTTTTGCACGGCATGCAACGGTGCATCTGCTCTGAATGCTCCATACAAACAAACTTCCTGCAATCGCAGCATGCAAATCTTGTTTTACGTTGCATGTTGTTGTGTTGTTGACATAAATAGCAAGTTTTCCGTTGATCCCTGTGTTGGATTGGTGGTGCTTCGCTTGTAATGCTCTCTTCTAGTGGTATGACGTTGTAGTCCATCATAGCTCTCTTGATATGGGGGTAGCGGGTTATACGATAATTGAGCGCCCTTTCTTCGATTTCGGGAGTAGCCAACTGCTGAACTAATTTGTATAAGAACGACCGCCTCCTGTCGCTTTTCTGGCTCGGATTGAGGTCATTATAGGCGATAAATGACGCCAATGCAGCAACGTCCACAATATTATAAAACATGGCCAGTGGCCAGCGTTTAGTACCTCTTTTACACGTGTATGTACCTAGCATTTGGTCCATCGTGTCCACTCCAGCTTTATTTTTGTTGTAATCCATAATGGCCATTGGTTTTTTATGTGCTCCTTCGACGGCGTTTGTATAATGTGCTGTTGAAATGAGTACCACTGCTTTATTTTTCTTCGGCACATATGAGCATAGCGCAACGTTGTTGTCATGGTAGCCGAACAATGTACTATCAATTGGGCGATTGCGATTCTTCCTAAATTCACTGGGAATACAAGCTTTATTTGTGCGTAAGGTACCAACATATGCTGTTCTTTGGATAATCAAGTTTTCAGCCAATTCAAGACACGAAAAGAAGTTGTCTGCATACACAATGCGGCCAGTAAATAAGTATTTCTGCGCGAGCTTCATTGTCACTTTGTAGCCCAGCTGGGTTTCACGCTCCTGTCCTGGTGCTTTTCCAGAGTATATGATACCTTTGAGCGGATATTTGGTTTTTGCATCACATATCCACCACACCTTTATTCCATATTTTGCAGGCTTTGATGGAATGTACTGTGTAAATGATGTCCGTCCTCCATATGGAAACAGTTGTTCATCTACTGTTAGAGCATCATGTGGTTCGTACCGACTTGCCAAATTAGCTTGCAGCATGAGCCAAATATCATCAATTGCTGCCGTTTTGCTGTTCTGTGACCTTTCCATGCGTGTGTTCACGTTGTCAAATCGTATGTACCTCAATAGCAGTTTGAATCTTTTGAATGACATTACAGCTCTGAAGATTGGTGGATGATTTGTATCAAACAGGCAGTAAGCTGGTTCATTGTTTGACTTATATAGGCCAGAAGCTGTAAGCATTGCCAGGAACGCATCAAACTCCTTGGGTGTCAGTGGTAGCCATTCTTTGGGTCGTGTTGGATTAGCTTCATTCCACGCTTCAATAGTTTGTTTGGCTTTTCGGTTAGTTTCTCTTACGATTATGTGTGATATTTCCTCGGTAAAAATTGTTTTGAATATGCTCAATGGATCATCCGAAGTCATTATTGGTCCTATTCCTCTACTTCTCATGGTGAAGATATTGTGCGATCTTACACGTGAAGTTGGTGGCAGTGCTTTCTTCCATTTCATACCATTTTTGCCAACATAATAGTCATCTGAAGTTGTTTCTTGATTTGGCGGCGTTTCATCATCATCGTCACTTGTATCTTCGTCCCAGCATTCAATAGTGGCTCCACTTTCGCAATCAGAGGCTTCTTCATTTATTTGGAACGATGGATCACTTATTTCATCATCGAAATCACAACTTTGTTCATTTAGTATTTCATTTATATTGATATTTGCTTCGCACATTTTTCTTAAGCTCAATTCAATTCAAAAGTTAGTACACAACTGTTGAATATTCTTGAAGCAACTGGTTTATATACCTTTTTTTCCCCCAACATTCAGGTAGGCACGCAGGTATAAGACAAATGCATCAGGGATGAACAAAGCAATAAAATAAGCAAACTTATACCTCCCCCTGCTCATTTCTTGGAAAACCCAATTAGCAAAAATATTTATTTTACCTTGAAACTAAACGCAGCTGCAATTTTGAGCCATAAAACAATAAATTCCACGAAGTAATACCGTTAATTTGCTTAATTTTCATACTATGTCCCAGGGGACTTTAGGGACCTTTCTCGTAGGCAGTAAAAGTAAATACTTAGATCTCGGTAACCACTGGTCCGATTTTAGTGATCGAACTCGTAAAAGACGCAGATTTAAATGTTCCAGGAACACATGGTAACTTTGGGAGGGGGTCGTAGTGGCCAAAATAGGAGTAATTTGCGATTCAAAATCGAAAAAGTCCCTACGGACCTTATGAAAAGGGTCGATAAGAAGATAATTGGGATTTAATGTTACATAAATATAGATATAAAAAGTGGGAAACCGGGATCACCTTTACATGGGAACGTGTCTGACTGTCTCAACCTGGCGAGCCCAGCATTAGCCATGGGAAATCATCTCAAGTCGACTCAAATCTCTACGTGGTGTTTCCTAGGCAGCGTCAAAACTGACAACCGTCAGTTTGGCGGCTAATCTGAGCGGAGGCCTGCTAGGCTTAAAACAGGTTATGTGTCGGTTTTGAAGCTGTAAAAACCTATTTCAATGAAAATTTTTATTTATTTTCATATAGCATTAGTACAAACAAGAACTAAGTTCTTTTACAGTACAACATATAAGTACAAATTAACAACATTATTTATAAATGTATATATTTGGATATAACAACAAGTTAATAAACATTAGAAGTAAACAAAATTAAATAATTGTTTAAAAAAAAACAAATTTATCAAATTAATTAGTTGTTAAAAAATCTTAAAATATTAAAACTTAAACATAATGAAGGAAATATTGAAGAAGAAAACAAGGAAAGAAACAGAATTTAAGGAGTAGAAAAGTGAGCCATAATAGATTGCCTAAATTTTTCCGCCCGAGTTATTTCTCTTATGCTACGTGGTAGAGCATTCCATAGTCTTACGGCATTAATGAAGAACAGATTGGAGGTATTTAGAGAGCTATACCTAGGCACTATAAGAACGTTACATCTTCTAGAAATGCTGAATTGCAGTTTTTCATAGAGATAATGTGGTGTTTTTTATGTATAATTTTATGAAGAAAGATGCAGTTTCTAGCATAAAGATAATCAATCAAGTTGCACCCAAGTATTGCATTTCTGAAAGTTGAGAGGCGGTCAAATTTTTTTAAGACAAATACAAAACGCGTGGCATAGTTATAAGCAATATTTAGTTTTAGTTGAGAAGACGAGTCGTGTCTACTGTAAACTACTTCCGAATAAGTAATAACTGGTAAAACTATTTGCTTCACTAGCATTCACTTAAGATCAATAGTACAAAAATTTGCAGACATTCTTAAATTTCGAAGGATATAATAAAATTTACGGACAACACTATTTACATGATCAATACATAATAGGGACGAATTCATACAAAAACCAAGATTTACGATTTTCGATGAATCCTCATTAATTTCGTCCTCCTCAAGAATTTCAATAAATCCTCATTAAGTTTGTGGCAGAAGTTATCTATAATGTCAGTACTACTTGATAGATAGGTTTGAATATCATCCGCATACGCATGCACAGAAGAATGTTTGCAAACAGCAAATACGTCATTTATAAAAATAGAAAATAAAAGAGGGCCAAGAATTGAACCTTGTGGAACACCACTTAACACAGATTTATGGTTAGAGAACGCAAGTCCAACTTGAGTTCTTTGCAATCTATTTGACAAGTAACTTGCTATTAAATTCACTGCACTTTCACTAGACCCGAAGAGAGTCCTGAGTTTCTGGCATAAGTATTGATGACTAACTTTGTCAAATGCTTTCGAAAAATCTAATAAGCAGAGTAATGACACATAACCGGTATCAAATGCAGGCCGTAGGTCATCCATAACTTTAACTACCGCTGAAGCACACCCATGCCCTGCTCGGAAATTATTTTGTTTTAGGAAATTCTTTATTTGTTGACTCATTATTTTTTCGCAGACTTTAGATAGGGGGGGGGGGGGCAATATGCCTATTGGCCTAAGATCACTAGGCCCAGAAGGGTTAGACTTTTTAGCAAAAGGTAAAACAATTGCAGATTTCCAAATTGCCGGAAATGAAGAAGATATAAGGCAGTGATTAATAATATGCGTTAATGGACAGATTATGTGTGGTAGTATTAATTTAATAAACTTAATTGGAATACCATCTTCGCCAATTGCATTTGATTTTATCTGCATAATACACTTTCCAATATCAAGCTCACTTACAGGGATAAATTCAAAAGGTTGGTTAACATAGTTATTTGTAAGGGAAATATTGTTATTGGTTGAGTTAACAGTGTTTTCAATGAAAAATTTGTTCAACAAGTCCGGATCAATTTGGCACTCTGAGGCTGTCTTTTTACTTACTCCAAGTCTTTTAATATTGTTCCACAGGTTTTTAGTTGGAAGGGAAACATTTAATTTGGCAGAGAAGTATCGAGCCTTAAATTATTTTGTTAAAAGGACGGCATTATTTCTGGCCATTCTGTACGCTTCCCAAGTAGTAAAAGATGGATTATTTTCCAGAGCTTGTGTAAATAATTTCTTTTCTTTATTGCATTTAGGACACCCTGAGAGAACCAGGGACATGATGAATTTTTTAAACTATTTGTTCGTAATGGAACATGCTTTTCATACAATTACTTGACAGGGCTTAAAAGGGAATTAAGTTTATCATCAACTGTGCTGAGATGCCAGCAATCATTGAGTGAAGTCATAGACAAGTCATAAAACAAGGACGAGTAATTAATATTTTTAAAATCACGATACGAAAACGAGGTAGAAATTACATCAAGAGAAAAATTTACATTTAACTAGCAAAAGATTAACTCGTGATCAGAAATAAAAAAAATATTTGGTCAAACAGAGAAACAAGCGAAGGGTCTGACACAATAAAATAATCTAGTAGACTGGGGGTTGTATTATTAGAGAATCGAGTAGGCACAGCATTGTTGACAACAGATAGACCTACTGAAGATATCTTGTCACACATTAAATGCTTTACAGAATCATTGTTTAGTAGATTTATATTAAAATCACCACATACTAAAATCAAGTCATTATAAAGAATATAGTTAAACAAGTCAGAGAACAATGGATCTACAGAATGACATTTACTGGGGTTATACACACAAGAAACTACAATTTTAGTACTATTATCAGAAATACATATGGTAAGATATTCAATTCCAGGACCGCTTGATTTACTCAGAACTTTGGCATTTAGGTAAGATTTGTAGTAAACAGCAACTCCACCACCTTTTTTTTATCAGATCTGTAATTTCTAAAAAGATTATAACTATTTACACTACAGATTGCATCGCTTATATTACTAGACAGCCACGTTTCAAAAATACAAACGATATCAACTGATGACTCTTCAAAAACATATTTTATAAAATCCAACTTAGCCATGTTTAGGCTTCGGGCATTAAAATGAACAACATTAAGACCGACATGTTGTCTACACAAAACCTGAATTAAAGTTTTCTGGCTTTCATTATTGCCAAACAATAACCTGCTAGGTTCCGACATAAGAAGTCATAAAAGGGGAGAAATATTTAAGCAAATAAGATGAAGAAAGAAAATTAGCAACAAGAAAGGTAAAAATTAGGTAGAAGTGAAACTTAATATTTAAAATAATAACAAATATAGAATACAATAAACTAGTTCTAAGGAGTAACAACATTCGATATATTATTATGCAGTTCATCAATACTACATACACGAATACCATCAGCATATTTTTCCATCCTGATAAACACTGAACCCCGATAAGCGAAAGCATTATAGATTCTCTTTTTACGCTTAAGAGTAATCGCAGCTTGTAGAATTTTCCGTGTATCAGCATCCAAACTTTCATGAATAAAAACGTTGCTGTCAAAATTAAACCCAGCATCTCTCAAATTAACAGCTAAACTGGTTCGTTTTCGATACGCTGCAAAAGCTTTCAGGATACGGTTGCGATCCTAGGGGCAGAAATATTTTATCACAATTAGCGCATTAAAATGTTGAAGAAAATAGGTCCCTAAATCTGATGACGGCTACAGCAAACAAAAAACTGATAATGATTTACGGAGATGCATTTAGAATGTCCAAACTGTTATCCAACTGACTGATATCTTGGAAAGATGCAAAGTTGATATCACTGCTATCCAAGAAATGCGATGGAAGGGACAGGGTTGATTCGGCATGCACCCTGTGATATCTACCACAACGGCCATGTGGAGAATATCGAGTTAGGATGCAGATTTGTAGTTGGAAAGAGATTACGACGCTACGTTCTGCGATTCACACCTGTGAACGAACGGATTGCCAAAATCCGCATCAAGGTTAAAATCTTTAATATAAGCCTAATATTTGCACACGCTCCGACAGAAGACAAGAACGATGAGACCAAAGAAACTTTCTACGAGCGCACTATGGTCTATATGACGATGCTAGCGCGAGTTAATGATAAAAATCGACAAAACTTGTTTTGCCCAAAATAAGTTTTTGAAGTTGGTAACATACTTGTTATGAAATGAGGTATCTGATAACAACTCTTATTTAAATTTTTAACCTTGCAAACACAATCAAGTACCGTTAATTTGAGATCTTTGCTCTTTTGTGCATCATAATAAAAAGTCAATACCGTGTACTAAGTGGTTTCCGTACATTTTTGTACTGATTTTCAATATTTTAACCAAGGAAAAAAAATTCTGAGGGTAAGTTTTATATTTCACTTAAATTTTTAAGCTTTATTATAAACAGTTTAGAATAACTTTCAATGTTGTTTAAGAAAATGCAGGAGTTACAACATATTTTTTTAAATCGTCATTATATATGTGTCAATCTGAACAATAAAATAAGTGCAGCCGTTGAAATTTTTGACATAGAAAGTAAAAAATATGCTTTTTTAGATGCTAGTAATTCTTGTAGCCCATGATTCAATCATATAGGTCATGCAGTCGTTTGTAAACGAAGTTCTTTTTCAGCTACCATACAAACATCTTCTACTGATTTCGATGCTATTTTTAAATACCCCCGCGATTTAAAACTAATCAAAGAATGCTGATTCATTTCACCCTGTAAATCTTTTTTGCATTCGTTGTATTTTAAAACTGATTCTAATTTGTCTGTGGTGATTTTAATAGGGCTATTCCCAGTTACGGGCAAATAGCTTTGCAAATGTATGCCCTACCAAATATTTGCCATCAACTGTGAGCACACTTTTTAGAACACTGTTGCAAACGAAACTCACAGCTGTTTTGGAGGGAAAAAAACAACACGAACAGTATTTGTGGTGTTTTTCATTATTATTATTTATCAAAGTGTATTATTTATCAAAGTGAGTTCCATATCAGAGTCTGTTAATTTTGTTTTATTAGCGGCGTTTGGTTAAAATGTGACAGCTGATTGATTGGCAAATAAGTTTTGCCCATGCTCGACTGTATGCAATGCGATTTTAGTGTTGCAAATTTGACACAGTCGGGCAAATGCAAATCTGTACATTTTGTTGTTGTGTTGAAAATATTTGCCATCATATTTTGCAAATGCCACGATGCCACGCTATTTGCCCGTAATCGGGAATAGCCCTAATGTAAATCTGTTGCAAAATGTTAGTGAAAATTTTTATTACCTATCTTCTACCTGTGGATTAAATATTATTAATAATTGCATTCCCACCCGTTACATGCATAGTTGTGAACCAAGTCTTCTTGATGTTTGTTTAGTCTCTGATATATCTCTACTTCTCAAATTTGATCAGATAACTTTCTTGTCTGATCATGATTTTTTTTGTAGCTTCAATATGAGACTAGGTAGAAACTCTCCTGCTAGTTTTACTTATCATAACTTTAAATAAATAGATTTTTCTGCCTTATTTCAAAACTTAACTTCCATGCAATGGAATGATTGCTGGTTTTATGACTCGGTTGATGAGAAGCTTAAGGTTTTTATGGAGAAGTTAGATGTTATATTTGCTCATCATGTTCCGTTACGTACTGTTCAAGTTTCAAATAATTGTTGTCCGTGGTTTACAAATCGTGTATTAGTAGCTGTTAGACTAAGAAATAAACTACATTCAAATGGAAAACAATTCCTTCAAATGCAAACTGGGATGACTTAAGAAGAGCTCGAAATGCTGCTACTGTCATGATCAGACAAGCAAAGATCAATTTCTATAATTCTAAGCTGAACCCAAACTGAAATTCCAAACATTTATGGCAGAACATCAAAAGATATAGAGTGTTTAACAAAAATAGCAGTGAGTGCAACTTAGATCCTGATGAGCTCAATAACTTTTTCTTAGCAAGCGGAAACCCTGTCTCAGCAAGCAGTGCTAACAGTGTAGAGTTGCCAGTCTTGATTAATAACTCTCAGTTATCTTCCTTTGAATTTCTTTCTGTAAGTGAGGATTACGTTGCTAAATGCATAATGAATATCAACTCAAATGCTGTAGGTATTGATGGAATGCCCATAAAATTTATGAAATTAGTATTGCCTTTTATAATATCGCCTCTTACTCATATCATTAACCATTGTTAAACATGCTCCCAATTTCCTGATTTATGAAAGGCTGCCACGGTCTTGCCTGTAGCTAAATCTTCTTCTGCATCTGTACCAAATGACTACAGACCTATAAGTATACTGCCTGCTCTTGGAAAAGTCTTTGAACGTATTATGGCTAACCAAGTTTCTGAATACCTAAAATCAAATAAGCTACTATCACCGCTGCAGTCTGGTTTTAGAACTGGACACAGTTTTGCTACTGCAGCAGTTAAAATTTTTGATGACATCAGAATTAATTATGATCAAAACTATCTCACTCTATTGTGCCTGATCGATTTCTCTAAAGCGTTTGATTCAGTAAATCATTCACTTCTTTGTAAGAAGCTAAGAAAATTCTTTAAGTTTAGTTCTGGTTCTGTAAATCTAATATCTAACTATTTGGAAGGTAGGATGCAACGGGTTAAAGTAGGAAATGTTTATTCGTCTCTTAGAGCAGTTCATACTGGAGTTCCTCAAGGGTCTATCTTGGGTCCACTCCTGTTCTCTATATTTATTAATGATATTTTTTCAGTTTGTAAATTCGCATCTGTTCACGCTTACGCAGACGACGTTCAACTCTATCTATCGTCACCTACCAGACTCTTAGAAGACTTGACTGAACTAAGACTTGACCTCGCTGAATAATTGGGCTAATAAAAACTTGCTTCTTATTAATATTAATCTAAAGTACTTCCTATTGCTAGGAGTAACTCATGCTTCATTGATATCCCTCCCCTGTTTATCGGAGCTCAGCAACTTGAATTTGTGCTTAAAGCAAAAAAATCTAGGATTCATGATTAACTCTAACCTTACTTGTATAGACCACATAAACAACACTATAGGGAAAATTTATGGGACTTTACGTTACTTACGCACTTCTTCAAACTTCACACCTCTTGAAACTCGTCGCAGACTTGTGGTACAATTAATAATGCCCCATATTACATTTTTTGACGTCGTATATAGTCAGCTTGATTCAAACTCATAGCATAAACAACTTGTGGTTTTTAATAACGCGGCTAGGTATGTATATGGAGTTAACCGATGTGATCACATTTCTTTAAGAAGTAAAGACAATCTTGGTTGTGGCTTATTTGAATATTTGAGCATTCGAAACACTATATTTTTATGCAAAATTATCCACACCCATAGCCCAGAATTTTTTTTTTTAAAACTCCAATTTTTTCAGTCTGAGCGGTCAACTAACCTAATTGTTCCTAGACATAACTACCTAAATAGTAGCAGATTCTTCTTCATCAGCACCATTAGATCTTGGAATGAACTACCTAACTCTCTTAAACAAATAATCTCTCTAACCAGCTTTAAACATGCCATTTTTATTTATTACAAAACTTTAAATCAATAAACCTATAACTCTATTTTATGCTATTTTTTCTAATCTTATCTATGCTTTAATCTTAGCTATCTTCCTCTTTATAATTTCCTTATTTTTAATTGCCGATTGTATTACTTGAAAGTCAATAAGACCCTTAATTGTAATCAAATATTTGTTTAATTTTTAATGTTTCATATTGTATTTTTATATTTTTGAATTTCCTTTAAAATTTTATTATTAATTGAAATATTTCTAATGTAATGTTAGTTTTAAGTTACTTTTTATAAACTCAATGTTCATGTTTAATGTAGTACTATAAAAGACTTAGTCTTAATGTACACCATAATAAATAATAATAACAATAATAATAATTTACACACAACAAACCCTGCTATAAACTTAACTACATGTTCTGTATATTCACTTAAAACACTAGGATCTGCATAATAACTATGATACTTAAAAGTTGGTTCTCACTTTCATCACAATCGACGGTTCTTAAAATTACTCACTGCTGTGTCTTAATTGTTTGATTTAATGGGGTTTGAACTGGCAGGTCTAGCATAGCGCGACCTACTCGACCTACTCGGACTCGGCGACTCTGAGGATTCTGGACAGGCTGAGTATAGGAATTGACACGGAGGAAGCTAGCATTGCCGCAGTCCCTAGGGACACTCAACAATCTAGCATTTCTCAAGTCCTTCACAATATTCCTGGTTTAGAGACCGAAGACGAGCTTCTCAACTCCGACTTCAACGCGTTCTACAGGACTACTAAGAACTATCTGCTGAAAATGAAGGACGCAGACCCGACCACTCTAACCTCCAGGGACAAGACCCTCATAAAAAACCACTCAAAGAAAAAGGCAGCCTTTGAACGTCACAATGCTCCAAAGCATCGATGACCGAAGTTGCTACAACTCTGTCTGCTCCCATTGATGAGGGTCTGAGCAAGGCTGGTCCACCGCTCTCCAATGACGCCTAAAACGACAAACGGGAGAGTGGAACTGGAGACAAAAAGATGAGGAAAAAAAGCAGGAAGAAGAAGAAGGGGATAACGCTGAACCGTCCCAATCAAATGTTGCTATAGGTGAAAAACGGGGTTGCGGTACCGGTGCCAGCAGGGGTAGAAATGAAGGGCAAACGACGGTTAAGGCAGGTCCTTCTTACTCAAATGTCGTTAAACTCTCACTCGCGTGAGCGGGTAACGGGAGTTTAAGAAAGGTGGAACCAATAGCCACAAGGAGAAGGTACGGAGATACAATGTGAACCCAAGGTTACCTCAAACAGGGACCAACCGGGGGTTGACCACGAAGGTAGAACCTCCGCGCACAGCTGGTTCCACGGCCAAACGGAAAAGATCTGCAGATGAGGTCGTTGCGAGTTGCTTGAAGCGCAGTAAAGTCGGGGGGAGCTTCGAGACGGACACAGAAGGAAAGTTGACAGGGGACAAATGGCTGCTTGTGGAAAACGAAATCCTTAAAGCGATGATGGCTAGCGTCGAACACGGTGATCCCGAAGATTACAAGTTCGACGGTGCTGGCTGGCAACAAGGAGTGAAAGTTATCGGATGTGGATCGAATAAATCGATTTATCCCGACCGAATAAATCCTGACCAAAACCATCGCCAATATTGGTGAAATTTGGAAGGAAGCTTCACTTAAGGTGATCTCAAAATCCACGCTTCCGCTTCGCCACAGGGTATAGGTGTGGATACCACCTCCTGCTTCCCATGAGGATGTATCTATACAGAAACTATTGGCAGCGCAGAATAAAGACGCCAAAATTCAAGAGTGAAAGCTGGCTAGGTCGCAGAAAAGTCACGGCAGCGAAGGGAAAATTCTTCTCTTTTCTGTTGACGCTGTTTCTATAGGCTGGCTTAAATTTGGCAGACATACTTAAATTTGGCCTCGGAACTATTAAGGTGAAGAGGCTGAATCAGCAACTGCTGAGAGAAGGAGGCAGCTGCAAGTCGTGCAAATCAACTTGCATCACTGTAAAGCAGCAACCGACGACCTGATGCTGTGTCATCGGTTGTGACGCAAACGCCCATCACTCGCAATGGGGCAGCACGAACATCAACAAAAAAGGGGAGTCTATTTTCGAATTCATCATTACCACAGACCTTATTCTATGTAACAGGGGCAATAAAGAGGTAATAGGGCCAACTTTTCAGGGGCAATAAAGGGGTAATAGGGCCAACTTTTCAGAATAGGGTCAGGGAAGATATAATTGATCTTACTTAAGAGAGCAATTCAAAACAGGCTGTAGTCGATAACTGGGAGGTTTCAAAAAAGGAGTCGTTTTCCAACCACTATAGGATCCTCTTTACCATCGACTACGATCCTCACATAAGGAAACGATTTAGGAACCCATTAAAAACAAACTGGGATAGGTATTCAGTCTATTTCAAGCAGAAATATTGCAGATCTAGGCACAGAATATCTCCCAAACGACGCATCCATTGACAATGCAGTCGAGTTCATAACGGGAAAAATGAACCAGGCTTGCAAGAAGTTTTGCCCAACGTCTCGAGGTCGCAAAGCTACAACTGCGAGTTGGTGGACCAGCGACCTTAAAAAGAGGCGATCAGAAGACAGAAAACTTCATCGGAAAGTAATGATAAGTAGGCTTAAGCAAGACTGGACAACATACTGATCCATGTTAAATGCCTATACAAGGGAAGTAAGAAGAGCTAAGCGAACATCTTGGACAAATTTCTGCGAGTTCATTGAGGATACCAGTGAAGCCGCCAGACTTCGAAAGACGCTATCTAAAGACCCATCGGTCCCGGGGTACATTAAGAGGTCTGACGGATCCTGGACAGAATCCAGTCAAGAAACGCTTTTGCTAATCATGGAAAATCATTTCCTAGAAGCTAACAGCAACCTTGAAATGACAATACCAGAACCCTTACAGGAACTCCCCAACATTATTACAAGGTCAAATGTAGAATGGTCGATTGAGTCCTTTAAGCCCTACAAATCTGCAGGGCTTGTCTGCCATCCTGTCTGCCATGATGCAACATGCCTTTCCCAGAATCATGCCCTGGCTTAAAGCAATCTTCACCGGTTGTCACAAGACAGGATATGCTTCAAAAATCTGGAGAAAAGTGCGAGTTGTCTACATTCCTAAAGCTGGGAAACCGATACACTCAGCGCCAAAGGATTACAGGCCTATTAGTCTCTCATCGTTCATGATGAAAATGCTAGAGAGAATAATAGATCTCCATATAAGAGAATCCTTGAACGATACCAATCTTTGCAGTGTGCAACACGCCTACCTTAATCGTAAATCAGTGAAAAAGGCACTGCATGAGGTGGTTTCAGTCATAGAAAGAACCCTTAAACACAATGAATATACTTTAGCTACTTTTTTGGACATCGAACGCGAACAGATTCCATAAAGAATGCTCCAGTCGACAAAGGAGTCAACAGTAAAATAACCCAGTGGATTTATAAAATGCTCAACAGCAGACGTATAAGCTCACAAATGGGAATGAGTGTGGTGAGGAAAGAGGTCACAAAAGGCACACCGCAGGGAGGAGTTATATCTCCCCTGCTGTGGCTGATTGTGGTTGAAAAAAATTTTCACTACACTCAAAACTGGTGGAACAAAAGTGGTAGCTTATGCCGATGACGTCGCCATCCTAATATGCGGGAAATACCTGCAAACAGTTAGCAAACTAATGACTGGGGCATTGAGTGAGCTATCGCGGTGGGCAGAATCGAATGGACTGGGTGTAAACCCAACAAAGAACGAACTCGTTCTGTTCACAAGAAGAAGTAAATAGAAAGTTTCACATTACCGAAACTGAACGCAGTAACTCTGAAGCTTGCCACGGAAGCTAAATACCTTAAAATTATCCTTGAAGAAGAAAGAAGGAAAGAAGAAAAAAGCACTATGCGCTCTTTGCGCATGTTAGAGAGTCTTTGGCAGGAAATGGGATCTGCGACCGCACATAATCCACCGGATGTATACAGCAATCGTGAGACCTATTCTTACCTACGGCTCTTTTGTATGGTGGACGATAGCGCACAAAAAGAGCTACCTTAGCTCCTTAACTGGAGTCCAAAGGTTAGCATGCATAGGAATAACTAGAGCCATGAGATAACACGCAACAATACCAAAACGCTCATTGAGCGGTGAAACGTCAAAATAGGAAAATGAATAGTTATTTAGATTTGCCAACTATGTTCGTTTTGATAAAACATGCTTGAAACTTGGCAGCATTTTAAGATCAGATATAGAGCTAGAAATCGAGCTGGTTTTAATTTTTGTTTTTGTTTTGTGAATAAAATAGAGCCGCGCTCTAGATCAACGACCACGGGAATGCAGCTATTGAATGTTACTGTTTTTATAAGCTTTTATTTAACTTGCTTCGTTCGTTTGTATGTATGTATGTATGTCCTCAAAACTTGCAAGCCATTTTTAGACAACTTTTTGGTATCCGATTAAGCTGAAATTTAGCATACATATGTAAGTTCGGTGGCAATGCAATGTTATGAAAAATTTTTTTGCCACACTCCCTTTTACCACCCACAAATCAATAAAAATGCTATATATCTAAAACTACTGGGCCGATTCAGATGAAATGTTAGCAGTAAATTTCTTTTGAGTAGAGGATAATTAAGGAAACATTTTTGCCACTCCCCCTTTTAGCGTCCACAAATCAACAAAAATGCTATATCTCTAAAACTACTGGGTCGATTCAGCTGAAATTTTGGCAGTAAATTTCTTTCGAGTAGATGATAGTTAAGGAAAATTTTTTGCCACTCCCCCTTTTACCACCCACAAATCCATAAAAATGCTATATCTCTAAAACTACTGGGTCGATTCAGCTGAAATTTTGGCAGTAAATTTCTTTCGAGTAGATGATAGTTAAGGAAAATTTTTTGCCACTCCCCCTTTTACCACCCACAAATCCATAAAAATGCTATATCTCTAAAACTACTGGGCCGATTCAGCTGAAATTTTGGCAGTAAATTTCTTTCGAGTAGAGGATAATTAAGGAAATATTTTTGCCACTCCCCTTTTACCGCCGACAAATCAATAAAAATGTTATATCTCCAAGACTACTGGCTCGATTCAGCTGAAATTTTGGTAGTAAACTTTCTTGAAGTAAAAGATGGGGGTTAGAAAAAAAAATCGGCCACACCCAAATTAAAATACGAATTTAATAACTTTTACAAACGGTATCACTCTAGATATCAATCGGTGTTAAGCTTGTGATAACGTACTGATAATATGTAAATAGTGTAAATAATGTAAATGGTGTAAATAATGTAAATACTTTTAAAAAATAATGTTTATAACGTAAGTACTGTAAATCATGAAAATAATGTTAATACTGTAATAAGGTTAATGGTCTTAAAAATTAAAATGCTGTAGTATTTGCTAAGTTTTGAAAATAAAATATGTTAATAATAAACCTTTAAGACTGAAAAGTAAAAAATAAATAAAAAGTAAAAAATAATTTTTAAAAAATAAGCTTTTATTTAAGAAAGACCTTAAACTAAAAAGAAAAACATAAATTTAAATGACATTTGTCATATATGTATATAGTAGGTATACTCTATGAGCAGAAGAACCCCTCTCTTGGTTACTCATCGTCATAGTATAAGCGTCCGTAAATTGGTAAGTTCTAAGGACTTATATAAATTTAGAATTTTTCAAATACATTTATATTTAAAAGCTTGAGGCACCGATGTCCGCGATCCGTTATGCAGGCTTACTACACAATACCAGTGCCTTAAGCTTGTAAATATAAATGTATAAAAATTCTAAATTTATATAAGTCCTTAGAACTTACCAATTTACGTACGCTTATATTGTGATGATGAGGGAGTAACCAAGAGAGGGGGTTCTTCTGCACCTAGAATATACCTACTGTATTCATACAGTTGCGGTCAAAACAATAGCAGTGCTCTTATATTCAAACATGTTTAGATAAATAATACTAGTCTACAAATTTTCGATCCAGTAAACCGAAACTTTTCCATTAATCTATCAACAATTTTCGTATTATGTGCTGCAGCGGAGCTAAAATTTTCAGATTACCAAATGGAATATCAACAAATTTTGTATCTTTTATTTTAGCAGAGCTGTTATCATCCAAAGTTAGAATTTAGAAAAAACCTGTTGATTAAGTGTATTTTTACATGAAAAACAGACATTTTAAATTTGGACGATTACAGCTCCGCTAAAACAAAAGATACAAAAATTGTTGATATTTCGTTTGATAATCTCATTATTTTAGTTCTGCTACAACACATGACACGATAGTGGTTGATGTATTGATGGAAAGTTTGATAATTTTTCTAAAATACAAAATATTATTTTTTATTTTATGGTGAGTACTTTAGATTCTAAATCAATAATACCAAACACTTGCCAAAAACGTAAAACAACCTGTATCTGAAAAATGTTACAATATAGGAGGAAACTGATGACAGGTTTCCAACCAGCGATGAAAGTACATATAGGAACGATAATGGGCTTACCGGATCCGAAATTTGTAGACAAGTATTGTTTATACAAACATGTGTGAATAAAATAGTACTGCTATTATTTTGACCACAGCTGTATATGACAAATGTGACTTAAATTTATTTTTTTCTTTTTAGTTCGTCTTTTTTAAATAAAAGCTTATTTTTAAAAATTTTTTTTACTTTTTATTTATTTTTTACGTATATGTAGAGCTAGATGTAGGCTAAAATAAAATAAAATTAAAATTTTTGATATTTGCGTTTTGTTTGACTGGCTGTGAAGTCTCTTTTAATGCCTCCACTTGAGATCTTGCTACCAGGCAAACAAAAAACATAGCAAGCAAAGTGCTGCTTATTTTCCGCCGCCAATTCGGTTCATCCCCTCTAACGTTGCGCATCCGATGTGATACTGCTAATCTCTGTTCATCGTTGTAGTAGATTTGCTTGGTAATTGTTGTTGTTAATGTATTTTAGTTCAGCTACAGATCTACATATACATTGACAGAAAAACAGTAAATATCCTTCATGATAACTTTATGAAGGAACGATTTGTCTGCAGATAAACATATTGATGGTAGCTTGCTGCCATAGTAGAATAAGACAAGGTAGTGTTAGGGCTGAATGTGTTCTCTTTCTAAGTGACCTAACTGTCAAACTCATCCATTTTGATGCTTTCATATTGCATTCTCATTGCTTGCAGATATTATTTGAAATGTCAACTTCGTTTTGACAGTTTCGGTCACCGGCTCACCGCCCTAACACTACCTTGTTTAATTTTGCTATGCTTGCTGCATTTGCTGAGTGCCTGGTAGCCAATATCCAAGAGCGTATATTTGAGTTTCATGACCAACATAAAAACATTTGTGGTTTTATAAATGTCACCAGCATATTCTCTGACTAGGACCATGGTATAAGAAGTAATAGGTTAGAGTGACATTTCGTGTTTCGACCATCGAATGTCAAGTAAAGGAAAACAAAATAGAGAACGTGTGTCACACACATTGGCCGCATTCAAAGGAGTCACCTGTTGTGAATGGATCATTTAATTGCAAAGGTTTCTCACTCAAATTTAAAAAAAAAACAGTTGCCAACTGTTGACTCCGCTGAAAGCTACCAATGTGTGTAACACACGCACTTTATATTGTTTTCTTATGTTTGAAATTCGATGGTCGCAGCCCGTAAGAAAATAAGTAGTTGTTAAGGCTACCTAACAATAATTTTATCATTGGACTGGACTGCATCGTCCAAAATTTTTTGTTTTTTATTTCAGTTTTTTGAAAAATATAATCCAATGATTAGGGACGGAAACAGTGAAAATAATGTAAATGAAATTCAATGAAAAGAATTTTATGTATGTGTGTATTATTATGTATTTTAAGTGTATATTAATTATTTCAATAAGTTTAATTTATATTTTTGTTTGTTTTTCTTTTTTTTTATATTGAAACCTATAATATAAAATATAATGGAGTGATAAACGATGAAAATAATGTGCATTAATGATGAACCGGATCGGGGGCAGAAAATAAACTGCACTTTCCTTGCTGTTTTCTGTTTTCCTTGTAGCAAGATCTCAAATGCAGGCATTAAAAGAGACTTCAAGACCCATAAAACAAAATATCATATATAAAAAAAAGTAAATTTATTTTTTTTTAGCTACAGCTCTAAAGAAACATACAGCTACATACAGGGTTGCCCATATTCGGAGCGTTCATTTTATTTTTAAATAAATCAAAGAAACCACAATTTTTTGTCTGTTCGTCATAAATATCATTTAATTGGGTTCAAGTAGATTTGCTTACATTATTTCTTGAATATGATATCTCGTAAATGGTCGCCATTGGCCTCTACGACATATTGTGCCCGTTTTGCAGCATTTTCCATGGTTTTCTTCAACATTTCGATGGGAATGGCGGTTATTTCTTGACGGATGTTGGTTTTCAGCTCTTCTAGGGTCTTTGGCTTGTTGACGTAAACCTTTGATTTCAAATAACTCCACAAAAAGAAGTCTGGAGGTGTTAAATCTGGTGATCTTGGCGGCCAATCGAAATCATCATTTTTTGACATCAAACGGCCAGGGAACAATTGCTTCAAAAAATCGATTGTAGTGCGGCTTGTGTGTGGTGGCGCGCCGTCTTGTTGAAACCAGTAGTGCCTGATACGCTTTCGACGAACGATTGGCATGAAAAAATTGTTTATCATATCGCGATAACGCTCCTGATTGACGGTAACTCTGTGGCCATTATCATCTTCGAAAAAGAACGGCCCAATGAGCATTTTAGCACAAACGCCGCACCAAACAATGACTTTTGCATCGTGAAGAGGTACCTCTTGAATCTCTTGTGGATTTTCAGTGGCATAAATACGGCAATTTTGTTTGTTTACCGTTCCGTTCAACTGAAAATGAGCTTCATCGCTCATGATAATTTTATGCCAAAATTGCTCGTCTTCTTCAGCCATTTCGATGACTCTTTGGGCCCATTCCAATCGACGTGGCTTATCGGTAGGCAACAATTTGTTTACCAATTGAATTTTGAACGGAAACAAATTCAAATCAACACGTAAAATGCGTTGTAAAGTGGATCGGGAAATGCCGAGCTGCTGAGAACGGCGATTTTGGGATGTTGTTGGTGACTGCTCAATACTGGCTCGTACGGCTGCAATATTCTCATCCGATCGCCTTGGTCGCTTTTTATTTGGCCTCTTTGGGTTACCAAGAGTATTACCAGTTGTAAATCTTTCATACAAACGATAAATTGTTTTCTTGGAAGGCGCACTTTTCACTTTATTTATTTTTTTGAAAGCACGTTGAGTTTTCACTATTGACTTGTTTTGTTGAATGTAAATTTCAACAATTTTAGAGCGTTCGCGTGGCGTGTACTGTTCCATTGTAAACATTTGCTTGGAATGACGCTTCAAACGCGGTATATCATTAGTCGATTTGGCATCACTGCGGAAAGTTACAGTGTTGCCAAATGGGCGCTTCGAATAAGGGCTACCCTATATACATTGAAAGAAAAAAATTAAATATCCTTTTTGAGGATTATTTTTCATTCAATAGTGCTCCCTGTATTTTATTTTTATATCAACAATATTCAATTTAAATGTAATAATATAGTTTGGTGTAATTATAAAATAAAAATACTATCTGAATAAAAAATATTTTGAAAGAAATAATCAAAGATTGAGGGGGTGAAAATATAAAATTTTTTCCGATTAGCATGAAAATTCTTATATAGCAGTAAGGCGGTCCGTGGCAGGACAAAGTCTTCCAGGGAATACTAATATTTTACATATATGTTTTCGCTTTGTTCGGCAGTCCCCTCACTGCAATACTTTTTTTTTTAATGGATTTAGAAAGTACAATTGGGCAATTCACAGTTCATTGTAATGTTTTACAAAATTAATATTTTTATGTACTAATTTTTTACAACTGTGAGCACAACTTAAGTGAAAAGTATTGATTTTCAGATTAAAAGCAGTGCTGGAATCTTTAATATGCAGCTCAGATGTTTCGGATTCTATTAAAAGTTAAATAACTCAATTTAATATTCAGTTTTATTGAAAACTTCATCAAAATTATCTACCAGGCAACTCTTATTTATTCACGTAAAAAGCTGTTCACGAAATAACACATTAACACTCTAGAAAAGCATGCCTTAGGGCATGTACAAAATGGCAACATTTAACACACCGGTTTAATTTGTGTTTACATGCAAAACAAAAACAACAAATTAACAGGCAAAATAGCACATTTCAGAATTATCACCTTAAACCTTAATTAACATGAACTGTGAATTGCCTAAATTTATTGAGAGTATAGCAAGTATAGCAGGCTCTCGTTTTGATTTTCTTATGTTTGACATTCGTGGACCGCAGCTAGAACTGTCGCTACTACTTGTATTATTATACTATGTATAGCAATGTCAATAATTTAACTCAACGAGTTCTTGTGATGAGCATTAATGGGTTAAGATAACAAATGCTGAACTGTAAAATAATGAGTTTGGACAAGGGGATGAGAATCCTCCCATACAAATTTCGAACAGTTATTTATTAGGGGGGAAAGTTATATAATGTTTCTATCTTTATAAGACATATAAAGAGCAATTGTTGTCTGAATGTCTATTTGTTTGTCAGCTATAGACTCCAAACCAACTCGCCCGATTAATCTTGTAGGAGTTGTAATGCGAGTGCGAGATGGCTTAGGAGTAATAAACTTTAGTTCAGGATAACGGGGCGTTGCAACGACCATACAACTTTATCACCTCAAACGTGATATTTTGTAACTAATGAGAGCTGAAGATTTTAAATTAGTAATATGGATGACTTATTCAAAAACCAATTTCCACAAAAGAGATATGTCATATTGCAAAAGTGGGCGTGGCACCTCCCAAACAACTTCAAAACAAAAAAGACACAGTTATAGAGAAAAATTCTGCTTTTTTTATTAATATTTTTCAAAACCATTTTAAAACATTTCATCTTCTAAATTATTGCCTGCTTCAAACTTACTTGATCTAAAAAGCTCACAGATAAATTCATGTTAAACTTTGTTTTGTTTTATAAAAAGTTTTCGTTTGATATATATATATTATATATGTTTATGCTCTTTACTACAGGAAAAATAAATAATTCAAATTTTTCCGATATATGTTTCCATTTACTAAACACAACTTTGAATAACATTTAGTTTTAACCAACAGAAAAAATGAATAACAAATTTATCACTAAAAATATCAAACGAGAACTTTTTATAAAACAAAACAATTATTTACATGAATTTTACTGTGAGCTTTTTAGATCAAGTAAGTTTAAAGAAGACAACAACAACAACAAATTTGTTTTTGAATAATTTTTGCTTAGAAGATGAAATGTTTTAAAGAGTTTTGAAAAATATGAATGAAAAAACACAAAATTTTTCTTTATTACTGTATAAAAATGAACTCTACGTCTGTACTTACGAAAACTAGCGAAACAGTGTCTTTTTTTAAATTGTTTGTGCATATGGGACTTTTTGTGGTATTTTTTAATGCGAATGAGATTTTTGTGGCAATTTTAAATGCATAAGGAATTTGTGGTGGTATTTTTAAAACGCGTGGTATTTTCGTGGTAATTTTTAATGATCGTGGGTTTTTTTTTATATTGTTTTATTGCGGCAGAAACTTTTTTGTTTTATCTTTACCTTGGTAATTTTTGTTGTATTTATTTTATGTTACTGTGAAAAAAGTAACTTTTTGTCGGAATTTTTTTAAATTTTAACTGGCAACCTTGGCTAGTAGTAGTACATTTTTTTGTAGCCACATACTGCCTCCCTAGCTACATGCATCTGTATTCTCTATTGTGTTACAACCCAACAAGCCATGAATGTGACTGACTGTTCCAGCTAAACGGTACTTAAAACGGCAGCGTCTGATTTGGTGGTATGAAAACGACTTGGTTTGTACCTTTAAACTGTTCTCTATATAGCCGTAAAGTCCTTTTTATATTTATCAAGAATCGAATTGAAATTTATGTCATATTCGCTTGATGCGCTAGGGTCGTTTGTGCTTGTCTTTTTTCCCTCTCTTTTTCACCGTTCACCAAAAAGCTTTAAAATATGCATTGAATCTTGTGTCTTGAAATCATGGTAGTGCAGTTGAGTTGCCGTTTAATGTTTAGTTTATTGTTGCAACTTAATAAAAAGTATTTTAAAAAGGTTACAATAACAATAACAAAAAACAACAAATAAAATTAATATACAACTTAAAGTTTTCTATATGACCTTGTTATTTATTTTGTTGATTTTCTATGATTTAAATACAAATTCTAGTTGTTCGATATTTTAAATCATTCTTGATTTTAAACACAAATTCTAGTTGTTTGATAGTTTAAAATCGTTTATTGAGCTTTAGGTCAGGTTAGAACAATTAATTGCTCTAACTAGTTAATTAATCAGCTAACTTATTAATCAGTTAGTTATGTTTTCCTTTTCATATTGAAAATGTTGTTGTTGTTTCTTTGGAAAAAATTCATTAGAGCAATTAATTGTCCTAACCTGACCTAAAGCTCAATAAACGATTTTTAACTATCAAACAACTAGAATTTGTATTTAAAATCAAGAATGATTTAAACTATCAAACATTTAGAATTTTCATTTAGAAATCATAGAAAATCAACATTAATACACAACTTCATAAATGGTACGCTTATATGAAGCACACAATGCATAGTTTGCTGACAACGAAACGGTCCGCTTCGGTCCTTTTAAAAGTGCACACCGTTTTCAACCGAGCCGATTGGCTATCTGGGAAACGAAAAAAATGAAAGCAACTGATGTGTATATATATATATATATATATATATATGTTTTACAAACACATTAATAAAAACAACAACAACAACAAAAGCAGCACAACAACGAACGACGTGATTACGAACCAAACAAGCAAACACAGCAACAACCTTAAAAACAGCATAAGCAGCTTGTGCATTTCTCATACGAATATATAGTAATTTTTCATCTTCTTAGATTTTGCTATTTTATTAGATATTCGTTTTATTCCCACTAAAACTGATATTTTGGCATTTTTTTTTCTTTGTACGATGAATATTAAAGGCTGTAGGTATACTCCAAAGTGTCAAATATCACTTTGAAAAAATTTGTGAAAATGACCCCCATACAAACCACGCTGTAAGACGTAATTCTACGTCAAAACGCGATTTCTCCGAAAATAACCGCCCTATTATAGAGACCCACTGCAACGAATATTTAAAAGGGTTGTAAGCAAAATGAAACTGATCGACCAGAGTCAAATTATAATCGGATAAAAAATTTTTTTGTCTATAAATAGCTTTTTTTAATGATTAGCACAGACCTATAAAACCTATACTCATAAGTTGACCTAATATTTTTACTACAACAATGCTCCATACTTTTTGCTATCTAAAAAACATACCTTCTTCATTGGATCATTAAGCTCTACAGAGAAATCAGCTTTGAATTTTGGAAATCTCACATATACTTCAGATGAATACATTTTGCTTGTTATCTGATTGATCTGCACCTTCTTCAGCTTCTCCATGAGATTTGTGAGACCAGTTCGTGATTCCGGCAATATAATTAACATTGATAAATCCGAGTTATTGTAGGGCATATCCAGAACCTTAGCATCAAATTCTGGCAAATAAGCATAGAGGAAATGGGCTTTCAAACTCATCATGGGTACCCTGACTTTATCACTGTCATTTAAATAAAAATCTTCATCCTTTGTGTCGTCCTTGTTAAACTTATACTTCCATTGGCCTTTAAAGTGAATAGCATTGAGCAGCACTAAGCGGGTATCACGAGTTAAAAGACTTGGTCGAATCAAATCTTTAATAAGATTATTGGTTTTTGTCTCAACCCAGTGGTTAATTTTGTTCGCAGCTTCATCACTTTTAGCAAAGTTAATTACTTCAGCTCCGGCACGGAATTTTTCTGTGACGATATCTTGGAATTCCTGACGTAAATGAAAACCTTCCATTACGTAGATACGATTTGCAATTTTTAAAATATCACTATCCTCATAGCGTTTCAGAACATTGCTAAACGACTCTGATATAGTGGAAACATCTGATGAAATCAGATGAAGACCACGATCTATTTCGTCTGCTGTTTTGCCCTCAGCAGCAACACGTGCCATTGCCACACATGTTTGTATGGAGAATGGCGAAAAGACAATGTTATCTGAGGGCTGGATTCCGTTCAACTTGCTAAACAGTTCTATCGCAAAGAGACCTGAATTCGTGGCAAACTCTTCTTGGCTTTGGTTGTCATCTGAATACGACATGTCTCCTTGATAGTCCCAAAAATTTACTGCTCGAGTAGTATGTATGGTTAGTATGAAGAAAGTTATACAAAATACCACGTGATGGTTCAGGTTGAAAACTGAAAAGACGGAAATGAATGATTAGTATACGTATAGAAAAGGTACGATAAGCAGACTCATTCCATTAATCCCATATATAATGAATTCGTATTTTCGAAATTTTCATCAAAAATTGTTTTAACTGTTTTTTTTAAGAACAATAAAAAATATTGTTTTGTCTTATATCAATTCTAGTATAAACTAGCTAATATTCCCGGTGTTACTAATAACTAGGGCTAGGAATCTCATGCACTAAAAAATTTAAAATATGCTTAAAAATAGGTACAATATGCAGTTAAAAATATATGTATATATCTAATATTTTATTACCGGTTTAAAAATAAATATTCCATGTAATTAACAAAAAAAAAAAAAAAAAAGGAAAAACAATTCATTTTTGTACACATATAAAATTAATTTATCAATATAAATTTAAATGGCTGCAAATAAAAAAAAAGCAAAAATATGCAAAAACCACATGCATTTATTGTAAAATATACAAAAATATGCGCAATAGATATGCAAAAACAGTACTTTTTTGTAATACATGCAAAAATATCGTAAAGATACCCAAGGAATTTGTAATAGATCGCAACACCGAAATTTATATTAGAGAGAGTCTGGAGCACGAAGATTCAGAACTATTTTGGTCTGACCTCTCAATATATCACTACACCCATAGAACGATTGATTCGCACCAAGCCAACAATGTCACTGTGGTACCAAAAAGAGCGAACCTCCTGAATTGCACCCGAAAAAATTTTTTATCTGGCACGGACCTTATATGTTTGACTTTTTATATAGCTAATAAAATAAATCGCATTTTTTTAAGTTTTGATGTGCTGTAACTTCAATTTTGACCAATCGATTTTGTTAAAAATTTTTATGGTAAGGTTTTTTGAGTTTAGGGATTAGTTGTTGGTATAAGTTTCCAAAAAAAATCAACGATTAGGGTGACTCTAGTATTACATATAATGAAATTATATAAAAGTAAAAACGCGGGGTGGAGCACTTTTTATTTCACAGAGAAAAGAACATACCACCAAAATTGTGGTTTTGTTCTCTAAAAAAAAAAAATCCATGTAAAAACTCATCTTTATCAAATCCATCCACCCTTATGGTCACAATTCATCTGAAAAAAGGGCTCTTATATATGTTTTTATAAGTTTAACATAAAAAAGAAATAAAAAAAAAATAACAAAGTTTAAGTTCCTGAATTAAAATTAGCACCTTATGAAATATATACAATAAAAAAAAACATGAATTAATTTTTTAATTATTAATATATTGTATTTCATGCAAAGAACTTTGAATTAGTAACGTAATTAGTTGATAATAAATAAAATTTAAGTAAATACTAGGGACACATTTTTTCAGTGTAATAATTTTCAATATCTATGTTTTCAATTTTTTTGGCTAATAACTCTAAAATATTATTGAAAGTGTTTTATTTTAACTATAAATTTTTTTAAAAACTTTTTATTATATTTTATGATATAAAATACACATATATAATTATTAAAATATAATTTTTTAAAAAAAATTTTATTATAATTTACGATATAAAATACACATAAAATACACATAAATTTAACCATTTTTTTTTATTTTTGTTAAAGAAAAATATTTATTTTGCAAAATAATGATAAAAAATTTATTGTTACCATAATGTTATATTTTTTTTAATGAACTTTTTAAACAATTGGCATATTCGCTTAGATGCACTTTAGATAAATCTTAGGTAATAAAAATTTAGTAATGAGTATGACTACCATTTTTTTGGATTACCTCAAATATCCTATTAGGCATTGAATAAATAAGTTTTTGTGGAATGGTTTCATGAACTTTGGACTTCAGTTATGAACTTGTTGAACTTTGACATCCTTAATTTCAAATTTTAATTTTGTATTAATAGAAAATGGGGTTGCTTTCGCTTTTTTGATGTAAACTTCCCGTGCCATAGATACCCCATAGATTTTCTATAGATTTTAGATCGGGGCTACATGCAGACCATTCCAAATTTTTGATTTCTCGCTGCTCAATCTTAATCCAATCTAAAACCAAGCCATGGATGTCTTAGAGACATGAATGGACGCATTGTTCTGTTGAAAAATTACTCTGTCGTCCAATTTATCCTCGATAAATTGAACAAGGACATCGTTTAACATCCCAAAGAACCTTTCCGAATTCATTCGGGAAGGAACGAAACACAAAGTTGCCTTTCCTTAAATTGAAAAAGCGACCCAGACCATCAGACAAAGTTTATTTTAGATTTGGGGATACTTGCAGTGCGGACATCGTACCAATAGCAGGTGAATAGTCTGGGCCATCCAAATTAAATTTTATTTCGTCGAAAAAATAACTTTCTCCCATTCGGAAGTCCAGAGCATATGCTTTTTAGCAAAATTTAAGCGTGCCTTTTTATGGTGTTCTTTAAGCATTGGTTTGCGCGCTGGTTTCTTTCAAACAACATTTGATGTTGCGCGTAGAACATTGTCAATATGTTTTTTTGCTACCAGTAAACATAGCTTACATTGTTTTGGGTAGAATTTAATTTATTTTTGGTAGACTCCTCTCGAATCAATTTTTTCTGACGATGTGCCAGCTTTTGATTACCTTTTATTGGTTTCTTTAATCCATAACGAGCTCCATTTGTTAAGAAATTTCTTATAACTTTATCAGAACGCAAAATTCTTCGACTAATTTAACGAATTGCTACTAAAAACTTAATTTGTATTTTTTCTCGCTCGGTTAAGTAAACTCAACGTGGTCTTTTTTTAATATTTACCTAAAATAATTAATGTTAATTATTTTTCAGGATTTCCTTGAAAAAAACAGAAGCCAACTTACTTATTTTATAATTTTATTGTATGGGCTTTTTGATCGTATGACGATATGCAATTAAAAACACAGTTATTTTCCAACATTTTCAAGGGATTTTTTATTAAATGTTACAAAATTATATGTGTAACATAAGCTGCGTTCCATTTGCTTCAAAATAATTCAGATTATTTTTTTTACATGTCAAGCAAAAACAAAAATAATAATCTAGGAATCTATAAATAGGATTATTTTTGCTATCCATATAAAATTGTGATATAGCCTTTAAAAAATTTGAAACACAGGTGCCGCACCAGTATATTTTAATGAGCTTTCATTTAATTTTTTGAATTATTTGTTTGCTTGATACAATGACTATTAGGTAGCCATGACAGCTACTTCTTTTCTCACGAGCTGCGACCATCGAATGTTAAACAAAAGAAAACAAAATAAATAGCGTGTGCCACACACATTGGCCGCATTCAGCTGAGCCAACAATTGCACTAAAACTATTTTTATAATTTCATAATAATAATAATTATATTAAATAATTTAAAATTTTTCTGACGTTTAGAGCAAAATAAGTTCAGAGAGTTAATTAAAACATCGTTCACTAAGGTGCCGCTACCATAATAGTTCACAACAGTTGTGAACGACACACGTTCTCATGACACCTAATAGTTATTGTGTAATGATTGTTTGTTTGAATTGAATTTTGACTGCAATGGTAGTGCCTTCTACGACTCGTTTTTCTTGCCGTTCCTTTGAGAAAGTTTGTTATCGCGATTATATTAAGGTGAAAGAAACGGAGCTATATATTGATATTTATAACTTTTTAATATATATTTTTTTTTAAGTATTTAAGTATTTTTATTCAACAACATCATATTACAAAAAGAAAGCTTAAAGTACAAATTTACAGTATTAGAAGTATAAAAAATTGAATAGAGAATACGATCTGTAACTCAGAAGAGCTAGTGGCGATCGTAGTAAATTCTGCCTAAATACAACAAAAATACATATCTTATAACAATAAACAATAGTATTCTACTAAATTAGCAGTAACAATGTAATTTAATAAATGAAAAAAGTTAACATATATAAAACTACATAGCATTAAAAAAATAAAAAGAGAACAAAATGTAGGCTGCAAATGTCAACAGTAAGATACAAAAAGAACATAACAATTTGATTAAGAGTTTATTGCATAACTTGGAGAATATTGCCTAATTCTTCATAATTAAAACTAAATAGCCAGGATTTTACATTTTTGAGAAATAAGGCCTTACTGCGCATAAGCCGTATATCATCCGGTAAGCGATTAATAATTCTTGGTGACACTGAAGAGTAACAGTTTAAAAAAATTTGCAAATTATGTCGCGGAACTTCAATTAAGTTTTGCGAATTCGTTCTTAAATTATAACGCATGGAAAGTCTGTTAGACAAATGACCAGAGTTATTAAAAAATAGTTTGAGAACTTTGTAGTAATACAAATGCTTTAGTGGCAAAATTGACAATTCCTTAAAAAGACCAAAACTTCTATCATAGCGAGATTTATTACATACTAAACGAATAGCACACTTTTGCGATTTAAGAATAGGGTTAGTTTTGTTTTTATGTGTCCCACCCTAACAGGTCAAACCATACTCCAATTTAGAATTAAAAAGAGAATAATACACGCATTTTAAGAGATCTGTGGAGCAATACTTCTTAAGTTCATAAAGTTGCCGAATAATGTTTCTAAAGTACTTTCTCATCTCACTGCAATGCAAGGACCAATCTAACTTATAATTAAGCCAAACTCCAAGATATTTATAAGAATCCACAACTTCGATCACAAAACATTGACAAGAGCATTGCATATCGTCAATAAATGTTATGCCATTATTATCTATACTACATGAAGAACACACCTTACGAAATTTACCACAATAAGGTCCATGATAGTGTATTTGACCAAAAGGTACCATATACCCAGAGATATTAAAAAATATAAGTTTAGTTTTATTATTAATAACAAGTCTATGCGCTTTGAACCATCTACTCAGTAGATCCACATCATGATTCAAATCGGAGCATAGATCAATAAGAGATTTGCTCGTAAACGAACACGCCATATCATCAGCAAATGCAGTAATAGCGCTTTTCAATTTTAAAGAAAATAAGGAGTTAGTATAAACAAGAAATAATATTGGTCCCAAAACAGAACCTTGTGGGACACCTAAGCTCAAAATCATATTGGAACTAACACTAGCATCAACTTTTACTACTTGCTGTCTATTTGATAAGTATGAGGCAAACCAAGAAAACATAAAGCCTCGAAAACCACATTTGTAAAGTTTGTCCAATAATATTTCCGGATGCACAGTATCAAACGCCTTCGTAATGTCTACAAACAAAGACGCAGTCGTTTTACCCTCATTTACACCTTTATATATATTCGAACAAAAACTTTGTAAAGGATCTTCAGTCGACATACCAGCTCGAAATCCAAATTGATTTCTGTTGAAAAAATTTATTTTGTTGAGAAACAGTGTAATTCTACTTTTAATAGTTTTTTCAAATAACTTGGAGAAAACTGACAAAAGTGAAATTGGTCTTTAGTTATTCATACAAGATCGTACACCTTTCTATCACCTTGTATAATGGCAAGACAACCGCATTTTTTAAGAGATCAGGAAAAACGCCAGAGTAAACGCTGAAATTAAAAATATACGCTAAAACATCTGTGATATTAAAGGCAATTTTTTTTATAACGTTACTTGAAAAACAATCATAAGTTGAGGAATTAGAGTTATTTAGGGACAAGATAATTTTATATATTTCAAACGAAGAAATCTGCAAAAACGTAAAGCTGTTTGGATAAAATCTATCATTAAGAAAGCAGTTACAGGAAAAGCTATCAATATTTGCAAAACTAGCAGTTTTTTCACCAATGTTAGCGAAAAAGTTATTAAAACCCTCAGCCATTTCACGAGTGCTTGAGGTAGAAACATCATCAATAATAAGATTACTAATATCATTATTACATCCATCTCTACCTAATATTTCATTAATAACATTCCATTCTCTCTTAGGGTCACCTCTAAACCTATGAAATCTATCCTTGTAAAACACAGTTTTAGCCTTGAAAACATCTTTTTCAATTTCTATGCATGCAGTCTTGTAACGAAGTCTAAGCTGTTCATTATTTTGGTGCCTTTTTAGTTTTCTGTATATATTGTTTTTTCCATTTATTCTGCGAACAAGGTCATCTGTTATCCATGGTTTCAGTTTTATTATGTCCTTTTTCTTGGCAGCATGTGAACGAGAACACTGATCAAAGTGCATATGCAAAGTGCTAAGAAAAGAACTAAAAGCTTCAGAAGGGCAATTGCAATTGTAAACGTTGTTCCAAGATTCAATTAAAATGGATCTATTTAGAGCCAAAAAGTCAGTACGCGAGACAATTTTCCCACCACTATTATCTGACCTGGTCATATTTGCGCAACCCTCAATGCTAAAACATATAAGACAGTGATCAGAAATTTTAAAATCAATCACAGAACTAAAAGCTCTTAACCCATTACTTAAATGCGCAAAAATATGATCAATGCATGAGGTTGAAGTACTAGTTACTCGAGTCGAAACATTTATGCAAGAATCAAGACCCAAACTATTAGGAAAGCACAAGTAGTTGTCAACCAATGAGTTATTATCCAAAATATTCAAATTAATATCTCCTAAGAAAATTAAATTACTTGACGATTCATTACATAATAGAAAATCCAAATCCTTTAAAAAATTGTCAACATTGGAGGAATGAAATCTATAGGCGCAAAGGAATGTAAAAATATGATAATTTATCAAACACTTCACTTTCAAAGCATCACAACTTTGAAGATTAAAATCATTATGCTGAAAAGACAACTTACTCTTCAAAAATAAAGCCACATCACCAGAGGCATAATCATTATTGCAACACGCTACTAAATTATAGCCAGGAATTTTGTATCTATCAGTTTCTGTACTAAAGATCCATATTTCGGTTAAAAAATAAAATCCGGCTTATTAATAAAAGAATTTAAGTGAGTTAAAAAATTATCAAAGTTATGACGTAGGCTACGTATATTTTGATGAACAATATTCAGACTATTCTCATATTTAGGTTTATATAAAATATCACATACATCAACATGATCACAAATAGAATTTAATTCAACTAGGTCATTAAGCACAAAATAGTCTACACTCATTTTAATTTAAAAATTTAATAAAATGTATGAAAAATAGAGTTATGAAGATAAAAATTTAATATTTGTTATTTGTTAGTTAAATTAAAGAGGCCAGATCAGAATCAGAATTCATTCATTGCCTGCTTTACGCCCAAAAAGTTTGCCATTTCTTAACCATACATATTTAATTTTTTTTTCATTTTTAAGTTTCAAAGCTGAATTAAACATTTTCCTAGTACTACTATCAAGACAATTGTTTATAAATATCTTCGCGTGATCATTAATATTAAAAATTTTACAATTTAATTTATCTTTATTTTCATACTTCTTCTTCATAATCTCTTTCTTTTTTAAAAGAGTAGCTAATTTAACAACTAGAATCTTGTTTTGCTTGCGTGGATCACTTGCATTGTTTATAGTTTTTATGTAAACATCATCGATGCTATGATCATTTAGACCGACGCCAACGCCAGCAGATAAAACTTTAACAGCGCAGCTCAAAGCATTGTCATGTTGAAGATTAGGGATACCAACAACTTCAATGCATTTTTCTCTTCTTTCTCTATCTTTATCACCAGCCTTGGCCTCTAAGGAAACAATACGCTCTTTAAGTGAAATGTTTTCAGTTTGCAAAAAATTTAGAAGACCGTTTATCCGTTGATTTTCAGCACGCATTTCTCTTAATTCGTTGTAAATAACTTCTAAGGTAATCTCTTTATTTAACATAGCTGGAGAAGCAGAGTTGTTGATAGGCATATTGACCTGTTTGTTGTTATTGTATGAGGATTTCGAAGCGGAGGTCGATGATCCAATGTGCGAAAATTTATTAATGTCATTATTACTTGCACTTGATGTTGTAGTTGTATTTATTACAGCAGACTGTTGGGCTTTCACATTTGGTGAGTTAACTGAAGCAAATGCCGACGGCAAAAGTTCACAACAGTTGTGAACGACTTTATATATATATATATATATAAAAATATACGACTTTATATATATATATATAAAAACTTTAAACAAATTTACAGAAATTTTGCACAAACTCTAAGGAAAAAAACGATGCTATAACGACACTATTTTATGTTTATAAAAAAAACTTTAGTTTTATTTTATTTTAGTTCCTCTCCTCTCAAAAATTAAATTTCTTCTACTGCGTCTATACGAAGTGCGTTCATAGTCGTTTTCAATTTTTACAACTCTGCCATTTCAAAACACTTAAAACGTTTACGCATTGTTGACTTTCTTATGGTCCAGTTAGCCTCGCATGGCATATCAGTGCATAGTTTAACAAATGTCACATCGAAATCTGTTTAACGGGATTTGCGTGTATCTGATTATGTACAACATGGGAACGCATGGCAATGCTCAGATAAAAACGGAAATGCATCTCTGATTTAAGCATAAAAGATCTGTTTCATTTTGATTTTTGTGTATTCTTCTATGCATTTGACGTTTTGGCAAAACAGATGTGAAGTTGTAAAACTGTTTGAACAAGTGTGGTTAATTTATTAAAGTGAAATCGTTTTATTCTTTTTTCATTGTTTTATTTTGACTATGTGACTATGTTTTGCATAATCTTCATTTATTTTGCTATGTGATAGCCGCTTATCTGCAGTGCATGCGCTGCTATGCCATGCGAGGCTAACGGGATCATTAATAGTACTGTCTAGTGTAAACTATGTGTAAGATAAGACAAGTGGAAAACTTTTAGACAATATTTGTAAAAGGTACTGAAATCATCGCGGGGGTACTGCGTTACTTTCGACAAGCGAAAAGTACTGAATTCAGTACTTTAGTACGTTATCATCCCTGCATCACGCTCATTCCACCTTCTGTTTGGCTGCACTCTCATTTTCTTCTCTCTCATTACAAGCACAGGGTTGCATTCCATAAAACTATAGCATCGTCGTATACATTAGTTTCAGTTTCATATATAGAAAATATTGTAGGCTTTTTTTACTTGTATCTTGTTGTTGCGGCGGTGCACGGATTGTATGTTTCCTATTTATGACCAGTGCAACGGTACATCCTGGACATTGAGAATACCCCTAATGTTTCCTCCAACGTGGTTGATACTAAGGTGTAAAATATAAAATTGAGTTAATGTCCCTTGGATAGAATAAACTCAGTTTCAATGATTTTTAATTTTCAATAATTTTTATTTTCCGATTTTTTTTAAACAGTTCGATTCTTATTCATTGTCAAGAAGATTAATGAGAAAAACATTTATTTGTGCAAAAGTGAAGTGAAGTGAAAAGAAAACAGTTAAAATGTGACTTTAGTTGCGAAATTATGTTTAAAAATACCTCTATGAAACATGTACTAAATATATATAGCATTCAAAATTATTTCAAAATGCTTTTAATCACCTGTGACATTGATTCCTGTAAAATGTATAACTTATGCTGTGATAATATATATTGCAGTGTATCTAAGAAACGGCAAAAATTTTTTGTAGTGACGCAATCAATATTGACTTCATATGATGGAATATTGGCAATAACTAAGTTTCATAAACAAATATTTACATTAAAAAATTATCTGTGAAGCAACAAAAGTTAGTCTTAATGCTATATTTAATAAAACCAATTAGTGAATAATGTTTTTTAATATTGCATCAGCAATTGGTATCGAAACCTTAACAATGACTGTATCGTTGTATTTCTAAAAGATTATAAAGTAATCTTATTTACAACAACAAACATAATAAACGATATAAATCAGTATACAAAATGACTCAGAAAAAAATTTCGTCAAGCTTAACGTGAATTATTTTAATTTTTAAAGTAAGCCTCATTAAATATTATTGAATTCTTATATATTATTTTATTTAAAAATAGTTAATTTTAATAATCAATTATTTTAACTAAGGAAATAATACCAGCAACTAGCTGCCAGGGCTTTCGTCTTATTATTTTTTTTTTAATAATACCTAAGGTAAATTATTTATTACAATCCCTTTTGTTACTGTGCTTGTGCATTGAACTCACAAAAATCGTCAGATTAAAAACGACATGGTCTCATTTTTCGAAGTTTTAAAATGCACTCTTTGACAGCAGAATAGGTTCACTTTTGCGTACATGCTTCTGCTTGCCTCTTTAAATATGTATTACAAGAATCCAACTTTTTCTAAATATGTATATTGTTTGATCATAAGTTAACACTATTAAAGCAAGGCTTGGCTTTATTTCTATCTCGTTTCTTTGCAGCTTACTGCCTGCGCCTGTCTGCCCGCCTGTCTGAATCGGCGTTCACTCTGTCCGCAACCTTAGAGTGGGTTGACCCACATGATTGTGTTTATTCTCCACTAAGGGCCAATTTTTCAGTGCGAGCTTAAACTCTAGTCAAATTAAACTGAGGTTAACTCACCAAAATTGGAAGTTTAAACTCGGTTAAACTAGATATTTTAGCATTCGTTGAAGATAAATTGACATAAATTATAATATAATGTGGGTAAGTGTACCGTGAGGCAAGAGTTTCAAAAACTTTACAAATTTTGCGACTCACTTTGGTTTGACATATGTTATTTTGTGAGTTTTTTCTTTTATGCGCTTATAGCTACCAGTTTTGCAGTGCTATATGCAGCTACGAAACAGTGGTCATCAACCTCTATACAAGCATACTTTATTTATGTACAATATAAAAGCTCACTGAAATCTTTGCACTGGAAAAAAATTCTACTTGAGTCTTAGTTCAGCTTTCATTCAAGGAAAAGGTGCGCTTGTTGGATTATTTGCATTATTGTTGCTGTATTATAAATCTAGGGGAGGGCTGTGAGGGGGAAAGGTTTTGAAAAAATTTGCGTTTTAAATAGTCTTACTAATTTTCATAATTCATATCGAAGAAATATGATCATTCACTTATTTATGTACTGTTCTAAATAAGAATAAAACTTTTAAAATAGTGAATGTTATTTCATCATTTTAAATTTTTAGCAATTTTTATTCAGAAGAGAATTTGTTATTATGTATTAAATAAAGTTTTCAATTCCTAAGAAGGTATGATTGCATAAAGAGGGCATTAAAAGTTCGAGTTTTTTACTTTCTTTTTATTTTTGAGTAACAGGGATAAGCTATTTTACTGGTTTGGTTTTTTTTCCTTTTTTTATTTTTTTTTTAATTTTTGCGTGTTTTTGTTCGTTTTTGAGCAAGGAATATAATTATTAATTATTTGAGTTAAATATTTATTATTAAGTTGTTTTTTGTGAAAAAAATGTATTACGGACTGTACTTGATTATCTGTCAAAATGAGAATATTTATCAAAAAGTACGGAAACGACTTCAAGTAAGTTTCAAGCACAACAGCTTTTCACGCATTTTTGCAATAGAAAATAATTTATTTTTGCTTGAAATTATTAGTTTATTCTTATAAAATACACTTTGTTCAAAATAAATAAAACAATAACACTTGTATTTAATTATTAAAATAATTTTTATTTCACAAAACAATGAAAAATACTGATTTAAGAATTTGACGATAAATGTTTGTAGCTGGAAATTCGTGCTCGAAGACATTTTTCAAATGAAGTTCAAGTAATTGTAATTGAATAGAGAATGACATTTAGCTTTTCTACTTCTCTCTCGAACTTGAAAAATATGTAAAGAAATGCTTTCAAGTAAGTTCAAGTCAAAATTTATAAAAAATCGGAAAAACTATTTTCTCACTTAAAATTACTTCAATATTCTTAAAAAATATATAAATGATTTTTTTTAGAAATTAGACATCTGTTAAAATTCACTTACCAGAAGAAAAAAAATTTGTGCTTTTATTATAGCTTTTTATGTAAATGCTTGGTTAAAATGTGCACACAAAAAATTTTGATTTCGATTTTTTAAAATCACCAAAAATTAAAAAAAAATTCTTAAGTCCAAACAAATAAACGGCAGATAGTGAAAGCTTAACACAATATACAAAGAATTGGCAAGTTGCAGCGGTGAAAATGAAATTTGTTGGTTTTTGGAGTTTTTTGAATATTTTTTACCCTAAAACCAGGCCAGAAACTGGCACTTTGAAAATTTTTGGAAAAAAAGTCAAGTTTCAATAGCTATAACATTGGTATCCGAATTTTGGTTTTTTTAATTTTTTGCACAAAATAGCTCACAACTATCTTTAATCCATTTATGGGTAATTTTTTCAAAACTTGCATTTTGTAATTTTTTTAAATTTTTTTCGTAAAAATACCCAAACTCGAAATTTCCAAAAAGGTACACTTCTAACGAAAAAATTCATAACGAGCAGGTTATTTAACGTAATCTCACAATTTTTTGTATCTGTTTTGAATATAGTTTAAGAAAATATTTTCACAACATTTCTTAAGGATCTATATTCAATAAATAAATAAATAAAATTTCAATGAAATTTTTTAAATTTGGATTTTTGCGATTTTTTTAATACAAAAAAAAAAAAAATATTAGACCTTTTTCGAAAAGTAAAAAATCACAACTCTACGTTTAAATATCAATATTTTTTTCTGAAAATTTCACAGTTTACTTCGGTTTAGTAAAGGAACAAAACCCTGGTCCGTAATAAAATATCAAAAAAAAATTTTATCCATACAAATAAGGGCCATTCTAATATACATATATACGTCTTGTGCGAGCCATACTTTTTTTTTTGAAGACAGTAATATGGGAGCTACCACGCCCACTTGTAAAATTATGCTTTTTTAGCACATGTTCTTTTAATAATGTGCTTGATGACTGCCCGTTTTTGTTTTCGTGGCTTTTCTGGTGAAAAATGTGTAGCAGTTGCATGGGAGGTGCCACTTTCACTTGTCCAAAGTTCTTAAAACTCTTTTTTTGCACTTTTCTATGCCTAAAGAACTAAAAACGACATCAAAATAATTTATTGTACCAACCTCTAGTTTGTACCAACCATTCCATTGTGCAGTGCTCCGTATTTAAAACATTTCATAACATAATTAATTGTGTATGGAGAATACATAATTTTTTTTAGTTTTAAATACGTGTAATATATATGTAATCTTTTTGATTTTTATTTTATTTTTTTTTAAAAAACAAATTATTAATTTAAAAAATTTTTTTATATAACAAAAGTATATTAAATGTACATTAAGAGTACTTGACCAAAAAATCATGACATTTGAACAAGCCGTTACTTAGCAAAATTAATTTTACTAAAACAGTTACCTAAAACTAAATTCTTTATAAATCATTAAAAAAAACCACAATTTGTTTTTGTTTCATCTATACTTCAATAATATCCATTATTTAAATAAAAATGACGACTTTCTGTTTTAGGTGGCGAATTTGACGAAATTTCACTCAATGTCAAAGTGTGTTTTAGAGATGCCACTTTTCTTTATTAATGTTATTAAATAAGAATAAATGTGGATTTATTATGTGTTATGAAATAATTAAGCTTTATAGTAATTTATTAACATAATCTTGATTAATTCATTATTGCGAATAATTTTTTGTTTTGCTTTTTGAATTTTTAATAAACGCTTAGAAAAAGTATGGATTTTTTATTGGATTTTATGCTATGGCAGCACTGTATTTTATGATTTTGACAAGCTACTTACTTACCCTACCTTATTATTCTGCCATGCGCATACACAATTTTTGTTTATTTTGGTCTTTTGAGAAGATTGAACACAAACAACGCACTATATGTCATTCACGAAAGCGGTGACATCAACTATTCATTATTTTTGTTTTCTTTTATGAATCATAAGGAAAAATAAATCGGTTTCTGTATAAATGAGTTTAGGTTTTCATTTTCACACTCATTCTCACTACTTTATTTAAACAATTATCTATTTACCAAATTCTGCTGAAATGCTAAAGTAGTTTTATATCAAAGCAAGTTGATGGTTCGACTTTGAATCTTTCTCTGTTAACTGTGTGTTTCGTACGCTTTGAAAGCAGAATAGCAACTAGTCGGTGAGTCAAATTTTTGTTATAGATAAACATACTTCCACGTTGAAGTATTTCTTAGCTAACTGGGGGCTAGCCCAGTCTACAATTTTTGGACTTAATTATATACTTAACTCATTTCTTGCTTTTTTTATTCTTCTAAGTCCATTGTTGTTTTATCAGTGCTTTTATAAAACTTCACTGATGGCAATAACTAAATGCCAGTGTTGCCAGTTTGAATAATGTTACTTCCGAGTGTTAAGCTAAGAAGTTGAAATGTCAGACATTTTTCTTTTGAAAAGTAAGAAAAAGAGACACATTTTTGACGAATGCGAGTACCATGATACCATTATTTGACAAGGTAGCCACGTAGACTGGCTTTTTTCTCACGAGCGGCGATGGGTAGTTGTCAAAATTAGCTGTTTATGCAATTAATCAAAGAAAAGTGAAAAAATAAGCTACGAATTATGCATAGCTAGTTAACCGCAACAAACTACAAACATTTCAATCAACTTCGCGAATAAATTTAATGAATCAAAGAAAAGTTAAAAATAAGCACATACCTAGTTAACAGCAGCAAACTACAACATTCTTTAGCTGTTTTTGACAACTACCAATCGCCAAAAAACTGTCACGGCTACCTTGTAAAATAGTTATACCATGGCGAGTACATTGTGTTATTAAAAAAAAAAAATTTAATAGCTTTATTACTTCGAAAAGGGGGAAAAAAATTACAAGAAATGAGAGCGAAATTCGTAGTTTTGTTTGGACCTTTCTTAGCAACTTTATAGGAAAATGTTCTGACAGTTTCCAACTGTTGTCTACGCTGAATGCGGACAATGACCCCCATACAAACCGCGTAAGACGTAATTCTACGTCAAAAAAATTGAAATAGGTCTAAAAAAAATTAAAAACACGCCGAAATTTTTTTCTTGGTACGCGCCTGGGTTTATTACTACATTGCAATGACGTCACTCCAATAGAATGGATGCTATGACGCAAAATCTGCAATAAAATTGATTTTTGCTTTTACAAAAGGTCGTAACGCAGGTGGGGCGTAATGGGTTGAAAAAATAGATATCCAACATTTTTTTTCATCCATTCACAAGTTTTTATCGCTAATCAAACTGAGTCGGTTTGCTTAGTCAGACATTCTTCAAACAAGCTGTTCCATGTTCGTTCGCTCGCTCCAAAAAATTTCTTAAGATTTCTTCTAAGGTGTTTTTAGAATTTTTTTAAAAGTTTAAAATGTTGAACAACGATATTTAAAATTTTCAGGTATATTGTAACACTCATTCATCATAAATAAAAATTATTTTTTAATGTAAGAAATTGTTGATCATGTTCAAAATGGCGCTCAATGAGACCCTCTCAAAGAAAAGGGGCCTAAAGCCCGTATGGTACTTCATTGTTTTGTCCAATTTTTATTTATTGACAATGAAAATAGAGCAGTTAAAATAGTGCTTAAGTTTAAATGCAAGAAGTGTGAGTGTATACGCATATAGTACGAATTGAAGGAAAACATGTACGACGGACAGTATTTTTAATGCATTGTTCTTGACGTTTCTCTCAATTCGTCACTCGTTAAGTTTCGATCAAATAATGAGTGTCAAAAATAAGCTTTCGCTCTTGTCAATAAGAATAGAGAGATAAGATACAGTCCACCCTAAACAAGTGCGCGTGCGTGGTTTAACTGTCAAAATCGGCTCATGCACATACATTTTGTATGAAGCCTAACGAAACACGCACCGGACTACCGCAACATGAATCGAATTTCCAATTTTGACAGTGCGTTCGGATGTGAAGTTGGCTGCATAAAACCAAAGTATTAGAACAAAGAGCAATCGGCTGCTATTAATTATTTAATCTCAATTGCAAATGGAAGTATTTGCAATATTAATAGATTTTTTACACAATACTAAAAGTTTTTTAAGATTTTTAAACCATCAGACTGAGCTGGTTCGAGAGCAGCAGTTCTTTCCGCAGCGCACTTGTTTAGGTTAAGCGTAAAAAAGTTGCGTGGCGCTTGGGTACGCAGCGCAACGCGCACTTGTTTAGGGTGCACTGATAGTAACGTTGCAGAGACGTCAAAAATTGACACAATGTATGTTTTCATCCTTTTCCTACTATAAATATCTGTCTAGCCGACGCGCCACTTGTTTTCAGATTTTGAAATTGGACAAAAAAATGAGGTGTCATACAGGCTTAAACGATGTTGTAGATTTTGACTCTTCTATTTATCTAAAAAATTAAAGCTATGGCTGGAACTAGAAAGAAAAAATATATTTAAAATTGAGAGAATGACGCGTTTTTGAAATATAAGGCCTTTCCACACTTGGTCAACGCAATTCCAACGCAACTTCAACGCAACAGCAAAAAAGTTGAAGAGCAATGCAACTATAAACCGAATGCTTTCAGACTTGCTTCAAAAGTCATGCAACATACAATAATTGCAATTATATAATAACTCATGTTTTTCGACTTCTTGAATTAATTTAATATATAACACTTGCTCTTTCATCCTGCAGACTATTACTTCTTCTTTTAGATTCTATTAATGAAAAAAAGGAACTAATTAATAAACTTATATATTATACTTATATATTAGTGCGTACTGCACTACAAATAATTGAATTCACAAAACAAACTGATGCAAGAAGTCGCAGATGAAAATTGCGGAAAGGCGCGTTGCGTTAAACACGTTGAGAACGTGTCGAGAACTTGTTGCGTGCAAGTTGCTTAATCTGAAGGTTGCGGTATAAATACACAGGCTAGCGACTTGAGTTGGAGTTGCGTTGACCAAGTGAGGAAAAGGCCTAAGTTTTAAAAACATATTTTTTCCCCGGTTATTAAGTGTAAAATATGCGATGTTTTTGAAATGGACGGTTCAGGGTTGAAGTGTACCAAGTCAAAATACAATTTTTTCGTTTTCTAATGCAATTTTATGTAGAATTATGCGCAAAATTCAGTGATGTATAAAAATAAGCCACCCCAATTTTCGTTTACGTAATAACTGTAAAAAGTTTAAGTCAATGACATACTTTTCCACGGGATTTTATATATGCCGTGGATTTTGTGTCGTTCTATCTCCAAACACACATTTCATGACTTGGTTCACTTTAACTCTGAACCGTCCAAATAAAACTTTGAGACTAACTAAAGGGTGATCCAATAAGAGCTTCCTACTTTGTTTACTAAATGAAATACATACAAATCAATATATTGATGCAAATATTTATGAAAAAAGGACCTCGTATTGGATCACACTTTAGTTCCAGCGATAGCCACTGATGTTGTGAGTAGCATATTCAAATTTCAGACGATTTGACTGAATAGTTTTTGTTTTTTCTACAACACCATGCCGAAAAAAATAATTTCGAGATTAATGAGTATAAAGAGAATGAATTTAGACGAAACAATGTGGCTAGATACCTAATAAAACGGCTGTAGAAGCAAAAATAAAGTCAGTATCTTTATAAAAATTTAACAGTATATTCTTGAAAAACTATACTTTTGACATATTGCAAGAAAAAAGAAAGATTCCATAAAAATTCTAAACCACCGGCGGCCTGCCTTAACTTTAATACGATAACTACAATATTGTTTTTATTTATTGAGAAAAATGCTGCAAAAACAACAACAGATGTTTATTGGTGTGTTCTTTTTTATCTTATCTGAGAATTGAAATAAAAACAATTGGTTAAACAATTGATGATGAATCACATATTCAGCCAAAATCATTTCGGCACCGTACACAAAAGAATTTTTTCATACCATTCAGTATTCCGACGAACGGCACAAGAGAGACGCTCCATTATTTGGTAGTCACAACTATAAATATTTATTTTTCTTTTTTCAACTTCAGAAAATGTTCGAATTTCACAATAAACCGGGTTTTTCCAAATTCGTCAGAACATATCTCTTTGAAGACTGAAGGGAAAAGACTTAGCAGCTTGTTAGCAAGTTAACAAGCTCAGCACCGTGTTTTTGTTTAGCAGATACCATTTGTTAAATCTGAAACGTCAAAGTTATTGAGTGTAGTGATGAATCGTTTTGTGAATGAGTTTTAACAAGTACCAAATTATTTATGATTTGCAGCTTCAAAGTCTAAAAACTTCCCTTTTTTAATAAAAAAGTAAAAACTTTGTAAAGATGTTGGTAGAGATTTAAGACATTTCAAAGTTTCTGAGTAGCAAATTTATCAAAAGTGTTAACGCACTGTAATATAAAAATAAAAATACATTTTTGGTTACTGAGTACTGGTTACAGGGGTTATTAAAACCACAGATCTGTTGCTACATTGAAAGTTGTCAAATTAACATTTGCAAACAATTTTTGCAAAATATTTGCAATTTATTTATTTATAAATGGTTTAAGTAAGAAACTTATATTTCTATTTAATTAAGCTTTATTATTTATTTATTAGCCAAGTGCAAATAAACGCCGTCGTTCGATTTTGTAATAATTCAGTTTTTTTAATTTAAAGCAGTAGAAGTCTTCCAGCTGATTTTGACATATCAGTTTAGCACTTGATTATAAAATGTCTTAGCAGGAATGTTCACATCAACAGCTGCTAACTTTAACAATTTAGCAGTTTAGCAGGACTTAACAAATTTTAATGAATACCATTATTATAATTAATTTTATTTGTTGTTTACAATCAAATTGCGTTTTAGTGCAAGCAAAACAGGGAGGAACGATGTTCTTCGCAAGCAAACTTCAGTAGCAAACATCAACAACAATATTTAATGGTACATATAATACAATCCTAAATCAATGAAAGCTCAACAGTTGAAGAGTGTAGTTCAAGCTTTTAGATCAAGAGTGTAAAAACTTAGTGAAAATAAAATATAATAAGACCGACATGGCGTTAAATACATGTAAGCCACAATAAATGCTAAATAATTTTCAAACGAACACAAAATCTTAAATAAATAATCAGTCGTTTGTATCAGTCGTTTGCACAATGAATGAAAACGCAATGTGCAATGATAAGCAAATAAGCGATGTCATTTAAATAACGATGTGCAACGATATGAAGATCGATAGTAATGTTTTTTCTCTTTGCAAAAATGTTACGAATAGGTGTAAAAGAATAATAATTCTTAAATTATATGATAAATTTAATTATAAACATAATTATAATTAATTAAGACTTAATTAAATAATAATTAAATTAAATTTTTAATGGTAAAGATCAAGAAAAAAAATTTTTCTTATATCAATAGAACAGTCATTAAGCAGCATGGATTTTTTATATCGAAAAAATAAAAGTACTTTTATTATTGATCGAAACAATAAAAGTAAAATTTTTACTGGTATTTTGGATCGAAAAAATAATAGTCAAGTTTTAACAGTTACATTTGAGCAAAAAAATAAAAGTCAAATTTTTACTTTTATTTTTGATTAAAAATAAAAGTCAAATTTTAACTTAGATTTTTACCGAAAAAATTTGTCAAATTTGTCAAAAAAATTTAAGCCAAATTTTAACTTTTATTTTTGATCAAAAAAATAAGTCAAATTTTAACTTTTATTTTTGATCGAATAAAATCGGTCAAAAAATAACGATTATTTGTTGACCTTTTGGAAAAAAATCATAGCCGTTACGGTCCCTGGTTAAAAGGTGCCGACGTATGACCGTCGATGCGTTTTCTTTCTAAGAAAAAAATTGTAAGCAATTTCAAATTTAAAAGAACAGTAAGCATGAGCTCACCTTTCAATAGTAAAATTTATAAAACATTCTTTTCATATCTTTTTCAATTTCGGAACTAGCCCCGGAAGTCAAATCTTTGGAAGATTGTAAGATAAAGTAATCGTTTTTGGTTTGTCTTATTTCTTTGAAATGTAGAAGGAATTTTCCGTTTGATTAGCCAAAATAAAAAAATATTTTCTAATTAAAAATGAATAACATTGTTAACTTTTCGGTTCGGTTGGGAATAGTTATAATTATAACATTCAGTTATTTTGAGAAACTTTATTTGTAGAAGCATTACGAGTAAATAGATATTCTCTAGAACTATGCAATAAAAAAATGTTAAGAAAAGTTGTTAAGTTTGTGGTGAACTTTCGATTTGTTTCTTTAACTTTTTATATTTTAATCTTTGTTTCTGATCTGATTTCGGATATATGGTGCTTGTTGGAGTGGCGAAAAAAAGAGATAATTCACAATTTGCAGTGGAGAAAATGAAATTTGTTTAGATTTTTAGGGTATTTTTTATATTTTGTCCCTAAAACCAGGGTCTGATATCTTGGCAGCCCTGGAGTTCCAAAATTTTTTCAAATTAAAATCAGATTTTTTTAAATTACTAAAGTCATATTAAATGAAAAACATAGTTAAATCTATTTTTTATGATTTTTTTTTGTGTTCGAATTGTCAAAAACAGGCACTTGGAGCATTTTTTAAAGAAAAGTCAAGTTTCAATAGTTATAACTATTGTATCCGAATTTTGGTATTTGTAATTTTTGCACAAAATAGCTTAAGCCTATGCCATAGCCGCTCGTGGTATCGTTTTGTAAAATTGTGCACTTTTGGATTTTGAGGAATTTTTTTTTGTAGAAATACCCAAACTCGAAATTTATAATATGTTACACTTCTAGTAAAGAATTTTATAACGACCAAGCTATTCAACGTAATCACATAATATTTTGTATTTGTTTTACGTGTTGTTTCTGAAAAAATTTCAACATTTCATTGCAATTTTTTCAAACTTGAATTTTTAGGATTTATAATGTAATATTTTTTTATTAGTAAGTAACTACACACATATCGTCGCTGCACCAACAAAAATGTTTAGTAGGTTTAGAAGTGATCAAAACAGCTATGTGCTCGCAGTAGTAGAAATGCTCTGAAAAAATCAGTTTTTTTGCTCTCCTCAAAATTGCTGAAAAACACATAACCATTTCTGTAGGCGCAGCGACTTATATTGAGTGGTCTCTGACTTGAAGTAAGTCAAAAAATCTAGATTTTCAAATTTCAGCATATGCTTTATAAAGTGTTATATTGATAATTAAAATTTTTTAGAATACAAATTTAATAATTGCAGATATTATTTTTGCAAACAAAAAAATAGTACAAAAAACATATTACTCTCAAGATTTCTTTTTAATTTTAAATAGGAAATTATGAATTTTCATGTTTAAAATTATCGTACAGAAAATGATAGTCAGCTGGAATATATGATTTAAAGGTTTGCATGTCTTGATATTCCTTAAATGTTAATTTCTCAAATTCAAGGAAAATAAATTTCTCAAACAAGCAAATTACTCTTATTTTCAGCAAATTGTTTACATAAATCAAGCAAGCATTCTAAAGTTTGAAGCAAATGTTTCTTGAGTTAAATATTTTTGTCTTGATACCTAGTGTTTTCAATTTGCTCAATTCTAGCAAAATAATGCTTAAATTGATAAATTTACGCTTGAGTGTAAACTGATAGCCTATTTGCTTGACTCAAGCAGAGAATTCTTGATTTTTTCTTTCCGTTTACTTTCTGACAAAATATTCATCACAAGTCACGAGAACTTTAACATTGATGCAATTTTTGTTTTAATTAAATGCTTGTTAAAAATGACTAATAAAAGTGAAACTTAGCACAAGTATTTGACGTTTAACTTCATAGAATATAACGGCGATTTTGACGAATGTTGCCATAATTTTTTCAAAAGACTGCTTGAATTTTAAGCAATATACGAGGTTATTGCATTTATCTTTTTCACGTTTTGAGGAATGCGTTGGAGACTTAATCTGCATAAACTCCCATATTATTAGCATTTTCTTCGTGGCATATGGCAACATCACAGTGTCAAGAATTTTAACGTAGTTCACAGCATTCTTGGTATCGTTAATTAAAAAAATAGAATATACGCCAATGAGAAAGAAGCAGCCCAATATCATGAAGTTGCCGCCTCACAATGGCTCGTTCCGCCTGCGGTCGTGGCAAAAGTCTATTTTCGAGTGGTTCTCTTTTGCATACTTGATATTTTTATCAGATAAAGATATGTTTGGAGCTAAGGAATCCGAAATTTGAACTCATTTGCATGATTAGATTTATTTGTATAATTCGTCAAAGTTCAGTAATTTTAAAAGTTTGTTTAGATTTTAAAATCAAGTATGATTTAAACTATCAAACATTTAGAATTTGTATTTAAATCATATAAAGTCAACATAATTAATATAGAGGTCATTTAGAAAAAAACTTTAATCAAATGGTAGAGCTCGACCAAACGGAAACAGCTGAAAACAAAATCAGCAAAAATTCTAAAAACAACTTCAGTAAACATGCTTTGTTAGTGCAGACTTCCAGCAGGCTGTTGGACTACATATAATAACATAAGCATAGAAACTAAAGTAAAACAGAAATACAACAACAAATGTGACATGATGAAATGGAGGAAAAACTGAGAAATTGACGCTTCAAATCTCATCGCCCCGATGGTGCAGTGCGTTAGCGCGCGCTTGCACGGGTATCACAAAGATTTCTGATGACGCTTTTAGCAGAGTAGAAATTGCAATCAGATCAGCTTGTGATTTTTTCCTTTTCATGTTGAAAAAACTTTGTTGTTGTTGTTTCTTTGGAAAAATTCGTTAGAACAATTAATTGTTCTAACTTTGACCTTAAGCTCAATAAACGATTTTAAACTATCAAACAACTAGAATTTGTATTTAAAAATCAAGTATGATTTAAACTATCAAACATTTAGAATTTGTATTTAAATCATATAAAGTCAACATAATTAATATAGAGGTCATTTAGAAAAAAACTTTAGTTTGCAAAATAATTATTTTTTTGAAAAAACATCACGTTCATGCCAAAATTCCTGAGAAACGTTTAAAAACATGGACATGTTTTTATCACAGAAGTGAGTATTGGTCTTTATGAAAAAAAAGAAAATAAAAACGAAGTGTTGTTTTTTGTTTTTTTTTGCGTTTTTCTAAAACACTGATTTGGCGTTGTTTTCAAACTTAACGTGAAGTTTCAAAAAAATCCACGCGTAGTTACACGTTTTAGTTACTAAAAATGCATTTTATGGTCATTTCTTGGCATTCTGCAAAAAATGCAGCTGCAACTATGTACAACTTTCTGCGCTAGAGCGATTTTTATGGAGAGGTCTTGGTTGTAGGAAGTTGCGTCCGTTAGTATGTTATACACATTGAATCTTAAATTTTGAGCTAGAAAGGTGAAATTTCATAAGCAGATCAATTTTTGACCATTGTAGTCAGTTAAAAAATTTTGAAATTATCTGACTGAAAAGGGTCACTTTTTCAAAATATAATTTTGTCGAGTTTTGTTTACCTTTTGTTTCTTATTTAGACATACTTATTTTTTTGAAGTTTATTTTTGCTCGGAGAGAGAAACAAATAACTTTAAATTGATTATTGGAATTTTTTATATCAGGTATTATGTCTAAAAATTACCAATGGTTCCAAGAAAGTCAAGAGCAGGTAAGAGAAAACAGAAATATTTTAGTAAGTCCGTTCTTTAAGCATTTAAAAAAAAATAAATGACGGGAATTCCCCCTTACAGACTATTCACCTACTTACTTTAATTATTTTTCTTTAAAAAATTTTAGGAGCAGGTGACAAAAAGGTTAAAAAAATATCTTATTTTTATTCTCCTGCGAAAATATTAAAAAATAAGACAAAAAACTTAAAAATGTTTATTAAAAATTCAGAATTATTAGATAAAGATGAGTTTAGTTTGGCAGTAACAAATCATTTGAGGTTAACCGAAGAAAGTTTGGATGCATCTGATACTGACAAATCAATACATAAAATATACTATATCATTAAAAGAAGATGGATAGAGTCACATCGTATAAAAATCGTTTCTTCTGCAAAAATAATGACTGGCTAGAAAAAAGTACGGATCTTTATCTTGAAGAAACTGCAGAAAAGTTGGATGAACAGCCGAGTACATCAAAATCTGCTAAAGAAAAACCCCGAAAATCAATTAATGAGAGTTAAACATATACAAAAAAGAAAAAGCTAATGGATTCCACCGAAACGTTATCCACAGATCAAGTTTCAACAGTCTTGCAAGTTAAATACAAAAGAGAGCAGCAACAAAAAAAAAAGCTAATATAACCAAAGCAGTCTTATATGCAAGTCCACTCTGACTAGAGAGAATTAACGACAGCATTGCTACTCCACCGAATGTACATACCATAAAGTATACTTCCGAGGATGCGTTGGCCTTATTCATGGAGTTAGGATTATCAAAAGAAAAATATCCATTAATGCGAGATCCTTTAAGAAAACATAATGTTGATGTTTTTCCAACTTATGCTATTATAACAGAAGCGAAAAAAGCAAGCGTTCCGCTAAATTGATAGTTTACTGAGATATCAGCTCAAGTGAAACTTCAAGATATGCTGGATCATACTGCGAAAAGGATTGTGGAAAGTATAAGCGAGCAAGAACTAAGCACACTTCCTACAAATCTTAAATTATTAAGTAAATGGGGCTGCGATGGATCATTTGGACAAAGCGCTTACAAGCAAACAATCGTTTCACCAGAAGGAGAGAATATAACCGATGCAAATATGTTTATGGTTTCAGTTGTTCCACTAAGGTTAAAGAGCGACATAGCAGAATATTGGAAAAATCCTCGGACTTCAGTTCATTTTTGTAGACCGATAATGTTTCAGTACGTAAAGGTTACTCCAGAACTAATTTCAAGCACGGTTAATAACATCAAATATCAAATTAGTGATATTCAACTTTTTACCATAAAGTCCACGACGAAATAATGATTGAAATCAAACATGAGTTTTTCTTGACTATGATTGACGAAAATTCATTGCATGCAAGAATAAGGTGTATGGAATTCATTTTGAAACTTGCATACACTCTTCCGCAAGATAGTGAAAATATTGATGTGAACACTGCCAAAAAGGATGTTATAGCTGCTAGAAAAAGAAAAATTCAAGCTGCATTTCAAAAGGAGGTTGGACTAAAAGTTGACCTACCAAAACAAGGATATGGAATCAGCAATGATGGAAATACATCCAGAAAATTTTTTTAAAAAAACGATGCTCGAATTACTGGTGTTGACGAAGAAATAATTAAAAGGGTGCAAGTAATTCTCAATGTTTTGTGCTGTAGAGAAAAAGTAAATGCTGACAAACTCGGAGAATATGCCACAACATCTGCAGAAAAGATCATCCGAGCTGCTGATCTGAGACGTAGTGGCACAATATTCTATAAGAGTGTTATGCTGCTTGCGTATGCTGATGACATCGATATCATTCGCCATAATACGCGCGAAGTCAGTGCAGCATTTTCCAGATTAGAAAGAGAGTCAAGTCGAATGGGTCTGGCAGTGAATGCAGATAAGACGAAATACTTGGTGTCAACAAACAAACAGTCCCAGCGTCTTGGAACCCACGTAATCGTTGACAATACCTCCTTCGAGGTTGTGAAGGACTTCGTTTATCTGGGATCCAGCATTCATCAGACATCAGCATTGAAATCAAACGAAGAATAACTCTTGCCAACAGGTGTTACTTTGGGCTCAGTAGGCAATTTAGAAGCAGAGCCCTCTCTCGACGAAAGAAAATCACGCTCTATAAATCGCTCATCATGCCCGTCCTACTTTATGCATCACAGACCTGGACGCTGAGCAGCTCAGATGAAAGGACTTTAGGAGCATTCGAGAGATAGATTCTTCGTAAGGTTTAAGGACCAATCTGCGTCAGTGGCGAGTACCGCATACGGTGGAATGATGAACTGCATGAGCTGTACGCTGACATCGACATAGTCAAGCGCATTAAAATCGAGCAGCTTCGCTGGCTTGGTCATGTTCAGCGCATGAAAGATGAAGCTATAGTGAAGAAAACATTCGATTCCGTACCCAGCGGCGGTCAACGCAGAAGAGGACGACCACATCTTCGTTGGAAAGACCAAGTAGAGGACAACCTGACGAAGCTTGGAATTTCCAATTGGCGCCAGCAAGCGAAAGACACAAATGGCTGGCGCAAATTCTTAGATGAGGCCAAGCCCGACATACGGTTGTGGCTCCAACTAAGTAAGTAAGTAACTGCAGATTTGCTGCAGCAAATATATCCTAAAAAAAACTTACGCCTACCGTTAATAAAGTGCTGGTACACAGTAAAAGTATTATAGAATATTAATCTTTACCAATTGGAGAATTGTCAGAAGAAGCGCAAGAATCCAAAAATAAGGACTACAAAAAATACAGATATCAGAATACATGCAAAATTTCATGAAAGCGACAGAACAAGGACCTCTTCAACATGCTAGCAGCCTCATCGGACCCAAAAATTTCTTCTCTAAGACATATCAGATCAGATAAAGAGCTAAAAAAATGTTAATCTCTAGAAATGCTTAATTTATTAGATAATAATAATTATTCAGACATTGACGATTGTTTTCAAAAAAACTAAATTTTTGTAAATTAGTTTATTTTGAATTATGTATTTAGTGCATTAAATATGTTAACAGTGTTTATGTATTTATGTATATAGTGTTTTATTTATGTAAAAATCTAAATAAAAAATGTATAAAATATTTTTGAAAAAAAATTTTTTAAATATAATTCCATATACATTCCAAAATAGTTGTTTTATGGGACAGTTCCATCAAAGTGGGCAGATCACGCCAAATTTTCGCACAATGGTTTTACTGATAATATAAAAATATTTGCCAATTATTTTTGAAATATGAAGTACAAGCCGAAAGTTATAGCTCCTAAAATAGTTTCTGTAGTGGGACTTGTATGGGAGGTAGGAGTGGACATAAACCGATCACGCTCATTTTCAGTACCAAGTAGGCTATGAAGATAGGTATTCTGTATACCAAGTTTCAATCTTGTAGCTTTATTCGTTTGTCCGTAATCGTGTTTGAGACTCAAGAAGTGAAGTTGATAAAAAATTTATGCACATCTATACCCGAGACATATTGATCGACTCAGGGGGTGTCGCTGATCATAAATATATACATATGTCTATACCGGAGACGTCTTATTTTCTGCCAATTCTACCTTTATTCCCTCCCTGCAAAGACCCAAACTTCAACAACGCATACCGTTACATCCTGTAAACATATTCTAATGAAATTTGATGTTCACCACGCAAGCTGCACAATATTTCTATCCATAGCAAAATAAATTATGTGTTTATCTCAATTCGTTTAGAAGTTATAATTTTTGCAACTCAAATCGAGCCACTGTGCGCCGCCGCACGGTGGGGTGAGCCCATACAAAGGGTTGGACATCGCATATTGCTTTAAATAATTGATTGTAACTCTGGAACCATTTGATGTATTTTAGCCAAATTTTAAACATGTCTTTTTAAAAGAATTTCTAATGAAATTCTGTAATTTTCATGAGCGTAGCGGGTCTAGGAGACCCCAAAATTCGTGGTAAAAACTTTTTTGTGTTTAGCGATATTTTGTCCCTGTATTTCATTACACAATGTATTTTTAAACAAGAATTGATTAGCTTATTGCATTTAAAATATGTTTAAAAACAACATACATCTCTATTTAAAACAAATTATGTATATGTAATGTTAAGAGCAAACAGTGATTTATTTATACCACACATAATTATACAATATGCTTAATTTTACACATTATCTGTAGAAGTTATGTTTTCACTTTACTCATCAAAAAGGTATTTTGCTACAATCAGATAGCTTTGTGGTGATTTTTTATTAAAACCGAGGATTGAAAGTACTGGATCTGAATTGAGCAGAACGGCGTGCAAAAGATCTAAATTGCAAGCAGATCTAGAAAATTTTCTCGTGTTGTGAAGTCTGAAGAACAGAAATAGTTTGTGATTGGCCTCTTTCGCATCCTCGGATAACTGACCTATAGGCACTATCGCTTTTTGAACTATATCCGCACTGTGCATTAATATTTTATGTACAGTAACAGTCATGTAGTACCAATCATAAATTTCAACGTATAATTTTGTTGTTTCTAAACAAAAAATTTTTAATTTTGTGATATTAATCTTAAGACCAGATGCTATGACCTGAAATATATTAAAATTTTTACGCATTAATGTAAAACAAAATAATTCATATATGTATATATTAAAATGTTTTACTTGCAATATAACATAAAACCGTTTAATTAAATTTTCGTCTACTCAAGTGATTTCTAAACTTTTCTTGTAATTAGTAAAAAATCTGCGAGCAGTGTTACGGTCATGACTTTTACCAGAACCTCGCAATACCATGTCTATTAACAAACCTTCAACAATTTTAATCACAGCAAAATAGCAAAATAGTATAGTGGTGTTGATTCAAATAATTTTCTCATAATCTTTACATTTTGGTTATTATACACGCAGAAAAAAATGTTTACTGGAAACATAATATGAGATGATATTAATTACAGTATGTATTTAAAAACTTTTTTGTAGCAAACAATTTTATTTATATAAGAAACATATTATGTTTGCCATAAATATGTTATGCTCACTGCAAACAAGCTTATTTGTTGCAATGAATATATAATGTTCACTGCATTATCATATAAGCAATATGTTCGCAGCAAACATTTTCTGATTGTCACAAGCATAATTATGTTCACTATTTTAAAATATATTTCATATAAATTATTGACTGTTAAAGATATAACAACTGTGATTATTGGCAGATCACTTTTAAGTGGATTGTATACCCCTTATCTGTACTGTACCAGTTTATGTAATTTTTTGACTAGAATTCATGAAAATATTTGCATCGTGTCTAAAATATATCTTAAGAACGAGACGTCTTAGATAAATAAACAGTATATAAAAATATTTTCATTAAAATGGTCTACACTTATTTAGTACAATAAATTTACGTAACCTTACTAGTAAGGATGTTATGCCGCAATCAAAGCAACATTTTTTCCGTTTAAAAAAGGTCACGGAGCCGGGCCGGAATGGGTTAAAACAATAAATGTATCCCAAACTTGTTTTTTTCCATTCGCAAGTTTTTATCGCTAATCAAACTGAATCAGTTCCTATAGTTATGCTGTAATAGGCAAGCTTTGTGAGAAATGCTATAAAAAACCCGAGGAATACAATTTTGATATTGAAATTCTCAGAAGGCGCTGGATGGCGTGCGCAATTTTTTTTTAAAACATTTCTTACTACCAGTATTTGTAATGTAAGGTACATTGATCCTGGTCAACCCTGGCCATTTTTTTATTTTTCAAATTTAATAGTTTTTTTTAATTTTTAATTTGTATTCCTTATCGCAGTAACGGAATGGCAAAAAATTAAAAAACAAAATATCTGTTTTAAAAGTTTAGAGTATACCCTTTCATAAAATTTAAAGATCTGTTGAATCAAGCAATTTAAGAAAATGTTATAGGGCTTTAAAAAAAGACTATATATTTTTTATATAACAAAATATCAACTCTGAGGCTTTACAAACACAAAATAACGCACTTAAAAATAAAAAAACTGCCCAATTCAAATAGCCCAAATATATTACTATCGAAATTTATCAAAATATTATAATAATTTGCAAGTTGCACTTTTTTCTGGATGTCCAACCCTTTGTATGGGATCGCCCCACCGTGCGCCGTGTTTGACGGTCTTGTTGGTATACTTGGGTTCATGCTCTGTACTTTTTGGCCGTCTCACATACGTGGCCCCATCAGATGAAAACATATTCACATTTATTTTATCTGGACATTAAATATTTTGCTAATTTTCCGGAAGGACATGTTTGTTCGCAAAAACCAGTCCTTGTTTGATATTCTTAGGGCTCAAATAAGGAACTTTTCTTGGAGTTCTACCTATTAATTCTATTTTATTAAAGTACTACCTGAATGTACGTCTTATAACCGTTGTATTTAAATCATTCTTGTACTATGCTTCCATCTGCTCGAAATCTTGAGATTTTGTGAGACTTCGTAGAATCCATATTGAAATCAACAGAGTTCTCCATACAATTTTAAGATTTTAAAATCTTGTGATTTCAACAAAATCTAATACAAAATCTCATTAAATGCAATGCGGTATCCCTGAAAAGTTATATAAATATCCAGCACTATTCAGTTTTTGTCTAATTTTTCATATTGACAATTGGCAATGACAACTAATTAATTATTTAAAAAAACAACAAAAATAATAATAAAAATTAAAAATGCAAAACAAAGGATATATGAAAATAAAAAGGCTGGAGCTTCAGTGTGGAGCAATTACTAGTAGCAATTTTGGAGAAAAAAATTGAAGAGCTCCGGAAATGGTAAAAGTAATACAAAAACGCAACTGCTCCTTCACGATTTGCTCATTCTTAAATTTATCAAATGACTGGCTGTCATGACATGCCAGATGGAAACACTTTGAAAGCACTTTTTCAAAACATAGTTGTTCTGAGGTGCGAAAGGGGTTTTCATTTTCGCACCAACTGCTTGTCGAAATAAGTTGTAGTAAGTCTATTGTTAACACAATTTCGTATTGTTTCTAGTTTTTTTTTCATGCAAATGTGTAAAATTTTCAATTCACTTACACTTGTCATTATAACGGTAGGTAAAATGATGCAAATGAGAGAAATAATATAAAGTTAGTCATAGCAAAAGTTAGTGGTTATTCTTCTTAGGTTTGTGCTTCTATTAATATTCAAAGCCTAAGTGGTTCAATATAAACTTTTTCTATTATTTTTTCCACCATTGTATGTCTTTGAGATAAGAACAACAATAACAAAACTACAAGCTGACGTGCTTTAATCAACAGTTTTTTTTTTATTAATGAAATGAATAACATAAATGTGTTTTTAAATTGTTAAAATGTGTTTGCGTAAAGAATTTTTTACGGAATATAGATTTTTATAATTTATTTATAAAATTACCTTTAACCTTGTTTTAACGTACCTCTTATCGGAAACATCGACATTTTGCGTGAAGTTTTTATTAAAACACTTCCCAGAACTTATTAAACCATACACTTCATACAACTTACAAACAATTTAAATATTTTCACTTATTTGTACATAAGTTTTTAAAGTCAATGTAGACTCGTTTTATTCAGGTTTTATTTTATTTTGGTTTTTCTTGCCAGAAAATGAAATAGTTTCAACAATGTTAGCAACGACAAACGATTTGAACGCCTAGATCTGCGACGATTGACTAAACCGTTCTATGTGCTTAACAATATCGCGTACTCGTGTAGTTGACAATTATTTTGATAACACTTCACCTCGTTTGCTCTGCAGTTAACTTGAAGAAAGTACCTACTGGGTGATTGACAAAACAATATTATTAACCATATTAATGTGGATTTGTTCCGTTTTTGTTATTGCTTTTGTTTTAACAAAGAATCTATGTTAATGAAACCATCTGTTGAATATTTTAATATTTTTTTAATTAACAAATCGTGCACGTGTACTTGACAAGAAGTTTAAGGTGACGTAAAAATTTTAAAAGAAAACTTTGATTTTTATATATTTTCTATTTTTATAAACTAAAAAATTGAAACTTTAAAATATTCTACTAAGTATACCTGATGAGAAAACTATAGGTTCTTTCAAATTTTATCTTTCAAATTATAAACCTAATTATGTTTTTGGTAAAAATAAAATTTTATGCACAAAATAGCTCTGTAAATATTTCAATAATATACGGAACATATGACTTTATGTAGCATTGCAAAAGAAAATAAATTTTTTGTAAAATAACTTTTTTTTTGGAAATTAGAAGTGTGTTATATAAAAAATCTTAATTTTAGTGAAAACTATCTAAGGACGTACAATTTTTAAAGAAAATCCCCTTAGTTCTCTTTAGCATATATTACAAATATTAATTCTATGGGTGTATACATAACGCAATCGCAAACTAAAGCGGCGCTAGCAAACATTTGCCGACAATGACATAATGTAAGAGGTATGTTACAAAATCTTGACTCTCTTATGCATTGACTCTCTTACCTTCTCCTATTGCCGCTTACTGAATAATGTAGATGTCATCAGTGCTAAAATTTTATCTCAGAACAAATGTAATTAAGAATTATATAGAGCAGTTGGAGGCGTCGAAGCTACATCGTTTTTAGGAAATATACGGTTACGTCATATGTTCATTTACTCCCCTAGTGGTCACCGACGCCCTTCAGTACGTTCACAATTTTTTTTATATGCCATTTTTTCGCTCTTTCCTCCTTTCAATGAGAGAGTAACAACCCAATGGTAAATAGACACATGTCATAGCCAATATTTTCTTAAAGACAATGTAGCTGCGAGGCCTCCAAAGCCAGTTTACAATTCTCAATTACATTTGTTCAACATCTACCTTACATAGTAAGTGACGATCAGAGTAGGTATCGAGCCCCAGGCCTCGCATCTGATGGGGTCCCCCAAATTAAGAATATCATATAAAAAAAATTAAACAAAAAGGTTCAGATGAAAAAATTCCTACTGGACTTTTAAATGTAGAAATGTAGTCTAGGAATTCCATTTAAATTTACTTGTAACCGATCGATGAAAATTGAGTCTGATATGGAAAATATTATGGAGGCAACGTGTTTTTATCAATTATTGATTCCATTTTATATAATTTCAATCTAAGAAAGCGATTTGAAACACTTAAAATTCGATTTCATGCATCTGTCAATGTAATATGAGCTGCAAAGACTGAGCTGCAAAGACCTGCAGTCAGAAGAATTGTAAGCCAAAGAAGAATTAAAGAAGAATTGTAAGGTAAAGAATCTATTTTTCGGAAATATATCATTTTTTTTAGATGACGGCGCATGCATGCTTATATTAGAGTGGTACCTACACGCAGAGAAAAGACATGGTTGAGACATGATTACTGCAATAGTAATTTGTTTACTAAAATTATTGTATTATTTCTGCAAACACAAATTTTTGCCTTAAAAAAGTCATTATTTACTAATAATGGTACCAAAAATACCATTATAGTTGAAATAGTTGAAATCATAACATCATTGAAATTGGAAACATACATTCTATGATTGCCTCAACTATTAGTTGCAACAAAAATGTTGTAGTTCTGTCAATCATGATAAATGTGAATATTATTATAGAGACAAACATATTAGAATTTTGAATGTTTTTCTGCACTATTTTTTGATTGTTGGCAAACGAAGCAGAACATAACCAAAAATCGAAAGAATTTATTGTGTCTGAACAGTTTGCAGGAAAACCTTTAACTTCATTCAGACACAATAAGTTTTATCGATTTATGGCTATGTGCCGTTTCGTTTGTCAACTGTTCAATTATTGTGTTATAATTTGAATAAAAAAACAGCACGCAGAAAAGTGACATTTTCGACTTTAATTGTTATTTACATGTGACAGTGTGACAATGCACTTAATGTACCATGCTTACGAATGGCATTAGTCAGGCGAGCGATAGTAGCGGCTGTGGCCTACTGGTAGTGTCCGTGGCTCGTAAGCGAAAAAGCCGCGGTTCAAACACCAGCTCGGACAGAAAATTTTATCAAATGATTTTTCAATTGAATTAATAAGGGTTTTCATGCAAATGGGCAATACCCTTATAAATGGTATAAACCTTATAAGTTTATCAGCCTTATAAATGAACTGTCAAAATTCGTATGAAAAAGCTTTTGCACAAACCAGATAAATTTGCTCTTCGATTTAGGTGAGCAAACGAGGTGGCAAACTTATATGATCAATCAGCTGTTTTCTTTTTTGAAGGAAAAGTTATAATTTGAGCAAAACTAATAAAGATTTAATTCTAAAAATTTCAGAAAACAAGCAAACAATCCGCAAAGCGTCCCTGTTTAAATGGAACGAATCGCTGGCAGATCGCACAGCTGACTTATATGCTGCAAATGCACAATCGACTTTAAGGGCTGTTCATACAACCTGTCTGATAAAAATAACTAATTGCCCAAATTAGAAGCCTGCCACTTTGCATGAAAACCCTTAATATTTCTGTTCAGCCCAGACAATGGAAATTGGAGTGCATGAAAATAAAAAAATAAAATTATTGTTTCAATAATATTCTGGATCCTAAAAATAAATTCATAATATAGTTGTTGCAATCATTCTATTTTCGACCCAATAAGAGAATAATGATTGTTTCAATAAAACTTTGGTTCCTACAAAAAAGTTGCTTTTCTAAATATAGTGGTTGTAATCATTTTATCATGATCAAAGAAAATATTATATGTTTAAGAACATGTTAGCAACAATCATAATCCGAATCATACTATGATCCTCTTAAAACATGGTTTTTGCAATTATGATTTTTCTCTGCGTGTATTTGTTTCCAGAAGTAATGAATCGGAACGGAGTTTTATTTCTTTACAAAACAGGAGTAAATTGGGAAATATTCATAAAAAAATATTGATATTAAAACGTGCCATAAGTAATTATAAAATTGAAAATCTGATTTATATGGGTGAAAGTCGTCTTTGTTTAAAATATTCGAAGAAGATTGGTACGCATCACGTTCTTCAATTAATTTTTCTTTAAAATGAGTTGTTAAACATAAACATTTGACAAAAAAATACCAGAGTTGTAATAAATTAATCTTTAAAAAAATATCTCACAAATCCAAACTAGACAAGGTGTCAATAAAATTCAACACAAAAAAAAAAAATCATAACATATTCGGATGAAAATTAAAAATATTTTTTGAGATTTAGGGCCGCTTTCTCAATGTCCGGTTAAGCACTAATCAGAACTTTAACCAGCAGTTAGCAAAAAAGCCCTTTCTCAATGTTCGGTTAAGGTTGAACTGTCAGTTAAGTGCTGATTAAGTTAACGGCAAGTTGTGGTTTCGGTTAAAGCCATTTTAGGGTAAATGATTTCGAAGATGCTGTCAAACTTTAAAAATTAAGATGGCGGATAGAGTTGCCACCTAGATTTTTTATTTTTGCGAATTCTTATAATTTTGAAATTCTGACAACGGATTTGATTTCGAATATAATGTCACAGTTTTAAAATTTTAGATGGATGTTAGGGTTGCCACCTAAATTTTTACCACAGTATTGCCACCTAATAATATGTATTTTTAAGAGTTTTAAACATCATTTATCAGTGTTAAGGGGTCGCTGATTTTGAATCTAAAATCAGAATTTTAAAATTCAAGATGGTGAATTTATAAAACAGCCCCGAATTTATAAAACTACATAAAATTAAGGTGGCAACCCTATCCACCATCTTGAATTTTATAATTCTGACCTTAGATTCGAAATCAGCGACCCCTTAACACTGACAAATGACGTTTAAAACTATTGAAAATATATATTATTAGGTGGCAGCCCTATTGTTTCAAAATTTTATAATTTTGAAGTTCTGACAACGGATTCGGATTCAGTGACCCATTTTTGGTGTACCATTTTTTTGCCAGCCCCGAATTCATAAAACTGCAAAAAATTAAGGTGGCAACACTATCTACCATCTTGAATTTTAAAATTTTGACCTTAGATTCGAAATCAGCGACCCCTTAACACTGATAAATGACGTTTAAAACTATTGAAAAGACATATAATTAGGTGGCAACTCTATTATTTCAAAATTTTATAATTTTGAAATTCTGACAACGGATTCGGGATTCAGCGACCCATTTGTGGTGTACCATTTTTTTGCCAGCCCCGAATTCATAAAACTACAAAAAATTAAGGTGGCTACCCTATCCACCATCTTGAATTTTAAAATTCTGATTTTAGATTCAAAATCAGCGACCACTTAAGGCTGGATTACCCAAGCGTAAGGTAACGTAGCGCGACGTTGCCAATTGTCAAGCTAAAATCTGTTTAATGATAAATGTGTACAAGTCGTTACCGAAATCGTAACGTGGCGTGACGCAGCGTAGAAGTCTGTAGAAAATAGATTTCTACGCAACGTTACGATTTTTGACAGTTCGGCAGCTGTGTTACAAGCGAAAAAATTTGTTTAACTTCACATTTTTGTAAATTTTAATACTTATAAGAAAGAATGCAATCTTTTATTGACGAGAAGAAGTAAATAAGCCTTCTAGAATAAAATGAGTGCCCTGCACTACGCCGCCTGCACTACGTTGGATTACGATTTCGGTAATCGCTTATCCTCGAGGCAACGTCGCACTACGCTACATCCCGCTGCGCCACCTCACGTTACGCTTGGGTAATCAAGCCTTTAACACTGATAAATGCTGTTTAAAACTCTTAAAAATACATATATTAGGTGGCAATACTGTGGTAAAAATTTAGGTGGCAGCCCTAACCTCCAACTTAAATTTTAAAACTGTGACATTATATTCGAAATCGAATCCGTTGTCAGAATTTCAAAATTACAAGAATTCGCAAAAATAAAAAATCTAGGTGGCAACTCTATCCGCCATCTTAAATTTTAAAGTTTGACAGCATCTTCGAAATCATTTACCCATGGCAGAATTAGAGAAGGTATATGCATTTTGGAGAGGGAGACTGCCGCAACTGTCAAAACGAAGTTGACAGCTCATACAAAATCTGAAAACGATGAGAATGCGATAAGAAAGCGAAAATAGGGAAGAATAGCAAAATGCTTGAGTTTGACAATTCGGGCTATGAGAAAGAGAGCGCAGTCTGAAATGAATATACCTTCTCTAATTCTGCCATGCATTTACCCTAAAATTTCACACCACGGAGTCCACAGAATCCTTAAAAGTACTATTACGCTTAAGCTTTCTCTAATGCCGTGGTTATGCTAGCCAAACATGATTGCCGAACATTTTTTGTTGTTATTGTTTCACGTATAAAATGAAGAAATGAACTTTTTCTCATATTCATTTTCTCGCTCTCGGACCGAACATTTTGATTGCTGATTGAAACGCCAAACATGCCGAACTTTCCAGTGTTGGCTGTAGTCATTTTGTATAATAGCATCAAAAAAGTAGGTAAAAGTATTAAAAAGTGAAGTTGATTGTGTCTTCAAGTAACCCTTAACATAAACAGCTAGCTAGCATGTCAGATATATGCAAACCATTTTGTTTAAGATATTATAATAAAAATTCAGAGTAAGTAATATCAGTTCGTATATTTTAATTCGTTAATTTTAAGTACAAAAATGCAAATTAGAGTTGTGCTTTTTTGTGTTTTGACATACTATTACATATAATGCAACTGTGCCACCAACCATAATGCATAACCACCAAACAAACATTTCAGCGAAGAGAACAAATTAACAAAAATGAACACCGAACATGTTTGGCTAGCATAACCACGGCATTAGGAAGCACAAAATCAAAAAATATGTAAACACGAGACAGCTGATATGATGTTTTTACGTATTCACAATTCAAAAATTCACAATTAGTCATCTAACCGACAGTTGCTTAACCAGCACCTGGTGAAATCAAAATTATTTTTTTAGCTATCGTATGGCTAGCTAAGTCCTTGTTAAGAGCTAGACTAACCGGATATTGAGAAAGTGGCCCTTAGTAAATTAATTTTGAATGAGAACTATATGTTTTTCAATTTTGTATGACTTTTCTTATGCTTAGCGACTTTTCATACGTCCTTGCGGTGGGAAAAGGGTCTATTCTAAAAAATTTTTTTTAAAGCGCTACTTACAACTATTTTAAACAACTTACTACTTACCCTATTTTGAAGCCTAAAATACTTTTTTCAAAATATATTGCTACTTAAAATAATATATTGATATTAAAATTAAGTCATGGCCTTGACAAATTTTATACGTATGGTACCACGGTAAGGGTGGCGTATTTCTTCAAACCTAGAGCGCCGACTGTAGTAATTCTGCCTGTAGGCCGACCATTTGACAAAATCGTTGAAAATTCCGTTCCATGCTAAACACAAATCCGGATATTGCAAGAAAATGAATTTTTTCATTTATAATGGATGCGTTTTCTCAACAAAAAGCTAAAAGGACAGTTCTCAAATAATGTTTTATCTACTATTGAACTATTTTTTTTAATAAACATGTCGTGTATACATTTAATATTTTTTTAACGAGGTTGCGTGGGCCCAAAAAATTCGTGCCCCGGGCCCATCACGGGCTCTGAAAGACCCTGGGTGCTTCAAATGATAATACTGATTGTAATGGCTTGTGATAACTAAAATACCAGATATATGTCCGTGATTTGCTATTTTCGACGTGAGAAAATCGCATCTATTTTAAGCGTATCAATTCTTGAGGTCATACAAAAACACAAAATATAGCAAAAAAATAAAAATTATATCAAAAAATCGATGACTCGAAATAATGTCAAATGTATGAGCTGATTCTGTTAAATTTTTCCTTCAACATTTGTTCTAAACGCACATGCATTCTATCTACCACCCTTCTAGGGGTCCTCATACAAAAAAAAAGAAAAAAATAGCAAAAAATTTATATTATAGTTCTTATTAAAAAATCAATGACCCCCCCAAGAGAGGTCAAATGTATGAACTGTCCTCTTAATTTTACTGCCGCAACATTTCTTCCAAACGCACCTATACTCTCTCTGCCAATTCTGAGGTCCCCAAACAGAAAACACAAAAAATAGCAAAAAATATCTTTAAAAGTTCTCATCAATAAATCAAACAATAACCCCTAGGGGGGCCAAATGTATGAGCTGGTCCTAATATTTTTTCCTCTTAGCATTTATACTGAACACATCTACACTCTATCTGCCACCCTTCTGGGGGTCCCTATTAAAAATCAAATAAAAAAAATATATATTAGAGTTTATATCAAAAATCAGTATTAATATTTGCTTCAACATTTCCTCTGAACCTATACTCTCTCTGAGACACACTTCTGGGGTTCCCCATTCAACAAACACAAAAAAATGTATGGAAATGTCTATTATAGTTCATATCAAAATATAGGGGTCAAATGTATGAGCTGGTCATATTAATTTTTCCACTTCATCATGTCTTCTAAACACACATACACTCTTTTGCCACCCTTCTCAAAAAATATACAATATCATTGCTCGCGTGCATAAAAGCGTGTCGAACGAGACTCGAAATATATTCGTTACAGAGACTCGTGTGACGCGATGAAAAATTTTACTCTCAATCATAGTAGAACTAGACAAGGTAGTGTTAGGGCTGAAAGTGTTCTCTTTCTTAGTGACCATAACTGTCAAACTCAGCCATTTTGGTATTTTTGCCAAATTTTGCTTTCATTTTGTATTCTCATTCGTTGCAGATTTTGTATGAAATGTCAACTTCGTTTTGACAGTTTCGGTCACTGGCTCTCCGCCCCAACACTACCTTGTCTCTCAATATCGTATCGTCGCCTAAGAAGTTTCACTTAAAAAAAATCCTCTTTACACCAAAAACGCAACGTAAACCAAAGAGAGCACACCGAAAAAAAAACCCAACAAAATGAGAGCTTGAACTTATTGACGACGATCAAGGTTCATTAATAAGGTTGCGGCACTTGAGAGAAATGCACTCTTTTTCCGCCTTTGCTCGAACTGTCACTGTGCTTTTCTTTGTTCTAAGCCTTCATTTTCTTCATTTCTTTTCATCCATTCTGACAGTTCGACCGAGCTGGCTCTCAAGTGACACAACCTTATAAATGAGCCTTGATGATGATTGCAAAAGTGAGTCATATGTCAAATTGTTTTTAGCTGCTTTTCTTATGGAGGTTTATGTGGTGAAAATGTTGCAACGAAAATGAGTGATTGCAACAAAAATGCTGTCGTCGGCTTAGAATTGTTTCTAGCAAATATAAGGGTTTGTGTATACGTAAATGAAACAGTCGTATGATATTTCCAGATTGTTGGCTCTTTCTTCTTCTCCCCAGCAAAATTTTTGATGCAAATATGCCATGCATTTTAGGGAGACACTGCTTCCAGAAGATATCCCATAGATTAAACTGTGCTTCTTCTTAGCCGCATAAAAAAGTTCTTTCAAGAGGCATTCTTATAACCTACTTCTGGAAGACATTCAAATGGCATTTAAAAGTAATTAAAGTAAAAAAATTCTATGTATGTAATTATAAAATATGTTTTAGATATTTTCCGTAGGATTTTTTAAACCCCCAATCAAACCCTACCACTTACTCTAAAATATTTTAAAATATTGTTTTTAAATATATCATCTTCTCAATAGGTGGGATAAAAAAGTATTCCTTTTCTGCCGGTGTCAAGATATGTTGGTCCCAATTTATCGGAAACAAAAAAAAATCAATGTTTTTTATGCCACCTAGCGAGGAGCAGATGCGTTTTAAAACAAACAAAACACTTTCTTTTACATTTTTTTTTTATATTATTTACGTAAAAAAATGTTTAGGTCTCTATGTCCCATAATTATAGTCAAAATAAAAGTCGACTCTAAATTTAGTGCAAGCTTTTTGACAACATATTACATTAAAAAACTGTCAAAAATGCTTATACGAAATCTAAAGTCGACTTTTATTTTGACTATGGTTATGGGTCTATGTATTGTAGTCTTTTCACAAGAAATATCAACGCTTGTTGAATTCGTTGAAAAAGTTTTTACGCCATAGCTTCTGAACCCTTGAAGAGCACCCTTTCATTTCATATCTTTGGAAAGGTGATGGAACGTAAAATGATATGAAAAAAATTATATCGCCTGATGATTGGCATGGTATATAACTGCAATTTTTCAAAAGTTTAATATTTAGCCCTCAAAATAAAATTTAAAATGATACCCTATTTATGAAAATCGCTACGACTGAACCACGTTGTCTCAAAATAGACCCAATTTTGGCATTAGCATGGCTATGGATCCGCGAAAAAAATCTCAAAACCTCAAACTCCGGATTTGGTTTTCTAAACAATAAACTTATCTAAGCACAAAATTTGAGCCAAATCGGAGTTCCTAGTTTGACGAAATATGTTTAATGCAAATTTTTTTATAGCATATTGTGGTTAAAAAATTCTGAAACATTTTTTTAAAATTTTGTATGAAAAACCATGCATTGATATTAAAGGCATTGTGTTGAATTTAAAAATGTAAAGAATTTTTTCAGTGTATATATTGATTTTGACAAATATGTTGTACCCCATATTTGTAGGCACTGCTTGAATCAGACAAATCGACCTGTTACGTTTATATTCCCATACGTTATATTTTCATCAATAAGCCGATTCCTGAAGATTGGTCCAACGTTGTCGGTTTCAGTCGCTTCAAGCGAAACCTCGTTTTCGTCGCTTCGAAGACTCAAAACATGCATGAGAAGTAAAGCTGGAGAAGAAAGGCTCAATGGGTTAGCTCTTCTAAATTTTCACAGGGATATGGAAGTGACCACAATAGATATTTTAAATGGACTAGCCCGAAAAAAATATGTATTATTATAATATATGGGCATTTCCATAGTCACGCACGTAACGTTCTTACGCCTTTTTTGTTGTTAAAAATTAATAAAAGGAAAAAATATTTAAACTTTTTTGCCCTGTTTTAATTTTTAGATAGCATTCTAGTAGTACTATATTTAGTGTAACAGGTGGAATCGATCTAAAGTATTGTCCAAAGATATAAGCATTCAAAAGAGGACGCGCTACGATACAAAAATTGGCTTTTCTCTGCATTAATATAATCAAAAAATCCGGGAAGTGTGCACGAGTTTTTTTATTAAAAATATTTTAATGTTTTCTGGAATGATGTTGCTTTATATTCATAAATGTTTCGTTTAAAATTCTTTTTTAATTATTTTTATACAAGCCATAACATAATACGTTACGATATATGCGTTACGACACAGATTTTTCCCTTGAAAGAAGTAAAAAGTTTTATAGTTTTATTTATTTAATTGAACTAAAAAATCATATAAAGTGTAAATCAGGTCCGTAAAAACAGAAAACTTAAAAAAATTGAATTAAACTTTGTATTATACGAGTACTTATTATACGAGTACAATTCCTACTTTTTTTAAAATTTTTCAACTTTTGTCACCATTTTTCTACTTTTGTTGCCATCCATCATGTATGTTGCCATTTTTTAAAAATTCAAATTGAGATCAGCTCTCAGTACTCTCACAATATAAATTTAAAATTTTTTTCTGTTATGAAGGCTTAAAAATTCTTTCAGTAACATTTTATTTTTCAGTCCTAGTAGACCTTTTGGTGGAAATGCCCATATTACATAATATAAAAAAAATTGGAACAGGTCTAAAAAAAATTAAAACACGTCATTACTACATTGCAATGACGTCACTCAAATAGAATGGATGATATGACGCAAAATCTGCAAAAAAATTGATTTTTGCTTTAACAAAAGGTCGTAACGCAGGTGGGGCGTAATGGGTTGAAAAAATAGATAGCCAACATTCTTTTTTTCATCCATTCGCAAGTTTTTATCGCTAATCAAACTGAGTCGGTTTGCTTAGTCAGACATTCTTAAAAAAAGCTGTTCCATGTTCGTTCGCTCGCTCCAAAAAATTTCTTAAGATTTCTTCTAAGGTGTTTTTAGGATTTCTTTAAAAGTTTAAAATGTTGAACAACGATGCTTAAACTTTTCAGGTATATTGTAACACTCATTCATCATAAATAAAAATTATTTTTTTATGTGAGAAATTGTTGATCATGTTCAGAATGGCGCTCAATGAGACCCTCCCTGCCCGTATGGCACTTCATTGTTTTGTCCAATTTTTATTCATTGACAATGAAACTAGAGCAGTTGAAATAGTGCTTAAGTTTAAATGCAAGAAGTGTGAGTGTATACGCATATAGTACGAATTGAAGAAAAAAATGTACGACAGACAGTATTTTTAATGCATTGTTTGACGTTTCTCTCAATTCGTCACTCGTTAAGTTTCGATCAAATATTAAGTGTCAAAAACAAGCTTTCGCTCTTGTCAATAAGAATAGAGAGATAAGATAGTAACGTTGCGGAGACGTCAAAAATTGGCACAATGTATGTTTTCATCCTTTTCCTACATTAAATATCTGTCTAGCCCACGCGCCACTTGTTTTCAGATTTTGAAATTGGACAAAAAAGTGAGGTGTCATACAGGCTTAAACGATGTTGTAGATTTTGACTCTTCTATTTATCTAAAAAATTAAAGCTATGGCTGGAACTAGAAAGAAAAAAATATATTTAAAATTGAGAAAATGACGCGTTTTTGAAATATAAGGCCTTTCCACACTTGGTCAACGCAACTCCAACTCAAATCGCTAGCCTGTGTATTTATACCGGAACCTTCAGATTAAGCAACTTGCACGCAACAAGTTCTCGACACGTTCTCAACCTGTTCAACGCAACGCGGCTTTCCGCAATTTTCATCGGAGACGTGTTGCATCAGTTTATTTGTTTTGTGAATTCAAGTATTTGTAGTGCAGTATGCTTTACATTAATCAAGGTGAATAAGCTAATTAATTAGTTCATAATAGAATCTAAAAGAAGAAGAAATAGTTTGCAAGATGAATGAGCAAGTGTTAAATATTAAATCAGTGCAAGAAGTCGAAAAACATGAGTTATTATATAATAACAATTATTATATGTTGCATGACTTTTGAAGCAAGTCTGAAAGCATTCGGTTTATAGTTGCATTGCTTTACAACTTTTTCGCTGTTGCGTTGAAGTTGTGTTGGAATTGCGTTGACCAAGTGTGGAAAAGGCCTAAGTCACCCCAATTTTCGTTTACGTAATAACTGCAAAAAGTTTAAGTCAATGACATACTTTTCCACGGGATTTTATATATGCCGTGGATTTTGTGTCGTTCTATCTCGAAATACACATTTCATGACTTGGTTCACTTTAACTCTGAACCGTCCAAATAAAACTTTGATTCTAACTAAAGGGTGATCCAATAAGAGCTTCCTACTTTGTTTACTAAATAAAATACATACAAATCAATATATTGATGCAAATCTTTACTTGGAGTGATAGTTTGGTTCCTATAAATCAATGTTTTAAAATTATTTCGTTTAAATGTTGCCCACGACTAGCTCTTAAATGGTCCATTCTGTGGGTCCAATTTTAAAATTTCGACAAAATTCGAGGTCGGCGACGAATCGATTCACGGTTTTCACGAACACTCTCTACTACTGCAGCAATATACTCAAAATTACGGGCTCTATGCACTCTGATGATGAATTTCTAATAGTGTAAAATTGGTTCGAAATTTGGTGATGGTTTGGACGCTCATAACGACCAAAATGAGGTTGAAGAGCTCTTTAACATTCTCTAACTGATGACTGATTTTGGTAGTAAGTTTCCACAATTAAAAAACGTTGTTCAGGAGTAAGTCTATTCATGATAGAGTCGTATTGAATATTGAATACAAACGTCATATGGACAAGTCATTTGACACATAACAGCTGTCAAAACAATCTAGTTGAAAAAAGGACCTCGTATTGAATCACACTTTAGTTCCTGCGATATCCACTGATGTTGTGAGTAGCATATTAAAATTTCAGATGATTTGACTGAATAGTTTTTGTTTCTTCTACAACACCAAGTCAAAAAAAATAATTTCGAGATTTATGAGTATAAAGAGAATGAATTTAGACGAAACAATGTGGCTAGATACCTACTAAAACGGCTGTAGAAGCAAAAATAAAGTCAGTATCTTTATAAAAATTTAACAGTATATTCTTGAAAAACTATACTTTTGCAATATTGTAAAAAAAAAAATTCTAAACCACCGGCCTGCCTTAACGATAACTAAGAAAATACGATAACTAATACGATAACCAAGAAAAAAATATTTCATCAAACAATATGCTGAAATTTTTATCGACAACAATATTGTTTTTATTTATTGAAAAAAAGCTACAAAAATAACAACAGATGTTTATTGGTGTGTTCTTTTTTATCTTATCTGAGAATTGAAATAAAAACATTTGGTTAAACAATTGATGATGAATCACATATTCAGCCAAAAGCATTTCGGCACCGTACACAAAAGAATTTTTTCATACCATTCAGTATTCCGACGAACGGCACAAGAGAGACGCTCCATTATTTGGTAGTCACAACTATAAATATTTATTTTTCTTTTTTCAACTTTACAAAATTTTCGGGTAAATATTTGTAGCACATAAAATTATTTAAGTGCAGCCAGCCACAACCAATAAACCGGGTTTTTCCAAATTCGTTAGAACATATCTCTTTGAAGAGTAAAAAGAGTATTGCTTGGATTGAACTCCAGCTCATGTGGATTGTATAAAGTAGTATATGTGTCTGATGTTCTTGGTCAATCTCTCTGCTCTTATGTATGTATTATAATTAATTTTATTTGTTGTTTACAATCAACTTGCGTTTTAGTGCAAGCAAAACAGGGAGGAACGATGTTCTTCGCAAGCAAACTTCAGTAGCAAACATCAACAACAATATTTAATGGTACATATAATACAATCCTAAATCAATGAAAGCTCAACAGTTGAAGAGTGTAGTTCAAGCTTTTAGATCAAGAGTGTGAAAACTTAGTGAAAATAAAATATAAAAAGACCGACATGGCGTTAAAAACATGTAAGCCACAATAAATGCTAAATAGTTTTCAAACGAACACAAAATCTAAAATAAATTTAAGAAATCTTGTATGAAATAAGTTCCTGTCAACTTGTTCATTGGTTTTTTTGAGATCAGTTTACTTATGATATTATTTCAAGTACTCAACTTTAAATGAGATTAGTGTAAACAAGGTTTTTTTTAATGTAATTGCCGTAACAATCAAGTTTCTTTCAAAGAGATAAGAAGTTATTATGAATTAAGTAGATACTCCGAAACGCATACAAAACGTATACATTATATTAGCCTCTACAACTGATGATGCATGCAAAACACGTTAATGAGTTGGTAATTGACTCTAACTACACCGGTTTCAAATCAAGTTTTATTGTGTTTATTTATGTGAAAATGAAGAAAAAAGTGTTGATTTCTCAAGTGCAATGTGAATAGAAGTTTTCTCCGAACTGATAAAAACATCTGCGCCACCTAACGATATTTTGTAGATATGGAACCGATCGAAATTTTAATTTGAAATGATTGCTTTTTAACGATGCTTATTATTAAAGGTTGTGTTCGCTTTGAAAACAGTGTGTGATTCAAGATATTTCTCTTTTATCTTAACGGTTCTATAATGTGTTTTCAACGTCTAAAACTTATTTTTACTTGGTCTTAATTAAGTCAATTACGTTTTTGCTGACAGAAATTCTTTTTGTAAGGTCAAGAAGCAGGCGTGACATATAGAAATCGATGTATTGACTTCTATTTCAAGTTGAAAATGGGCTAATTTGGATGGAAACCACGCTTTCCTCCCATACAAAGTGATTTTATTAAAACGTAAAAATATATTGAAACTCCTCTATAAAATCTTAGGCGGCGATTGAGGGTGAAATTTTACGAGTCTCGTAACGCAACTTTTATGTTCAAGTCTACTCACATTTTTGTGTACAAAAGCAATGATACAATTCTTCAGGTCTGTTTCCGTACTCGATTCAAGTAACTTGAAGTTGCTTGAAAGCGTTATTTGATAAAATTTTAAAGCTCGAGAGAGTAGAATAACTCGCAAAATGTCACTCTCTTTTCTATTGCAATTACTTGAAGTAAGTACGGAAACACACCTCACAAAAGAATAAAATATTAAAAATATTTGTTTGTATCCAGTGAGAATTGAACTCATGCACGGAGAGAGTTCGATTCAGATATTGATTAAATTGCGCCAATAGCGCACATCAGTGATGATATTTGTTTATTTTGGAGGGGACTTTTTTACTCTTCAGAAGGGACTTTTTCCTACGCAAGAGTACTTTTTATTAATATTATTAAATAGCTTTTGTTTTGTCACGAAGGCACATATGAAAAAATTAATGAAAAATTTTATACTTAATAACTTAACAAATAAACATGCTCGATACATGTAACTGATCCTGATGCAGTGCTGCTCGTGGTACATTCATTCATCACGGTCAATGCTTCAGACTGGTTTGCTTTGATTGGAGTCGACAATCCAGGAAGCTTTACTAACCATCTGTACTTTTAATAGATTTAAAAACATAATCATAGTTATTTTTAAAATATATAACTTAGACTTAATGGTACATTGCTATAACAAAAGAACTAACAATACTTTCATCACAGCACTACACGTCCACTACACCATATGACGTTGGTAGATATACAGTGGCTCGCAACGTAAGTCGGGCAGGCATTCCTTAGCACTTTCGCATTGGTTTCAGAAATGAGAATGTAAGAAGAAATTTATAGTAAACTAGCGGGCCCGGTGCCTGCTTCGCACGGCAAAACAAAATAAGAAAAGAAACACACTTGTTTTTAATAAAGTTGGTTTTGTTCCTTATTATTCAACTTTTAATTCTAGTTTCTTACAATCTTAGACTATGTATCACTTAAACTATCTTAGAGCTCTTTCGTAGACAACATTTTTGGTTTTGCCATGAGTTGTTGTGTAGATAAAGAGAACTGAAGGCTTGCCAACACGTGAGCACGAAACATATAACTGGCCGTGTGAAAAGCAAGGATATTCTAAATCAATTCCACATAATTCCAACGATTGCCCTTGCGCTTTATTTATTGTAATAGCAAATGCAAGACGTATTGGAAACTGTAGTCTTTTGAATTCAAAAGGTAAATCTGATGGAATCATTGGAATTCGTGGAATCAATACATCTTCACCTTTAAACTTCCCCTTTAAAATTGTTGCTTCGATCAAATTGTTCATGACCTTTTTAACCGCTAATCTTGTCCCATTGCATAATCGTGGTTGATTTATATTTCGAAGCATAATAATGGGAGCACCCACTTTCAATTGTAAACGATGAGGTGGAAATCCGGGTAAATCCAATGAATTCAAAAATTCTGTCGGATAATTAACAGCGTCGTCTTGATTCGTAACCGTGTCAACTGATTGATATGTTACAACCTCGCCAGGAACATGGGTTAAAATATCTGCATTCATTTGACCAACGTCTTTATTTTTAGCGGCCAGGATAGCTCTTTCAGCTAACCAATTATGATTGCGATAATTTTCTGCAATATTTGGAAAAACACTTGACACCAATTCTTCTTTTGTCGGTGCAATATTACAAAAGTTATCTGGTAAAGTGATTAAGCCAGTTTCATGATCAACAGCAAGTTGTCCATTGCCTATTGCCAACAGTTGTCTTGAAAATGTGTCGGCCGATGTATCGTTTTGAATTTGTACTCGCACATTTGTAGTCAAATTGAGTATTTGTACAATACATGTCTCCATAAATGAGATGACTTTAAACATGCTTTTAATTCATCTGCTGGTGTTGAACGGGGAATCACAGGCAATGTCTGACGAAAATCACCAGCCAACAGAATCAAAGCGCCACCAAATATCTGTTGATCATTACTACGCAAGTCTTGCAATGTCCTGTCTAACGCTTCCACTGATTTCTTATGGGCCATTGTACATTCATTCCACACTATTAGTTTGCATTGTTGCAAGACTTTGCCCATTCCCGAATTTTTGGAAACATTACAGGTGGGATTTTCATTTACATTCATATTCAGTGGTAATTTAAGTGCAGAATGGGCTGTCCGATCTAATAACGTCGCAGCTATTCCAGATGATGCAAGTGCCAATGCTATGTTGCTCTGTGATCTTATAGTCGCTAATAGCAAGGAAATCAGAAATGTTTTGCCAGTTCCTCCTGGAGCGTCTAAAAAAAACATTCCTCCAGTTTCGTTTCGTACTGATTCCATTATGGTATCATATGCGTGTCTCTGTTCTGGATTCAATTTATGCAAATTCAAATTTATAAATGTGGTCAACTCATTCAAATCATATTGGTTTTCACGATTTATTTCTTGATTGAATGCATCATGCATTGGTCGATTTGGAGCTGGCAAACCCAATTGTGTCAATGCTTTATTTGCAATTACCAAACAAATATCTTCAATGATAATCAATGCCTCATTAAACATTTCAAGTGTAATCATTAAATCGTTATTTCCAAAAATTTTCCCATTTCATATAAAAAAGCAAGTGTAATTGTATATGAGTGCGGCAGTACTCTAAAATCCATACGAAGGCCTGCTAGCAGCGCTGCCAATGCCTACTGGGATATCGCTCGCAAAATCAGCACCGAATATGTTGTGATTTTTGCCGTTTATTCCATTCTCCAATTCGTACAGTAGAGAGAGTGAGAAAAAAGTCACTTCGACTGTATTAGTATACAGCATCCGCAACCACGTGTATGGCACCGCACACCGATTCATTTCATAAATTGTATATGTATATACACACAATGAGGAAAAATTGCTACCCAGTGGGCATTTTAGCTAGCGATACGCAAAAGAATGCATGCTAGTAGTGCTCTTGTTGGCGTCAATATACCTTCCATGATTGCTGCATTCATGAGTGCTTCTGTAAGGCCTACCTTTTGAAGGTTTGGAGTCTTTTCCTGTTATTTTATATAAAAAAATTTTTAAAAAATTTTTTAAAAAATTATAAATGATCAGATTAATGAAAAAAAATCAAATCTTAAAGAAAAAACAAAAAAAATATTATTTTTTTTTGTCCGAGTTGGGACGCGAACCCAGGTCTCCGAAATCTAACACATTGCATATCACATTATATGAAAACTTTTATATGGAAAACTTCTAAGTCTTTTCTATTATTTTTGTATGAAGAACGAGGTTTCTTTCGTTCGTTCAGGCGGTCTAAATCCATAGTTAGGTGATGTGAGATTATCCATGCCAGAATCCACAGCTTTCGTACCTTTCTTGTTCACAGCCTTCTTCGCCGATTCTGGAAGCTTTGACGAAGATTTCACACCGTTTTTTACTTTTGGGGTCTTAGTCTTACCCACCATTGAACCAACAGAGTTAAACTGGACCAATCACCGAATTCTTTTTAGAGCCTCTCCCTTAACAACCGAAATATTGGACTTATCCAACTTTCGGGCCTTTAAATTACGACGTTCTATCTCTATAGGCTCCTCACCGCCTTTTAGGGCCACCCTTTGGTCGAAAACTACCAGAACTTACACCCACACCTCCTACTTTTTGGCCCGTACGATTGCTGGATTCTCCCACACCTCGAAGAAATCCGGATCCACATTTACCATAAACTAACACTAAGTTAGTCCCTTTGACACCCATACCAATACCAATTAAAGGTTTTCCTAAAGCAGGAACAACCTTGCCTGGACAATTGCCGGGTTCACCTTAAAGCGGCATATTGTACTCACCCTGCACAAAGTGAAAGGCATGCATAAAAATCACTTCAATAAGAACCCTACGCAATTCAGAAACGTAAGTGCGTCAATTAGACCGTGACGCCCTTCACAAAGTGAAAAGTCCAACAGTTTGAGTCACTACAATCAACAGTTCAAAAGTCATTGAAGTACCAGTTAAAAAAATCACTGGAGTAACAGTGTGACAAGCATTGGAATAAATCGAAACCGAAAATATGTAATCATTTAATAGTACGAAATATAATGGAAGAAGAGGATAAAAAGTAGTCAAATGAAATGAATTGTCAAATGTTGCTTGCTGTCACATCGTTGTCGTGTAACCACTTAAGGCCGCTTTACATTATCCTACTGTGTGTTAGCACATGTCAAAATTTTCATGTGTGATAGAATGTGAGATGGTGTAAACAACGGAAAGCAATGCGTGTTCGTGTCTGTTCTGATTTTTTTGGCATGTCGTACCACATATTATTTTTTGGTTTGTTTCTAATTTCATCACACATTCTATCCCACCAGAGATGCATTTTACCTTACTTGAAATTTATTATTTAAGTGAGAAAATTTTAAACTCGTAATGTATTTTCAAATGGAATAACAGAAGGAAGCAGTTTTACAGCTTATTGAACTTAGTAGAGGCTTTACTCAAATTCTTTACTCAAATTTTCACGTTTTAGTATAGTGTATAGTGTAAAGTATAAAAATGTGGTGCGACTCTGCGAGATAATTTAAAACTGAAAAATTAATTTCTTCATACAAAAATTAAAAATGACAGCATGATGAAATTCAATAATACTTTCTATCTCACATGTCGTAACACACAGAAGGACAATATAAAGTAGCCTTTAACGATCAAAGTATGAAAAAGAGTAAGAAGAATTCATTGCATGCCGAGCAAGCGAGCATCGTGTAATATGGAAACTCTCGCAACACAAACGCGTGAACATGGTATAATTATTTGATAAGGTAGTAGCGTAGACTTTCTTTTTTCACACGAGCGGCGATGGGTAATTGTCAAAATTCATGCAAGTAATAAAAGAAATGTGAAAAAATAAGCAACGACAACAAAGCTAGTCAATCGCAGCAAACTAAAAACATTCCAATAAACTTCGCGAACAAATTTAATCAATCAAAGAAAAGTTAAAAAAGCTAATCAACAGCAGCAAACTACAACTCCTTTAGCTGTTTTTGACAACTACCAATCGCCAAAAAACTGTCACGGCTACCTTGTCAAATAATTATACCATGCGCGTGAAAAGAAAACGATTGACCTGTCTACACTAGCCTCACTCAACCGACTCACTTTGATGTCTGTAGAAGAGATGAGGAAGTGGGAAGGTGAATGTACCGTGAGGCAAGAGTTTCAAAAACTTGAAAAATTTAGCGACTCACTTTGATTTGACATTTGTCATTTTTATTGTTTTTTTCGTTTATGTGCTAAACGCTGCCGGTTTTGCAGTGCTATACAAAGCTACGAAGCATACACTCAAGCTAACACACATTTGTTATTGCTTTAAAATGTTTTATTATAAAAACAGCACAAAAGCAAATGCAGACTCAAAGTGAGGTAAGTTATGTGTGTGAACATTTAACAACTTTTTCATGGTAAAGTGAGTCGGTTGAGTGAGGCCAGTGTAGACAGGCTCATTAAAAGTGCCTCTACACTCTATGTTTATTACAGATGACATGTCAAAGAAATTAGATACCGAATTTCATCTGTGTCAAAATTATGTTTTTGTCAGACAGTTTTTTTTTGTCTCCATACTATCTGACACGTCATTTGAAAATAAAAAACAGCTTTTGAAATTTTTTCTTAGCCTTGTGAACCTCTAAAGTGTCCTCCTTTGGCCATTCAAACTAAGAATAAATTCATTATAAATCAATTTATTGAATATATATCTTAAAATTTACCTTTTCTTCCATTTTCACAAAAAAAATTATCAAATTGACATTTTGTACAAATGGGAAAACACACGAAATTAGAGACGTTTCTAATTCAAAAATTTACAGACGCAAATACAAACGACATTTCAAAACCACAGTTTCATATGTTCCACACTATCTGCAGCTAAAAATCATTTGTAATTTTTGATATGTCATATATATGAAACATATAGTGTAGGGGCACTTTAAGCAATGCGTGGCACATGGCAGAATAATGAGGTAGGGTAATGGTCCAGTTAGCCTCGCATGGCACAGCAGCGCATGCAACGCAGATAAGCAGCTAGCACACAGCTAAATAAATGGTGATTATGCAAAGCATAGTCACATGGTCAAAATAAAACAATAAAAAAGAAGAATACAACGATTTTATTTTAATAAATTAACCGCACTTGATCACACAATTTTACAACTTCACATCTGTTTTGCCAAAACGTCAAATACATAGAAGAATACACAGATATTAAAATGAAATAGATCTTCCATGTTTATCTATGTAGTCAGAGATGCATTTCTGTTTTTATCTGAGCATTGCCATGCGTTGCCATGTTGTGCATAATCAGATACACACAAATCTTATTAAACAGATTTCGATGTGACGCTTGTTAAGGCCATGCACTGCTATGCCATGCGAGGCTAACTGGACCATAAGTAGCTTTGACAAGACCTATTGTTAATGTCAAAATCATAAAATATAGTGCTGCCATATCGCAAATTAAAATCCAATGAAAAATCCATACTTTGTCTTAGCGTTTCTGATAAAATCCTTTACTAACAATACTTCAAATCGTGGAAGTACAAGTTTTTTGCTTTAGGCAAGCTTGAAGCGGACTTATTCTGTGAAATATTTTTGTATGTTATAATCCAGCTGGAGCCTTCCACTTTAAATTTATTCTTGGTTATAAGCGCGTGTAATTGTGATTTTCATAGAGAATTTTGTGTGAAGTTACGTATATTTTAATAACTTTTAAAATTATAAACATGACAAAAAAAAATTAAACAATTTGTCAGACAACGTGGAATAAAGACATGTTATCTTATTTACCCTTCATAAAATTCCTTTTCCAAGTGTTTATCCCAGAAATAACATTAACAAAGAAAACTGGCATCTCTAAAACCCACTTTGACATTAACGAGAGGTCTTGTCAAAGCTACTTACCCTACCTTATTATTCGCCATGGCGTAGCATCTTGGATGATTTCTTAAAAAATTTAACACTTTAAGGCGGATTCACTAATCACTTTCAGCAAGTTTCTACTCAATGAGAGAGTAACAAAAACTTGCTGCACGCTCTTTGACTTGATTAAAATAATTTAAATTTTTGCAGAAAACTTGCTGAAGGTGATCAGTGAGTCCCGCTTTAATTAAATATATTTATTATTAAAATTTCGAAAGAAAAAAACCCCCTTTTACTTGCTGTAGCACTAATATGATAATATAGAACTTTTTTCATTAAAATAGGCCCAGTCCTTTTGGATTCAAATGGTAAATGTAAATTTGCATTTAAATTTTATGCAAAAGTATAGATGCTTTCAATGTTCAGCATATGCTTTTAGTTAATTCGCCATCACATGTCTTTAATATCTGGTGCTTAATAAACACTAAAGCTATGCCGAAAACAAGTATTTTGACACGATATCTTCCATCTTCGGTTTTATCAGAAAAATAGTTCCTTTCCTGATGGTTTTTTTTCTCAGATAGTCTACGACTCTTGTTGATACAATATCTGGCCATTATGACTCAAGGCTCACATAGACCATTTCAGGTCCTTAGTGGTACCGGTAGCGAAAAAAAGGAACCTTTGTGTTTTTGTGTTAAAAGTCTTTAAAGATTTGCGTTGAATTCGCAAACCTTAGGAGGGATTAAAGAGACACCCTGGCTACATCTTTAAGTGACGGGAATGTCGATGAGCCTAGGTATTTTGGTCTCGATCTAAGTAGGGCGGGGCATATGCATAGTAGGTGCTCCAGGGTCTCCACTGTGCCCGGTTCCTTGCACTTCCTGCAGTTGTCATCCGTGGTGATGCCAAGCTTCCTCGCGTGGGCTGCCGTCATGCAGTGACCAGTGAGTATGCCCACTAGTGTCCTGCAATCTTTGCGCGGGCGTGCCAAGATGTACAGAGTTCGTTTTTCGCATTGTGCATTGCACATGATTTTCGAGAACTCTCGTAAGTCGTATCTCTCCATCTACGATTCACTGCTAGTGTGGCTCTTCTTTCAAGGTTCCTGTACAACTCTTGTAGCGGAGTAAGTACATGTTCTGCGAGTTCTGATTCCAGCCCGGCGCCTTCCTTTGCTAAACCATCTGCCATCTCGTTTTCCTCAATGCCCTGGTGGCTAGGGACCCAGTAGATGCGCACTCTCTTTGAAGCGCATAGTGTATCTAGTGCATTCTGCCAGCCAAGACACTTTTGGACTTGATGCTAGCGGAGCGCATGGATTTGATCGCCGCTTGACTGTCAACGAAAATGTTGATGTAAGAGTGTTGTGTGTCCATGCTGAGGGCTATCTCAGCAGCCTTCCTTATGGCAAATATTTCCGCCTGGAAGATACTGCAGTGGTTCGGCAGTTTATATGGCTGCCTTATATTAGGCTCTGCACAATACACAGCCATACCTACCCCCGTAGGCATTTTGGAGCCGTCTGTAAATATGTTGACCGCCTGCTGTGCTTGTTCTATACCTTTGCACCAGCCATTTGGTCCCAGAAGAGTTCGTGCTTTGGAATTGACTATCGTGCGAGGCACCATGTAGTCCGTGCTACTAAGTAGATCCTTTCCGATTGTTCAATGTCCAAAATTTTGAATGTGCATGTTGCCTGCCGCCGTAAGGCGTTGTGCCGTTTTTCCGGCTATTAGTTTTGCGTGTATGTCCAGGGGGTCTATACTTAGAATGGTTTCAAGCGCTTTAGTTGGATTTGAGTTCAGTGCCCCGTGATGCATAGCGCTGCCTGCCGCTGAGTTTTCTCCAAGTGCCTGAGGAATGTTGATTTGTTCACAGCCGGCCACCACACAATAATCCCATAGAGTAGAATAGGACGCACTATCTCAGGTACTGCCTCAGGTACTGCCTAGCATCTTCTTGGATGTGTAAAGCGCAATGGTGGATTTCTTCACCCTTTATTCTACGTTGGTTTTTCATGACAGCTTGCTGTCCAGGAGGACTCCTAGATATTTTGTGTGAGTTTTCGGTATGAGACGCATATCGTTCAATTTCGGTGGTATCCACTGTGGTATCTTGTACCTTTTCGTGAACAGAACCAGATCCGTTTTCTCTGCATTAATACTAAGACCGACTGAATTTGACCATTTAAGTATATCTTTGAGTGTGCTCTCCATTATGGAGCTTACTGTTAATAGACATTTCCCTACTATAATTATGCTTACGTCGTCTGCATAGGCAGTTATCCTCGGGGCTCTACCTGCGAACTTTTCGAGTAGTTCATTAACTACAAGATTCCATGTGCAAAACCATGAACAAAAATATTGGTTTGTTAAATTATATTGTAAATAAATATAATTATTTTAACTATTAACTATTTTATCTCTCTCTTAATAAAACAAATTTTGTATAATAAGTTTATGTATATAAATATAATGTAGTTGCATCATTTAAAATACTTAACACGGATAAAAAAATCCTTATTTTATTGCAAATAATTTTATGAAAAACTCATGGCTTGGAACATTACTAATCCATTATATTAGATAAGCTTCCGAGAAAAATTACTAAATTCTGAGATGATTTGACGACGTAGACGAAAGGATGAGTTGCTCTGAAGTGATGACGTTTCCTGAAGAATTGTGAGGAAGTAGGCATAATTTTCATAACTAAAAATGCAAAAATAAAATTTAATTTATTTTAATGTGTTTAATATTAATAAAAAGTTAGAATACCCGATTGTTTCAGTTCAACATGCACCTGAAAAATATAACTTCCAATATTCTTTAATGTCCAGAGTAATATAAAAATTTACCCACAAATATGTAAAAAATTTATAGTTATATCAAACCTTTAAGCAATAAGTCCTTGTACTTGCGTTTACGGGAAGGCGGGAACTCTGGCTTAAATTAGGAGCGATAATGTATATTCGAAGAAAGTTTTTGGTTACTTGATTTTGCATTGAATCATTTACAATTACGTTAATACTAGTATTTTCTATAGGATAATTGATAATTTTGAAATCAGTTTGTTATAAATTGAAAAGTTTTAACACAAACATGAGAAATAATATGAATAAAGTAATAAAATATCGGCGCTGTTCATAATTGACACAAAAAATTAGCGCAGAGGACATGCAAATCAAAGCCACGCGCATTATTGCCACTAACCCATATTTCGTGAAAAAAATGAACACATTTATGTGAATAAATTGGTGTGACACAATAGCTTGGGGGAAATAATGAACGTGTCAGTAATTCATACTGTCAACTCCAGCTAAGACCATATGAATTATTAGCACGCATTGTTGTCATTAATTTATAGTGGCGGTAATGAAAAAAATGTTTAATGTGTGGGCATTTTTGTCACCAATATATTATGGCGTTAATTCACATAACTATGTGCACTGCCACCAATTTATTGTGGCGTTAATTCCCATGACTGTGTGCATTTTTGCCTTGCTAAATTGGTGGCAGTAATGCACGTAAGTAATCAGAAATTGACTGGTGGCAATAAAGCACACGAGGGCTAAACGTTCATACATGAATTAATATTTGAAGTAACGTCACCACAAATTGAAATTGCCACCACAAATTGACTGGTGGCAATAATGCACGTTGCAATAATTTTCACACTAATCATAAAATGATTATAATAGTTGTAAATTAAGCGTAAATTAAATAATAGTTTGTCAATACCTCTTAAGTTTAGTCTAACCAAAAAATTAAAATATTTTTGTAAGATAAATAAGTGTAATTTTGGATCAAAAAAACAATTAATCTATTTTATCAATATAATTTTTATATAAGTACTGAGAAAAGAACACAGAATAAATTTTTTATACAGTTACAGGGTCATGCCCATAAGTGCCGATTTTATTTATATATACATAGCGTAACAAAGTAAAATTTTTATAACATGTTAAATGCAACGATATTAACATACAAAATTACATTATATAGGTGTACATATTGCATTATGAACTAATTTTTGTATTTATTTCGTTTATAAAGCCTCATGCATCCACGTGTAAAATATTAAAATAAAAAAATTAAAAAGTTATAAATGATAAATATTTTAATATATAGTACAAGTTTAAGATAACTATTCCTTTAAGATATTTCTTTTGTTATTAAATTCTTAACTTAAATCTAGGTAAGTTTTAGAAAATTTCCGGCAAAGAGGATTAAATTTGACCTTGCTTTAATGACATAAAAAAATGGCTTGTTAGCATTAAAGTAACTCAGTGGTTTTGGTAGTTTTCTGGTCTTAGAAACTACAACAGCTGTAAGATAATGTTTTTTATGAGTATAATTATTTAATAATTGAATAAATTGATTGTAGTATAAAAATGTATAGATAAATAGAAATGAATAGAAGAGCATTTTAAGGGAAAAAACATATTTAGAAATAGAGATACTTAATTAGTGACTGAAATAGTAAGAATTTAGAAACTTCGTTAAAACCAATATATATATATATATACAATATATATATATATATATATATATATATATATATATACAAAGATAGTCAGAGATTATGTAAGTTTGCGCACATTGCCAGTAAAAAGCATTGTTACATCCTTGTTTCGTATAAAATAAAGGAACGGCTTGTCAGCCGTGAATCTTTTACCTAGCTCTGGCATCATTGGTATCGATAGAAGCATTATCGACGTTATTACGAAAAAAAAAAACAAAAAATTCTTTCCAATTACACTAAATGACCCGAATGAGCCGAAAAAAGCTCTAAAAATTTCCAAAAAATAGACAATAGAATAACAAAATAATCGCTAAAAATTACCAAAAAATGCCCTAAATCTAGTAAAAATGACCTGAAAACTATAACCGACATAAAAGATAAAAAATGACCTAAACACTTTTCATATTTGGAATTTAGGAAACATAAGTGGATGTTCTAAATAACCAGGAAATGTCGTAGAAGCAGCAGAAAAAAATGACATGTCATCGAAATCCTAGCCCTGCCCCTAATACTTCAAAGTAATCGCCATAACATGGCATTTGTCAAACCTAAGGTCTTAGAATTTTAATTAAAGGTTACTGTTCCTAAACAAAATATGATTAGTATTAGATAATGAAACGTGGCACCTTCCAAAGAACTCCAAAACGAAAAAATAAAAGATTAATTTTATTAGAAAGTTAGTCTAATCTTGGTTCCAAAACACCAATAAATCTATTTCCTCAATATAATTTTTATATAAATAGATAAAAAAAGAACACACAATCCATTTTTTATACAGTTACAGGGTCATGCCTTTAAGTGTCGTTTTTCTTTATATATGCAGAGTGTAACAAAATAAAGTTTTATTTATACGTATATTTAACACTATTTACATACAAAATTTCGTTATGTAGGTATACATCTTGCATTATAAACAATTTTTATTTTCATTGAATTTATTTATTTACTCCGTTTGTTAAGCTTCACGCATCTACGATTCATGTAAATTTTTAAAATAACGAAATTTGGGTATTCATGATTAAGTTTCAATGATATGAATGACTCAAAAAATTTGAAATAATAACTATTTTAATATACAAGTTTAAGGTAACTATTCCTGTAACATAATTCTTTGTTTATGCCATTAATTTGTATAATTAAATTCTTTACTTAAGGTAAAGAAATCTAGGTAAAGTTTATAATATTTCCAGCAAAGAGTATTAAATCTGAGCTTTCTTTAATGATGTAGAAAAATGGCTTGTTAGCCAAAAAGTATTGCGATTGTCGTGGCATACTTCTTGCCATAATACGAACAGCTGTAAGGTAATGTATTTTATACGTACTATAATTAAATATTTAAATATATTGATTGTAGCATAAAAATGTATGGAAAAATAGAAATGAATAGAAAAGTATATTAAGCGAAGAAACAAATTTAAAATTAGAGATACTTTATTAGTGACTTAACATTTAAAAGAGCAACAATTAAGAAATTTCATTAAAACCAGTAGGTATGGATATAGGTATGGAGGTATGGAAGGTATGGAAGTAGGTATGGATATACAAAGATAGTCAGAGATTATGCAATTTTGCGCACATTTCCAGTAAAAAGCATTGTTCCATCCTTGTTTCGTATAAAATAAAAGAACGGCTTGTCAGCCGTGAATCTTTTAGGTAGTTCTGGGATCATTGGCATCGATAGAAACATTACGGACATTCCTATAAATACGTTTAAACAATGTAAGAGCGATTAAAAAGCACTTATCTAAAACATAATGTAGCAAAAATGAAACTACATTAATATAAAGTAAAAAGTTAAAAAAAAATATGGAAATGATAAACAGTAAGGATTTCATGCTTAAAGTGAAGTTTCCTGACATGCATAAATGAGTAATAAAGCATATTTACACTCACGGTCAATAAAAAAGCCGACTTAATAATTTAATAACAAAAATTCTTTTTCTTGAACTATAACACAGTGTGCCGAAATCGACAAAAAAAACACAACTAAATTTTATAGATCTTCTTAAAGAGGGACATGTTGAGAGTCCATCGCTCCTGATTTGACCTCTCAATTTCGTCATAATTTTTTTAAATTTATGTCTTGAAGTCTTCGAATTTTGTTGTGCCGATGTTCATTAAAATTGTACAGCCATTTCCCTTATTGGAAATGAAAAATAAAATCCGTTTCTTTTCCGTAGAATTTCAAATAAGGCTATTCGTGTTATTAAATTCTTAAGTCAGCATTTTTTTAACATAAGTGTACATACCGACATAACATTTACATACCCTGCATATATTAGAATTAAAATGTGATAACATAGGCGTCCACATGGGGCGTAAGGGGCACTTGCCCCCCTAGGCGGTGACATTTTTTTATATATCTTCATTTTAAATCGAAAAAGTCATAATTTTAAATTTAAAAATTTTAAGAGAAAAGCAAAAAGCTTTCTAAATTGTAAGTTGCGCTTAAACTTAGGGCTTTGAGAACTTTGTGAATAAAAACGTCGTTTTAAGTTGTAGAAGTGTAAAATTTTGCGAAACATGTATTTTGATAAGCTGTATCATAATCAGTCAAAAAGTCGATTTTGAACTTTTGTAACCTACGGTGTGTTTTATTTCATACGAAGATATGCTTATTATGTAATTAATATATTTTGAAGAGAATACAAAAATAAATTTTTGAGGTCTATTTATAAACAAAGCTGAGCTAAACCATTCATTTTTAAATAGTATGTTGTACCCGTTGCTGTAAGGCCGTGTTCATACTACGCGTTTTTGTCGCGACACCGGTCTCACGTTTTTTTTCGCAAAAGTGGCTGAAAAATAATGAATTTTGTATGTGTTTACATACATTTATTTTTTTAATATTCAGTCTTTTTTAGCCGCGTTTGCGAAATAAATGGTAGCGGTGTCGCAATCGCGACAAAAACGCGTATAATGAACACGGGCTAATATGTTACGATACCTTTTTATTTACTCTTGTTTCACAAACACTTTTCAATACGTATTCTCAACTTAAAAAATTTTTTCTACGAATTTAATTCGTAATTTTCAGCCACGAATAGAATTCATAGAATGGACGTAGCTTTGTACACATTTTGAATGTTTTATTCGTATTCGTACAAAAACAAATGTATATTTACGAATGATCCTAATACCTAGTTACGAAAAAACCTTCTGTTCAGCTCGGGTTTGAACCACGGATCCTTAAGGCGAATTTACACGATTCACTATCATTGTTCACTTTGGATGAATCATCCGATTTGAAAAATGTAAATCGAGTTTCATCTTTAAAATGAAGATGATTGTCATCCACATTGAACAGTGAAAAAAGTAGAAGGTCTTCCTACTTTTGATGAAAGTAAAAGCAAATCGAACTGATGTGTCATTCTTACTAAAACACAATTGAAAAGTGTTAACATAACTTTAAGCAGAAAGTTTATTTTTTATTATTTTTTTAAACGTCAATAAAATTAATCAGCCAACGAATATATTTTGACATTCCACACCGAATCATCCACCAAATTTTAAATTTACACTTTGAATAATATAAATTAAATATTGATTCACTGTCATCGTTCAACGTTCACTATCATTGTTTTGAGTGAAATGCTTAAATTCGCCGTTAGCTTACGGACCACGTACTCTTCTATGAGGCTACAACCACCTTGCAATCACACATTTCCTTATATTCGCTAATTGTTCGACAAACCAGTCTGAACGTTTTGAGTTGTTAATTTTTTAAACTCAACTAAAACTTCGAACCTTCTAAGAAATTACGGAGTTATTCCTACGAGAAATTGACGAATGATATCCCTTATTAGTCGAAGATCATTCACCGTAGCAACAGATAGCAAAGGGCATTTAATTCAATAACGGATATAAACTTTGACGATATGCAAATTTATGTTTGAAAGTCATTGTAAACAAGTAGAAGACAAAGTAAATACATTTTATAAGAAACTTAATGTTTACCCAAAAGTCGGCTCCTTTTTCTATCATAAATATGATTTAATTTGGATTTTTTTTTAATTTTTCCGAAACTAATTGAAATGACAAACGATTCTGCAGCAATTAAATTTAAGAAAATTGCAGCGATCTAGGCGAGAGCATAGCTTCTAATTCAAAAGCGAAAGAAAAAAGTTAGAAAATTTAATAAAGTAGGCCAATTTTGGATCAAGGACTAGTTTTTGGCAAATTCTTATATCATATTTAGCAAACGATTTTACATTAGAATTTATTATAATCAAAAGTTTTTTTTATGAAATAAACGTAAATAGGAAACTTTATTTCAAACAATCATTTTATACTTCTTAAAATTCACGTTATTTAGCCCACCCAGTTTGAGAATTTTCTGTACTTTTTTCGCGTCACGTTCTTATACATATTAAACCAGGATTCAGAATCAAGCCTTGCAGGGAGGTTCTGGAATATGTTAGGAACATGTATGGAAGCCAAAACACATCTAATATACATGTACCTCTTTATTTATCTATTCATACGTTTTGAATTAAAAAAAAATAAATTTTTTAAATCATTCAGATAGTAGGTATAACTTTTTTCTTACTCGATTGTAGGAACTTGCAAGCTGCTAGAACTGATTCATGTTCGAAAAATAAATAAGTAGATTGGTGTCAAGGCAGTATGAGATCCGGTGAAAAAGAGCTCCCTTAGCATGCGGGGAACATTTTGAGAATAGCGAAAACTCAAATTTAGAATTTTTCGAATGAAATGAATAGAAATCTGAAAAAATTCATTCCGAAATTGGTCGAAAAAAATTGCTCAAAAAAATGGCCTAAAAATTTAGTTTGTTTTTTTCAGTTTTACAACAAAAAAATTATTGTTTAATATTAGGAAATTTTTTGTATTCTTATTTTAAAAGTTGAAAGCATGGGGGCTCAATAGTAATTAATGCGATTTCATTTAAGGATACAGGCTTCACATTATTTCATTTATTAAACTATAAGAATATTTGCTTTAGCAAAAATTAGCTGAAAGATATTACATAAAAAAAATAAATAAAAATTTTAAATATTTCGGACATGATACAAGAAAGATTTTTACACAATTTTTACAAAATATATTAGATTTTCTTATGTGTTAAAGCGCGTGTCAACCGGCGTAGTGTGCGTATTATTACAAAATGAGTACTAAAAATCCGATTAAATAGCATTATATAGGTTACATTTTGCTTATGTTCATTCTAGATTCCTTTCTGCCTTTTCCCCCCTTGAAGAAATCCTGTGGACGCCTATGGATACAATACAGTTCTGTGTGTATGAGGAAAGAAAAATATTGTAGGCAAAACATGCGAGTGGCTTAATCTGTAGATATATAGCAACGGTGGGCAAATGTGGCTCATAGAGCCGCATACGGCTCTTTGTTAAGTAAAGTGCGGCTCTTTTTTTATTTATTAAAATTTTATAATATTTTGAAATTTTTTAAAAGAAATTTATAAATTTTATTTTTTCGTGAAATTCCATGGAATTCCATGTTGTTCTATCGTTGTTTGAAATATAAAATGTGAACCCTGTTTTTCTTTACTGGACGTTCTCTTTAATTATGTTGTACTTTTTTCCATGATACAATTACCAGGTAAGCTCAGATGAGAAAGAAGTAAGACAAAAGTTGAGCTAGATGTCAAAGTCAGCGTATGGCTTTAACCAATGCAGAACCAAATTTTTAAATATGGGCAAAAGATTTGTTTAAATTTAATTTTGACTAAAACTTGAAGTTAGTTATTTATTTTGTTGTCTTTAGTGTATAACAAAGAGATGGGTGAATATCAGACTCTAACTAAAAGAAAACAATTTTTATTTTTTCGAGGGGCTCTACACAAAACACAGAGACAGAGCCATTTTTTTTTATAAAGAGAAAGAAGATATGTTCAAAATTTTGATAGTCGATGGAGATAATCATTGCAAATAGTTTTACATGAAGAAGTCAAAAATTGAAAATTTTAATTTGTGCCCGTATTGTAGTTAAAGTGCGATACGTTATGTCCATCATTTATATTAATTTCGATTATTTTAATAATAATGCCTTTATTTATATAACTTTTTATGCCTGTACTTAGCAAAAAAGTTAAATTTGTAGTTTCTTTTGTGATTTGTGAAGGAATGTTACTTCTTGAAAAATTATCATATCGGGATTTTAAAAAAGAGTTTTAAAGCTTAAAGTTTCTAGTTTGACGGCCGCAATTTCTGATTCTTTGATGCAAAATTTTAATAAAAATAACAATAAAAATTTGTTTCTTCAATCATTAATAACTGATGCTTAAGAAACAATACGCATGTTCCTTTATTTTTTTTTAAATTTTAACGATTCGGACCGAAAAATGGCTCAACCGATCGGACTAAAACTAGTCAAAACTTTAGGGTATGGAAAGAGCTAAAAAAATACCAAGAAATATTAGTACTTACTTTTGGCAATAAATTGACTTCGAAAAACAAAAAAAAAAAAGAAACCGAATTGAAGCTAAATGAAGAAGTTAACTATTGCAGGTTTAACCTTTGTGGTTGAAAAAAAAGAAAAATCCGTATTTTTTTCTTATGATTGTGTGATAATCTTAGCTGATAATATTTTTTGGTCAAAAAGCTGCCAAACTAAAAACTTAATATGCTTTACATTTTTTTTTAATCCCAGTACGATAATTTTTTAGGAAGTTACAGCCTTGCAAATATCACTAGGTTAGGCTAGGTTAGGTTAGGTTAAGGTAGCGGCCAGTTTTAGACCGTATATTTGGTCCGTTGTAATACCACATTGGATCTACTCTTCCCCGCCTTCTCTCCTAGGCACTGTCGTGGAATCAACCTGTACTTATAATAAATAGCAGTAGACGCTTAACGTTTACCTCCTCAAGATACCTGAGATCATCAAAAAAGACTACCTAGATGCTTATGTCTTCTGCGAGATAGAGCGGAGCATGAAGAGAGGAGATACGATACCGTCTCCTCCTTTTCCTCATCCCCGCACCTCCAGCAGAAGTCATTCGCATGAGCCCCCATTCTAAGGGCATGCCTACCTATAAGACAGTGTTCTGGTTTAACGCCCATCAGAATGGAAAGATCTTTCCTCGCCATTTGAGTGAGCTTCGTCGTTCGTTTTTTAGTGAAATTAGGCCACATATGTCTAGCTGTGTTAGAGGTGGTTCTATGCTTCCACCTGAAATTAGCCATTTCTGTGGCATGTTGCCTTAGAGCCAGCTTGCACGACGCAAGTGGCATGCCTAGTGTAGGCAGCAGCGTTACCGTTGTACCTTATCTAGCGAGCTCATCAGCTCTACAATTTTCTGGAATGTTCCCATGCCCCGGTACCCAAATATTAATACAAAAATTCCAAATTTTTCTGCTCCCATAATTTTTTGCCTAGACTATTAAAATTTGTTTAGGTTTTTTCTTTATTTGAAGTACGGTGTGGCTCTTTGGAAGGTATTGAAAATCTTAATCTTATTGGCCTAACTCGTGCCCACCCCTGATATATTGTATGTATTTCTATATTCTCGATTATATATCTATATTCTCGAGATATAAGTATGAAATGAGTAAAAAAATAATATTGTAATGGGTATGAGTGCCAAATAGCGGAATATTTGAAAAAGCTTAAGTCAATGAATTTCCTCAAAATTGTGGGCTACTTAAAATAGTTAAAAACCAATAAAATTTTAAAAATGCGAGGTATTTGCAATTTCTCTTAGTAATAAATTAAAAATTAATGATAAATTCTACCCATGAGGCAATGTTCTTTTGATGGTATGTGAAACATTTATGTTCCACGAGATATAATATGAATCCCGGCAGGCCACATGCGACCAACCATGCATGCATTTTTTGTAAATATTTTTTCTAGCCCAAATATAACAAGATCCGATAGTATTTAACTCATCCTTCGTATCTTTATTTAAACATTACTTTTAAGAACCTATACATTTATTTTAAACTTAATTTTGAATATGAGTTTATTAAAATATAACCGAATAAAATGTACATAGCTGTATTTACTTAGATGCTGCAAAAACTGCATGATAGGTATATTCATATCAGCTTTTATCCTATTAATGACGACAATAAGATCCGGTGAACAAACTGAGTCCAACTGAAGTTTGTATTATATAAAAAAATGGTCTATCAACGTAAAACCTTTTGACAACTGGGCGAAAAAAGGAACATTGCAGTGTGACAACAGCAGCTACGATGAGAAAACATTAAAATTTATTAAAAAAAACTCTATGAATTGATATGAATGTAGAATGTTACAATCGTTTGATACTGCATTAAAAACATGGGCACTTGAATTAAAAGCGAACGTATTTAGTTTAAGTAGTAATTAGTAGAGGTGGGTAGCTCAGTGCTGTGCCATGGCACTGTGCTGACTCTCTGTAGTGTGCAATGTGTGCTAGCACACTACGTTGACTCACATAGTGACACAATGGAATGCAATTGGAATTTGGAATTTTTTCATTACGAACTAATTTAATCATCGATTTTGCTGGCTCAAAATTTGTACAACAACCAGACAATCCTTGCTTGATATGCAAAATTTATGCCACGTGAGTATTAAGTAATCTGTTTCGATGTAATGATCAAACAAGGTTTAACTCTGGCATTGCCATCATGTCTTTACAAAATTTGTAAAGATATTTGTACTTTAAGGAATAGCTAAAATCCTTCAAATCTACTTTAAACCAAAACTTTTCGATATTCTCCATCAATCGATTGTTGAATGTCTCCATTAGTTGCTAAATGAGGGAACCATTTTTTTTTTTTTTTGTATTTAGGTTACTCCGAAAGCTAGGCTTCCCTAGCTCAAGAAGAATCCTCCCTGAAGAGGAAATTATTTGGCCAAATCGAAAGATTTATAACGCCATCACAAATTACGAATCTCTTTGATTCTATTGAAAACTGTACTTTAATTGTGTCAGTCGCATCAGCGGATGGACCACAAACACAATTACCGTTGGCTAGTCGCGCTTCACGACCTCGGTGATGAAACGACGCGAGTCGATTGGAGGGAACCGTTTCAATAATTAATTGTGGCTAGAAAACTTAGCGTTAAAAGCTACCTGGGGATCTAAAATTTACAGTCCTCTTAAAATTGCTTCATCGACTGGTAACCTGTTTTTTAATTGTAAACATAATTTAATCAAAAATCCGAGACAATCGACAATGTTAGTTGATCAATGGCCGCATTCAGCGCAGACAACAGTTGGCAACTGTTGCGTAAAAATTCGCTGAATGGTACAAATTTGGTAGCGCTAACTAAAACTGATAAAGTAGTGAACGCCTTTTAATCAAGCGAACAAATTCTATGCTACATGAACACAACTGTTTGCTTAACTGTCAGATGTTCTTACTGACGCTGTTAAATTAATAAACGCAGAAAGAACGCAGCAAATTTAAGTGAGAAACCTTTGCAATTGAATTAAATTTACATAAAAATTAAATTGAATCTAACTTCTGACGTGTAGAGTAGCAACACATTCAGAGAAAAACATCGTGAACTAAGGTAGCGCTACCATTACTGTTCAAACAGTTGTCTGCGCTGAATGCGGCCATTGCTACCCGGTTTTAAGTAGTAGCTTAATAACGATTTAAACATATCACTATAAAAGCGATGAATAACGCACGATTCAATTTGAAAAATAATATTATACTTGTTATTGGTCGGTAGAACATAGTTCAAAAACAAAAAATTAAGTTATGTTAGGTCTTCTGAAAACATAAGACGACATTGCATTGCACGCCTTGCAATTGTCATCTTAGTTTCGGCAGATCCAGCTTTTGAAGTTCTCATTTTTTTCCAACCTTCGAGGCATTAATGCTGATATGTTCTTTTAATTGCAATATTTTATTGAATTTATGAAATCACTTTATCTCCTGCTAATATTTTTTTAAAGATTGCACGCGCAAAAAAAGGAAGAAGCTTTGACAGTTGCAGTGCTGCAAGCTTTTAGTAGCAGTGTGCACCTAAAAGTGCTTTCATATTTTATTTTTATAAAGTACGTCGAAAATTTTTAAGTAAAAAATATTTTTAAAAATGGAAAGTCTACTAAAAATCTACTAGCGACTTGAAAAAATCTACAAAATCTATCAATCTAGTAGTGAATCTATTGAAAACGGTCACCCTGCTCAGTCGTCCAGTTTTAGGCTACAGTAGAAAAGCACTTTTTTCTTTTTTTTTTGACGTACGTGTTTTTTTGTTTTGTTGTAAAGTTTACAAATCCTCAAGTCCTCAACTGCACTGGAAAGTGCACTGACTCATGAATACCCCTAATATTCAATTTGTGAAAATTGTAAACAAATCAATAGTTAAAGGTGTTAGCACTCTATTTTTTATCGACACTTTTATAAGTGCTATT